>CM057104.1:5970000-6570000 GCA_029959045.1 Taenioides sp. WSHXM2023 | reverse complement strand
CCCATTTACATACAGGAGGACGGGAGGGCATCTGGTACACAGGGATACAGGAGGACGGGAGGGCATCTGACACAGGGATACAGGAGGACGGGAGGGCATCTGACACAAAGCTATAGGGCAGTGGGAGGGCATCTGACACACAGGGTTGTTTCCAGATTCTAGACTGTGATGATGTTTTACTCTCAGATGTGAATTTATATTGTATTTGCCATGAAATATACTAGTATTAGTTCGACTACTACTACTTACTACTACTATTAATGCTACTATTACTGCTGCTACTACTGTTACTGTTACTACTACTGCTACTATTACTACTACTTCTACTACTATCAATCAATCAAACTGTATTTATAGATCCTTTTACAACACTCAAGGTGACCAAAGTGCTTTCCAATAAAACTAACGCAATATAAAAACTACTACTACTACTACTACTACTACTACTACTACTACTACTACTACTACTACTACTACTACTATTACTACTACTTCTACTACTATCAATCAATCAAACTGTCTTTATAGATCCTTTTACAACACTCAAGGTGACCAAAGTGCTTTCCAATAAAACTAACGCAATATAAAAACTACTACTACTACTACTACTACTACTACTACTACTACTACTACTACTACTACTACTACTACTACTACTGCTACTACTATCTGCATTTTAACAGTATTAATTTGATCTGCCCCCATCTGTATTAAATAACATTGTCCTATAGAATGTTTGTGTTGTCTATCTGAAAGGGCATCTGACACACACAGGGACATGGGAGGATGTGGTAGGAGGGCATCTGACACACACACAGGGACATGGGAGGATGGGGTGGGAGGGCATCTGACACACAGGGCTGTTCCGGCTGGTTTATTTTGAAATGAAGAGTTGCGAGTGCGATGCCCGTCCCGCCTCCTAATCCCGCGCTGTAATGGGTTTAAGTCTAAACTCCGTCAGCTCCATCTGGTTCTGACTCGAGAGGATCGCCACGGCAACAGATTACAACAACAATCTTCAAACAAGAGGTTAAATACAAGAGACGCTTCGTTTAAAACAAGAAACAAGAGAAGAAGAGTGAAGGATAATGATTAAACTGCTCCTCCGACAAAATTATTACAATTTATATGGATTCAGTATTTAATTTAAAACGCAAAATTGACTCTTGTGAGCTTTAAGTCATGTTCTAATGCTGTTTCCTCCTCAAAAACAGACCTAGAGTTGTGTTTTTTGTTTCATTCACACATGTTTGAGTAATCCTGCATTATCGCTTTACGCTCTGTTCCACCTTGTGATGTCATGAAGTGGTAGTTTCCAAGTGAACAGCTCCTTTTTTACCTTCAGTTCAGCAGAGATTGAAAATCCCATGGCTGAAATTATCCAGGTGATTCTAGTGAAGGTGTTTGGAGTTTAAAAACACACTTCCTGTATTGCCACTCAGTGATGTAACAACGTGGAACAAGGTGTGTGAGAGAAGAAGGATTTGTGTGAATGAAACAAAACACAACTCCAGGTCTGTTTGCGAAGAGGAAACGACATTATAACAGAAAATATATCAGAAAATAGCGTAATATGAGCCTTTTACACCCTAAAAACACCCGTAGTTGAACACACGCAGGTCAGGATAGACGGGTTTAATGCTATACTGTGCAACATTCCAGGTAAACAACTGTAACCCTTGTTTACACTGTGGTTGCTAGGTGACAGTTAGAATTACCTCTACATCTATGTCTGTGTCCAACCAGGAAGTAAAATTAAAAACATTTTTTTGTGAAATCTTTAATGTAAATACGTGAACCATATTTTTTTTTTTAATGAAATGACTTAAAGGTGCACTGTGCAACTTTTTAGTTACAGGGTCCGCCACCTAATTGTCTCCATGGAGATGTCACTGCTTTGCCTGGAATGTTCCACAGTATGCCTTAAAACGTTTCTATATTACATTAAGTAAATTCCAGGTATTTTTATTGCTTTTATTGCCTCTTTGGAAATGGATTAATGCCGTGCTGCAGGCAATTCCAGACAAAGCAAAAACATCTCCATGGAAACAAGCCGCTGACGGACCCTCCCACCAGAAAAGTTACACAGTGAACCTTTAAATGCGTCATACATGGACTTTAAACCTGCGCCACTTTAGTATTTTATTATTTTATTGGTCCGTTCGAATAATCCGTCATAATATAAAACACAGAAGGCCAGATAAGGTCACATAATGAGCTAATTAATAAAAAATACAGGACACTTTGCGGCTGACGTCATCAATATTCTCTGGGAGTGTGACGCTAGCTGTAGGCACTGCTCTGTCTGAAGCTGTTACTCAAATTACACATAATCTGAGTTTTGTTTTAACACAATCTGACCATAAAGAGCTGATTTGTGCTGTTAAACAAGACTCTCACACATAAAACTACAGTCGAAAACGAGGTGGTATTAGACGACCGTTTTTCCATTAGTCGCGCTCACCTTTTTGTCGAAAATCAAACTCCTAAACCGTGAACGCCATGATGGGGCAAGAGTTAGATTTCCCTATATTTTCATTTTGCCATGAAATATGCTACTACTAGTACTTTGCTACTACTACTACTACTACTACTACTACTACTACTACTACTACTACTACTACTACTACTACAGATCACAGGCTCTTGAAAATGTGCTCTTTAAATCCATTTTGTGTTGTTTTTTCTTCAGTTTTCAGACCATCTTAAAACGTTTTTGTTTTTTTCAGTGTCAGTGCTGATGTGTGCGTTGTGTCACCACGGTAACTGCTGAACATTCCGCCAACAGAGACGCAAGTAGAACAATCAATAGCAGTTGTTGTTATATTACTGAAACAGATCGAGGGTTGTTGTAGGTGTAGGGTGTGTTTTGCAACCCCAAATTGTGTAAAAAAAAACAAAAACAAAAAACTCTGGCTCTCTAGAAAATTTAGTTGAATTGGCCTAAATTAAATGTATCACCAGAAGGAGCTCGTACCACAATTTGAGAAACACAAGCATGAAAATCAAGCAAAATTCAGAAAGTACAAAGAGAAATGTTCCATGTAGCAGCTTTATACCATGATAAAAACATACAGTATCAAAGTCTATAATAAATAAAGTATTTTAAATATCTCAAATGATATAAAAAACACAATCGTATGCCCAAACATTTCCCATAATCCTCAGCTCAGGAAAGAAAACTTCACACTGCACATTGCACTTAACTGTTTACCGTTCCATTTAAATCAAAGCGGGTTTAATTAATTTAAAATCCTAAAATAAAACAGTTCAAAGCATTTCATGTGATTATACAGCTATGATTGAAAGGTATTAAAGCTACAGTGTGTAACTTTCTGCGGTGGCAAGTTTCCATGGACATAGAAAGTTAAAGCCATACGTCGGAACATTCGGAAGCGTTATGTAATACTGTGGAAGATTATAGCCAAAGCATTATGACAACATTTCCATGGAAACAAGCGAGCTGGCCAAATCTGAGTCAGGTCTGTGGAGATGCAAGCCCGCTCAGAGTAAGGGCGCATGTTTTTCAGTAAAAAAAAAAAAACTAAACTAAAATCTAAAATAGCCTAATTTTTTGACTAAAAGTTACATACTGTGGCTTTAATTTACATGACTCAAATAAAGAAAATGAAATATTCAGAACTGAAAAGTGCACTACGTAACATTTTCGGTAGAGGGTTCGCCACCTGCTGCCTCATAATGATATTTTTACTTTATCTGGAATGTTCCACAGTATGGCATTAAATGTATAGGTCTGGTATTCATTCAATTACAGCTATTTCTAATGCTCAAAAGTACTTTGAAAATCATGCATTCTTACTGTGAGTGGATTCGCCTCTCCACAGATCTGACCTGTAACTTGGCCTTTGTGTCCTCACTCGCTTGTTTCCATGGCGATAGACGAGTTTCATGCCTTACTGTGACAACATCTGAGGCAGAAGCAATATAATTTCCATGGAAACAAGCAAGTGACGCGCCTCTGAAGTCACAATTATAATTTTCTCAGATTTGTCCCTCCGAAAATCGTCCTTTACTACATTTTGAGGTAGTCTCTCTTTGCGCTCGATTCAAAGGCTTTAGGTGCAAATAAACACAGCGGTAACAGTTTGAAAAGGCACACCAAGTTATGCATGTTTTGTAGTTTTTCCAGCTTTTGTTGATGTAAACATGTGTTTGTTTTTAAGACTCAGAAATGATCAGGTCAAAGTTGTGCGGTGTCTGAAGAGCGGCGAGGGTCTGCTCACTTAAAGGGTTTGATTTCAGGTTGATCCATTTGAGGGAAGGCATTGAAAATAACAGCTCCACCGGGACTTCTGCACAGAAAGAAATAAAGACAGAGAAAAGTATGGTAAGATAAAATGGATTAAACTGTCTAACTGGTTCTGTATTACAAAAAATTGACTCTTGTGAGATTTACGCCATGTTATAATGTTGTTACCTCCTCAAAAACAGACCTGGAGTAGGGCTTTGACTTTTGCCCAAAAATCATATTCGAAGTTCGTTTGTTTATTAATATTAATATTTGAATATATTTGAATATTGTATTAATATTTTGACCATTAAATGCCTTCAGTAAGACCAGGGGTCGGTAACCCGCGGCTCCAGAGCCGCATGTGGCTCTTTCATCGTTCTGTCGTGGCTCCCTGTGACTTTGGAAAATAATAATGAGTATTTAATTACATTGTATTTTTATTTTAGTTTGTTCGTTTTTAAATGTAAATCTAAAATTGTCGATAATGGTAATCTTGTAACATTTAAATAAAACGTTTTTAATATTTTTGTCGCTCAAAACATGCGTCAAACCCGCAGATGTGCGCCACCCGCACACACTGGCAGCCCGGACTGACCGGCACCTACATCAGCAGTATGATTTTCGGCCCAATGATGATAAATCCAAGAGAAGAAAAGTTTCTGAAGAAAACAGAACGCTTAATGCTACGTGGGCAGATTCATTTGCTTTCGCGGCTGATGAGACTGGTGCACGTGGTACACGCGACAGTGGATAATTTAAGTTTGGATTTTTAATTCCTACGAGGAGGACTCAAATAATAATGTGTTTAATGCAGCTTTGTGCACATTTTATTTGCATAAACAGCTCGCTCCTTGTGCCGCTGATGTGGTCAGCTTCTGTCGGACTAAAGGGCAGGACTCAGTGGAATATGCGTGTTCTTTCTGTGACTGAGGGATGAGAGATGAGAGATTATACGTGTGCAGGTCGTACGTGTGCAGCGCAGTTCTTTATTTCACTCATGCACTTTATTTATGTTGCTACTGTTGTGATGAAAAGACTGAAAGGTGTAAATAATTCTCTTAAGACTCGCGCTTATGAGCTGTAGTGGAGGATGGTGCTTCTTGTAGTCCATTTTCTGGGAGTTGTAGTTTTGCCTGTAGTTCCTCTGGTTAGCGCTGGTTTAGATGTCAGAAGTGTTTTGTGGCTCCGGGTGTTTTCTTTTCTGTGGGAGACGCTCCAAATGGCTCTTTGAGTATTTAAGGTTGCCGACCCCTGAGTAAGATCTACATTGGTATCAAACTTAAGTTGTACATGTTCTGTCCACCAGAGGGCAGTGTATCCGTCTCTGTGTTCAGTAGCAAAAAAGCATTGTTGTCGGAGTCATATTGCGCCTTCAGATCAGCTCACATTATTGTTTTCATCTCTTTCACTCCTGTCGGGTCATCGGTGGAGGGCTGGAGTTGTGTCAGAAGCTCATACTGCAGGGGGAGAACTGCAGATGCTGTTGGGTAGTTTTCCGTTGACAGCGCCTGGGTGGCTAATGAGCTCGCGATTTACAACTTCACCAGGTGTGAAAAAACGGAATCTTGAATCGAAAACAATGTTTACAAGCAAACACATTTACAAACTAGAAAAGCACTCAGAGAGCGCAGACCTCCACCAAGCCCCATTTAACGCAATGCTAACGAAATTTTCAAAGTGATCCAGAATCCAGGATTTCTTCTGGATCATCACCAAAATTTAATAATCTGTTGGATTTACCATTCGGAACATTTCCTGAAAATTTCATAAAGATCCGTCCATAACTTTTTGAGTTATCTTGCTAACTAACTAACAAACAAACAAACAAACAGACAGACTCAGGCGAAAACATTACCTCCTTGGCGGAAGTAAAAACAAAAAACAAAAAAACAGGTTCGAATATTAAGGGCTTTGTTCGAATATCTTCATTTTTTTTAAATATTCGAATTTCGAAGTTCGGAGTCAAAGCCCTAACCTGGAATTGTGTTTTGTTTCATTCATACATGTTTTTATTAGTCTGTCTACATCCCCAAAGGTCAAAATGCTCTGTTCCACCTTGTGATGTCATGTAGTGGTAGTTTTCAATTTAACGGCTACATTTTACCTTTAGTTCAGTGGAGATCGGCAATTCCAGGGCTGAAATTATCCAAATGATTCTAGTGAAGGTGTGTGGAGTTTAAAAATGCAGAGGGGCACTTCCTGTATTACCACATGACATCACAAGGTGGAGCAGAGTGTTTTCTGTTTGAGAGAAGAAGAACTCAGCCTAAATATGCAGGGTTTGTGTGTTAAACATGTGTGAAGGAAACAAAACACAACTCCAGGTCTGTTTTTAATGAAGAAACTACATTATAACAGATCAGAAAATAGACTAATATGGGCCAATACTGTTTGGATGGTTTGGTTTTCTTATCTCACAATAGAAGATAACATTTCTGATGGTCTTAAAACAGGGGTGTCCAAACCTTTTTCATCAAGGGCCACATATCTAAACACAGATGAAGCAGAGGGCCGATCGAGGGCCATAGACTGGTGCTCAGTACAGTGAATAATTGAAATATTCATGTTTAACACGTTAGAATGAGCGATCAGTCCTTTATTCATGCTAAGATCCACAAAACCACACAATAAATATTAAATGTTGTCTTATCAAGGTAGAGTCAAAAAACTTGCAGCCAAAACTGCTCAAGGTAATTTGGGCCAATTCACCTGGAAGCCTGAGGGCCAAGAAAAATTTGTCTGAGGGCCGCATTTAGCCCAGGGGCCATAGTTTGGGCATGCCTGTCTTAAAATATGCTCTACCAGACTTTTCTCTCTATTTAATTCAATATTAGAGGACCATATTTAAACCAAGGGTGTAATCTTAAAATTAAATAAATACATTAAATCATTTGTCTAAACTATAACAGAATTTATAACAAAGTTTTCAAATTTCAAAATCAGTGTCAGTTTTTTTTTCTTTTGTTTGTGCTACTTGGTAATGTTTTTCTTTAGTTCCAAAATAGTAACTCAAAATCAAATGTTATCATTGAAGTTATTTTGAAGTTGAAGGGAATAACTTAAAACCACTGCAAACAGTTTAAAATTGAGTAGTTTTTCATATTAAATAATAAAGTAGAGCTCTTTTAAACATGTTTCTATAATGTAATCCTTATATTAAAGTTTAATTACAGTACCGGTGATGCTGTTCCCCTCCAGGTCGATTCGCTCCAGCGCCGTCAGCTCCGTCAGTTTCACAGGGAACTCGGTGAAGTTGTTTTTGGACAGATTTAAGCTGCTCAGATTCTCCATTTGAACCACAGCATCAGGAAGTTTGGTCAGAACATTTCCATGGACATCGAGCTCTGTGAGGAATCAGAGGCTTTGTTTACACACACAACAAAATCTGATTATCTGATTTCTGGTCATTTAAGATTATTTAAATGACATGTAAACTGCAAAATCTGATGCGTGTAATCAAACTGCACTGTTTTCCCTATGACCTCTTGTATATAGCTGAGATTTTTTTTAATTACTTATTTTTCTATTTTATTTGGCTTGTGCATATATATTTATATAATTAGGTCTTATTTGGCACCAGTCTCTTGCCATATTTTTTGCTACTTATTGAGAATTAATTATTACCATTCATATGTTTTACTCTTTGTTATGTTATGATATGATATGATATGATATGATATGATATGATATGATATTATATCATATTATATTATATTATATTAGCTACTGTGTCCAAATAATTTCCCTTGTGGATCATGAGCAGAAAGAAATCAGGTGATGTTGCCATTTACAGGAACAGCCATAGACTGTGGACAGGGAACCCAAGGGACAGAGTGACCAGGGAACAGGGAACCCGAGGGACCAGGGAACAGGGAACCCGAGGGACAGAGGGACCAGGGAACAGGGAACCCGAGGGACAGAGGGACCAGGGAACAGGGAACCCAAGGGACAGAGTGACCAGGGAACAGGGAACCCGAGGGACAGAGGGACCAGGGAACAGGGAACCCAAGGGACAGAGTGACCAGGGAACAGGGAACCCAAGGGACAGAGGGACCAGGGAACAGGGAACCCGAGGGACAGAGGGACCAGGGAACAGGGAACCCAAGGGACAGAGTGACCAGGGAACAGGGAACCCAAGGGACAGAGTGACCAGGGAACAGGGAACCCGAGGGACCAGGGAACAGGGAACCCGAGGGACCAGGGAACAGGGAACCCGAGGGACAGAGTGACCAGGGAATAGGGAACCCGAGGGACAGAGTGACCAGGGAACAGGGAACCCGAGGGACCAGGGAACAGGGAACCCGAGGGACAGAGTGACCAGGGAACATGGAACCCGAGGGACCAGGGAACAGGGAACCCGAGGGACAGAGGGACCAGGGAACAGGGAACCCGAGGGACAGAGGGAACAGGGAACCCGAGGGACAGAGGGACCAGGGAACAGGGAACCCGAGGGACAGAGGGACCAGGGAAGTGCAGCACAGGCACAGCAGGTCAGCAGGTAGTAATGTTAGGATAATACCGGGACATTTAGGTAATGGACAGGCATGAAAACCGCTCTCCTTTTCCAATTATGAGGGACCGGTTTAAGCCAAAAATGCCAGGGCCAGCCCTGGATACTATTGTAGCCACAGCTGCCCTGGGGTAGAAGTGAGGCTGCCAATCTGCACCATCGGACCCTCCACCAATCACTGACACTCACACATTATAAATTACATTCAAACATGGGCGTGGTGGGGAAATGTCCTACCCAAAGACACAACAATAGTAAGAACTTTTCCGAGCTGGATTTGAACCAACAACTCCTGGATAAACCTAACCACCCTGAATCTGAACAAATTACACTGTACCAATTTTTCAAACCACAGAAGCCAGTTAAAGCCAGTATTGTAAAACTGACTGTTGATTGTTTATAAAGTTTGCAGTTGCTGGACATTTGATTTTTTTCAAAGTTCAAATTAGCTTTATTGTCAATTTCTTCACATGTAAGACATACAAAGAATTGAAATTATTCTCTATCCCATGCATAATAAATAAATAAATAATAAATGGTAAAAAGTGCAAAAGGCATATAGAGCAATAGATAGTCTTTTGTATTATTCTTATTATTTGTTTACCTCTGAGTTGTGTAAAGATTGTGCAGAATTTGCTGCTGATTGCTTTCATCTCATTATCGGCCAGGGAAATAGTTCTGATATTTCCGGTGACGCTTCTCAGGACCTTGAACACACCGTCAGGGAATGAGATGAGGTGGCAGTTTGACAGATCTGTGGAAGAAACAAGATAAAAGTAATATTTAGACTTGTGGATACACATTTAACTGTTAACCACCACCTTTACGGCATTACACATCGCATATTATTAAATACAGAAGCAGATTTTTCAGTAAAACTTGTGAACCATGAAAAAGTGGAATTTTAAAAGTTGCATTGTGTAACTTTTCTGGTGGAGCATCTGCCAAATGCTTTTCTCCATGATGTTATTCCTTTGTCTGGAATGTTTCACAGTATGGCATTAAACCTTTCTATCTTCATGGAGACCAAACCAAACCAAGTTACAGGTCAGATCTGTGGAGAGGCGACCCCGCTCACAGTCAGAATGTCTGTTTTTCTAGGTATTTTTGAGCTATAAAACCCCCTGTAATTGAATAAATGTAAAGTAGAGCTGTTTAAAGTCACACTGTGGAACATTCCAGGCGGATCAATGACATCTCCATAGAAACAAGCAGGTGACAGACCCCTCGGGAAAAGTTGCACAATGCACCTTTACGTATTTCATGATAAAACAATTTAATAAATGAGCAAAAAGCAGTTGTACTTACAATTTTAAGAAGCTTATGTCACAGAATGGCTTGTGAAGTGGTTTTTACTTGTAAAACTAATTATAACAATGTGAAGTGATTTGATTATAACTTTTAACTTTTATTTTTTTTCTTCCTCTTTCTAAAAATATCTTGATTTTGAATAAATGTAAAGTAGAGCTGTTTAATGTCATACTGTGGAACATTCCAGGCAGAGCAATGACGTATCCAACCAAAAACTTACATAGTGCACTTATAAACTAAATCTAAATTATAGACTTCGCTTAATTAGACACTTTTTTATTTTATTTAAGGAGAACCATACCATCCCCTAGTAATATAAAAGCTGGTAAAACTCTTTAGTTAGAGTTTGCTGCCATCTGCTGTCGATAATATAAAATTGTCTTTACATAAATGTTTCTTGTGTGAAATAATTGAAATCTTTTTCTTACCCAAATAATCTTTTCCTTCCTCTGCTGTAGCGTTGATCCTACGGGCCACATTTGCAACAGATTCAGCCATTTTCCTTCACTTCAGCCTAAAAAAAACAAGAAATATGTTATTTAACAGTGATTCTAAACATTCCTATATTTATCATTACTCATATAAATTAATATTATTTGGAATAATTGTTTTTACATAACAAACCACAGATCACGCGCGCGTTTCTAGTGTTAGTTTGGTTTTTATGCGCTGATTCATGCAGACCCTGGTGAAGGCAATGCAAATATTTCATTTAATAAGGCTTATATTAAACATGCTAAATGGTAAGTACATATATTTTGTTCTTTCCCTGCTTAAAATGACAAGATTAATACAGAAAAATTAAAACAAAACGGAGAAATGATGAGTAACACTAAAAAGTCCTACTCACTCAAACTTGCCACAGCCCCGATCCTTGCAGCTGTTAGCATGTAGCATCGGCTGTAAATAGCGTGCGTATTTTTAGCTCCAGAAATAAGAAACGTGCAAATTTTTGTTGCTCCAATCAAGTACTCACTCTAAATAAATAAAGGAATCTCAACACCGACGGGTTAAACTAGCAGAAGTTGTATTAGTTTGTAAAAAGTATGAAAATGATTGCTAATGCTAGCTAAGCAGGAAATATTTTGAGCCATGCGTGTTACGTCATCGTTAGTGACGCTCCTCACGGTAATAAAATACTATTAAACGCATTATAACAAAACATTTAACCTTGGTTTTATAACTGTTTGGTAACTTATGGGCAATATACTTATCAATTTAATTTAATAAAAAAATAAAACAATATACAGAGTGTCCCAAAAAATTTGACATCATTTCTCAGGCCAGTAATTTTGGCCATTCTTGTTGAAATAACCTCAATTTTCCACAGAATGTATAGAAACAAATCAAGATTTTATAATTAATGTTTTATTTTTGTTCTGTTTTCAGGTTGAGCCATTCTGTTCACTCCCAAAGAATGAATATGCTCGCACACAGTCACCCAGGACTGTGCGGACTGCCTTCAGTGCAAAAATTGGAAAAACTACACCAAATGTTGATGTTCAACACCTAAACTGTTCAGTTTCATTGAGCTAGACTTAGTAGTTTTCAAGATAATTGCTTTTGAAATGATGTCAAATTTTTTGTGACAGCCTGTATTTTACTTTTAACCACCAAAACACACAGTCCCTTGTTCAAATTTAGTCCTTATTTAGGCTGCAGGCATGAATTACTTTCTTTTTTATTATAATAATAAATTAAGATATTCTCTAATAACTCTAATTCTTTTATAAATGCTTAATTATATTGGGCTATGTCACTATTATTGATTAGAATTAGACTTTTGTTTGTAATCTTGGTCTGGACCAGAGACTGTATGTGACTTCAGTTCAATATGCATGTCCCATTTTTCATATTCATAATTTCATTTAAGTCAAATAGTGTAATCATTTGTCTCTTTTGACCAATTAAAGCTATTCAGTTATACACCAAACTATAACTACTAAGCCTATTGATTTGAACTAAGCTTAGTATGACTTTATGTTCAATTTTCTTATTCACATTGGAGTTCACAGCAAAATATGGTGATAATTTTGTCCATTTTTGACCAATTAAGCTTATGAAATTATTCTACATTACAACATAGTACCTATTTAGAATAAAAGTTAAATAAATGTTACCTTACCTTACCACACCTCTCCCTCTCTCCCTCTGCTTCT
This sequence comes from Taenioides sp. WSHXM2023, assembly GCA_029959045.1. NCBI lineage: Eukaryota > Metazoa > Chordata > Actinopteri > Gobiiformes > Gobiidae > Taenioides > Taenioides sp. WSHXM2023. Next base: position 6,557,768 of record CM057104.1, on the reverse strand, counting down.
GTCCAGGTTATGTGACTGGTATTTTCCGGGGTATTTCCTTTTCAAAGCGTCACACACAAAGAGCTGGAACGCTACAGAGGAATACAGAGGTACTTTGCGGTGTTTACCAGATATTCTCCTGTGTCTCTGTTACTGTGTTACTGTGTGGAGATGGTAGTAACGTGAGTCACGGTGGCCAGGCAGGTCTGTACGTCTGAATACAATGAGTGTGGAATGGGCCAAGGGAATGTCGCATCAGCTTTGCATGTTTTCGGAACAACAGTGGAAATGTGTGAAGTTAATGACACATGAAATTGGAACTAAACCAGGACTAGATCAGGACTAAACCAAGACCAGACTAGGGCTAGATCAGGACTACACCAGAAGTAAAACAGGATAAAACAACACCAGGACTAAACCAGGATCAAACCAGGACTAAATCAGGATAAGGATGAATGCAAACCAACCTAAGCAGGACCAAACCAAGTCCACATCAGGACTAATCTGAGATCAAACAAGGACTAAACCAGGACAAGTGGGAATGCCATCCAAACCCGCAACTAAACTTGTACTAAATCAGGACTAGAACAGGACTAAACCAAGACTACATATCATTTAATATATAATATACATAATATAATAAGGACTAAACCAGACTTAAACCAGGATTAAATCAGAACAAATGTGAATGCAGACCAAACTAAGCGGACTAGACCAGATACTGAGTTTTGAATTTATGTCAACATTTCTATCACTGTAACTCATAATCATTGCAGTTTTTAATATTGTTTTAAAATGACAATGAACGTTTATGAAACATTTATTGAACCATCAAAATTATAAATACATACTCTTTGATATTTACAATAAATACACAATACGATTTACATCTGTGTGTAAACAGTGCCTGAAAATCACAATACAACAATCTTCATAATATAATCTCATTTTTGCACAAATATGCTACAGTCATGGTCCTAATTTAGTCCCAGTTTAGTCCTGAGTTAATCCTAGTCTAGTCCTTGTCTAGTCCTGGTTTAGTCTTGGTCTACTCCTGGTCTAATCCTTGTTTAGCCCTGGTTTAGTCCTGGTTTAGCTCTGGTTTATTCCTGGTGGTCTAGACCTGTTTCAGTCCTGGTTTAGTCCTGGTCTAGCTGTGGTTTAGTCCTGTTCTGATTCTCCTTTAAGTCCTGTTGTAGTTAGTCCTTAGTCCTGATCTAGTCCTTGTCTAGTCCTGGTTTAGTCTTGGTCTTCTCCTGGTCTGATTCTTGTTTAGCTCTGGTTTATTCCTGGTGGTTTAGATCCGTTTCAGTCCGGGTTTAGTCCGGGTCTAGTCCTGGTTTAGTCCTGTTCAGTCCTGGTTTAGTCCTGGTCTAGCTGTGGTTTAGTCCTGTTCTAATCCTCGTTTAGTCCTGTTGTAGTCCTGGCCTAGCCTTGGTCTAGCCATAGTTTAGTCCTGGTCTAGTCCTGGTCTAGCTGTGGTTTAGTCCTGTTCTAATCCTCGTTTAGTCCTGTTGTAGTCCTGGTCTAGCCTTGGTCTAGCCATAGTTTAGTCCTGGTCTAGTCCTGGTCTAGCTGTGGTTTAGTCCTGTTCTAATCCTCGTTTAGTCCTGTTGTAGTCCTGGTCTAGCCTTGGTCTAGCCATAGTTTAGTCCTGGTCTAGTCCTAGTCTAGCTGTGGTTTAGTCCTGTTCTAATCCTCGTTTAGTCCTGTTGTAGTCCTGGTCTAGCCTTGGTCTAGCCATAGTTTAGTCCTGGTCTAGTCCTGGTCTAGCTGTAGTTTAGTCCTGTTCTAATCCTCGTTTAGTCCTGTTGTAGTCCTGGTCTAGCCTTGGTCTAGCCAAAGTTTAGTCCTGGTTTAGTCCCAGTTTTGTGATGTTTTTGAGTGTGAACGCAGCCATAGTTTAGTTTGTCCGCTCCAGTGCACAAAAGTCAAAGCGCTTTCCTTCAGCTCTAAGTGTCTTCTCTGGTTTTCAGTTTTTCTGTCCGTTTTTCTTTTTTTCCAGGTGTTTTACTGACATCCGCACTCGTCCACGACCATGTCCTCGTGGTGTCTCAGTAGCATCTCTCCGTTCTCGTAGTAGAGCATACTCAGAGGACTCATCCTGGTGGGAGCGCAGCACGGGGACGCCACACGGTCGGGGTGTAAATGCTTGAACAGACTCTGAACAAGAAGAAGAAGAATGAGGGTTAGTGCACACAACATTACGAAATGTTTTAGAGCAGGGATGTCCAAACTTTTTTCACCAAGAGCCAAATCAAAGAGGAGATTGTCAATACAGTGACTCATTCAGTTGGATAGATTTTAATGTAATGTGGTGTTATTGAGGTTATAATGGTAGAATGAATTACATTTGGTGTAAAAATTATGGCCAATAAAAACAGGTTGGTCATAGTTTGGACATCCCTGTTTTAGAAATAACGTTCAGAAGATATAATATAAAAAGATTATTTTAGTTTTGATGAAATTGGTAATTACTATGACAATAATGCACATTTTTCATCACTCTGAAATCCCTTTACCATCTGGACCAGCTCTAGGGCCCTGTTACATTTTTGATAATAATCATTGTAGTGTAATAGATTAATGTAGCCTATGTTTCACCAAAATTTGCCTAGTAGCATTTGTTACACCAATAATCGCATTGTTCCAGTTTTGAGCCACATACTGTGATATGAATATGGTCCTTGGGGAAAAAATAATTACCCACCCCTGGTCTGGTTCAAACACAGTAACTAAAAGAACATGATTCACTAGTTTAAATAATTTTCTATTGGCCAAATATACTTTATTCATTGTTTGCTTCTTTACTGATTTGCCCAGGATGTGTCAGTGAGAATGATGTTCAATTATATTTTAATATTTAAGTAGAAATGTGAATTTTGTGTCGTTGCATTTAGATCTGCATACAATAGATGGGAAAAACCTGTATAAAATGAATATGATATTGGACTTACCTGCATGTAAGCGTGGTTGGTCGGGTTGAGATGTTCCCCCAGCGGGCCCGGACACGCCCCCTCACACCTGTAGGCGTTGTACCTTTTGGGAAAAATAATCCAAGACCCCCATCCGATCCGGTTAAAATCCACATGCAAATCCACTCTTCTGCATAGCGGCTTCTTAGGCCCGTTGTGCTCCCTCTGCCCTCTTTTACTCCTTCGCTTTTTATGTCGTTTTGCTTTGCGGATTTCCGCTGGGGACAAAAACTTGGACCGTTCAGCTGTGTGGAGTAAACTAGCTTTCGGTTTAGACTTCCCATCCGAATCTGTGTGCGAAAAGACAACCAATAACGCCCTCTCGTTCACTTCAGGGTCTATTCCGATTTCTCTTTTCAACTTTTCTGAATTTTTCCTTTTTATAATTCGTCTACGCTTGATTTTGTTGGGTTTCTTGTCTCGCAGCCAGTTCAAAAGTGGAGATGTGATGTTGTAGACTTTCCAGTTTTGAGATCCAGGGACCAGGGAGGTTTGGTTGAGCGTGCCCACCAGATGATGCTCCGGACAGGGTTTGGGGATGGCGAGGAGAGGGTGGTTGCAGGTTTGGTGGTGGTAGATGTCCACGGTGACATTGGAGACGTCTTGATTTCGGGGAAGGCGTATTCGAATTTCGGCCGCTTGGATTTGTTGGTCGCCTAGCAACGTGTGGAGGTCGAAAGTGGCGATCCAGCGGGTTTCCTTATACGTCAAACCTGAAACAAAACAGAGAGATGAAATTAAGACAGAAAAGTTAAACATTTTATCAGTATAATTTGTATAATATATTTTAGCTCATTTAAAGGTGCACTATGGAACTTTTTGGTTGGAGGTCCGTCACCTGCTTGCTTATTGATATGTCATTGCTCTGCCTGGAATGTTCCACAGTATGACATTAAACAGCTCTACTTTACATTTATTAAATTACAGGTGGTTTTATGGCTCAAAAATACCTAGAAAAACAAACATTCTGACTTGGTCTCCATGAAGATAGAAAGGTTTAATGCCATACTGTGGAACATTCCAGACAAAGCAATAACATCTCTATGACGAAGAGCATTTGATAGACCCTCCAGCAGAAAAGTTACACAATGCACCTTTAATATATTTGATACCAACAAATGACTTTTTGAAGAATAATAAAGTAATTTCTTTCCCATTACAAAATTGACTTGAAAACAAAGTACCATAAAAAACAAAACAAAAAACCCCAATAACAATTCAAAATGAAATATTCAAATATCTTTTGAATGACCAGAAAATAAATCAAATGAAAAGTAATTGAAGGAATATTATTGCATTTAGACAATAGTCACAAAACATGTGCAGTAAGGAGTTCAATTAACATACAGTAGAGCACAGTAAAGGACATTTCTTACCCACAAAGCTGAATTGACTTTTCACTTGCTCTGCCCCAGCTGGTATAGATTTGTTTCTTGTTTTTATACAAATTATTACATATAAACGAGTGCATAACCCAATACGGACCTACAAGATCCGATAAGATAAACCTTTATTTGTCCCACAATGGGGAAATTAAGCCATAATTTGAAATTTTTCTATTACTAATAAACAACACGTGCATTTCTATTCATAGGGAATGCTGACTCATAGCCTATTTGGAAACAGAGAGTTAAGTGTTTAAGTATAAAATTAGGCTATACTTTAAAGCCACAGTATGTAACTTTTTAGCTGAAGAATCGACTAAAATAAAAGTGGTGTTACACGGCCTTACTCTGAGCCGGCTTGCATCTCCACAAACCTGACTCTTGTTCTTTTGGTTATAATCTTCCACAGTGTGACACAAAACTTATCTATGTACAAGGAGAATGTTCCGAAGTGTGGTTTTACTTCCCATTTCCAAGGTATCATGCAGGTGAAATGCCACCTCCAGAAAGCTGCATACTGTATCTTTAAATAGCCATGGCATACAGCGAAGTTTTTATCAGTGACCCCTGTTGATAAGTACTTGCTGATGTAAATTGTCTTTTTGATAAGACTCGTTCTTATCTATGGACCATCAACCTGTGATACCCACACGAGCATGAACCGGGTTATCTGAAAACCAATTTGTAACCGTCTTGTAGTCTCTTCACGGCCCGGTGTTTGCCGTACGAAGCACCACTGCGCCCTAAAGCCCCATTGTCATTCACTAAACAGGTGTGGTACAAAATAATCCTGGCTACTGCCGCTCAAATATTTTCCTTCCACAGCTTGGGGTCTCCATTGGATGTTGATCAAACTCGCAAATAAGCGTCTGTCTTTTTTTTTTCTTCTTTTATTTATTCACTTATTAATCCCTCAACGCAAACACTACGTCGGTTGTTGTAAGTTGTAACACGTCCCTGACTATTACCGAGCGGCTTGTGCATATCCTCAGTCAAACAAGTAGCCCCTAACACCTACGAGTAAAGTGCAATGGCATACAGGCGCACTAAGCCAATGGAGAGCGCGTCTTCTTTGCGCCACTGCCACCAGCCAGCGGGTTAAGTCCCCAGCTCTAATCTAATCAGCGGCAAGTGTGAAAAAGAACTAAGGGAAGTTGTTGATTTGACCTCACAACAGATTTGTATAGGGGGGTGTCTGGCTCGCGCTGTAATCAACATCGGGCTATTTAGGGAGCAGGCTTGGTTTGCTTTGAGAATTAGCTGCGTTCTTTTCACACACGGGTCTCTTTGGATGTGTATTGACTCCTATCCGAAGTCGTCTGGGCGCAGATTTGACAGCGCGCAACGACTCCACATCCAAACAAAATCCCTAACATCTCAAGCAGCAGCAAATACGCGCGATTTTACCACAATATTTAAGCTGTTTTAGTTACTTACTTTTCGCCATGACGCTTTTGACAGTATCCGCGCGCCTCGCTCCACTCTGCTCAATAGCATCCGCGGGTTTGGAAAAATTTGTGGTGAAATTCCGATACAGATGCACCATGTACGTTGGCAGGTGATGTCCGGCGGGTCTGTCCAAAAGCTGAAACCTTGAATACGCTCCATCTTTCGCCGTTTGCGTCCCATGTACCGATACAAAAAGTAGTAGCAGCAGCAGTAGAGGTAGTTGTAGTAGTACCACAAAACTTGGAGCTCTCCTGGATGTTGCGCGCATGTTGAATCCGTGCGTAAAAAGACAATTTCCTCCGTCGGTGAGATTAGGGTGGCTTATATACCCTCAGCCAGCCCCTTTTCCATGTTTAACAAGTAGCCGAGAACATTAAAGGAAATTGACATGCGCTCTCAAGACTTGTTACTTGACAGCTCATAACGCATTCACGTGCTAATGAGTCGCCCGCGTGCGTGTTTACAAGCTGTGAGGTTTGCACCGGCTTCTGTGCGCCTCGCGAGCCCTCCTCCCCTCCCCATCCGAGCAGCCGTCCGCGCGAGGCAGGCTAATTGTCCCATGTTGTTTGGTTACACTAATTATTAGGGTTTTCCATAGAGTAATGCAGTCTATTAAACATATAACCCACTGCGCGGACACCGGGCACTTCCTATGGCCGTCTGTGCCAATACGATAATTTGGTGCATTGTCAAATCCGGGTACTTATTTTGTATATTTTACAGATAAACTAAAGATTATACTTAGAATTATAGAGTCTAGACTATTGCAATTACCAATATTTATCCAGAGTGGTGTGTTTGTCCATGTCCTTTGTGCGTAAAAACGTACTTCGTTATTACGCACTATGGTTTTCAGCTATGCATAAGTAAGTTTTTCATATTATATTTTTTTTACGATAAAGTAAAGGTTAAACTCAAAATTACAGAGTCTAGACTATTACAATTACCAAAATCTATCCAATTTAAGTCCTGTGTGGTGTAATTGTCCATATACTTTGTGCGTAAAAGTTCGTTTGGGTCATACTTTTGTCATTACGCGCTATCAGCTGTGCATAACTTAAACTCTAAATATTATTTAGCATTAATTGGGGGTGGTTCGGTCATTTCTATTGGCCATTAATACCATTTTACAAGAAGTGTCATTCAATAGGTTAGAGGGGCGTTTTTAGAGTATACAGACAAAGTTGAGTTTTGGAAATTTGTCATTTGTTTTCTGTGTGATGTGATATTAGATTGTGGGATTAAAGGAGCACTAAAGTGGAGGGTCCTCTACTTGCTTGTCTAAATGGAGATGTTTTTTTACCTCCGCCAAGGAGGTTATGTTTTCGCCTGAGTCTGTCTGTCTGTCTGTTTGTTTGTATGTTTGTTAGTTAGCAAGATAACTCAAAAAGTTATGGACGGATCTTGATTAAATTTTCAGGAAATGTTCCGAATGGTAAATCCAACAGATTATTAAATTTTGGTGATGATCCAGAAGAAATCCTGGATTCTGGATCACTTTGAAAATTTGTCGGAGGTCTGCGCTCTCTGAGTGCTTTTCTAGTTCTTTACATGGAATGCTCCACAGTATGGTCTTAAACATATCTGCCTTGCATTCATTCAATTACAGGTGTTTTATAGCTCACACATTCCTAGAAAAACATGATTTCATACCATGTGCAGGCTTGCTTCTCCATAGATCTGACCATTACGTAACTTATTTCCATCATGGTAGCTAAGTTTATTTTCATACTGTGGAATAATCAAGGCAAAGCAGTAACATCTCCATGGAAACAAGTGAAAACAGGTGGTGGACCCTCAGAAACGTTACACAGGGCACCTTTTTTTGTTACTTTTCTGGTTGGGGTCTGCATCTGGTTGTCTCGGCAATGAAATATTCCTCAGTTGGGCATTAAACTGATATCTTGCATTCAGTTCAAACATGTATTTTTATGGCTCATGCTCAACTCTCCACAGATCTGTCATGTAACTTGGCCTGGTGGCATCGCCTGCTTGTTTCCATACAGTTTAATGCCATACTTTGGAACATTCTGGCACAGCAATAAACATCTTCATGGAGACAAGCAGGTGGCATTACCAGAAAAGTTACATACTGCACCTTTAAATGAAGAAATAGGCGATAATGTTTTCAGGATTTGAGTATCTGGTCACATTACAACTATTTTACTTGTTAAACATTTAGGTTCATTTAATCAGAAACAAACACCTGCGTCTTTTCAAATACAAAGAAACGGCCAAAGATGAAATATTTAAGTAATAAGTTCATAAAATACAGACTAAATGTGTTTCCAACGTACCCCAAATTCCCAAGAGCCCAAATTACACTATTTTCTGATTTATGTTAATGTTGTTTCCTCTTCAAAGACATACCTGAAGTTTAGTTTTGTTTCATTCTCACATGTTTAACACACAAACCTGCATATTTAGGCTGAGTTCTTCTCTCAAACTGAAAACACTCTGTTCCACCTTGTGACGTCATGTGGAAATACAGGAAGTGCTCCAGTGTGTTTTTAAACTCCATGCACCTTCACTAGAATCATTTGGATAATTTCAGCCTTGGAATTGCCAATCTTTACAGAACTAAAGGTAAAAAGGAGCTGTTAAAATGAAAACTACCGCTTCATGACATCACAAGGTGGAACAGAACGCTTTGAGCTTTGGAGACGTAGACAAATAATGCAGAATTACTCAAACATGTGTGAATGAAACAAAACACAACTCCAGGTCTGTTTTTGATGAGGTAACATCATTATAACATGACTTAAAGCTCACAAGTATTAATTTTGTGTAAAATCAGACCTTTAAATCAAAATGGCCCGCTGTTAACTCATTTCAGGAGTGAATAGGATTTAGTATGAAAACTATAACATGACAGTATATTTCCTAATAAATAAATGTGTGTTTGTGCATGAGGAGATACCCAAAGAGAAAACAGAGCTGTTGTTTTTGTTTTTTTAGATAAGTAGTCTCCAAGTATTCCAGCGATAACATTTTGATGGATGCTGCAGATTTGGTGTCCGCCACAATGCGCATGCGCCAGGGTCTCTCCACTCAAAGCGGACCTTCTCCTCGCAAAAAAAAAATCAAAAATCTCGACAAAGTGCAAAAAAAATCAATGAATATTTTTACTCAGCTGCTTCAAACTACAGTTTTGCACCTCGCGACCGATCTCCGCGTCTGAAAAAACAGCGCATTTCGGGCACGTTGCGATGAAGGCGCACGTTTTCTGCTGAAATGGTGAGTCGCTACAAACTTTTCTCTGCAGAAGCCACGGCGGCAGCATGAACGCGCTTTGATGCGGTTTAGATGCTAACTTAAAGCTATCTTAATGCAAATATTATGCGTAAATTTGTGTATCTGCGCTTTGATCGGATTGTGGAGGTTGTGGAGCTTGGTGGACGGTGCTAAGGGCGATGGAGAGAGGGGTTAGCGGGGATTGAGACGCACAGAGGCGGACATGTGGTTGGTTGGTGGCACCCCCTACTTCTGCTGGTTCAGTGGGAGCTGTACTTCGCAGAGATTGTCGGTAGTACCTTCAAGTACCGTATTTACAAACAAACCTAAAAAAACTGACCTTTTAAACAAAATGTCTACGTATTTTACGCACGAGTAGCGTTTTAAAACCTATATTACGTTTGTATAATTGTAAAGTTACTTGTAGATGGATGGATAGTGGAGGGGTTAGGGTCTGTTTAATGTTTTTTTTGCCTTTCATTCCTTCATTGTATTACATGGATCCTCATTCCTCAATGCAGTTAGATTTTAAATTGAAATATAAATAGAGATTTGGAGATTTAAAGGTCCCATTTTACGCTGTTTTCTGATCAGTTATAATGTTGTTTCCACATCAAAAACATACCCACACTTCTATTTTCTGTTTCACAAACCCTGCCATATTTAGGCTGAGTTCTTCTCTCAAACAGAAAACACTCTATTCCACCTTGTGATGTCATGTGGTCATACAGGAAGTGCTCCAGTGTGTTTTTAAACTCCATACACCTCCACTAGAATCACTGTGATGATTTCAACCCTAGAATTGGCAATCTCTACTGAACTAAAGGTAAAAGGAGCTGTTAAACTACCACTTCATGACATCACAAGGTGGAACAGAGCATTTTGAGCTTTGGAGATGTAGACGGACTGATAATAAAGAGTTACTCAAACATGTGAGTGAAACAAAACACAACTCCAGGTCTGTTTTTGAGGAGGAAACAACATTATAACATGACTTAAAACTCAAAAGAGTCAATTTTGTGTAAAACAGGACCTTTTAAAATCATATGTATTTTGATAAATTAAATGTTCTTATAGGTGCGTATACAATAAAGGGATCTGTTTGGCTAAAGCAGCATTTCTGGGGTTGTCTTCTGAAATCTCGGCTGTATGTTGGAGTCTATAGGCAGAGGATGTTATTATAAACACTGCAGTATTGAAGCTTCCAGCATTTGTTCACCACATCCTCCTCAAACTGGTCCCTGCACTACCTGTCGCATGCTGCAGAAATGATTTGATTGGACAAAAAGAAACGATAAAATAATAATAAAACGTTTCTCTTTTTTCTTTGTGTTGCCATTACAAATCATTGGAAATACAGTGATATTATAGGGCCTGCTTAAAAAGGTGCATTTTCAGGTGGAGAGTCTGCCACGTGTTTGTATCTATGGAGCTGTTCCCGTTTTCCCTGTAATATTCCACAGTATGCCATTAATCTGATAAATCTTTGTGACATCTGATCTGGCGAAGTTACAGGTCAGATCTGTGGAGAGTCGACCCCAAGTACAGAGAGAATAGGCTACACGTTTTTCATTTGTCAGCGATTAAAAACAACAGTAATAAAAAGGTTAGATGGAAATGTTTAATGCTATACCGTGGGACATTGCAAGTAAATTATAAACATCTCCATGGAAACAAGCAGGTAGCATGCCCAACACTAAGAAAAGTTACAAAGTGCACCTTTAAATGCATTGAAATTACAGTGAATTCTCTTTTGTACAAATCAAATCCATGAAAGTTGTTATGTTTTTTATTTGTCATTTTTTGGATACTGCTTTTCTTCTTCTGTATATTTTTTTAAGGTAGTTATTGCTTTTTAGTATCTCTATCTCCATGAACACTAATGTTTTATACCTACTAGTATTTGTCTCTAGTCCAGGTCTTGCCCCCACATGTTTAGTCCATAGTCCTGGTTGAGTTCTTGGCTCTTCTTTGATGTATTGTAGTCCAGGTTCTTTGTTGGGTTTCGGATGAGCAGATGGGGTCCTCTTCAGTATCTCGTATTGCTTTACGAAATGTCCCGAGGCAAGGCACAAACCGGGAATCAAACTACAGACATCAGTCACCAAAGAAGAGAGGTTCGAGACAGGTACATTTCTGAGGATTAGCGGTTAAAATGTCAAACTCTTATTTCGATAATAAGGAAAAGTTTTTGAAAATTACGCTATTTTCCGATTTATGTTCTAATGTTGTTTCCTCGTCACAAACAGACCTGGAGTTGTGTTTTGTTTCATTCACACATGTTTAACGCACAAACCCTGCATATTTAGGCTTCTTAGTTTGTCTCTCAAACGGAAAACACTCTGTTCCACCTTGTGATGTCATGAGCGAGTGCTCGACTGTGTTTTTAAACTCTACACACCTTCATTTAGAATCATTTCGATAATTTCAGCCCTGGAATTGCCAATTTTCTCTACTGAACAAAAAGTAAAAGGAGCTGTTCACTTGAAAACTACAGCTTCATGACATCACAAGGTGGAAACAAAACAACTCCAGGTGTGTTTTTGAGGAGGAAACGACATTATAACATGGACAATTTAGCGTAATATAGGACTTTAATCAGACTGGTGAATTCAGATGGAAATAGAAAAGCAATGAAGCAGGTGCCTTTATGTTTACACAGTCATAAGAGAAATGACTTTATAACCCCAGATAAACCAATTTGTAATTATTATTTTGAGTTTATTTAGATATCAGCAAATATTGGTTCAGTTATCAGCCACAGCAGCGACGCGTAATCCTGGAGTCAGTGTTTGGCTATAAAAGAAATCCATATTTGACCATCCCTAACTGCTTTATGTGATATTCCATTGAGTGACGCTCCCTGGATTTAGAAACTATTGTTGTCACGATATAAAAATGTCAAACTCGATTTCGGTACTAAGAAATAGAGATACGCCGATATGATACTGGTATATTGATTTTGATATCTCAATTTGTTTCAATTTGTTTGTTTTTCTTATACTTTATGAATGAAATAGACATTAACAGTGTCCTAACATTAAACATACAAGAAATGAATGAAAAGGAGCAAAAAGAAGAGTAAACTTATGTTATCTGCCCTCTTTTCCAGACACTTCATTAACACTGATAGTTACTTTCAAACATTTCAAATCAATACATTTCTTTTCAATCACATATTTCTCAGTTAATCAAGCAAACAGAAGTCTTCACTTTTATCCACAAGAGCTTAGTTTCCTTTTTCGTACTTGCCCATTGCACTGGTTTTTATGTATTTTTTAAATGTCATTATTGCACTTGATCCTTTAATTTCTTTGTCAAGACTATTCCATAAATTAACTCCTTTCACAGCAACGCTTCGCTCCATGACCTTGGTTCTGAATCTGGGTTTTAAAAAAATGTAGATTCCTTTTAAATTGCAGTGGATTTATAGTGTAGGTCTATAAACTGGTGTAATAAGATTTACTGGCAGCTCAGTAATATTAAACTTTTTTCAAGGATGTTCTGAAATTACATTCAATTTAAATGATAAAAAGTAACACTTACAAAACACATTGGCTATTTTTTTTACCATTAGATGTTTGTTTTTAAAGGAAATACATTATATTTTCAGTCTCTGCCCTGCTATTGGTTGATATTTCAAGCCAAAATATGGACAGTGGTACTGGAACTGAAAAAGCTTCTAAGGAATAGACTCGATACTCAATACTGATTCTGAAACCATGATGATAATTAAAAAAACACACTTTATTTAGCCGATACAATGTGATTTTCAACATTAAATCCTAGTACTTTCTTTTCTATTCCTATGTGGCCTTATAATGTAGTTTCAGTACTAGTTTCAGTATTGATTAGTATCTGATTTTAAGTACTTTTGACATCCCTAGTACCAACTTGTGAATAAAAACACTGTATTGGTTAAAATCACTTACTTTTAAATCACTACAGGCTCCTGGACTATAGTGCAATGGACGTGTTTAACCACTAGGTGTCATGTGTTATTATTGTTTAGATATAATCACAGTTGGGAGACAAGAGAGAGGAAAATATTAGCAGCAGTGGTCTCTTTTTGGCTGTTTAAAATTGGAAGTTCCAGTTATAGCCAGACTCAACAGTTAAAGGAAAAACTTAGCAAAACGAAAATAAAAGATAACATATTATTATAGAGCCACTCTGACATGGAAACTGATTTGTACGTAGATTCTTTCAGACTCTAGATAAATTGTAGTCGGGATAAATAAACTGACAAAAGAATACAAGAATCACATTTCAGAACATTTGTACAGCTCGAAACTATAGGGTTAGGCACAGGGAGGGCATCTGACACACACAGGGGCATTTCAGAACATTTGTAGATCTAAACTACAGGGTTAGCAGGAGATTTTGTTGTTTGTGGAGGAAATTGTGGAACTTTTCTTTTCTCTTGGAGGGTCCGTCAAATGCTTTTCTCCATGGAGATTATTATTATTGCTTTCTCTGGAATGTTCCGCAATATGGCATTAAACCTTTCTATCTTCATGGAGACCAAACCAGACCAAGTTACAGGTCAGATCTGTGAAGAGGCAACCCCGCTCACAGTCAGAATGTCTGTTTTTCTAGGTATTTTTGAGCTTTAAAACCACCTGTAATTGAATAAATATAAAGTAGAGCTGTTGAATGTCATACTGTGGAACATTTCAGACAGAACAATGACATATCCATAGAAACAAGCAGGCGACAGACCCTCCACCAGAAAAGTTGCTCAGTGCACCTTTAAATTCATATTAATTCAGTCATAAAAGTATAACTTCACAATTTCACATTTCTGGCTTAGACTGAAGCACGAACACATGCCCAGTTGTGAATTACACTTTTGAAATAATCTTTAAAGGAGAAATAAACCAGGTATTTCACATGTTTGATATTTTCTATGGGTTAAACTTCACCGCATTAACTCAACGTTACTGAATGTTCTCATAATGACATTTCCTCTTTCCTCAGATTTCACACTTTCACTACAACTTCCCTTTTATTAGACACCAAATAATTTACGTAACATGGATAGTTATGGGTTTTTATTGAGTCATGTTTTTAATAAATTGTAATGGTTGTTTTTATTGAGGAGGCCACAATGGACGAGATAACACTCTGCAGATTGTACAAAGAACTTTAATGTACAGTGTTATTTGCAGACTGAACAAATCAGACAGTGGAGTAATAACATCACTCACAGATATGAGATCCAGGGCAATACGATATCAGTCCAACAGGTTCTATTCACACTTACCGGAAGACGTTTGGAAACATGACGACTTCCTTAGACTTAGACAAACTTTATTGTTCCACAAGTAAAATTATTTGGATACAGTAGCTCAGAGAGTAACAAAAATAGATGGTAAAGCAAAAAAGAGCCAGAGACAGGTGTCAAATAAGACATAATTATAAAAATAAATGTATATGTACAAGTCAACCACAGATAAGACCCATAACTTGGCCTGATAGTGTCACCTGCTCATCTCCATGGAAACAGATGAGTTTAATGCCACACCATGAACAGGAAGCAGGTGCCTACATTGTGCCCCTTTCATCCCCTTCTCTCTCATACAAATTAATTCAGAAATTCAAAGGTTAAAAAAAGCAGAATTACTTCATTTTAAACAGTTTGCAGTGGTCCAAAGTTGTATATTAAACAACTAGCATGCTAACAGCACGCTTCCTGGTTTACAGACACTAGAAAACGCTTCACAATTGGACAAAGACGAGAAAGTTTGACTTGAAAATAGAAAAAAAAAAACACTTTAAAAGGGCCCATATTGCATTATTTTCTGATCTATGTTATCAGAAAAAATTTTGTTTCCTGATCACAAACAAACTTTGAGTTGTGGTTTTTTTCATGTTTAACACACAAAACACAACTCCAGGTATCTTTTTGAGGACGTAACAGCATTATAACACATCTTAAAGCTCACAACAGTCAGCTTTGCGTAATATAGGACTTTTAAATCTGGTTCCCATGATGTGAGTTTTGGCCCTTACGCTACAGGAAGGAAGGATAAGGTGTGGCCCTCTCAGCTCTATCTCAATGTTCAAAAGCAGCTCTAGTAAATAACTGAAACTTTGGACTTTCTCCAGAAACGGGATGATGTTGCTGTTGGAAGAAGTGACGAGACGAAAAGGAAATTTAACCCAGATAAGATTATGGAGAATGTTTTGTTTTCTCATTCGGCGGCTGTGTTGTAAATGTGTTGTATTGGTTTGGTTTGGTTTGGAATAACAAAACAAAAATGGAAAAATATTAAATTATACCCTTGTTTAACTATATACCCAATATTCTAATTTTATATCTTCTGAAATACAATTGGTTGTCATCCAGAATACACACTTGTCCAGTACCAGTGAATGTGCGTGATTGACAGGTGGATCAGCCAATCAGGGACACACATGGTTCGTTGCTTATTAAAATAATTGTTTCGGTTCGAGACCAACGTTTGCTCTGGGCCCCATCTCGCAGTGCTTCAGTGCGTCAGAAAGGCGACCCAACGAGCATGCGCCAAACGACTGGAATTATTTTATGATGGAGGAATAAATGTTTAATAATATATAATATATTTTTGTAGGAATAAGTGTTTTCATTAGTGTTTACATGTTTTTTTTTTAAGCGGAATTGATTTTTATTCAGAATTAAATGACTTTTAATTGGAATGTAAGCGTGGCAATTGAAGTCTCACTTGAGTAACAGAGCTTCAGATAGCGCAGTGCCTCCAGTTAGCATCACACGCCCAGGGAATGACGGCATCAGCTGCAAAGTATCAGTACTAACCTTATGTACGAGTAGCTGTCTGGAGTGACTGTATTGTAGTTTAGCCCTGAGGAGTAGCTAAAGCTAAAGCTAAAGTGCCGATATTTAAACAGCTGGAGTGTGTTTTTTAGCTTTGACGCGTGAAGTGCTAATGACGACGCTAATTAGCACAGGGCAGTGAACGAGGCTTTACGCGTGTGGTGCAGAGAAGAGACTAAAGAGATTAAAGGGTGAAACCTGGAGATTTTTTAACCACTTTTGAGCCTAAACATCATATAGTGACTTGTATGGCTCATTCTTACAGGTAATCAGGTAATACGGAATGAAAAGACAACGTAGCGCGGTCCGAGTTTAAAATCTGATCCTGCTGAAAGTTCTGAATGACAATAGCACATCTTCATCTCCAAAAACCTTTTCTTTATGTGCGAGAAAGGGGAGGATCAGGTTTGTGTTACTGGAGGAGCGCTACTTCCATTAATACAGTGGAAAATCCAGTTGCGTCGTACTGTTTGCAGGTTTTGGGCGTTTTTTTCAGATGCTCTGGGTCGCTGAAGCCTAGCAGCTCTCCTTTTGCATTAACTTTAGCATTAGCATTAGCAGGTGTGGCTAAGCTAATGGCTGCTTGTTTCACAGGTTGTTGCTGATGTAAAGGAGCTGAAGTGAGATGACGCCTTACGAATGACAAAACTGACTTTTCAAAATACTTCAACACCCATAAGATTAATAAGGACAGTTTTAATGTATATATTGGTCCATTTGCTGCTTGTCTCCATGGTGATGCATGAATCTATAATGGATATAATGGATAAGACACTGCCCCTCTGTCCCCGTGCGAGACCGACTAGTGGCCGCTCCAGGTACTGCAGCTCAGTGCATTTTTTGTGACGGCTTTCACAAAGGTCAGATTTTTTAAGATATGAACTTTTAAACATTTTCAAATCATCAAAGCGCCTAAAAGTTTTGTAAGAGTTAGTCTAGCCCCGCTCTGAGTCCGGGCTCGCTCCGCTCTAGCAGCTCTCGCTCTGATTGGTCAGAACTGCACGTTTCTGGCGTCACACGTTTTGCGGCGTAAGCCGAGTATTCAGGAAGTAACACAAAAGTAAAAATCTTTTTGGGTGCGACGTGCCAATGAGCACAGGCCATTGAAAACAACACGACACCATCTTGGATTCATCTTTTAGATTTTATTATACTTCCATGTGCTGAAGCCACTAGGCCAAGTTACAGGTCAGATCTGTGGAGAGGCACCCACACTAACAGTAAGGATTAAGGTATTGTAGAGCAAAAAAACACGGCGTAATTTATTAGATGCAATATAGATACATTTAATGCCATATTGCGGAACATTCTTTAATAAAAAGCAGGTAGAGCTCAGCCACCACAAACGTTAATGCAACTTTAGAACTGAAATGGGAACTTCTAAACTAATACGAGAATCCCAGGCGTTTCAGAACATGTTTGTAGAGGTTAAACTACAGGGTTTGCAGTTTTTACACAGAATTAGATCCCATGGAGACACAGGGAGGGCATCTGACACATATATATTGAAACACGATATATTGTAATTTGTTAAAGAGATATATTGCGATAAACAATAATATTGAAACCACTTTATGCCACTGAGTTTATACTCATTAAAATGGCAAAAATCTCCCCACTATTGCAAAGAAATTGTCATATACTGATATATTGAACGATAAGTCGACAGTAATGATCATGGCAGACCTATACTTAAACAGAATTAGACCCTATGGAGACACAGGGAGGGCATCTGACACACAGGGACATTTCAGAACATGTTTGTAGAAGTTTTGTAGCAGCTTTTACACAGAATTGGACCCCATGGAGACACAGGGAGGGCATCTGAGACACGGGGAGGGCATCTGAGACACGGGGAGGGCATCTGAGACACTGGGAGGGCATCTGACACACAGAGAGGACATCTGACACACAGGGACATTTCAGAACATGTTTGTAGAAGTTTTGTAGCAGCTTTTACACAGAATTGGACTCCATGTGGGCAGGATGTCTTCTCATTTGTAAAGCACATGATGTTAGAGACGATTTCAGCCTTTGAGATTTGCTAATCACTGATGCAGTGTGAAGTTGCATAAGACAAACTGACAGGAAGAGGCCGTTAGTCACGAAGCTCCCTCCTCTGCACACGGCTCCCTCCTCTGCAAACGGCTCCCTCCTCTGCAAACGGCTCCCTCCTCTGCAAACGGCTCCCTCCTCTGCAAACGGCTCCCTCCTCTGCAAACGGCTCCCTCCTCTGCACACGGCTCCCTCCTCTGCAAACGGCTCCCTCCTCTGCACACGGCTCTGAGCTCACACTGGGGAACTGAATCTTTACTCATTTCTTACATGCTACAAGTTTGTACTTTAACACCCATAGGAATAATAAGAATATATATTTTTTTTTATTTATATGTTTTGCATTTGCTGCTTGTCTCCATGGTGACGCAACCAAGCCAAGTTACAGGTCAGATCTGTGGAGACGCAAACCCACTCCCAGTAAGAATTAAGTTATTTAGGGGCAATAAAAATAAAAACGCAGCGTGATTGATTGGATGCAAAATAGATCTGTTTAATGCCATACTGCGGAATATTCCTTTACAAACAGGTTTAGGTAGTGCCCACCCACCCCAAAAGTTAGTGCGCCTTAAGAACTAAAGCTTTACTCATTTCGTACATGCTACAAGTTGGAAAAAATAAAAATATGGCCTGTTTATAAAGCTGAAATGAAGAAATAAGACGCACAAACATACACTGGTTGTATTGGCTTCCTTTTTCATGAGTTAGGACCAGTGTTTTTGAACTGTAAATAAAAAAATCTGTGTCCTTAGATATGAACTTTTATATGATTTGAAATAAACATGTTCAAATCAAGCTTAGTTTAACTGGACAATTTTAGTGTTCGCCCAAAGACGTGTTTAATTATTGTGTTTTTTTCTGGAAATGTCCTGGTTTGGACTCTTTATCACAAAGATAAAATGTGAAATCAAGTTCAATATGATGAAAAAAATCTGACGCGTAATTATCTTGAGAACACATAATAACATAAACCAGCCATTCCCAACCTGATGGTGAATTTTAACGAAAGGATGGCATGTTAATTGCCTATATGAAGAATTTTATAAGCAATACTGCGTTGTAACGTCTTTTAAACCACAAAATAATAGTTTTTCTTTTATAAGACTGTAGCTTCTCAACATATCTACAGGTAAAAGGGGTTGGGAACCACTGATATAAATAAATAATAGTGTATAAATCAAGGGTGTCCACTTTTTTATTTCAGATTACATTTTTTAAACAAATAAAAATTGCTTTCAGTATTATTTTTCTGTACTTACTGACTGATCACTGACAATTAGAAATGACTGAATCTCAATTAAAATAGGACTAATTGCAATTTGAATTTGCTGACTTTTTGACACCGGGGACCCTTTATCTGTATGAAAATATGGCATCGCAATAAAATTCAGTTTAGTTTATCACCACATTTGGATCAAACATGTGTTTCTCATAGTCTTTATTTTATTTTTGCCATCCAAAAATGATGTTTGTAATTGTATATCATCAGACGTTGTAGTATTTAAGTCATGATCAACTGTTATCACAATTTTTGGTGAACCTTGGACTGTCAAAGTAATGCTATATATAGAATCACATTTCAGAGCATGTTTGTGCAGATCTAAACTACAGGGTTAGCAGTTTTTTTATGCAGAATAAGAGATTTTGTGGTTTTGTTGGCGGAGGAAATTACGGTAATTCCAAAACTGCAGCCTTTGTCATTTGCCAATTGCTTCCATTCATATTGTGATTTCGATTTGACTCTGATTACAACTCTAAATGACATCCCTGTTGGCGATTACCTAAACCTAACACCTTTCTGTATTCACTCCGTCTCTGTCCACCCATCTGTCCCTTATATCTTCCATTATCTGTCTATTGATTGCTTTATATTACCTCTATACAGGGCTTTTATAACGCTTGTTTATTTTACTTCTGCATTGAGTGAGAGGCTGCGCGTGGGAGGCAGTGTGCTCTTCCAGGGGGTTCCTCGCTCCGATTGGCCGATTTCAACAATGATGCGTTGTGGCCCCGCCCCCACATCCTCTCCCCTCTCCGTCTGTCTATACGCACATGCCGTCAACCATACCTGCTGTACACTGCATACTAAAAACTCAAGGACTGCTCTGAGCTTGAGAGACGTTGGATTTTCATTTGGGGGAAATCGTATCCTTGCTCCTCGCATCCTACTTCCTTGCATCCTTGCTTCCTAGCTTCCTCAAGCATTCATTGACGGATGTAGCCATTGACTGCCTGTATTATGTGCGCTGAATGAGGCTAGACCACCTGCATACATCAAAAGGAATATCGTATAACATTGAAAACAACATATACTTTTTATCGTTTTTGCACCAGAAGACGTTTTTTTCTATGGAGATTTGAATGCAAGGTATGTTTTGTCTGTTTTATTTTGCTATAAACATGATTTGAATGGGCTTACATGTGTTGTTGCCTAAATATAAGCTTATATGATGAACTGGTGTAATGACATTGAGACTACAACCTGGTTATTAAAGGACCTTATATTACAATATTTTCTGATCTATGTTATAATGTTGTTTCCTCATCACAAACAGACCTAAATCTGTGTTTTTTGTTTCATTCCCACATGTTTAACCCACAAACTCTGCATATTTAGGCTTTAGAGTTCTTCTCTCAAACCGAAAACACTCCGTTCCACCTTGTGACGTCACGTGGTAATACAGGAAGTGCTCCACTGTGTTTCTAAACTCCATACTCCTTCCATACTCCTAGAATGGATGATTTCAGCCCTGGAATTTCGATCAAATCCAATTTTATTTGTATAGCATATTTTATAAACAGGTCAGCAGAATTATGTTCCAGACAAAAAAAAAGCAATAGAAACAATAGATAAAAGAATAATAAAATAGATGAAACAAGAATAATAAAATCAATTAATAAAAAAAAAAAAAAAGCAGTACTAAAAAGAATAAAATGCATAAAAAATAGTAACTAATTAAAAAATAAATTGACTGTATCTACTGAACTAAAGGTAAAAAGTAGCTGTTAACTTGAAAACTACCACTTCGTGACATCACAAGGTGGAACAGATCATTTTGAGGTTAGAAGATGTGGTCAGACTAATAATAAAGAGTTACTCAAACGTGTGAATGAAACAAAACACAACTCTAGGTCTGTTTTTGAGGAGAAAACAACATTCTAACATGAATTAAAGCTCAAAAGAGTCAGTTTTGTGTAATATTGGACCCTTTAAATACTATAAATGAATTTGCTTTGCTGGGTCCAAATGACATTTTGTAAATATTGAAGTTTTATGAAAGGAAGTGTGCAATACAGTTTATCTGATGCTTGTGGTCAACATTGCAGTGGTCATATCTGATTTGCATTAGAAGGATTATTACAGTGGGTATCTGTCATAGCAAATATGTGAAGAAATGCATGTGTTTTGGGCAAAGTTGCAATGAATTTTGATTTATTTTTATTTACTTATGATGTTTTGGTGACTCTTTCCACTGTGAGTAAGTCTACAAGTCACAAATGTTTTATGTTAACAATATGAAATGATCTGAACATTTGTGTTTCTTGCAGAGCTCCTTCAGATGATTTTAGTTTCTCTCAGTTTTGTGGCCTTTACAGAATTCGTGCGTACATGTTTTGTCCTTCCAATTACAATAACTTGAGTAATATTATACTTTATACTTTCATTTCTTTCTGCTCTACATCTCTACACATTATTATTATAAAAATCATAATAAAATGACACTGACATCAGAAAAGAAGAAGAAAAAAATAAACATTGAGTGACAGTCTGGAGCGGTTAGAGCTGGAGTTTTTTTAATTGTGAGTAAATAATTATTGAACTAATTACGAACTACTAATTACAATTTAAATATTGAGAATAAAATCGTAATCTGGACTAGAAAGACTCCCAAACATGCCCTGAGAAGAGGTTTGATAACGATTATTAGGTCTACATTAAAACCACAAATTTATTTTATTTATTTTATTTTATTAGTAGGATAGCCCCTTGAGATGTGTCATCTCGTTTGCGAGGGGGTCCTGAAAAGAAAACATCACAGAACATAACAAACATTAAGTAAATCACAAAAAAAAAATACAAATCAAGACAAAACACAAACAGCAACAGTCATACACACAACAACAAATCCATTATAATAGCCCTTGTACCTCATACACAGAAGTAAAAAAAATAAAAAATAAAAAATAATAATAATAATAATAAATGAGTAAATAACATTCCATGTGCCACTCATAATATAGCCATGAAAGTATAAAAAAAATAAAAATAATAATAATTAAAAAAAAAAAAATCAACACCTTGTCACACTAACAATAACAGCAATAATAATAATAATTTAAAAAAAAAAGTGTAAATCTGTACCACTTTATAATACCTACACATTAAAGCCACATTATGGAACTTTTTAGCCAAACAATAGACTAAAATAAATGCGTGGTACTGTGTAATGTATAAAAAGCATGTGTCCTTACTGTGAGCAGGCTTGCATCTCCACAAACCTGACTCGTATTTGACCTGAACCCGTGGAAATGTTGTTCCTTTGATTATAATATTCCACAGTATCCGTCTTTATGGAGAATGTTCCGAAGTATGGTTTTCTGTTTCCATAGAATCATGTAGGTGACATGACACCTCCAGAAAGTTCCATAATGTACCTTTAATTAGCATTTATTTGAATTATTCAGGCAAACGAATTTATTAGGAGTTAAGGTAATGAAGTTTTTACTAAGCCTGAGTCATTCTTAATAAACCATTTGTTCCAGTCTTTGTCCATGCTTTATTAAAGGTGTATTGTGTAACTTTTCTAGTAGAGGGTTTGCCATCCGCTTTTCTTTGTCTCGAATGTTTCGCAGTATGGCATTAAACCTTTATCTTCATTGAGACCAAACCAGACCAAGTTACAGGTCAGATCTGTGGAGAGGCGACCCCGCTCACAGTCAGAATGTCTGTTTTTCTAGGTATTTTTGAGCTCTAAAACCACCTGTGATTGAATAAATGTAAAGTAGAGCTGTTTAAAGTCACACTGTGGAACATTCCAAGCAGAGCAATGACATATCCGTGGAAACAAGACGGTGACGGACCCACTACCGAAAAGTTACACAGTGCACCTTTAAGGCTAATTAAAGTAGTTATTATAATATTAGTGCTTTTGATGGAAAACGTGTATTTGTCTGTCACTGCAGCATCACTTTAGATCCATCTGGTTTTGAAATGAGGAAAAGTCTCATTCACAGTCCTTTAAATTGAAAAATTGAAAACAAAAACATGCCAGAACAATTCAGTAGCAAAATCATTGTTCACTGTAGCCCTGTAAGACTGTTGAGATCTCCTTACTGATTTTGATTTATGCACAAGTGTACGACAAAACGGCAATACAACTCATCATTGCACGTGTATCTAAAAACTATATATATTTACTTCTTCTTCTCCCATATAAAAGTCGTATTGAGTCTTATATCTCCAGTTCTGTATTATTTTATGAGGTCCACATGTTTCACATTCCTGTTCACGTGTGACTCTTCAGCTCTGAGTGTTTCTGTTCCTTTAGAAAGACACAGGTCATTAGACATGACTCCTGCCTCAGACCTGGTTTAGTCCAGGTTTAGTCATGGTTTTGTCCTGGTTTAGTCCTTGGTTTAGTCCTGGTTTTGTCCTGGTTTAGTCCTTGGTTTACTCCTGGTTTTGTCCTGGTTCAGTCCTGGTTCTGTCCTGATTTACACCTGGCATAGTTTTAGTTTAGTCCTTATTTTAGTCGTGCTTTAGTCTAGTCCTGGTTTAGTCCTGCTGCAGTCCTGAGTCAGTCCTGGTTCACTTCTGGTTTAGTCCTAGGTTTAGTCCTGTTTTAGTCCTAGGTTTAGTCCTGGTTTAGTCCTAGTTTTAGTCCTGGTTCAGTCCTGGTTCTGTCCTTGTTATTGCTGGCTTAGTCCTGGTTTAGTCCTGGTATTTTCCTGGTTTAGTCCTTGTTTTAGTCGTGCTGTAGTCTAGTCCTGGTTTAGTCCACTTCAGTCCAGCTTCAGTCCTGCTGCAGTCCAGTACTTAGATGGCCACAAAACATCAAATATACATCACAATTTGTGTTTTTCAAAGGTTTAGGGCTGTTCAGTTTCATGTTTTATTTGAGATTTCTAGTCATTCCTAATAGTCAATGATCAGCTTAAGTCTTTTAGTTTAATTTATTTTATTTTAATTTATTTATTTCGAGCGGATTAATGAACACAAGAACAGGAAGTCTTGTTCCAGTCCTGGTTTAGTCCTGGTTTAGTCCTTTGTTAATCCTGGTGCAGAACTGGTTTAGTCCTGTTTAGACACTGGCTCAATAATCTTAGTGCAATAAAAAAGCACAGAAGTTAACACTATAAATAGGCACTTTAAAGCTATACTGTGGAACATTCTTGATAAAGCAGCAGCATCTCCATGTAGAAAAGCAGGTGGCAAACTCCCCACTAGAAAAGTTACATAGTTTATCTTTAACATTCACTACAAACTCCATATATTTGTAACAAAACCGTACCACTGAAAAGATATAATATTTTGTTTTTAAATTCTTAATCACTATTGCATTCCTAAGAAACCCCAGTCCTGCAGGATTCTGACTAAATACTGTATTGCGGCAGTGACTGAGGTTAGGAAATGGCCCTGCCTTAAGAGACGCATCACATCCAAACGACCATGTTCAGAATAGAATAAATTACAGAGAGGTGCTTTTATAAATAGATCTGTGAAGTTGTTTTTAGCAGCTCGGAGTCCAAAGAATGTACCAGGTCAAAGGGTTCATTGGAGTCAGATTTTGAGACGGTGGAACAAATACTGCTACTTAAAAATAATAATTCTTAAAAGTTAGATACTGATGGAAATGCACAGTGAGGGAAGATGTACTTTATGGACCTCTAAAGATGATTATTTCCTCAATGTATTTCCTCTGGAAGGTCTTCTGCCACATTTGCTGCCACATACAGTGTAAAAATCCTGTAACATCTCAAATGGCCATAGTCCGTAGCTCTCTTGCACAGTCTCCATGAATATTAAAAAAACAAGCAGTTCATTTCACACAATCCAACAGTCCTTTGTGTTCATTCCCTCAAAGTATTTCTTCTGAAAGTCCTCTGCCGCATTTGCTGCCACATATTCAGTCTGAATATTGAGTATATTTTCTACAATAATTGTGCCTTACACTTTTGTATTTGTATTTTGCATTGTAACTTACAGGCCTTTTGAAGCATCTCAAAGAGCTTCTGTGGTCACTTCAGCGCTGGGGTGGACTGACAGAAGCAAAACTGAAAATGTCCACTAATAAAACGCTTCTCTCTGCACAATTTTCAAGAACAGAATCTCTCTTTTCACTAAACTAGGCTGAAGTACGTCTGTTTGTTTTGGTTTGCTTTGGCCACAGAGCTCTTCTGTGATTGGTTCATCCACCAGCGGTCAGGCCAAGATGGTTCCTCGTTAGGCAAAAATATAAAAATATCAATTATAGTATTGCTTAATTTGATGACACATTATTTATATCGTGGGCTCCTGTATCAATATAACGCAAAGAGTATTTTTTTTGGTGTTTTTACTAAATAATTTTGTGACAGTGCTACAATTTTGTTGCTTGTTTAGAGGAAGGAAACTTATTAAAACTTATTAAAGATTATTTTGATGATTACAATGGGTGACTCTTAGTTTCACCGCTGTTATTTAGCCTTTATTCTTTACTGAACAATATCAAAACCATATCGATTTAAAATTCATGGTATTGAATCGAAAACTCACTGTATCGAGGTTTGTATCATATCGGCGACTTCTTAATGAGACCCAATCCTCGTCCTAGTAGGTTAAGGTTAATACAATAAGGTTAGTTTAGTCTGAACTTGAACTTTTGTCCGGAGGAAGTTTTGTTTTCCGTAGAGCTCAGGAACCTTCTATCCTCTCTTTAACCCCTCCTCTCCCACTACAGGAAGTAACAGAATACTACTTCCTGTCAAGGTGTGTCTCACTTCCTGTGTTTTGAAGTCCTGGGTGTTTCATTGGGCTCATAAAGTCGTAGGAGGTTGGAGGGAGGGTGACACATATCAGACTTCCTATTTTTGCAATTGAGATTTTAGTCATAGGAGATTTTCGGCTCCTATATGAATACTAGCCTAAGAATTGTGAGAATGTATTATAGCAGTCTGAGATCACTTTGAATGAAAAAAATGAACAAAAACTGTTATTATTTATTATGAACTTGACTTGGCTTGGTTTGTTTTATTCACACGTTTGAGAAACCCTTTATTATTATTATTATTATTAGTCTGTCTACATCCCCATAGCTCAAAATGCTCTGTTCCACCTTGTGATGTCATGAAGTTTTCAAGTTAACAGCTCCTCTTACTTTTATTTTTAAGTAGACATTAGAAATTCCAGGACAGAGATTATCCAACTGATGCTAGTGAAGGTGTATGGAGTTTAAAAACACAGTGGAGCACTTCCCGTATTACCACGTGACATCACAAGGTGGAACACAGCGTTTTCCATTTGAGACATTAACCTTTGACGAGACTGAAATTTGAGCTGATAAACTAATATAAGAATCAGATTTCAGGACATGTTTGTAGAGATCAAAACTACAGGGTTAGCAGTTTTATTTTTTGCAGAATAAGATGTTTTGTTGTTGTTGGAAATTATGGGGGCTTAAAAAACTGCAGCCTTTGTGATTTGCTAATCGTGACCTAGTTTCAATAGTTGCTTTTATCGTGACATTTTCTAAAATACATCACATTTCAAAAGTCCTGTATTTTACCCCATTGTAACTTGTCACCCAAACTGCACATCTAGTTGCATTTAGCTGCTCTGTATTGTGGTCCATTAGTAGCCTGTCTAAAGCCAGTGTGATTCTCCTACAACTAGAATGCTAACAGTGCACTTCCTGGTTCGCAGAGGATAAAAAATGCTTTATAATTACATACTACATTTTATCCCTTTGTAACTTGTAACCCAAACTGCACATCTAGTTTCATTTAGCTGCTCTGTACTGTGGTCCATTAGTAGCCTGTCTAAAAACCAGTTTGATCCTCATACAACTAGCATGCTAACAGTGCACTTACTGGTTCATAGAGGATAAAAAACGCTTTAGAATTAGATGCAGTGAGTACATGGTGGACTACATTTTCTCCCATTATAACTGGTAACCCAAACTGCACATGTAGTTGCATTTAGATGGTTTGTATTGTGGTCCATTAGCAGTCTGTCTAAAAACCAATCTGATCCTCTTACAACTAGCATGCTAACAGCACACTTCCTGGTTCATAGAGGATTAAAAACGCTTTACAGTCCCTGACAAAAGTCTTGTCGCTTATCCATTTTGTAGAAACAAAAGCTTATAACCTGACTTTAAATTAATCGATTGGTTTTAGAAATGTCTCATATGAAAGCTAAAACACTCCCACATTATGCTCAATATACTAAAATAAATTTGCTTCACTGAAGAAAGATTGATCATTTAATGAACACAGATAGGTCAGATTTTGGCAAGACAAAAGTCTTGTCGCCTTGTCATATGATGCACCCAATCCTAGATTACAGCCTCACCTGTGATCAGTTACTGATCAATCAATTAGTGGGTGTGTATAAAAAGAACCCCAGCACACCAGACCTTCACATCAACTGCAACTTGACCTCTGACAACATGCCTAAGATCCACCCTGAGACCAAAGCGTTAATTATCAAGAGGCTGAAGACCAGATCCACTGCTGAGGTGGCTGACACCTTCAATGTGTCTCAGCGTCAAGTACAAAGAATAAGAAAAAGATCTGAAAAGACTGGAGATGTTTTTGACAAGCCCAGGTCCGGCAGACCCCGCAAGACAACTGCTCGGGAGGACCGTTTGTTGATTCGAAAATCCAAGGCCAGCCCCTTTTCCACTGCAGCAGAGCTCCACCAGGCCTGGTCACCTCAAGTCCCTGTGTCAACCAGAACAGTTTGTAGAATTCTGTCTCGAAATGGCCTCCATGGTCGAATCAGTGCACAGAAACCAGCACTAAACAAAAGGCAATTAAAAAACCGTGTGGCATTTGCCAAGGCCCACAGCCTGCTAAAAGGATGGACACTGGAAAAGTGGCAGAAGGTGGATTTCTCAGATGAATCCTCGGTTGAATTACATCACAGCCGCCGCAAATATTGCAGGAGACCTACTGGAGCCCGCATGGATCCAAGATTCACCCAGAAAACAGTTAAGTTTGGTGGCGGAAAAATCATGGTCTGGGGTTACATCCAGTATGGGGGTGTGCGAGACATTTGCAGGGTGGAAGGCAATATCAATAGCCTAAAATATCAAGAAGTATTAGCTACCTCTTACATTCCCAACCATAAAAGGGGTCAAATTTTGCAGCAGGATGGTGCTCCTTCACATACTTCTATCTCTACATCAAAGTTCCTCAAGGCGAAGAAGATCAAGGTGCTCCAGGACTGGCCAGCCCAGTCACCAGACATGAACATCATTGAGCATGTCTGGGGTAGAATGAAAGAGGAAGCATGGAAGGCAAAACCAAAGAATCTTGATGAACTCTGGGAGGCATGTAAGACTGCTTTCTTTACTATTCCTGATGACTTCATCAACAAATTGTATGAATCATTGTCGAACCACATGGATGCAGTCCTTCAAGCTCATGGAAGTCATACAAGATATTCAATATGGATCTCACAGCACCACTACTTAATTCACTGACGTTATGCAACATATTTTTGTATTTGAAGTAAATTATTTGTTCAATTTTCTGTAGGCGACAAGACTTTTGTCTTGCCAAAATCTGACCTTTCTGTGTTCATTATATGATCAATCTTTCTTCAGTGAAGCAAGTTTATTTTAGTATATTGAGCATAATTTGGGAGGGTTTTAGCTTTCATATGAGACATTTCTAAAACCAATCGATTAATTTAAAGTCAGGTTATAAGCTTTTGTTTCTACAAAATGGATAAGCGACAAGACTTTCGTCAGGGACTGTATAATTAGATACATTTTATCCCATTGTAACTTGTGACCCAAAACTGCACATCTAGTTGCGTTTAGCTGCTCTGTATAGCAGCCTGTTTAAAGCCAGTGTGATCCTCTTACAACTAGCATGCTAACAGCACACTTCCTGGTTTGCAGAGGATAAAAATGCTTTATGATTAGATACAGTCCGCTATGTACTCACTACATTTTATCCCATTATAACCCAAACTTCAGGTCTGGTTGCGTTTAGCTGCTCTGTATTGTGGTCCATTAGCAGCCTGTGTGAAGCCGGTGCGATCCTGCTGTGTTTTAAGAGGACTTGGTCTGAATAATGTCCCAGACTCGAGTGGGCTCCATGGCGACGGGTGCTTGAATGAGACGAGAGCTGAGCCAAGAGGAGCGCTATGCAGATGTGTCAGACAGAAACAACTCTACACTGAAGCTCATGGACTGGACGTACAGATTTCAATACAACAATGATGAAAAAAGCAACAACAAAAATACAACAAAATAGTGCACCTTTAAAGAAAGCACTACTATGTAACTTTTCTAGAAAGAGTCCAGCACCTGGTTATGTCCACGGAGATATGCTAGGGGGAGTGCTTTCGCTGGAATGTACCACAGTATGGCATTAAACTTGTTCATTATTTAATTATACGACGTGTTTTAGGGGCAAAATTGTACTTTATTACATGACAAATGTACAGACACTTTTAGTGAACTTTTATCCATTTTCTTCCTTCTCTCCTCCCTCTCTCCTCCTCCTCCTCTTCCTCCTTTCTTCTCATTCCTCTCTCCTTCTCCTCTCTTTCTCCTCTTCATTCTCTTCATTCTCTCCCCTCCTCCCTCACTCCTCCTCCCTCTCTCCTTTCTCTCCTTTAGGTTGTATCCTCTCTATCCTCTCCTCTCTTGTCTGTATTCTCCTCTCTCTTCCTCCCTCTCTTTCCTCCTCCCTCTCCTCTCCTCCTCCCTCTCTCCTTTGGATCTTAGTGTTGAAATCTCTCTCCTCTTGTCTGTTTTCTCCTCTCTTCCTTCCTCTCTCCTTGTCTTCCTCCTCCTCTCCTTCTCCTCTCTCTTCCTCCCTCTCTCCCGCCTTTAGATCTTGGTGTTGAAATCTCCCTATCCTCTCCTTTAGCATGTATTCCTCTCTCCTCCCCCTCTCTCCTCTTGTCTCTCTTCCTCCCTCTTTCCTCCTCCTCCCTCTCTCCTCCTCCCCCTCCTCCTCCCTCTCTCCTTTGGGTCTTAGTGTTGAAATCTCCCTATCCTCGTCTGTAGACTGCATTCCTCTCTCCTCCTCCCCCTCTCTCTCCTCTTGTCTCTCTTCCTCCCCTCTCTTCTCCTTCCTCTCTCCTCTCCTCATCCCTCTCTCATTTGGGTCTTAGTGTTGAAATCTCCCCCCTCTCTCCTCCTGTCTGTATTCTCTCGCTCCTCTGCATCCTTCCTGGTTCGTCTTCTGTTTCCTGCAGCTGGGCGCTCTTCCTGTCGGAGCGTTTTGTGGAGGGTCAGACCAAAGACGGACATGCTCAGAATCTGAACACGGGGCAACTGAATGGGGCAGAAAGGGCAGAGAGAGAGAGAGGGAGGGAGGAGGAGAGGGAGGGGGGAGAGAAAGAGAGAGAGAGAGAGAGAGGGCACAGAGAGAGAAAGGGCACAGAGAGAGAGAGGGAGGGAGGAGGAGAGGGAGGGGGGAGAGAAAGAGAGAGAGAGAAAGGGAGGGGGGAGAGAAAGAGAGAGAGAGAGGGCACAGAGAGAGAGAGAGGGAGGGAGGAGGAGAGGGAGGGGGAGAGAAAGAGAGAGAGAGAGGGAGGGGGGAGAGAAAAAGAGAGAGAGGGAGAGAGAGGAGGAGAGAGGGGGGGAGAGAGAGAGAGGGAGGAGGAGAGAGGGAGGGAGGAGGAGAGGGAGGGGGAAGAGAAAGAGAGAGGGGGGAGAGAAAGAGAGAGAGAGAGGGAGGAGGAGAGAGAGGGGGGAGAGAAAGAGAGAGGGAGGAGGAGAGGTGGAGAGAGGGAGGGAGGAGGAGAGGGAGGGGGGAGAGAAAGAGAGAGAGAGAGAGAGGAGGAGAGAGAGGGGGAGACAAAGAGAGAGGGAGGGAGAGGAGAGGGAGGGGGAGGTAGAGAGAGAGGGCACAGAGAGAGAGAGGGAGGAGGAGAGGTGGAGAGAGCGGGAGGAAGAGGGAGGGGGGAGGGAGAGAAAGAGAGAGAGGGCACAGAGAGAGAGGGAGGAGGAGAGGTGGAGCGAGAGGGAGGAGAGCTGGAGAGAGGGAGGAGGAGAGGGAGGGGGAAGAGAGAGAGAGGGAGGGAAGAGGGAGAGAGGAGGGAGAGAAGAGAGAGAGGGAGAGGAAGGGAGAGAGGAAGGTAGACAGAGAGGGAGGAGGAGGAGAGGGAGAGAAGAGAGAGGGTGGAGGAGAGGGTGGGACAGAGAGGGGGGAGGAGGAGGAGAGGGAGAGCAGGAGGAGGAGGAAGAGAGAGAGGAGGAGAGGGAGGAGGAGAAGGGGAGAGAGGAAGGAGGAGGAGAGGGAGGATGGAAGAATACCTTTGGACCACTGCTATTCAGCCAGTGGGTGGGTGAATAGTTTGCAGTCGGTGTTTGAATGGATCTAGGTCAAGTGTACATGAATGTGGGTGGTGTTTTTGTCGACAACGAGGCAACAGTGAGGAAAGAGCCGCTAGTTTATTGATTTAATGTTTAATTTAGTTTTAATTAACAAACCTGTTTCTGATTTTTACTGTCTTAAAAACGTGAAAAACAGAACTAATTACATTTTAAACTCT
The DNA here is from genome assembly GCA_029959045.1 of Taenioides sp. WSHXM2023. Classification (NCBI taxonomy): domain Eukaryota; kingdom Metazoa; phylum Chordata; class Actinopteri; order Gobiiformes; family Gobiidae; genus Taenioides; species Taenioides sp. WSHXM2023. Next base: position 6,526,151 of record CM057104.1, on the reverse strand, counting down.
TTGCAGTGGTCCAAAGTCATTCCTCACTTACCTTACTCATTCAGAACATTCTAATTATTCACCGTGATGAGTTAGAAGCTCATTTTACAACTTTCTGAGACCAGAGTGGAGTTTTGCCATGGCGGAAAAGCTGAAAAAACAACAACAACTAGCATGCTAACGCGCACTTCCTGATCAGATTGTGGAGAGGCAACCCTATTTACAGTAAAATGCTCTTTTTTTTTCCAAGATCCTTTACCGAATGAATGTCTCTACCCTCTCTCTCCCCATTTCACACTTACCTTTCCAATAAAGCCTTCGAGTCAGAGAATCTAAAAAGTTTAATGCCACACTGTGGAACATTCCAGACCGGTTTCATACTCTCCAACAGAAAAGGTAGTCCACAATAATGTTGACATTTTGGATTATTATGTTTTGTTGTGTTGTGAGTTGTTTTGTTTCATTCACACATTTGAGAAACTCTTTATTATTAGTCTGTCATTATCTCCAAAGCTCAAAATGCTCTGTTCCACCTTGTGATGTCATGAGATTGACAATTCCAGGTCTGAAATCATCCAAATGATTGTTTTTAAACTCCGTACACGTTCACTACACGGTGGAGCACTTCCTGTATTACCACATGACATCACAAGATAGAACAGACGATTTTCTGTTTGAGAGAAGAACTCATCCTAAATATGCAGAGTTTGTGTGTTTAACGTGTGTGAATGAAACAAAACACAGCTCCAGGTGTGTTTGTGATGAGGAAACAACATTAGAACAGATCAGAAAATAGCGTAATATGCACTCTTTAACTTGTTTTGCCGTCTGTAAACAGGATCGGTCTGTTTTTAGCTCAGTCTGCTCTGGTGTTTTGTATTGTCCATATCAGACTATTGTTTTGAAGTATATTAAAGTTAATCTGTCTGTGTGAATGTGATGAGTTAAACAGCTGTTATGTGCAGGTCTGTGAGGATGTTTATGACTGAGGCTATTTCTGATGCACTGTTATCCTTGTTTCCTATTGATCTTTCCTATTCCTAATCATCATACTGAGCTAACAACAACTAGCATGCCAACAGTGCACTTGTAACAATAGTAATAATAATATTTTTTATTTAAATAGCACCATTTAGAGTTTACAAAATGCTTCACAACAATGTTAAAACACAATACACACACAGAAGATGAAATACAAAACATAGAAAATACAAAGAAAAGATACGCGCATGCAAGTATAGACATTTCATAAAACTTCCTAAACACATCCTGGTTCGCGGAAGATAAAAACGCTTTACAATCATATGCAGACAATAGGCTCTATTCACGCTGACGTCAGAAGCCAGAGAGACGTTTGGAAACATGCGATGACGACTTCCGGTGTGGTTCCCGACACTGGGCTCGCCGATCAACTGTGATAAAACCCAATGAAGTAAATGTCGTTAGCTGTTTGGAATCATCTGGAATTTGGTGCCCTCGTCTTTTCTAATCGCATGTACCCAGTTCGCTCGGAGTTGTGTATCAGTGGGGAAATTCTGAAAACTGAGGTACGGTTGTAATTGTTGACTCGCCGAACAAAACGGAACGCTACAATGACGTGTAGATGAAGAAAACTGGGCCATTTTCTCAATTTTCCTGGATTTTGTCAGACTTACTACCGCGAACCGAGCCCGTCGGAAGTTTTCATCACATGTTTCCAAACGTCTTCCAGGTTTGTGACGTGAGCTTGAATAGAGCCAATACACCAGACTCATTTGGATGTTAACAGCCATATTGCAGTGATCTTCCTTTTGAAACTCGAGGTGAGCGGAGTTTAATGAAACACTGTGTAACTTTTCTGCTGGGGGCTCCGTCACTTGCAAAAAGGTTGCAGACCCTCTCCAGAAAATTTACAGTGTAACTTTTCTAGTTTCAGGGTACGATAAAACTGTCATAAAACCTAAGTAAGGTAAGGATAAAGTAAAGTAAGGATGCACGGTGTCAACTCCCGGTATTCATTAAGATAGGTCAGTTAAAATGCCATACTGTGGAATATTCCAGGTGAAGGAATATAATCTCCATGGAGACAATCAGATAAACAGAATAACCAACCTAGGACTAAACCAGTTCAAAACTAGGTCTAAAGTAGGTTTAAACCAGGACTAATCCAGGTCTAAACCAGGTCTAAATCAGGAAAATTGTCTGGATCAGATATCGGCTCCATGATATCGATTCTTGCCTTAAACTTGCCGATCTACCCTATTTGAACACAGTTGTTTCTGTTGCTCAAAAACATGGATTCTTCTGTGAGCAGGTTTCCCTCTCCATAGATCTGACCTGTAACTTGTCCCTGTTGGCATCACCTACTTGTCTCCTTTAAGATATGTTAAAGGTGCATTGTGTAACTTTTTGGTTGGGTGTCCGTCACAAAAAAAAGGTTACACAATGCACCTTTTAATACTGCGAACCACTTCAGATAAAACTGTAACATCTACACAGAAACAACCAACAGGCACACTCTCCGCCAAAAATGCTCCAGAGTGCAGCTTTAAATGAGGTTACATTAAAAACCTCTGACAGGATGTGACAGATTGAACTGGTATAAAATCAAAACTGAAACCTGAGTTTTGAATGTGACTGAGACCAGGTCTGTGTGTTGTGGCTTCACCAGGAAGTATATTTCACCCTGCGTTTCCAGCTGAAAAAGCAAAAAATGAACGAGTTCGAAGGGGCAGTTTAGTCTAAGTCTTTGTATAGACATAAACTCAACACAGTATGGCTTATGTTACCGGGAATTGTATGTTGTATGCTATATTTGAGTCATATTTCGAAGTAAAGTAAAAAAACATTTTGGTAATAGTTTGAAAAGTGTAGTTGTCGTATCACTGTCCAGTTGTCTGAAATCTGCTTTTTTATTACACTTAAATTTTGTGTTTTTGATCATATTAAAGAATAAAATAATACAGTTACTAAGTATGGACTATATATTGTTTTTCTTCATAAATTGATATTGGGGGGAAAAAAAATCCAGACACACTATATTGAGCTATTTTCCTAGAATGTTTCACAGTATAGCTTTAAAAAAAATTGATTATTTACAGGTGTTTTTATTGCTAACTAGCTTGGGCGCCTCTCCGTAGATCTTAAAGTAAAGAGGCGGGGCCTGTAGGTATAAGGAACAGTGTGATTGGTCTAACAGGTATTCACACTTCAAACTCCGCCCCCTGCAGACAGCTTGCGTGATGTCACATAGTACTTGAAACTGCATAGGCCACTGGAGCCAGCAGAGTTTTTGACTGTTTTTGTGTAGAAAGCTGCAAATTTACTGCCCGACCAGCCAGTCCCTTCTATATTCTGTCCAAAACCAAAAAAGACTGGGAATGGACCATAAACCTCCGTCCAAACTTAAGAAGATCCAACCGCAGACGCTCATTTGTATCACGTGTCTCTCAAACGCGGAAGACATCTCTCCAAAACTCTCGTAACATTCAGAACAAAATTCAAAACTTCTTTTACTTGAAATAAGTAATAGTTTGGTGCTTTGAATCTGTAAAAATCCAATCTGTTTTTACATGTAAGCAGCCATGCAGCTTGCCTCTCTCTGATTGGTTAATCCACCTGTCAGTCACATCCTCTGAAATCACGGAGACAGGACACAGCTCCTGATCCACCTAGTTTGCTCTAAAACTGTAAGAAAAAGGAGTCTGAACTGTAGACAATGTTATGAAACCACCGTATACACAATTTAGTAGCAAAAAGTTGATGTAGTGTTTAGTTCCACTTTAAAGGGTCATATTACACTGTTTTCTGATCTATGTTATAATGTTGTTTCCTCTTTGCAAACATACCTGGAGTTGTCAGATGAAGAAAAGGGGTAGGGTGCTTCACTGGGTCAAAAAAAGAGGAAAAAGTAGCAGTACAGGTGCTCTACGAGGGTTAAACTTACTGAAAAATGTAGACGTGGGCAAGATACGAACCCAAGGATAATATTTATAAAAGAATATATTAAAAGTCCTTTATTACATGGAGGGACAGGACACACAATTAAATACAATTACACTGCAATCACGTAACAACTTCACATGACTATAGGAAAAAGAAACAATAAAAGGATGACCAACCACGATGAAGGTATAGATGATGGGAGATGGGACACCTGGAGTTGTGTTTTGTTTCATTCACACATGTTTAACACGTGCATATTTAAGCTGAAAAAGTTATTCAATCTGTACTTGACAAAATGTAAAAGGAGCTTCATGACATCACAAGGTGGAACAGAGCATTTTGAGGTTAAGACATACAGACAGACTAATAATAAAGTGTTACTCAAATGTGTGAATGAAACAAAACACAACTCCAGGTCTGTTTTTGAGGAGGAAACAACATTATAACACGACTTAAAGCTCACAAGAGTCAATTTTGTGTAATATAGCACCTTTAAACATTGTCAGAGTAGAGTTGAGTCCGTTTACTCATAACACAGAACATTTAAAATAATATTATTCCAAAGCCGCCGCCTCCTTTTCTCTTTTGCTCTGCCTACCCTCCAGGAGCCAGCCCCGTCTCTGCTCCCTGCTCCCTGCTCAACGGGGCTGGACTTGGGTCATATGGCTTCCAGATGTCCCTCTAGCTCTTCCCTCTCTGGATCATACCACATGGATACACAGCCCGGCATCAGACGAGGGAATACTGCTACTACTGTTACTACTACTACTACTGCTGCTGCTACTACTACTGCCAGATAGTGTTAAAGTACTCAGGACAATCTGTAAACAACTGTGGTTTTCCTGGCTGCGTTGAGAGGCTGAAAGAGGAACTATTCTTTTCTTTTTTGGGATTTCCTGCTGGAGTTGTGAGGGGATTTGTGGAGCATGGCCGACAATAAGCAGCAAAGAAAAGGCTCTTCGGCTTCACACGCGTAAGAGTGTTTATTATTGATAAAAAAAGGAGTGAAAGACGGAGAGAGAGGAGGGACAAAAGAGTGGATTTTGGATATGTAGATGTGCAGTAGTTCGTATTGGATGGGGTAGATGTTGTAATGTTTTGATTGCTGTACTTGTTCATATAAAAGACAATTCTGACACAATTTAATTTTCTTTTTTTTTTTGCTTCTTTTTATTATTTCTTATTTGCACTTTTGAATTACTCATTTTCGTAATTTTGGTTCAATAAAGTTTAGTCTTAGGTAAGATAAACTGATCTTCTAATCTTTTTCATTAATTTACAGGAAAATTAATTTACAAAAACATGGCTTGGCAGCGTTTTCGGCTTGTTTCCATGGAGATAAATAAGTTTAACGCCATATCGGAACATTCCAGGCAAAGCATTAACATCTCCATGGAGACGAGCAGGTGGCAGACCCTCCACTTTTAAATACTGTGCTACACCAAATTACGAAAATGAGTAACAAAAGCGCAAAAAATTGTAAGAAATAATTAAAAAAAAAACTGAAAATTAAATTGTGTCAGAATTGTTTTGTGTGTTATCCACTTTTTTGGCCTGAAAAACTCACATAGACTGTAGATTTAATTTCAAGATGCACTCCAGTTATTAGAATATCATGAAAAAGTTTTATATTTTTTGTCACTCGTTTCAAAAAGTCAAATCCGTATATTTTATAAACTCATGACACAGAGTGAAGTTTGTAGCTGTAGTTAAATTTGGCTACTCTGTAAGGCTTTATCGATGTTTTAATAATGAATACTACGCTAAAGAGACAAAACAAAATTTACAAGTTGCAGATTTCCTAACACCTTTTAATTAAATTGACCAAGTTGTCCATATTACACTATTTTCTGACGTTATAATGTTGTTTCCTCATCACAAACACACCTGGAGTTGTGTTTTGTTTCATTCACACATGTTTAACGCACAAACCCTGCAGATTTAGGCTGAGTTTTTCTTCTCGCAAACAGGAAACACAAACAGGACGTGCTCCACTGTGTTTTTAAACTCCATACGCATTCATTAGAATCATTTGGATGATTTCAGCCCTTGAATTGCCAATTTTCTCTACTAAACTAAAGCTAAAATGTAGCTGTTAACATGAAATTTACCACTTCATGTAGACAGACTAATAATATTAAATTGATTACTCAAACATGTGTGAATGAAACAAAACTCCAGGTACGTTTTTGAGGAGGTAACAACTCACAAAAGTCTCACAAGTCAATTTCAAAATTAATAGGACCTTTAACTAAAAAAAGTCTATATCCAAAAATCATGACAATTTTCCTTTAAAACAAATAAATATCCCAAACTTCCAAGCCAAGCAGTGGATCCCTGGACTTGGAGCAGCAACGTGAACGGGACAAAACGCGTCAACTGCATTTTTCTAATTTGAAAAGTTGTAATTTCGTGGGGTTGGTGGTTGTCGGAGAAGCTGTAGCTCACATGTTTGGGATGTGGTGAGGACCCAAATAGAACAGTTAGATGAAGCCATGTTTCCTTATATGGCCCTCGCTGAAATCTGCTTTAGAAGTTGTTTTTTCCCCCAGGCTGGTGCTGCGCTGTCAGGGCATTTCAGATAACACGGGTCAGCTTGTTTGAAAATGTAAAGATGTTGTCACCATACTGAAATTTCAACCTCAATGTTGATACTAAGGAATAGACTCGATACTTAAAGGTGCACTGTGTAACTTTTCAGGTGGAGGGGCCATCGAATGCTTTTCTCCATGGTGATGTTATTGCTTTGTCTGGAATGTTCCACAGTGTGGCATTAAACAGCTCTACTTTACATTTATTCAATTACAGGTGGTTTTAAAGCTCAAAAATACCTAGAAAAACAGGCGTTCTGACTGTGCGGGGTCGCCTCTCCACAGGTCTGACCTGTAACTTGGTCTGGTTTGGGCTCCCTGATTAAAAAAAAAAAGGTTTAATGCCATAGTGTGAAACATTCCAGACAAAGGAATAACATCTCACCAGAAAAGTTACACACTGCACCTTTTAAAACTTTTTATCTTCATGGAGACCAAACCAGGCAAAGTTACAGGTCAGATCTGTGGAGAGGCACTGTTTTTCTAGGTATTTTTGAGTTTTAAAACCACCTGTAATTGAATAAATGTAAAGTAGAGCTGTTTAATGTCACACTGTGGAACTTTCCAGGCACAGCAATGACGTATCCATAGAAACAAGAAGGTGACAGACCCCCTTTTCTATTCCCATGTGTCCAGCTCAAGGTCATTCTAAAGACATTCAGGAAAGGCTCATTTCTGTCCTGTGAATGTGACGTTTTAATATCGATATCTTCTCAAATTAATATCTAGTTTCAATACTAATTCCGCTATCGATTAGTATCTGACTTTTGATACTTTTGACAGCCCTAATGTGCAGTTGAATTCTTTTTTTTTAGCTTGGGTGAAGATTAGATCTGCTTATATACACAGATCTAGAACAGCTTTTTCCATCCACCAAAGTGAAACGCGATTCTTGTATTCGTTTATCAGTTTTATCAGTTTTATCAGTTTTCGCTCCAAGATTAAGACTCAAAATGTGAAGTGAAATCTTGTAACGCTTCTCGGAAAAATCTATTATAGTGCATTTTGTATTATAATATCACAGTGTATTTTCATTTTAATGCATGCCTTTATTTTATTTTATTTGATTTTAGTTTAGTTTAGTTTTTATTTTATTTTTTTATATTTATTTTTATTTTATGATAGCTTTTTATAAACTATACACTGCACTATACAACTGTTCTTGTAAGAGTCCAGCGCCTGGTTCTGGTTGTGTCTATGGAGATTTGCCTGGGAGACTGCTTTCCCTGGAATGTACCACAGTATGGCTTTTTATTTAATTATAGGTGTTCTTTACAGTAAAACACAGTAATACCTTGAAAAATATGCTTTCTGCTGTAAGCGGGGGCACCTCTCCACGGATCGGACCTGTAGATTAGCTTGTCTCCATGGAAACAGATCAATTTAAAATCATGGCAAAGCAACTATCCCAGAAAGTTACACAGTGCACCTTTACTGTTGCACCATAACGCCGAAGCAAGTCCTTTGTGAGTTTTTTTTCACTGAACATCAAACTTAGTGAAGCCGTAGCCGTTCTCTCCTCCTCTTTTCACTTCTAACAGCTCTTCATCTCAAAGTCCCTCTGTGCTCCTCTGACCTGCTGAACTCAGACTCAAAAACAAAGTCCAGACTCAGTCCTGACTCTGTTCAGGACTAGAGACCAGGGACCAGAGACCGGACCAGACCAGACCCAAAACCAGACCAAATTCTGACTTGCATTTACTTGAGAAAGTGTACTACATACTTTTACTCCTACTTAAAGGTGTAACTTTTTGGTTTGGGGGTGCGTCACCTGCTTGTTTCTATGGATACATCATTGCTCTGCCTGGAATGTTCCACAGTGTGACATTAAACAGCTCTACTTTACATTTATTTATCTATTACAGGTGGTTTTAGAGCTCAAAAATACCTAAAAAAACAGGCATTCTGACTGTGAGCGGGGTCGCCTCTCCACAGATCTGACCTGTAACTTGGTCTGGTTTGGTCTCCATGAAAATAGAAAGGTTTAAAGCCATACTGTGAAACATTTCAGACAAAGCAATAACATCTCCGTGGGGAAAAGCATTTGACGGACCCTCCACCAGAAAAGTTGCACAATACGGCTTTAAGTTTAAGTTTCTTGCTCCCCTCCTTCAGATATGGTTTAGTTTTCTTTTTTTTCTTTTTTTCTTTTGTCTGTTCTTTGAAAATACCAGATTTCGTACATTATTTATTGTTTTGTCCTTCAAATACATTCACTTCAAATTATAAATCAGATCTTATGCCCAGACAATTTCTCTTACAATGATTCTTTCAGAGACCAGACCAAAGACCAGACCGGACTTTGAACCAGGACTTCACACAGAGCTGGATATAAAACATGACTCGAGTGGTACTAAAGGGACTAAAGGGCCTCTTCACCACATCACAGCGCCCCCTGGTTTATTGGTGGGGTTCAGAGGAAGTGCAGCGCTCTCTGGAGGTTTTCACTTCTGAACTGAAATTGCATTTACAGGTTATGTAACAGACCATGTGGTGCAGCGTTGTTCTGTTACACTTGTGTCTGTTACACTTGTGTCTGTTACACTTGTGTCTGTTACACTTGTGTCTGTTACACTTGTGTCTGTTACACTTGTACTGAAGATCTGAACATGTAAAAACTCTCGGGTATCTGATGTTATTCTTGCATGAACACAAAGAAGTCTGTAGAGTAGCAAAAAATGTACTCAAGTAAGAGAAACTAAACTTATTGAGTAATTTACTTTGAAGTAATCAAAGTAAATTAGTCAATAAGTGTGTCTCTGTGTGTGTGTGATTCTGTGTCTCTCTTGCTCTCTGTCTCTGTCTCTCTCTCTCTCTCTCGGTGTGTGCCTCTCTGTCTCTCACTGTGTCTGGGTGTGTGTGTGTCTGTCTCTCTGTGTCTCTGTGTGTGTGTGTGACTGTGTCTCTCTCGCTCTGTCTCTCTCTATGTCCCTCTCTCTCTGTGTCTCTCTGTGTCTCTCTGTGTCTCTCTCTGTGTCTCTCTCTCTCTGTCTATATGTGTGTGTGTGTCTCTCTCTCTCTCTGTCTCTATGTGCCTCTCTCTGTCTCTCTCTCACTGTGTCTCTCTGTGTGTCTCCTGTCTCTATGTGTCTCTCTCTCTGTGTGTCTCTCTCTCTCTGTGCCTCTCTCTGTCTCTCTCTCTCTGTGCCTCTCTCTGTCTCTCTGTGTCTCTCTCTCTCTGTCTATGTGTGTGTGTCTCTCTGTCTCTATGTGCCTCTCTCTCTCTCTCTCTCTCTCTCACTGTGTCTCTCTGTGTGTCTCCTGTCTCTATGTGTCTCTCTCTCTGTGTGTCTCTCTCTCTCTGTGCCTCTCTCTGTCTCTCTCTCACTGTGTCTCTGTGTGTCTCTCTGTGTCTCTCTCTCTCTGTGCCTCTCTCTGTCTCTCTCTCACTGTGTCTCTGTGTGTCTCTCTCTGCGTCTCTGTCTGTCTCTCTGTGTCTCTCTGTGTCTGTCTTTCTGCGTGTCTCTCTCTGTCTCTGTGTGTCTCTCTCTCTTTCTGCGTGTCTCTCTCTGTCTCTGTGTGTCTCTGTTTCTGCGTGTCTCTCTCTGTCTCTGTGTGTCTCTCTCTGTCTCTCTCTCTCTCTCTCTGTGTCTCTCTCTCTGTCTCTGTGTGTCTCTCTGTCTCTGTCTCTCTCCCTCTGTCCTCTCTCTGTCCTGTAGTCACTGTTTGTTTATACACGCAGCTACATGCTAACGCTAACCCAGTGTTGACTCTGGGGAGGAGGATGTTTGATCTGAGCGCGCTCCGAACCTCGCCACGCGACCCTGATGTAAACAAAGCCACGCTCAGGCTAATGCAGTGACACCAGGACCGTATCAGACCTCATGTAAAACCAACGGACTGGAGTTTACACCGACTCTGAGTGAATCTGATTTTACACATATTTAATTAAACTCTGATTAGTTTATTACGATTCTGTTTAATCTTTCATAATAAAGGTCATATATTACACAAAACTGACTCTTGTGAGCTTTAAGTCGTGTTATAAAGTTGTTGTCTCCTCAAAAACAGACCTGGAGTTGTTTTTTGTTTCATTCACATGTTTGAATAACACTTTATTATTAGTCTGTTTACATTTCCAAAGCTCAAAATGCTCTGTTCCACCTTCTGATGTCATGAAGTGGTAGTTTTCGAGTTAACAGCTACATTTTACAGTTAGTTCAGTGGAGATTGGCAATTACATAGCTGATATTATCCAAATGATTCTAGTGAAGGTGTGTGGAGTTTAAAAACACAGTGGAGCACTTCCTGTATTACCACATGACATCACAAGGTGGAACAGAGAGAAGAATTATGCAGAGTTTGTGTGTTAAACATGTGTGAATGAAACAAAAACAAAACTCCAGGTCTGTTTGTGATGAGGAAACAACATTAGAACATAGACCAGTGATATCGGCCCTTTAACTTGGACTAGACCAGGACTAGACCAGGACTAGACCAGGACCAAGACTCTGAGAATAACTGTTTGACTAAATTTGTCGAATAAACAAAAAATTATTGCTGATTAGTCGACTACTAAAATGACCGTTAAAGCCCTAGTTTCACACGTTCAAAGACTCCCCCTTAAAGACTTCAAGAATTTCAACTTTTCTGTTGGATTTTGTCAGTTTTTCCTGTGAGCTTTAAGCCATGTTATAATGCTGTATAATCTTTTTTTTCATTCACACGTTTGAGTAACCTTTTGTTATTAGTCTGTCTACATCTCCAAAGCTCAAAATGTCCTGTTCCACCTTGTGATGTCATGAAGTGGTAGTTTAGCAGCTCCCTTTTACCTTTCGTTCAGTAGAGAGTGGCAATTCCAGGGCTTTCTCTATACAAATTTTCTATCTTCTCTGTCTCTTGTTACACCATGTTGATTCTCACCTTTATTTCCAAATCCTCCTCTCTTTCTTCTCCAATACCCGTTTGAAATAACATCTCTCTATCATTAGAATGGGCACATGTGAAAACCGCTGTATTTAATTTGTCAGATCTGTTCTTTCTTTATCAAACACACAAACTTTTACATGAATCTGAATAGCCTCTCACCTCGAGTGTGAGACGGCGTCAGCTCTTCACGCCTTAAATTCTCCTCTGCTCAGAAAACAAACATGACGGACCCGGTTCTGGCTGTTGAACTCTAAAATGTTGTTTACTTCCTGTTTTGTGAGCGCGCCGTCGTCTCATTCACAGCTACGCTCCAAACCGCAGGACACTAACGTAAATAAATGTTCACTTTAATCCAACTACGCAACTATATTTAAAGTGCATTGTTCTTTTCTGGTGGAGGCTCCGTTAAACGGTTTTCTTCATGGAGATGTTATTGTTTTGTCTGGAATGTCGCACAGTATGGCTTTAAACCTTTCTATCTTCATGGAGACCAAACCAGACCAAGTTATAGGTCAGATCTGTGGAGAGGCGACCCCGCTCACAGTCAGAATTTTTGAGCTGTAAAACCACCTGTAATTGAATAAATGTAAGGCAGACCTGTAAAGTCACACTGTGGAACATTCCAGTCCTTGTTCCAGCAATGACATCTCCATAGAAACAAGCAGGTGACCCCCATCCAAAAAGTCAGCGCCGATACGCTAAAAAATGGAAATATCGACCTACTGATATCAGTCTATTTCTAATCACAACTAATCGATTATTGAGATAATCATTAAAGCTTAAACTGAAAGATTCACATAGTCTGAAAATCGAATTGCAATTGTAATATGTGTCATTAAATATATATTATATAGTAATAGTATTTTCTTTTTGTTTTTGTTTTCTTGCAAATTGTTATTGTCCAGTCATAAATAGGTGTTTTTTGTGTGTACAATTTGCACAATGTTGTGGATATGCGATCTGAATAGTATTGGAGATATTTTTTATTTAATGCATTTATTTATTTATTTTATTTTATTTTATTTACATGTATTTTTATTTTATTTTTCATGTTTATTTTTATTTTATTTTTATTTTATTTTTATTTATTTGCAGATTTTCAGATACAAACAAAAAGAGCAGATTATAAAATTATAAATTGGAAATAAATACATAAACAGTAAAACAACAGTAGATAACAACATATGGTTACCAATAAACATGTAAAAGGACAATTTCAAAGCTCTAAATTATTAGAATAAAGTAAAAGTCATACAAAAAGAACATAAGAAAACCAGCGTCTTTTCTCTTTAAGTACTTCTAACAGCTCATATTTTCTTTTCCTTATATTTTTTCTTGGTGTAGATATGTTTTCGTTACTTTTTCTGACCCCGTTTTCTCTCCGTTTGCAGCTGCCTGTGGAGCATGGGTACAACGGCCAGCGCAGCGCCACAAAGCGTTTCTTCAGCCCTTAGCGACAGTCACTATAGCAACGACATGACGGACAGCCGGTCTCTAAGCTCCTCCCCCTTCCACACCGTCAGTATTCACTCCGGAAAGGCCAAGTCCATCATCACCAATAAAGTGGCTCCTGTGGTCATTACGTGAGTACTAAACCTGGACTAAACCTGGACTAAATCTGGACTAAACCAAGTCTGTACCAGGTCCAACGCATGACCGAAGCAGGACTGAACCAGGACTTAAACCAGGTCTAAATAATGACAAAACCAGGTTTAAACAAGCAATAAAGCAGAACTAAGGTTAAGTCCAAGTCCATTACCTCCAGCCTTTGTTGTAAGACCCTGAATTGGTTGTAAATTCTCAGACTTCCCCCTCCCCAGACACCTCCTCCTCTGACCTCTGACCTCCTGTTTGCTCCTGTTATCAGCTTACTTGTAGATCTCCACTCTGTAAACACAAACTGATAATTGGATTGGCAGTAAACTGCAGGGGTCCTAAAACAGGACTAGACCAGGACTAGTTTCTAAAATCTCCCTAGTAAGTGATCTACTTTTGGGTGATTGGATTCTGGTTTGTAGAGACAAAATGATAATAAAATAAACTTACAAATAATTCTGACTTCACTAAACCACTTTGTGTAACAGCCCCAGGACAAATACAGAAGCATCTTTAGGTCCATTATCAAAGTAAAGTGGTTTCCTTTGTTATCTCCACGTTGCCTACTAAAGTGGGACTAAAGATGGACTAAAGCGGGACTAAAACAAGGACAGAACCAGAACTGAATTGGGACAGAATTGGGAGTAAACCAGGACTAAAACCAGAACTGAACCAGGACTACACCAGGACCAAAGTTCGACCAGGACTAAAACTGGAACTAAAAACATCACTGAGCATCACACAAGTATTGAGACTAAACACTGAATGCCTATAAACAAGCATTAAACTTAAACCAGGTCTAAACCAGGTCTAAACCAGGTCTTTTTTGCTTTGTTTTTCAGGTATAACTGCAGACAGGAGTTCCAGATTCACGATGAAATCCTCAAAACAAACTATAAAGTGGGACGGATCTCAGACACGATGCCTGAACATTACCTGGTGCAGGTGAGACGCAGCTCAGTTTAGACAGAAGAAAAGAAACATGTTTACGTGTAAATTTGATTTTAAAAGTCAAGTTTTAGTCGTATTATAAGTATAGCAGAAAATGCCCCCTTTAAAGGGCCCGTATTACGCTATTTTCTGATGTTATAATGTTGTTTCCTCATCACAAACAGACCTGGAGTTGTGTTTTGTTTCATTCACACTTGTAATACACCATACACCTTCATTAGAGTAATTTGTATAATTTCAGCCCTGGAACTGCCAGTCTCTTCTGAGCTAAAGGTAAAAGGAGCTGTTAACTTGAGAACTACCACATCATGACATCACAAGGTGGAACAGAGCATTTTGAGCTTTGGAGATGCAGACAGATTAATAATAAAGTGTTACTCAAACATGTGAATGAAACAAAACACAACTCCAGGTCTGTTTTCGATGAGGTATCAACATTATAACACGACTTAAAGCTCACAAGAGTCAATTTTGTGTAATTTAGAACCTTTAAACGTTACAGACCAAAGCTTTGAACTCTAGAGTGGGTTTTTTACAGATACGTGGTGTTGGTGAAACTTTGTCACTGATTCTTTTATGAGTCTGTGGTCTTTAAAGGAGGAGAGTTGACACCAGTGTACCACAGCTTTGATCCGCCCCTCTGCACTTTAATATGGGCTCCTGTGTTTTAGCCTGGGTCAGTTTAGCTTTCGTCCAGTAGGTTTTGTGGTTAAACTTGGGACATGTCCAAGCAAAACACTCCAAATCACATCCTTAACTATTTGTGGTTTCACACTCTTAACTGTTTGGTAATATTAAGTTGTAATACACACAGAATAAGTGAATATACACCAGTATTTCCCGTTAATAGTCTAATTTTCACCCCCATAGTTTAAAACGATGTGGACTATACGTAAATTGGCATAACAAAATTAGACTCTGTTGCTCATTATATTGTAAACTTTAAAAAGAGACTACAAAATGATTTCTTAAAGATTAAATGTTGGCATTAAGTGACATTTATATTAAATTATTCAAATAAAAATAATTTGTGCTACCATCATCTTAAAAAATCTATGGGAAACACTGTACACATTCTCTTAACGGGCATAAAGATGTATATTCAATATGGTGACCAGACGTCCCTATTTACCTGGGACAGTCCCAGTTTTGAGCCCTGTGTCCCCTGTCCCATCAAATTTATCCAAAACCACTGATTTGTCCCAGTTTTATACAAAAAAACGTCCCAGGTGTCCATATTTTTGACCAATTTGATCCCAGCCAACAGTAAAGTGAGGCATACATTGTCATTTGCTTAGGTAAACTACAGAAAAGCTGCTTAAAAATGACCAAAACACAAAAAAATGTGACTTTATTACTTTTATTATTACCAAAAAAAAGACTTAAATTACTCAGCAGCTTGTATATTCACTCAACATTAGTCGTATGTGTTTTGGAAACACTTAGTGAAAGAGGAAATGGTTTTATCAGCTTAGACCACTTAATGACTTTATCTGAAATATTAACACAAACCAAAATGACTTGCCATTAAGTGAATGTAAATAAACGTTATCTGAATGGGGCAGTGGGGTTTGGTGAGGAAAGTGTCACGTTTTAATTTTCGTGACTTTTGTTTTTGTTTTGAGGTGAGACGAGATGAACTACGTGTTTTTATTTAGCAGCAGGTCTCACAGGAAACAGTGGCTTTAATTAAGCTACAGTTCAATATTATATATATTATACTCTTACACCTATGTCCTGGTTTTGTCCTGGTTTAAGCCAGGTTTAGTCCTGGTTCAGTCCTGGTATAGTCCTGCTTTAGTCCTGGTTTAATCCTTAGATAGTCCTTGTTTAATTATGGTTTAGTCTTGAAATAGGCCTGGTTCAGTCTTGGCTTTGTCCAGGTTTAGTTCTAGTTTGGTCCTGATTTGGAACTTGTAGTCCCGGTATAGTCCTGGTGTAGTCCCGGTGTAGGCCTGGTTTAGTCCCGGTTTAGTCCTGGTTTAATCCTTAGATAGTCCCTGTTTAGTCATGGTTTAGTCTTGAAATAGGCCTGGTTCAGTCCTGGTTCAGTCCTGGCTTTGTCCAGGTTTAGTTCTAGTTTGATCCTGATTTGGAACTTGTAGTCCCGGTGTAGTCCCTGTATAGTCCCTGTGTTGTCCCTGTGTTGTCCCTGTGTAGTCCCTGTGTAGTCCCGGTTTAGTCCTGGTTTAATCCTTAGATGGTCCTTGTTTAGTTCTGAGATGGTCCTTGTTTAGTCATGGTTTAGTCTTGAGATAAGCCTAGTTCTGTCCAGGTTTAGTCCTTGTTTGGTCCTGGTTTGGTACTTGTAGTCCTGGTGTAGTCCCGCTGTAGTGCTGATTTAATCTTTAGATAGTCCTTGTTTAGTTCTGAGATAATCCTTGTTGACTCATGGTTTAGTCTTGAGATTGGCCTGGTTCAGTCCTGGTTTAGTTCTGGCTTTGTGCAAGTTTAGTTCTAGTTTAGTCCTGGTGTAGTCCTGGTTTAGTGCTGGTTTAATCCTTAGATAGTCCTTGTTTAGTTCTAAGATAGACCTTGTTTACTCATGATTTAGTCTTGAGTTCTGGTGTAGTCCTGGTTTAGTCCTGGCTTTGTGCCAGTTTAGTTCTAGTTTGGTCCTGGTTTGGTCCTGGTGTAGTCCCGGTGTAGTCCTGGTTTATTAAAGAAGACTGCCAGCTGCCCAGTCATCCTGAGAACATAACTTGCTAATGCTTTAGGCTGGTGTTGCTTTCTGAACTTGTTTATTTTCTCTCTAACCTTTTCGCCTCTTTGTTTTTCACAATGATCCTTTGCTTCTTTCTGTTCAAAATAAAACTCTGCGTGTTTTGATTTTGCCGTCGGGTAAAAACAAACATAGGCTCTTTATGAATGAAAAGTTCAACTGTGACACTGGAGCTGACCTGAACCATCAATACTTCTGTTTTCTCCATCAGCAGAAAAAAACTCAGAGTTACTTCTTACTACTTCCTGTATTTTTGTACTTTTCTTCTCAACTTTTTTCCACAAACTGACACTTAACTGATGGAAAACTATAATAAATACTGATCAGGTAATATAATAATATACAAATAATATAATACTAGTAATATAATAATATACAGGTAAAGTACCACCAAACCAAGTAATGATTAGAAAAAAAACATGTACTACTACTTTTATTACTACTACTGCTGCTGCTGCTACTGCTACTACTACTACTACTGCTACTACTACTACTACTACTATTATAACTACAACTACTACTGCTATTACTACTACTACTACTACTACTACTACCACCCCTCCTCCTGTAGTACATTAAACAGTAAATAAATGTAACTGTGTACTACCCATTATTCTTATTGTTTGTTTCTTTTTCTCTTTAGGGGGAGTACTTCATGGTGCAGGATGTATTTTCTAAAGCAGACGTGTTAAAAACCACAGCGACTTTCGGAGCCCCAAACTTCAGGCAGGTCCAGGGATCGTACCCCCTGTTCGGAATGGGCCAGCCCAGTTTAAACGGATTCAAACAGGTCCTGCAGAGGCTCCAGGCTCAAGGGCACCAGGTCAGGAATCAAACCCACAACCACAACTGCCTCACATGTGCAGCTCATGACTTTGACCACAGTCTGGGAATTATACACGGCTTTTAAACAGTGGTGAAGTGAATAGAGCTGTAATAATAATAACAATTTGATCTCAAAAACTGCAATTATTTAAAAGTAAAACGAGCTGTTAACTTGAAAAATACCACTTCATGACATCACAAGTTGGAACAGAGCATTATGAGCTTTGGAGATGTAGAAAAACTAACAATAAAGGGTTACTCAGACGTGTGAATTAAACAAAAAAACTAAATCACAGCTATAAACAAGAGACAAGAACGACAGTGTAAATAATATGCTGATTGACAGGACATAAGGTTATCTGTTAATTAGGATTGAGTTGTACAATTGTAGGGAGTATTATCTCCTCTGTCCCTCTATCGTCTGGTGCAGTGGGTGAGTTGTTGTACAGTTGTAGGGAGTATTATCTCCTCTGTCCCTCTATAGTCGGAACATTATAACATGATTTAAAGCTCAAAAGAGTCAATTTCAAGTAATATAAACCTGCAAACTCTGCTTATAATGTTTTTAAGCACATTTTGAGCACTACGGCATGACTGAAACTTACACTAAGTCATATAGTCAAGATTTCTTATGATTCCCAGTGTGAAATAGCCAAATAATATAAAATAATATGCAGTTAAACATTCATTGACTAGTACAGACCAGTCAAATGAAGCTCATCGAGGCTACCAGTTACAGGAGCGAATGTGGAGCAGAGTTCTGTATTGAGAATAGGAATTTATTTACGGACAAAATAGCGAAATGAAAACACCAGGATCACGTAGAGCGAGTTAGTACGAACGTTTTAGGACCAAAATGACGAGGCTCGCAGCAGTTACAGAGAGGGGGGGGGACAGTTTTTCAATATAAAGTCAATTGGAGCCAGAGTCGACGGAGCCAGAAGTGCTCCCATGCTCACTTCCTGTTTGGAATGCAACGGCTAGGGGTTTGCTATGTCCATTTATATCTACAGTCTATGGTACACACACATATATACTTATACGTATATACTGTCGTGTATAGCGTGTCTGATGTTGTGTTTTTGTGACTCAGGAGGTGATTTTCCTGTGTGTGAGAGAGGAGCCAGTGCTGTTCCTTCATAAAGACGAGGACTTTGTGCCGTACACTCCGAGGAAAAAGGAAAACCTCCATGAAAACCTGTACGGACTCAACAAGGAGGAGCCCGTGGAGAGTCTGGAGAGCACCATACGCAAAGAGGTCTGGAGTGATGTTATTTGTGGTATACTACCGCCAGATATCCGATACTCAAAAGTGAATCACACTTTTTGGAATGTCATGCTTGAATCAATAAAGCTCCATGTTCTTAAATATTATTATAACAGGGTCAAACTGTAATGTTTCTTTTTTTTTTTTTTTACGTAAATATTTTGAAGTTGCTGTGCCTGATTTTTGCCGTCAAAACATGAAAAACAAAACTAGTTCATCACCAATTTGCAGTGGTCCAAAGTTATTCCTCACTTATACATTCAGAGCATCCCAATTATTCCGGCTTGTCTACAAAAACGAGAGACACGAGAGTTCCTTTTTTACTGATGTTTACTGCGTTCTTTTCTACACGTCACAGTTCGCGCCGTAGAACTGGCAAACACATAAAATAAAACATAAACTCTGGCTCATATACCACTTTGGCCTGCGAGTAAACAAACCGGAATGCTGAAAACTTAAAAATTTAGTATTGCTCATATATCCTTATAAAAGATTAACAAATAATAAGAAATAATAAGAAATATAAAACTGTGTAAGAGAAAAATGCCTAAATTCTATGTACACCAGCGCCATCTATGGGTAAAACAAGTGAACATATTATCATTATTTAATATTATTATCAACTGTTACACTAATTATTCACACCATTATGAGTTTATAGGCCAAAGTAGTAATACTACCATCGCGGTAACGCTAACCTTAATGCTAACTAGCATGCTAAGCACACACTTCCTGATTATCTGGCAGTAAAACACCTTTTAATTAGACGCAGCAGACAGTGCACAGCAGACTTATTTTGAGCTGCTTTTACAATATATCTGAACTGGGGCAAGACATGTTTTGCTCTAAAACATACAAAAACTTTGGTACAACCATTTTAAAGCTGCACTGTGTAACTTATCCCCTAAAAAAAGTCATATTCTTCTTAAAATATACATTTAATCAAGAGAAAATTCCAAGTTCAAGCAATTCAAGGTTTGTTTAGGTTGTGTTTTTTATGTGAACTGGGCATTTTCCACAATTTTCAAACAAAAAATTCACTCTTTCGCTCCTTTTCTTCTCTGTTCCAGCTCCACGACTTTGCCAAACTGAATGAAAACGTGTTCTTTGTTTACAACGACATCGAGTTTTTCAGAGACGAACCTCAGAAAATCTCCATCTCGTGTGAAGAAGACATCCACGTGACCGAGGAGGTGTACAAGAGGCCGCTGTTCACCATGCCCAAGTACAGGTCTGTGCGCTGGAGTAGGGATTATAGTAGTACGTGTTAGGTAGTAGTAGTAGTAACCGTAACAGTAGTAATAGTAGCAGTAGAAGTAGAACATGACAGTATGGATGCAGTATTTTATTTATTTGACATGGGAATATTACACAGAAGACGATAACAAAACTACAAACTGATACTGATACTTTACATTGGCTTTGAATATCTTGAAATCAAAATTATTGTGATTTTAATGGTTTTCTTATTCTATAAACCACTTTGAATTACGTGATTTATGAATTCTGCTAAACAAATGAACTTGCCTTGCCTTCCAGAACCTTATTTTAACCAATACTAGCACAGGGACTGAAAATTGTATCTATTTTCTTTCTAAAAACATATTTTTCATACACATTTTTGGCATCAATTGTACATTTACTTCTTTTTTATACTGCATTGGCTTCTTTAATTGGTACTCAGCACTTGTAGTAGTTATGAAGGTAGCAGGTATGTCATTGAAATAAGTAGGAAATAGTGTTTTTATTAGATTTTGTATTTGTTACTTTACCGTAGTAGGCTATTGCTAAGAATATAGTAGTTTTTTTTTTTTGTCTCAGTAGTATCACGTAGTATTAAAGTACCGGTGAATTATAAGATGCTGTATTTGTAGTAGTAGTAGCAGTAGTAGTGGGGGTAGTATTAGTACTACTGTGCACACATACAGTTTGTTTACATTGTGTTTTACTGCTGCTCGGCTCCACTGAATAAAGGCTGTAAATCCTGCTGTTTGTTTGTAGAGGAACTGGACCATTTCAACAGGGACAGTAAAGAAGAGAGAGAACGAGAGAGGAGGAGGAGGAGAAAGAGAGGGAGAGGAAGAGAGGAGGAGGAGGAGGAGAAAAAGAGAGAGGACAGAGACAGGGCAGTGAAGCAGAGAGAAAAAGAGAGCGAAAGAGAGAGCCAGGAAGGACAGGGAGTGATAAAGATAGAGGAGAGGAGGCAGGAAAGAGAGAGAGAGAGATGGAGGGGAGAAGGAGAGAAATGGTGGGTAAGAGGGAGAGGGAGAAAGAGAGTAGGGGAGAGCGAGGGATGGAGACAGAGAGAGAGAGGAAAGGGAGAAAGAGTGGAGACAGAGAGAGAGAAAGAGAGGGAAAGTGAGAGAGATGGAGGGGAGAAAGCAAGAGATGTGGGTAAGAGGGAGAGAGAGAGAGTAGAGGGGAAAGGGAGAAAGAGTACAGACAGAGAGAGAAAGAGAGAGGGAAAGAGTAAGAAAGAGAGATGGAGGCGAGAAGGAGAGAGATGTTGTAAGAGGGAGAGAGACACAGAGTAGGGGAGAGCAAGGGATGGAGATAGAGAGAGAGAGGAAAGGGAGAAAAAGTAGAGACAGAGGGAAAGAGTAGGAGAGAGAGAGAGATGGTGGGTAAGAGGGAGAGGGAGAAAGAGTAGAGGGGAGAGCGAGGAATGGAGATAGAGAGAGAAAGGGAGAAAGAGTACAGACAGAGTGGGAAAGAGTAGGAAAGAGAGAGAGGGAGATGGAGGGGAGAAGGAGAGAGATGGTGGGTAAGAGAGATAAAGACAGAGTAGAGGAGAGGGGGAGAGGAAAGGAGAAGGGAGAGCGAGGGATGGAGAGGGAAAAAGAGTAGGAAAGAGAGAGGGATAAAGAAGGAGAGAGGGGATGAGTAGAGAAGAAGAGATAGAAAATGATGGGTGAGAAGGAGGGAGAGATACAGGAGAGAGTGATCAAGAGGAAGAGGAGGAGAGAGGGATGGGGGTGAGAGAGAGGAAGAAGAGAGGAAGAAGGGGCTGTAGGAGAGTCAGAAAGATGATGGAACATTAAGGGCAGGAAAGAGGGAGAAAGAGACGGAGAATGGGGAGTAAGGGATGAAAAGAAAGAGACAGAGAGAGAAGGGGGTGTGAAATACAGATAAAAAGAAAAAGAGAGCTGTTTGAGTTTTAAAAACAGGAGGCTGTGTTTTTATTTTTATACATTATCAATTAGCTAAACTTAATTATTTTTGTAGCTTTTATATATTTACTAATGGACATGTATTAATTTAATTCACAGTCTTTACATTTTATTATTTTTTCTGTTTTGTTTTGACTGTTTTTTTTTATTTAATAAAATGTCGTTTTGTGTTTCAGGTACCACAGATTACCTCTGCCCTCTGAGGGAGCCCCACTGGAGAAGGAGTTTGACGCGTTTGTGAAAATACTCAGGGTAAAAAGGCTGGAGATGTTTAAAAATTTGTTTTATTGTGTTATTTTTTTGTTTTGTGGTACGTTAAAGGTGCACTGTGTAACTTTTCTGGTGGAGGGTCCATCAAATGCTTTTCCGGTATTGCTTTGTCTGGAATGTTCCGCAGTATGGCATTAAACCTTTCTATCTTCATGAAATCCAAACCAGACCAAGTTACAGGTCAGAGCTGTGGAGAGGCGACCCCGCTCACAGTCAGAATGTTTGTTTTTCTAGGTTTTTTGAGCTGTAAAACCACCTGTAAGTGAATAAATGTAAAGTAGAGCTGTTTAATGTCACACTGTGGAACATTCCAGGCAGAGCAATGACGTATCCATAGAAACAAGCAGGTGACGGACCCTTCACCAGAAAAGTTACACAATGCACCTTTCAGTATTTGAGCTGTAGAGGGTCAGATAACTTCTATGACTAATTGCACTAACTACTAAATATTTGTTTTATTACACAACATTCTGTTACTGATACTTTGCATTGATCACGTTGGGGGGTGTTCTACATGTATGCCTATGGCGGAATGTTCAGCAGTTACCATGTTGACGGCTAGATAGACTGAAAACTTGAGAAAAAGTACAAAATGGATTTAAACGGCGCATTTTCATGAGCCTGTGATCCTGTTGTAGTTCCAGCTAAGTCAGTTCTGGTCAGATTGTGTTAAAATAAAACGCACATTAAAGTCTAACTTGTGTAACGGAAATTCAGACAGAGCAGAGCCTACAGCTAGCATCACACCCCCAGGGACTGTTGACGACATCAGCTGCAAAATACCTGTATTAATAGAGAACTTTTCCCCATTCAAAACATACAGAAGTTTTACAGTTACTTTTAAATATTTAATTTCTATGGCAACAGTCCTAATTTTCCATCATTCCAAAATAAGTGCATATAGTTAAGACTAAAAGCATTCATTCTGGAGTATTTTCTGTGGGAGTAGTAAAGGAAGTAGCAGCATCCACAACCAATTTTTTTCATTTGGTTAATTTAAAAATTTTCAGCCATTATTTTCAGCCTATTATCAAGTATTTTCATTATGCAAGTCTCAAAAAGTCCTTCTCTTACATAAGTTCTGTTATATTCTTAGACTTTATTAATACAACTGTCATTTAAACCAATTATATTTCGATTTTTCTTTGATATTATAAATACTTAGTCCAGGAAACACTTCACACATCTGGACTTTCTCACTGTAGCGTCTCTGTGGTTATATTTGGTCTAATATTTCCTCATCATTCGTCATTAATCCATAAACGTTCTGTCAGCTCACCTCCGCTCCTTGGACCTGGGCTCCGTCTTCGTTTAAAATCTCAGGATGTTTGATTCTTTCTGAAATTATTTGTCGTTTTTTGACCCCTGGATCGTGTCTTATTTTTCCTCTCCTTTTAACTAAGAAGAAAATACTTAAAGCTTTTGTGTAGCTTTTCTGCTGGAAGGTCCTTCAAACGCTTTTCTCCATGGAGACGTTGTTGTTTTGCCTGGAATGTTTCACAGTATGGCATTAAACCTTTCTATCTTCATGGAGACCAAACCAGACCAAGTTACAGGTCAGATCTGTGGAGAGGCGACCCCGCTCACAGTCAGAATGTCTGTTTTTTTAGGGATTTTTGAGCTATAAAATCACCTGTAATTGAATAAACATAAGGTAGAACTGTTTAATGTCATACTGTGGAACATTCCAAACAGAGCAATGACATATCCATGGAAACAAGCAGATGACGTACCCCCAAACCGAAAAGTTACACAGTGCACCTTTAAATCTTTTATATTAGAATTATTTATGGTAAAATTATGATTACCAATTAATTTTGCCTCAGTCCTGATTTAGTCCTGATTTAGTCCTGGTTTAGTCCTGGTTAAGCCCTGGTTAAGCCCTGGTTTAGCCCGAGTCTAGTCCTGGTTTAGTCCTGGTTTGGCCCTGGTTTAGTCCTGGTTTGGCCCTGGTTTAGTCCTGGTTAAGCCCTGGTTAAGCCCTGGTTTAGCCCTAGTCTAGTCCTGGTTTAGCCCTGGTTTGGCCCTGGTTTAGTCCTGGTTTAACCCTGGTTTTGCCCTAGTCTAGTCCTGGTTTAGGTTGGTTTTTCAACCTTTTTTGAGTCACAGTTTCATTGTTTAAAAAAAGTTGCACACCATCCACTAAAATGTGATAAAATTTGAGAAAAAATGTGTAAATAATGTCTGTCACTGTACGTGGCTGTAGGGAATTTGCAGTAGTTCTAATTTCTGGGTAGACTGCAATAAAAACAATATCTAAGTGAGTTAAAATGACTTAAATTAAGAACATTTTACTTGATATATTTGAGTATATTAAACTTGACAAGCAAAATTAAAAGCAACGTTCGTATTTTAAGTGCAAAGACTTGTTATTCTTATCTTCAGTGTAGCTAGATGTATTTTCATATTTAAGAACAAAAAGTCGTGTTTCATCGGTAGATAATTTTACTTGTCAAGTGAAATTTACTCAAATCGTGATTAAACGTTCTTAATTCAAGTCTTCATAACTTGGCTAGATTTGAGTTTTGGTAGTGTAAGAGCGATGAATCTGTTAAAATCGTTCTATTTACCAGCAAAGTTCCTTCTAACATTGAGTTTTCATTCTTGTTTTCACAGGAGATTCCGAGTCTGTCTCCCCTCTCCAGATGCAGCGGTCCCACCCCTCTTCCCGCCCTCCTCTTCAGCTGTCAGGTCGGAGTCGGACGGACAAACCTGGGGCTGATCCTCGGAGCTCTGATCATGAACAGACTCACAGCAAACGCACAAAACAACACTGAGTGAGTGTAGAGAAGTCTGAATTAATTACCGCTTATGTAAAATTCAAATGAGACATAATTATGAAAATAAATGTATATGTACAAGTCAAAATAAAATAGAAAAATAAGTAATAAAATATAAAATAAACTATAAAATCACAGGTATAAACAAGAGACAAGAACGACAGTGCAAATAAAATGCTGATTGACAGGGCATAAGGTTATCTGTTACTTGAGATTGAGTTGTTGTACAGTTGTAGGGAGTATTATCTGTTACATAAGGGTGAGTTGTTGTACAGTTGTAGGGAGTATTATAGTATGAATGTAGTCCTGTATCTCATCACTGTTTGAGTGGAGCTGTAGGAGCCTGTTGGAGAATGAGCTTCTCTGTGCCTCTATAGTCTGGTGCAGTGGGTTGTAGGGAGTATTATCTCCTCTGTCCCTCTATAGTCTGGTGCGGTGGGTGAGTTGTTGTACAGTTGTAGGGAGTATTATCTCCTCTGTCCCTCTATATTCTGGTGCAGTGGGTGAGCAGGAGTGTCCATGATGGAGAGCAGTTTGTCCAGTGTCCTCTTGTCCCTCACTGTGACAAATGTCTCCAGCTCACAGCCAATCACGTGTCCAGATTTACGGGTCAGTTTGTCAATCCGCACGATGTCCCTTTTCCTGGTGCCCTCCACGTCATGGCCCTGGACTGTACTGGGCTCCACTGGTTTCCTCTTCCTCCTGAAGTCAATCACCAGTTCCAATTGACCAATTACAATTGAGTTATAGGAGCTTTAACCATATTAAAACGCTGGTCCAATTATTACCTTATTCAAAGTTTTGTTTCGATTTACTCATGCGTGTTTGAGCAGTCCTGTATTGTCCTGAATTTGAGGTTTGAGAGCTCAGAAAATTTCAGTTTGCATCTATCTCCTATCTCCGCCCACATCTTTGTACTTAAAGAGTCGATATTAGACTTCACGCATGTTTTTGATGAAGGAACAATGTTATAACATGGTCTAAAGCTCCAAAAAGTTAATTTTGCATAATACCCCCTTTTTAATTACAATTATTTAAAAAAAATAGATTACTGGACATGAATAAAGGGTTCACGTAGATAAAATCAGCTGTTTGCTACTGTGAACAGGAAGTCAATGGACCTGTTTCTACTATATTTAGCTCAGTTTTGTGGTTTACAATGAACAACATGTAAAATGGAGATCCAAGTATGTTATAGTTTAATACTATTTATCCAAAACACTGCATAATACGTCTTTTTTAATGTATTTTTTCAGAGCGGACATGAATGGAGCTTCAGAGACTAAACCACTGTTTCAGGTCATTCAGAGTCTCATCAACAAACTGCCCAACGGACAGCAGCTCATGCAAGAGGTGGGAGAGTGATGAATGTTTAAAAATTACTTACATTTATTAAAAATACTCAGATTAGAATAATAACATATGTATTTTTTCTTTCATGAAATGTGTTTTATAGACTTGAATGGTATGTTAGCGTGCGTCTTTTGTTGCTGTGATAGTACATGAAGATTGTTTAAGTGGAAATGTGGGATTTTTATGCGTTGGTTATTGTGGATCTTCTGACGCAGGTGGACCACGCCATCAGCTTGTGTTCAGAAATGCACAATATTAAAGAAGCTATTTATGAAAACAAGAGTAAACTGGAGGGGATCGGAGAGGACTATCAGATACAGGTGAGTCAAGGCCGTTTTTCTTTTTTTCCCCATGTATTTGAGTAAAATTTGTCTTGACGTCAAAATAATGTCTTTTCTAATTACCAAACATCTTCTTTTCTGAGATATGTACAACGTCTTTTAATAATGAATGTACGATTTCAGGGAAGCAGCACTAAAGACTATTTTCTAAAGAGAACGATGCAGAGTCTGGAGAGATACTTTTATTTGATTGTCTTCAACGCTTATTTACACGAACAGGTAAAGAATGCATTAGAAAAGGTTCAGTTATTATGTTGGTACAAAAACATTCCTAATTGAAGCATGTTTATTTGTTTTTTTTCTGTGCAGTTCCCCATAGGTCTGCTGAGCTCCTTCAGTCAGTGGATGTGCGCTCACTCCTGGATCTACCGACTTTTATCAAACATGAATTTATCCGAACTCACGGTTTCACCAGAACTCATCACCAAAGGAGCAAGAGTCCTGGTGAGACTTTATTTTATTTTATTTTATTTTATTTTATTTTATTTTTTATTATTTTTATTTTATTTTTTATTTATTTTATTTTATTTTAATAATACTAAAGCGAGTTACTCTTGGTTACTGGTTATATGTGTTGTATTTTAAATGTGCACTATGTAACTTTATTCGCGAAGGGCCTGCCACTTGCTTGTTGAGATGTTATTTCTTTCTCTGGAATATTCCACAATATGGCATTAAACAAAACATTAAACATTAAACAAAATCTTCATTGCATGTATTGCATTGCTGTTAAAAATACTTTGTTTCTTACTGTTCTTACTGTGAGTGGAGGTTGCCTCTCCACAGATTTGACCTATACATTGGACCGATGTGTCATCTGTTTGTCTCCATGGAAATAGATAAGTTTAATACCATACTGTGGAACATCCCAGGTAGTTCTGGCTTAGTCCTGGTTTACTTTAGTTCTGGTTTAGTCCCGGTTTAGCCCTGGTTTAGCCCTGGTTTAACCCTCGGTTAACCCTCGTTTAGCCCTAGTCCAGTCCTGGTTTAACCCTGGTTTGGCCCTATTCTAGTCCAGGTTTAACCCTGGTTTAGCCCTGGTTTAGTCCTGGTTTAGTCCTGGTTTAGCCCTGGTTTAACCCTGGTTTAGCCCTAGTCTAGTCCTGGTTTAGTCCTGGATTAGTCCTGGTTTAGCCCTGGTTTAGTCCCATTTTGGTTTGGTATGTACAAGATTAAACCCAGCCTTAACACAGTCTAATTCTAACACTTGTATGACACAGTGTTGATAAAACTGTGCAAAGAGGAAGCGCCGTTATCTAAAAGGATGTTAGTGGTGGTTGTTTTTGCTCCTATTTCCGTGTTACCTGACCCTGGTTTTGTATTGACGTTCGCTTGTTTCTCTTTTGCAGGTTTCTGATGAGTATTTAGCTCCAGATCTGTTGAGTACGGTCAAAGAGATGAAGGCCGCCAACTTCAGACGAGTGCCCAAAATGCCCGTCTACGGCATGTCCCAACCCAATACTGAGGTCTGTGTAGATTAGATTACAAAAACATTCGAGATCTGAGCATCACTGGTACATGAAAATAATTTAAACTTTTTATGTGGCAAATCTTGACAACATCTTGACAGAAACTACAATACTACATGTGAAAAAAGTTATTATTTTTGTGTATAATTATCTTGAAATAAGGAAATGTAATATATATTGAGTTATACTGCCCATTTTACCAAAATTTTAGTCTTAGTTTATCCTCTAGTTGTAAAAAGTGCATTGAAGCTGCATTGTGTAACTTTTCTGGTGGAGATCCGTCAAATGCTTTTCTCCACGGAGACCAAGTTACAGGTCAGATCTGTGGAGAGGCGACCCCGCTCACAGTCAGAATGTTTTCTTTGTTTTTCTAGGTATTTTTGAGCTGTAAAACCGCCTGTAATTGAATAAATGTAATGTAGAACTTTTTAATGTCATACTGTGGAACATTCCAGGCAGAGCAGTGACGTATCCATGGAAACGAGCAGGTGTCAGACCCCTCACCACAAAGTCACCCACCAGCTTGTCTCAAATCGATTGAAATGTTATTGCCTATAGAATGTTCCACAGTGTTAAATTGATCTTACATTTTTTATTACAAAAAACACTTATAAATTCATTTTTTTGTGTGAGCGGGCTCGCCTCTCCACGGATCTGACCTGTAGCATGGCCTGGTGGTGTCACTTGTTTGTCTCCATGGAGATATACTTGGAAAAGTTTAGTGTCGTACTGTGGAACATTCCAAACAGAGCCATAACATCTTCAGAGACAGGCAGGTTATAGGCACTCCGCGAGAAAAGTTACACATTGCAGCTTTATCGTATAATCATGACCTCTTCCCTCCAGGCGTCTGCGTCCGTCCTGTCTCACCTCACAGACGAGAAGAGGAAACACAAACACATTCTGTGGGTGAATCTTCAGGAGGAGCTGGTCCTGGAGGCAAACGCTCAGATCTACTCCGTCAGAGAACCAGCCAACGTGGACCAGAAGATCACCATCCCGTCTACTGACCCTCAACTACTGCAGGTACTGTCGGGAATCTAACCCACAACCTCCACCTCCCTGCTGCAGTAACACAGGGAGGACATGCACACTACGCTCTGAGCGATCAGGAGTCTAACCCACAACCTCTATACTGAGAGGAGGAGACAAGAACGTTGAAATCTGCCAACCCGAATGAACCAAAATTAAACTAGGTGACATCAGTACCTACATGTGACTCAAACCTGTTCATTTTACTGCCAAGTTCAGCTTATTCTTATTCCGTATAATGTATGGGCCCACTTTGTGACATCATTAGGTGCCAGTCCTGGAAGTGCTCCTCTGTTTTAGTTGAGGCACTTGCTGGATCACAGTCAAATAAAGTAATAATCCCATCCCGAGTCGGCAGATAAACTTATTAGAAGAAGAGATCTGAGGGACTCCGATATGTTTTTGTGTTTTTTTATGTGTATTTTGTTTTACACTAGAATAATAATTTATATGCTTAAAAAAAACTGTAAAAAATGTATTACAATCACATCTGAACCTGTGTTTCCATCCAGGACTCATCCAAGCAGGCAACCCAAATGATTCTTTCTGTTTGGATAATTGTCTTGAGAACAAAAACACCACATTATATAATTAGGGATGTGACAATAACCGAAATACCATGAAATCGTATCGAAATTACAAGTTTCTTTGCTTAAATTAATTGTTATGGTGCGAACACAGAGAGACATACAACAGACTACATAGACCATGATCCTTTGCTCTGTTTTAGTCAAATCTACATGACGAAATAACCGTTATTAAACATTTTTACATCTTAATTATTTGCATTATGACAGAAAAGTGGCATATTCACACTTTTGTTTACCAACTGTAGGTTTTTTTTTTAGGTTTCTTCATTTCAAATCTGCTTTTTTCATTCATTATTGTTAAATTGAGTTAAACGTTTTTATTTCCTGTAGGACTTTGACAAACTATATGATTTTACTTCATAATATGTGAATAAGTTAAGACTTTTTGGCATTTTGGACGTCTGGGTGTGGAGAGAGGCGTGGGAGGGTTTTATGTTTTGTTTAATTTTTGTTTAATATAATGTTAAAATCAATTAAACCAAAAATCGTGAAAATATCACATAGAGAGAGTTTTATATCGTTACGTCCCTTCATTATAACATAAATATTCTGTCTCTTTATCAGAAGCTGGAGTCTTGTCTTAAAGAGGAGATCCTCGGAGCTCAGAAGTGGCTGGAGGTGACGATGGAGCAGGACAAACAAATGAAGATGTTTAAAAACGTCAAAACCGTTCAGGAAATCTTCAGCGAGCACAAAAACTGTCATCAGGGCCTGGTCTACACACGGGTCCCTCTGCCCGAGTACAGCGCGCCCAGGGAGGAGGTGAGGACCAAACTTCTGTTAAAGTTATATCCTGCAGCGGGACAGGGTCGTGGAAATCTAGTCTTGCCTGACCTCTAGTGGTTGAGTGAGGAAAGAGTTTTGTGGGTTCATGCGTTTGTGTTGTTTTTATATAATCTTGAAATAGACCAATGTATAAAATTATAAATACATGTTTGACTGCTCCTGTTTCTTTTACATTTATTCTTTAAATGTAAATATAATAATTTGTTAATAATAATAAATAAAGTTCTTTTGATATTGTTTTAAACTTCTGTATTAGTTCCCAAACATCTTATTATCTTGTTAAATAATGTAAAATAATTAAAAACTAAAATAATTGAAAGCCCCACTGTGCAACATTTTAGCCAAAAAATAGACTAAAATAAAAGCAGGTTTTTATTTTATTTTTGATGTTTTTATTGCACTGAAAAATGAAGTAAAACGTACATCCTGACATGACTCTTATTTGGCCTGGAGGACGGCCTTCTCCTGCTTGTCTCCATGGAAACATTCGCTATAATATTCCACAGTAAGGCATTAAACATATCAGTCTCTAAGGAGAATGTTCTGAGGTTTAAACTTTCTGTTTCCATGGAATCAGGCAGGTGATGCGCCACCTCTGAAAAGTTACACAGTGTCGCATTAAATCAAACATGTTATGGGGAAAGTTAGTTGTGTGGCTTATAATTGTTGTGACCGCCAGGGGGCATCAGTAAGAACGCACAATGAGAGCTGATGAGCTTTCATGACTTTTTTTAAAAACGTTGAACTCTGTGTGGGTGAGTATATATGCGTGTGGTCCTGAAACATACAAACAGAGGGAAATAATATAAATTATAATATACTCTATAAATACAGCCAACTAAACACGTCAGACGCAAACGGTAATAGCTCCATAATAATAGCGGGTCATTAGCGCGCTCTTAGCATCTGGCACGTAGCATTTCCCAATATCAAAATAAACATCTAATTGGCCCTTAAATACACATTTTCTATAATCTACTACTGCTAACAACTTAAAAACACTCTGCAAACATGTTGACGTATATGTACGCCTTTTTTGAAAACCACTGCTCACGTCTTTAATACGCACACGAGACTTGCACCCACGAGCTCCGCAGGACGCACTGAAAACAACTAAAACACATAGCGCTGTCAATCAAACACCCGGCAGAAATAGAGCAAGTCCTTCGACACAAAACATGTTTTTACTTTTGTTTAGATTTTTAAAAAGCTGCATTGTCCGTCAAATGGTTTTCTCAGTGTTACTGCTTTGTCTGGAATGTTTCACAGTGTGGCATTAAACCTTTCTATCTTCATGGAGACCAAACCAGACCAGGTTACAGGTCAGATCTGTGGAGAGGTGACCCCGCTCACAGTCAGAATGTCTGTTTTTCTAGGTAATTTTGAGCTGTAAAACCACCTGTAATTGAATAAATGTAAAGTAGAGCTGTTTAAAGTCACACTATGAAACATTCCAGGCAGAGCAATGACGTATCCATAGAAACAAGCAGGTGACGGACCCCGAACGAAAAAGTTACATAGTTAACCATGAATTACCATTTCAAATCTACATTATTTATTCCATATTGTTTTAATTGCGCTTTTTATTTATTTTTTATTTCCTGCAGGATTTTGACAAACTTCTGGAGTCGATGAAAAGTGCTTTGGCCGAAGATTCTCACTCGGCGTTTGTTTTTAACTGTTCGAACGGAAAAGGACGAACCACCACAGCCACAGTGATCGCCGTCCTCACACTCTGGAACTTTAACGTGGGTACACAGATATATTTGTGGATTTTTATTTAAACGGCCTGTTCTCATTTTACAGTACAGATATATTGTATAAGCAGCTCTTGATTTCAAAATACATCAGCTGTGTACTGTCAGCGTCTAATTATGGAGAGTTTTATTGTCTGAGAGTCAGGAGGTGCACTCGTAGCATGCTAGTTGTTGTTAGTTTTACCGCGACAGCAGAACTCTGGTCTCTCAAAGTTGTGAAAAGCACTTATAAACTCATCCTGGTGAGTAATTACGACGCTCAGAATGCATAAAGTGAGGAATAAAGTTGGACTACTGTGGCAAAATACGTCGTTGTGTCCTTTGGCAAGACACTTTCCTCCACGTTGCCTGGTATGGAAGTGGTGCGAGTGTTCTTGGTGGTTAGAGGAGCCGATGGTGCAGATTGGCAGCCTCACTTCTGTCAGTCTGTCCCAGGGCAGCTGAGTGTGGAGTGAATGAATAATGCACTTAAAGCGTCTTTGAATGTCCAAAAAAGCACTTTAAAATTAAAATAAAGTGGTAAAAATCAGGTACAGCGCCTTTTAAATTACGTATTTTGTTTATTTCAGGGTTTTCCGGAGATCACAGACGATGAGATTGTGAGTGTTCCTGACGCCAAGTACACAAAAGGAGAATTTGAGGTTAGTCCCCAGTTTTTTTTCTTTTATGACATTACAGACCAACACTGCAGAGGTCCACACACATTTATGCATCAACAAATACACAAAACTGAAGCTCAAATAAACCGAACTAAACTCATAATTATAAGAAAACACCTTTATTTTGTTTAAGTCATGTTTAAAGTATCAGAAAAAAACTGGTTTAGTAAGTATAAATTGTGCCGAACATCAACGTGGTCATCAGTGTGGGACTCTCGAAAGTGGAACTCTTTACTTCCTGTAATTTTCAACACATTTTTCCACATCACCACCAACACCGGTGAAAGTTCTGAAGATGGCTCGCAGCTATCAGCCGAAACATGTCAACAAGGTAAATACACTTCACTGTATTGTCTTTAAAAAAAGAACCCAAGAAGTTAAAGTACATAAGAAGACAAAATGAAGATCTTTGGTTTAAATTTTTCCACGTTTCTTCACAAATTGCTTCTTGATTGGTGTAAAACTATAATTTATATTAACATCAGATATTATCCCACCAAATTAAATATAAATTAGAGAAGCGTCACTGTAACGTGCGGCTTTAACTGTATGAGCTTTCTGTGTTACTGGGTTTATGCTCCTCTTCTGTCCAAAATGGAAAATACCTGAAGTGTAGACTCAAACTACCAGTGCAATAACGAGCAATTATTCATATTTATTCATTTATTACTACAGTGGCCCAAAAAACTATAGGAATCAATGATGGTCCTGGTTTAATCCTGGTTTAGTCCTGGTTCAGTCTTGGTTCAGTCCTTTCCCGGGACACACAGACTAGTTTTCTCTCAATATTCTAAACAATATTCTAAACAGAACATCTCCGTCTAGTCACCGCCTCCTTTTCTGTGCCATCCAATCAGATTTATTTCTACGACGCATTTGAAACCAAGGAGCTCATTCATTGGTCCGGCAGTCTGCAGAAATTCGCAGTGTTTTTCAGTCTTCTGTGATATATTTTCCTCTTAAGCAGCTATGTTTGTTTTGATACAGACAGACCATGGAGTCGTATGTGTGTCCCTGATTGGCTAATCCACCTGTCAATCATGTCCATCTGAACTGGAGAGATGGGGCGCGTGTCATTTCTCTTTCCTCGCTTCCTTCTCCTTGATTTCTCTCCTCGATTCTGCAGGAAATGGGTGAGGAAGTCCCGCCCACAGAGGAGACAAAACGAAAAGAGAGGATCTAAACTCCTCACTGAGACCCAGAAAGTTTGATTCTTTTATCTGATATTTGCTCCCTCAGGTTTACTCCTTCCTTCCGTGGTTTTCTTTGGGACTTAATCTGACACATTTGATTGACAGCTAAAAAATGGAGGATCGAGGAGAGGAATCAAGGAGAAGGAAGCGAGGAAAGAGAAACTCGTGTTCAGACTGCACCGTTGTAAAGTAATGGAGAAGTGTGTGTTCTTTGGCCCTGGTTTAACCCATGAACAGAAAACTCCACCAGTTAGCTGTGTCCTGGTCAGAAGAAGAAGCCAATGTTAATAATCTGCCTTGTATTTCCATGTTGGCGTTCTACCTTGACTTGTAAAATGGATCAGATGGAGAGTTCGGAAAATAAACTATGGGTCATAAATTTCAACACATTTAGTCCAGTTTTCAGCACGTTGTAAAACTCTACGCTGTTGTCCAAAGTATCGAATCTAGATACTCATTTGAGCAGGTATCGATCGTATTTAGGTTTCAGTTCTTCTCTCAAACAGAAAACACTCTCACACTGTTCAGGAAGTGCTCCACTGTGTTTTTAAACTCCATACACCTTTAATAGAATCATTTGGATTATTTCAGCGCTGGAATTGACAATCTCTCTACTGAACTAAAGGTAAAATGTTGCTGTTAACTTGAAAACAAACACCACTTCATGACATCACAAGGTGGAACAGAGTATTTTCAGCTCTGGATATGTAGACGGACTAATAATAAAGGATTACTCAAACAAAACAATAGAAAACACAACTCTAGGTATGTGTTTGATGAGGTAGCAGCATTTTAACATGGATTAAAGCTCATGAGAGTAAATTTTGTGCAATTTAGGACCTTTAAAATCACCTTCTATTGTGTAAAGAAAAGTAGTTTTAGTTTAGTTTTTAGTTTTAGTTTTGAAATTCTAGTATCGTGACAGCACTTCTCCACATAAAACTTCATTAACTCCAAGCCAAAACCCTCATTACGGTCTCAGCTCTGTTC
Source organism: Taenioides sp. WSHXM2023 (assembly GCA_029959045.1). Classification (NCBI taxonomy): domain Eukaryota; kingdom Metazoa; phylum Chordata; class Actinopteri; order Gobiiformes; family Gobiidae; genus Taenioides; species Taenioides sp. WSHXM2023. Next base: position 6,491,037 of record CM057104.1, on the reverse strand, counting down.
ACTGTGTTTTCTATGGGACTCGGTGGTACATTTTGCTCTCCTTTTGTGTTGCGACAATGATTCACAGTTAGAAACCCGCTGTCTGCTGCTCCTCGCACATACAAACAGACGCAGACCACATGCTGTACATACACAATGCAACCTGCCAATCACCGCGGCGATGTGGGGGTCGTAACCAGGAAACACCGGTCACTACGGCAACCCCACCGTACTGTCAGTCAGCTGGAGCTTTAACAACAATATTACATAGTCCAGTGGTTCTCAAACTTTTCGCACCAAAAACTGCCAAAGAAAAGATCTAAGCCAGGTCTGTTGTTACTTTGCAGTGACGTCATGCTGTGGGGGGTTCTACACGTATGCCTGCGGTGGATTGTTCAGCAGTTACCATGGTGACAGAACGCACTCATTGGCAAACTACAGAAATGTTTGAAAATAGTATGAAAACTGAAGAAAAAATACAAAATGGATTTAAAACGACACATTTTCGGAAGCGGTTATTCAGTTGCAGGTGTTTCTATTGCAAAAAAAAAAAAAAACTTGAAAAGCTCGCCTCTCCACAGATTAGATCATATATTAATTTCAATCCTGTTTATTCTGATTTATAGAAGTGTAATCCCCGCTCTTTACTCTCGTTTCTGTGCAGGTGGTGATGCGGCTGGTGCGGCTGCTTCCTGATGGACACAGGATGAAGAGGGAGGTGGACATGGCCCTGGACTCAGTCAGTGAAACGATGACCCCGATGCATTATCACCTGAGAGAGGTCATCATCTGCACATACAGACAGGTCAGGGGATAACTCTGATATTTACTGTGTGTTTTGGCAGTCCGGTCTGCTCGGTCTTTGCGCTGGAAAAGACTGTGATTTGTCGTGATGAGGCGTAACTATCACTTATGTTCTGAAATCTGTGTTTTGGTGTTACTTGTTGCTGGTTAAGACTTGCTGACCAAAGTTGTGCAAATTGTGGTTAAGGAGGTCAAAAGTTGGGAAAACCAGCTGCCTCAGTGGGGCGCCAGTGTCGTGGTGTCCTTAGGCAAGACACTTGGCCTGTATAAATGTGGTATGTGGGAGAGGTGGTGTTGGTGTGTGGGAGAGGTGGTGTTGATATGGGCCAATGACGCAGGTTTGGAGCCTCACGAACGTCAGTGGCTACAACAGGAGTTTACCAGGAGCGAGTGTGGAGAGAAGGAATAATGCACCAAATTGTAAAGCGCTGTATAAGACTAATGCATTATTATTATTGTAAATTATCCTTTCATGGCTAGATTTTGGTACTTCATGTACTCTTTATCTTATTGCCATTATTTAAAAAAAATGTATGTCGCTGCTGCACTTACAGTTTTATTACTATAATCACAACTGAACCTGTGTCTCCAGAGTTTTCACCTGCAGAAAGAGACACATCCAAGTTTGTCTCGTTCTCAGTTTATGGACAGACTCATGTGAAGCTCAGAACCTCCAGAATTCCCTCCCTGAGCTGCAGAGGCTACACTAGCACTCATTCAGAATTGGCTGCAGGTTCTGGGGTTTAGGTAGAGAGCGTTCAGATCAGAGAGAGGCATTTTAGGTTTAAACCAACAGGATTTCAGCTTTGAAACTGGCAACGCAAATAAGAGAGTCACGTGAGGCTCATTCTGCGTTCTGATTGGAGAATAATCTTGAGAACTTGAGAATTGTGTATCTTGTATCTGGGATCATAAACTTTGATTTAAGTTTATGAACATTTAAATCAGAATCTTACATACTGTTCTGTTCATTTTTTGGTTTGTACATTTATGGGAAATACACTGCAGTTTATTCACTGTCCCTCCTCTTTACCATAAATCCACTCTCTCCTGACTTCTTTCAGTCTTATTTTCTTCCTTGTAGTACCTCTATTGCCCAATAGATGGCATGAAAGCTCAGTCATTGCCTTTTTGCTCTCTTTGCACATTACTGAACCATTTTTTATTGTCAGTATTGTCAGAAATGCCTTCTAGTTTTGAATGATCCATATGATTGGACCTGCACACAAAGCCTCATCTGTTCTATTCATCTGTTTCACCTGTTCTATTCATCTGGTTTTTTATCTTTTATATTAAAAACATTTCCAATAAGCAGCAGGTGTTTTTTTGGAAGCGTAGAAATGTAATATTCCTGCAATAATTTGAATAAGATCAGATGGAAATTAAGAGTTTATTTGATGATTTTAGCCTTGACTGGAAAATGGCTCCTCTTCTGCAGTTCAGCTGGTCCAAATGAGATGTTTTTTTTAATTTAATTTCTTGCTGCTTTGAGATGCAGATTGGACAGGGATTGGTCAATATTCATGTAATTGCAATGATGGTTCAACTTTCCTTAACCTTAAAGGTGCAAGTTACAGGTCAGATCTGTGGAGAGGCGACCCCGCTCACAGTCAGAATGCATGTTTTTTAGGTATTTTTGAGCGATAAAACCACCTGTAATTGATTAAACATAATAATTAGAGCTGTTTAATGTCATACTGTGGAACATTCCAGGCAGAGCAGTGACATCTCCATAGAAACAAGAAAGAGACCTCCAACCAAAAAGTTACATAGTACACCTTTAAAGAGGGGGTATTATGCAAAACGTCTATATTATAACATTGTTTAGAGTCATGACCCAAACATGGCACAGCTGTGGAATGAAAACCATTTCAGGACACTTTGTAAAATATTTTATGTCGTCCGTATGTATCTAAAATGTAGAAAGTAGTAAATGTAAAAAATAAAAAATAATAATAAAGAAAATAACATTGAAAGAGAAGGTGTGTCCAAACTTTTGTGCAAGTTCTGTTTCTTGTCATAGATTTAACCATTTAAATTACATAAATTATTTCCTCACGTGAAACATTCTAATCCCTTTAAATTTTCTTGATTTTTAAACATTTCTTCATTTTACTTGACCGCCACATGCTTATCTTGAATGTTCCTCAGTATGGCGTTACATTTCTCCATCTCCATGACAACAAGCAGATGACGCCGCCAGGCCAATTTACAGGTCAGATCTGTGGCGAGGCGACCCCACTGTTTTTCAAGGTACTTTCTGAGCAACAAAATAAAACCTGTAATTAAATAAATGTAAGGTGAGTAATGCCATACTGTGGGATATTTTAGGCAAAACACTCTCCATGGAGACTTGCAGGTGGCGGACCCTTCACCAGGAAAGTTACACAGTGAACCTTTAAGGCTTCATTGCTCACATTTGATTTAGTTTTTCTTTAATTTTGTTTTTTTTATATTGACTTTTCAAATGCTCAGATTCTCTTTATTGTATTTAAAGTTCCCAAAAATAATTAGGAAAGAAATAAAGATCCTAACGACGCTCTGTAACTCCTGAACGTGTGATTTGGTGGGATGGAGAAAGAAAAAAAAGAGAGATTTGAAGTGAATGAAGGATTTGAACTGGCACTGTCCTCCCCCTCCCCAGCCACTTCCCTCTGTGTCTGCCCAGGTGATAAACAGAGCCAGATGTTTTCAAGGTAAAAAGAGAGAGAGAAAAGAGAGAGGAGAGAGGGAGGGAGGGAGCCAGTCTGAAGGAAGAGAGGGCAACTGGATAGAGGGAGAAGAGAGGATGAGGAGAGGGAGAAAGAGATGTTGGGGACTGGAATGAGGGGGAAAGAGAGAGAGGAAGGGGAGAGGGGGTAAGAGAGATGGAGTGAGAGAAAGGAGGATTAAGGGAGAGAGATCGAGGAGAGGGAGACAGGAGAAAGAGAGGAGGTAGGAGAAAGAGGTAGAAAGAGAAGAGGGAAGAGAGACATAGAGGCACAGTGAGAACTTTTATTTCTGCCCTATTGAGAGCCGTCTACAGACTCAGAGGGGAAGAGAGGGAAGAGAGGGAGGAGGAGGACGAGGAGGAGGCAAGAGAGAGGAGGGAGGAGATGGAGGAGAGAGGAAGAGGAGATGGAGGAGAGAGAATGAGGAGAGAGGAAGAGGAACAGGAGAGGGAGGAGAGAGAGAATGAGGAGACAGAGAATGCAGAAGGAGGAAAGGGGAGGAGAGAGGAGGAATGGAGAAAGAATGAGGAGGGAGGAGAGAGAATGAGGAGGGAGGAGAGAGAATGCAGAGGGAGGAGAGAGAAGGAGGAAAGGGGAGGAGTGGAGAGAGAATGAGGAGGGAGGAGAGAGAATGAGGAGAGGGAGGAGGAGAATGAGGAGAGGGAGGAGAGAGAATGAGGAGAGAGAGGAGGAGAGGAGAGAGAATGAGGAGAGAGGAGGAGAGGAGAGAGAATGAGGAGAGAGAATGAGGAGAGGGAGGAGAGAGAATGAGGAGAGGGAGGAAAGCGGAACAGGAGAATGAGGAGAGCGAGGTGAGAATTAGGAGAATGAGGAGAGCGAGGTGAGAATTAGGAGAATGAGGAGAGAGAAGGAGAGAGAAAGAGGAAAGAGAATGAAGAGAGTGAGGAGAGAGAAGTGGAGGCTACTAGAAAGAAAACGTTTTGTAGAAAATGTGTGAATTCTTGTCTGTAAACGCAATATTAGTCCAAATATACTCGTCTGTGAGCGCTTATTGTTCTGATTCAGTTTAAGATCATTCTAAAGCTTCACTTCTGCCCTGTCAGATTTTAGTATCGATTCCTGCGAAACACGAGTATCGAATTTCAATACTTGTTTTAGTATCGACTAGTATCCGATTTTCTATACTTTTGACAGCCCTGCTCACAATAAGAATGTTTTTGATGGTCAGAGTTCTATGTAATCTAATTACTGGGTTATCTGATTTTGACTGGCCATGTAAACGTACCCACTGTTTCTTAAGCCTTACTGGATCCAACTTAAATCTACCTAATCTAACAATATTATTTTCATATCTCCTGGACACTTTTGCGGTCATTTCATCTGCCCGTCACTGAGTTTTATCCCTGCAAAATTACTTTTTTCTACCTTTTCATCTCCAATTTAAATCTCATAGTCAAATCTGTTCTTTTAAATTAAATTGGCAACGCTTGTGTCTTGTATATTTTTCTGTACATACAGTAGTTTAAAGGTCCTATATTACACCAAACTGACCTTTAAGTCATGTCAGAATGCATAGAGTTGTGTTTTTATTATTACTCTGTCTACATCTCCAAAGCTCAAACTGCTCTGTTCCACCTTGTGATGTCATGAAGTGGTAGTTTTCAGGTTAACAGCTACATTTTTACCTTTTGTTCAGTAGAGATTGGAAATGCCAGGGCTGAAACGATCCAAATGATTCTAGTGAAGGTGCATGGAGTTTAAAAATACACTGGAGCACTTCCTGCACTCCCACATGACATCACAAGGTGGAACAGAGTGTTTTCAGTTTGAGAGAAGAAGTCAGCCTATAAATCTGCAGGATTTGTGTGTGAATGAAACAAAACACAACTCCAGGTCTGTTTGTGATGAGGAAACAACATTATAACATACTGTAGATCAGCAAATAGCGTAACCCTTTAAGTTGAGATACCTTGACGTTAGGGATGGGACGATTCTCAAAAAAAGATCGAATCGTTCAGTTCTGGAGTTTCGATTCGATTCCGTGTTGAGTTCGATTCTTACGTCCCTCCATGGGGACGGTGTCGTCTTTGTTGACTTCGGCACAGGCGGGAAAAGGCCAAGCCCGGGCTCTTTTCTTAGATACAGAAAGTAAACGGCTCCATAGAGGCTCACGGCTGCTGTATTCAGAGGTGACGTTTATCTTTCACTCACTTTTTATTTTACGTTGATAGACTCTGAATTGACATAAATATGAACTTTTAAATACTCCAAAACCGCTTTGCGGCTTTACGCATGTCAATCAATCAATCAAATACACTCGTAAATACTGTACCTACTGCGATCTTTTTAATTTGACTTAGGAAATAAACCGTTTAGACATTATTACGTCTTTTAACATGTTTAGTGGGGAAAAGAGGAGAGGGGAGCGTATTTTTATCAGGGCGAGGGGGGAAAAAAAACAGAAATATTTGATGGTGATGTTTATGTCCAATAACCTTTAAGTAGCAGATCATAAACCCCATCCTCCTCATGAGACACAGTATTTTTTTAAAACCATTAAGCCAAATATTTATTATAAGTCATTTATTTCAGATATCTAAAATAGTAAAACACTAAATGTTATGATTTATTGTTCATGCTAACAAAAGTTCAAAAGAGACGATGTTAATTTAAAGAAGTTATCGAAGAGAATCGAAAATCAAGAGTCCAAAATCGAAAGTCGAATCAAATCGTGACTTGAACCGAATCATCCCATCCTTATTGACGTAGTTTCTCATTCCAGAAGGTTCAAGTTTTGAATTAATAGCTGTAATTTCATTTTTCAATTCAAAGAGATTTATAAAGGTGAAGATGGTAGCCCGCTAAGTCCATTGATGTCAGAGATGAACATAGCAATGTTCTCATGGATCTAAAAGTGAATTAAAGGGTTTGAATCAGCCGTAGTGAATTAGATTAAAGAAAGAACCATGAACCATTGTGACCTTTTCAACTTTTTAGACATCTGAGGTTCCACAGTGGTCCATGGGCGTATTCTAGTGTTCTGATACAGCTCCAGATCATTCTAAAGCTGTTCTCGAAAGTACGTGAATGACAGATACGATTAAAGCCTGTTCCACCTTGTGATGTCATGAAGTGAAAGCCATGGATACGATTAAAGGGCACGTACGACGCTATTCTCTGATCTGTGTTATAATGTAGTTTCCTCCTTCCTTGCGTTTTGTTTCATTCGCACATGTTTAACACACAAACCCCGCATATTTAGGCTCTTAGTTCTTCTCTCAAACTGAAAACGCTCTGTTCCACCTCGTGATGTCACGTGGTAATACAGGAAGTGCTCCACTGTGTTTTTAAACTCCACACACCTTCACTAGAATCATTTGGATCATTTCAGCTCTGGAATCGCCGATCTCTGGTGAACTAAAGGTAAAACAGTAGCTGTTAACTTCAAAACTACCACTTCATGACATCACACGGTGGAACAGAGCAGTTTGAGCTTTGGAGATGGTAGACAGAGAAATAATAAAGTGTTACTCAAACATGTGAATGAAACAAAACACAACTCCAGGTACGTTTTTGTAAATTTTTTACGTCAATTTTGCACGGTATAGGACTATGAAAAGTTACACAGTGCACCTTTAAAAGCCCCGGATAAAGCACAATACATCATCTTTAAGTTTGACCACATCCTTCAGCAGGGTCAGGTTTGGAAAACGCATTCATGAATTTCTGAATGGATGACGTTAGCGGTGAAATAACAGGAAACCAGCCCTGACAGGTGAATGACACTCTGCAAACAGACTAGAGACAGGTCCACACCTTCACTACCGCTTTGGACAGGTGAACCACTGCTCCTGAACATACCATGAATAATCTCACCTCCATACACTGTAAAATAGAGCTTAAAGATTAAAGGTTAAAGGCCCTATATTACGCAAAATTGACTCTTTTGAGCTTTAAGTCATGTTAAAATGTTGTTGCTTCATCAAAAACAGACCTGGAGATGCGTTTTGTTTTTCGGAATCCTTTATTATTAGTCTGTTTACATATCCAAACCGTAAAATGCTCTGTTCCACCTTGTGATGTCATGAAGTGGTAGTTTTCAAGTGAACAGTTACTCTTTTACCTTTAGTTCAGTAGAGATTGGCAGTTCCAGGGCTGAAATTCAAATTCAATCCAAATGATTCTAGTGAAGGTGTTTGGAGTTTAAAAACACAGTGGAGCACTTCCTGTATTACCTCGTGACAGTTTTGCGAGAAGAACTCAGCCTAAATATGCAGGGTTTGTGTGTTAAACATGTGTGAATGAAACAAAACACAACTCCAGGTCTGTTTGTGACGAGGAAACAACATTAGAACATCAGAAAATAGTCCAGTACGGGCCCTTTAAACGTGTTTATCTTGATTATCGCGTTGGCCAATATATGCAAACTTCTAAAAACGTATACTGTCATTATATTTCTCAAAATGTAAATGTGTGTTAATGGAAACTGCCTCTGCTAAATTAGAATGAGCAGGTGCTACACAGTGGGCTATTATGGCTCTTCTGAGTGGGAGCGGGAGGCAGGGGGCAGTGGTAGGAAGCTGAGGGGGTAAATAAATCTGGGGGCAATGGGGACTTTTATTTTATTTTATTTATTAGAGCTGTAATCGACTAAAGACACGTCCTGCCGATCGATTGGTCGACTAAAACGGGGCGTGGGAAAAACTCTCAATGTTATTACGCATCGCTGTGTATCTGACCCAAACTGCACTCACAAGACTACACCTGCAGGGGGCGCTCATGCAAAAACTACTATTCATGCAGAAAAAAAGTACTAGGAAACAATGGATTTATTTAAAGACAGAATAAACATGAGTTTGATCTGTATTTTTACATATTTAATACCAAAAAATACCAAATCTTTAGCCAACTCACACACTAACTTCTGCTGTTATCTCATATAAATCCTTATAATCTAAATAAAAATTACGAGTTGACTAATACAGTTTTTGGTTGACTTAAAGGTGCACTATGCAACTTTTCTTTATTATTAGTCTGTTTACATCTCCAAAGCTCAAAATGCTCTGTTCCACCTTGTGATGTCATAAAGTGGTAGTTTTCAAGTTAACAGCGACATTTTTTGTCTTTAGTTCAGTAGAGATTTGCAATTCCAGGGATGAAATTATCCAGATTATTCTAGTGAAGCCTAAATATGCAGGTTTGTGTGTTAAACATGTGTGAATGAAACAAAACACAACAAATTTCTGTGTGTCTTGTCTGTTGCATGTGTCGTTTTTGTCTGTTCTGTCTGTGTCTTGTCTGCTTTGTTCTGTTTCAGTCTGTTCTGTTTGTGAGTTTTTTGTCTGTTTTGTCTTTTATGGAGTTCTTGTTTGTCCTGTTTTTTGTTTATATATATATATTTTTTGTGTTTACTGTTATGTTGATGTTCTGTATGGTTGACTATGTTTGACTAAGATTGTATCACAGAAAATTAATTTAAAAAAAAAAACACAACAAAACAACATTATAACATAGATCAGAACATAGCGTAACATGGGCCCTTTAAAAAAAAACAAAAAAAACAAAACTTTAATTTACTGTCAGGTGCATTTTTTAGGTTTGGCCTTCAATCAATAGCAAAACATATTAATATTAAAGAAACTGCAAATATTTTGTGCTGAAAATTCCAGTCTATTGTCTATGAAATTGTGTTTTTGAATTTTAATTAAATTTTAGTTTTTATGATCAAATATAGTCGAAATCCAGTTTGAAACACCACTCCTAATGTAGACCTGCTTTTTTCCTGTTTTAGTCCTGATTTAGTTCTGGTCTAGTCCTGGTTTAGTCCTGGTTTAGCCCTGGTTGTACCCTTTAAAGGTTGCACTATGTAACTCTTTGGTTGAGGGTCCTTTACCTGCTTGTTTCTATGGAGATGTCATTACTCTGCCTAGAATGTTCCACAGTATGACATTAGCTCTACTTTACATTTATTCAATTACAGCTGGTTTTAGAGCTCAAAAAACCTAGAAAAACAGGCATTCTGACCGCAGATCTGACCTGTAACTTGGTCTGGTTTGGTCTCCGTGAAGGTAGAAAGGTTTAATGCCATACTGTGAAACATTCCAGACAAAGCAATAACATCTCCACGGAGAAAAGAGTTAGACGGACCCTCCACCAGAAAACATTCACTTTTCCAACCATATAAAACACAACATTCTGATCACATACGCCTCCATTTCAACACTAAAAACACTTTGCAATTAAAAAGTCCATTGACGTCATCTATACATCCCATAATGCCACACATTCAGGTCAAAACGCGCCTTTCTGTAGCGCCGCCGCCTTCTGCCTTAGTGATTTCTCAAGTGGCGTATACCAGTGCATATCAGGCCCCTGTGATTTCAGTGATCAGTGTTTCCGAGCTCGTCAAGTGGAACTAATCAGTGAAAACGGTCCAGTACATGGGTGACCTCAGGGCGCACGTACCCTGACATTACAACTATTTGCTCTGGCTATTTCTGTGGTCACCTTAACTTGCTTCTGTCAAAACTGAAGAGTGTACTGATCTATCTAAAAGTGCACTGTGGAACTTTGGAGACTGGAAGGTCATTGATGGATATGTCACTGTCAATGAATATTAATGTATCTCCATAATGTATAATGTTGTTTTATTATCCCACTGTTATAAAGCAGTTCAAGACGTACTCAAGTGTTTTCTAATCTAATTTAATCTAATGTAATGGGTGGGTATGGGTGAGTGGAATACAAAGTGTAGACTACTTTAAAGATCCACTGTGTAACCTTTCTGGAGAGGGTCTGCAACCACGATAATAACTGGAATATTCCACAGTGTGACATTAAACAGCTCTACTTTACATTTATTCAATTACAGGTGGTTTTATAGCTCAAAAATACCTAGAAAAACAGGCATTCTAAGTGTGAGCGGGGTCGCCTCTCCGCAGATCTGACCTGTAACTTGGCCTGGTTTGGTTTCCATGAAGATAGAAAGGTTTAAGTATGGTAACGCTGCGAAACATTCCAGACAAAGCATTAACATCTCCATGGAGAAACGCATTTGATGGACCCTTCACCAGAAAAGTTACACAGTGCAGCTTTAAATATCGAAACGTCAATTGTATGAAGAATCAGAGTCAAGAAAACGTCCTTGCAAATGATCCAAAGAGAGTTTCTTTTAATATTTGACAAGGTTATGTTTTTCATGTGATTGATAAGAAACCGCGACAGTATCTCCACTGTCCAAAGTTTGCAAAATACAGTTTATTACATTTTGAAAATCAAATGCTATCTGAAAATATTTGTTTGCTTTTCAAAATTATTCATGGTTCTGCTCCTCTGAAAAGCTTTCTCGCACTACACTGGGCTCGTGTCAATATGGAGACCTGGTTTAGTTCTTGTTTAGTCCTTAATCTGAAGCTGTAGTCCTGGTTTGGTTCTGGTTTAGTCCTTGTTCTTTCCTTTTGCCCATGTTAAGATCTGTCTTAGGCTATGGTGTTACTATGAGTGAAATACAGCTTTGGTTTAGTCCTGGTTTAGATCTGATTTAGTCCTGGTTTAGACCTGGTTTAGACCTTGTTTTAGTCCTGGTTTGTTTGCTTTTCAAAATTATTCACGGTGCTGCTCCTTTTCTGAAGGTTTTCGTCTCACTGAGCTCTGAAAAACCATCTCAATCATCGCAAATGTAATGTAATGTAAGACCGCACGCACCGAATCGTCTTTTTCCTCTGCTGCTGTGAGTCACTGGAATAATTTGCCAACAGAGATTCAAACCTGCACAAATGTTTTCATATGTTTACGTGTCTGATCTCTTAACAAGTTTGTACACATTCGGGATGAGTGTGAATTGAATGATCAGTGTAACTTTGAATGTGCGCGTGGGTGTGCAGATGTTGAGGGCGGAAGGGGCTACGAGTGCATGTGATTATGTGTTTGGTGTATGTTGTTGTTTTTAGAATAATATTTCCACACTGTAACCCTAAGTAACATCTGTTTTCATTTATTTTCAGTCAATTTATCTCAATAAACTACTATGACTTATATCAATTACAGTGTATTCTCATAAGGAAACTGCAGGGGGAGCTCTAGCACTGAAAGTCACTTAGTTCTGCTTTAAGTCAAATGTTCTTTATAATCTTATATTTGAACCATGTTATAATATTGTCATCAAATACTTACCCAAAACTGTGTTCTGTTTCATTCACTTAATATTAAAGGTTCACTACGTAACTTTTCTGGTAGAGGTCCAGCTACTATGAAGAAGGCCAGCAGTAAAAATAAAAAATAAAAAATAAAATAAACCTTTTTCTTTAGCCTAATTGGATAAAATGGGGCAGCACTGTGGTCAAGTGGCAATCTGGGTCTTTCTGAGAGGAGTCTGCATGTTCTCCCTGTGTCTGGGAGTCCTCCATCTTAAGGTAGTCGTGACCAAGACCAGCTCAAGATCTGGAGATGGGTCCCCTGCTCCTGACACGTTCAACCCAGAGACACTGAAGGACGGGTCAAATGCAGAGGACGGATTTCCTTACAGAGACACTGAATGAAGTATTCCTTAAAGGTGCATCGCGCAACTTTTGTGCGTCCGTCACCTGCTTGTCTTCACGGAGATGTTATGGCTTTGTCTAGAATGTTCCACAGTAGATATTAACAAGGAAGACAACTATACATTACAGGTCAGATCTATGGAGAGGCAACCTTATTTACAGAGAGAATTGTTGTACTTTTGAGCAACAGAAACACCTGTAATGAATAAATGCTAGATACTACAGTTTAATGTGATACCATGGAACATTCCAGGCAAACGCTAACATCTCCATGGAGACAAGCAGGTGACGGACCCTCCAGCATAAAGGTTCCTCAATGCACCTTTAATGTTGACCTGGTATATTATGAGAATTATGGTTCTCATGAAATAAAATACCTATTGAAATACATACGCAATACCAGGAAGTTTAATGGGCTAGTCCAGTTTTTACATTAAAGGACTTTTTCTTTTTGTTGCCAGTAATTATATTTATATATTTGATATGAGATACAGCATTATTTTGACCATTTGTATTTGTATTTTTGTATTTTTATCTTGCGAGATTTAGTGTCACGAGGTCTTGTCCGGTCTCTTGTATTTATTCTTTGTCTAAGCCTGCTCCTTTTGTTCATCTCCGCAGAATAACAGTTATATATCTGTTACATTACATCGCTCACCTGTTTTTTTCTTCCACCTGTGTGAGTTTCCATCTGCTCCGAGTTTGTGAGACTGTGGAAAATGAGTCCAGGCTCCTGTGGTTTTATACAGAGCTTTATAGGAGCTCGAGCTGTTTAGCTAAGGGCTACAAACAATAACAAAGTACAGGGAGCATGGAGTGATTATGAAAGAGCTTTCACACACTACACTGGGCTCGTGTCGACATAGAGACCTGGTTTAGTTCTTGTTTAGTCCTTTTGCGCCCTTACTCTGAAGCTGTAGTCCAGGTTTTGTTCTGGTTTAGTCCTTGTTCTTTCCTTTTGCCCATGTTAAAATCTGTCTTAGGCTACAGCGTTAATATGAGTAAACTACAGCTTTGGTTTAGTCCTGGATTAGTCCTGGTTTAGTTCTTGTTTGGACCTGGTTTAGTCCTGGTTTAGTCCTGGTTTAGCTCTGGTTTAGCCCTGGTTTAGCTCTGGTTTAGTCCTGGTTTAGTCCTGGTTTAGCTCTGGTTTAGCCCTGGTTTAGTCCTGGTTTAGCTCTGGTTTAGTCCTGGTTTAGTCATGGTTTAGTCCTGGTTTAGTCTTGGGTTTAAACCTGGTTTAGACTTGCTTTAGACATTGTTTAGGCCTGTTTTAGGCCTATTTTAGTCCTGGTTTAGTCCTGGTTTAGACCTGCTTTAGACCTAGTTCAGACCTAGTTTAGTCCTGGTTTAGTCCTGGATTGGTCTTTGGTTTGGACATAGTTTGGATTTGGCTTAGTCCTGGTTTAGTTCTAGTTTAGACCTCATGAGAAACTTGTTTTATTCCTGCTTTATTCCCATGTTTGTTGTAGTTTTTCCCATAATTCCCATAGTCTTAGGGAATTCCTGGTTAGCCCATGTTGTAATTATATTATTTTTATCCAATTAAACACTACACGAAATCAAAACCAGTTATTTTGTTTGTATTAAAACTTCACGACGCTGTGATCTTTAACCGTTCCCATGTGAGCGGAGGAGCTGTTGTTTTGCATAATTACATAGAAATAACATATGCACACCTTATGTCAGTTTTCTCCTCTAGGGACAAAATAAATGCAATCTTTTTCTCCAGATGCTTTGGTACCCACATGTGGCTTTACATATGAGAACAATTACCAGCAGTGTGAAGGTGTGAAACAAGCTGCTTCTACAGAGATCAAGTGTTCTTACTGGAATTGTACATTAAAAGGTCAATTTTCTTATCTACGTTAAAATGTTTTTCCTCGTCACAAACAGACCTGGACGTGTGCTTTGTTTTAGAGGAGGTAACAGGATTATAACATGACTTAAAGCTCAAAAGAGTCAATTTTGCGTAATATAGAACCTTTAAGTCTTTGTATTGAGTTGAATTAAACTGCTGCTGTAGTCCAGTAACACGACACAAGCCAAAATGTTTTGAGATTTATTCACATTATTATAAAACTCACAAACAGGTTGAAATTACTGCTATTTCTTGTTATTTTGTCTGTAAAGTTGTTAAAAAGGCATTATTTTCCACGCTTTTGATTATAACTTTGTTGTTTACTCCATCATCATACACAAATTAAGTTTTTAGCTGTGGAAGGTCTGTCACCGGCTTGTTTCCATGGGGATGTTATTGAGTGTCTGGCATGTTCCAAAGTATGGCATTATGACCTTTCATGTATTTATCTAAATTTTGTGATAATTTTAGTTTTATTATGTTGTGCCCCCACTGCTCTTCTTATTGAACAATACTACTTTGCTGGGGCTGGGGGTGTTTTACATGTATCTCTAATGGTGGAATGTTCAGGAGTTACCATGGTGACACAATGCACACTGTCATAAAAGTTGTACGATCGTTTGAAAACTCAAGAAAAAACACAAAATGGATTTAAACGGCACATTTTCAGGAGCCTGTGATCAATACGAGCGTTCATGGTCCTGTTTAGGAGTTTGATTTTCAACAAAAAGCTGAGAGCGGCTGTAATGTTACTTGAGAGAGACTTTGGCCGCGTCTCATTTCTCTTTCCTCGCTTCCTTCCCCTTGATTCCTTCTCCTTGATTCTGCAGGAAATGGGTGAGGAAGTCCCGCCCACAGAGGAGGCAAAGCGAAGAGAGAGGATCTAAACTCCTCACTGAGACCAATAAAGTTTGATTCTTTTCTCTGGCGTTTGCTCCTGAAGCCTCCCTCAGGTTTACTCCTTCCTTCCGTGGTTTTCTTTGGGACAACACTTAATCTGACAAATTTGATTGACAGCTGAAAAATGGAGGATCGAGGAGAGGAATCGAGGAGAAGCAAACGAGGAAAGAGAAATGAGACGCGGCCTTGTTTAACAGCTCAACCAACTAAACTAAACCAGCTCTTTCTGGTCAGACTGTGTTAAAAAACAAAGCTCAGATTAAAGTCTAACTTGGGTAACAGAGCTTCAAACAGAGCAGTGTTTACAGTTGGCATCACACCCCCAGAGATTATTGATCAGCTGCAAAGAAGATGTACACATAATAAACATTGTTCAATAGCTGTGGTTTATATAACAATAAGTCCATATAGTATTTCTTGTATTTCTCATATAACACACTCTTATATTTATATTTATATTATTTATGTCTTATTGATACCAATGTCTTGCTATTTTTTTTTATTGCTACTTATTTAGAAGTTTATTACCTTTTTTTTTTTTTTACTCTGTTATTTTAATATAATACGATATAAAGTCTGTCCGAGTCTGTTGCTCTATGAAGACATTAGATTGCACGGATAAAATGGCCGCCCGCTCTTCATGTTTCTCATCTTAAGGTGAATTTCAGATGTTGAGTTCTTCAGAAGCAATTACAGAACGCCAATGTCTGTCACCGCCGAGGATTATGGGAAATCCAGCTGGCGTAGGCCTGTTTTATTATCATGGATTTGGAGATTCTGCAGCAGAAAACCACTTGACGCCGGTCCAGTGTTAGAAATGTGATTACTTTTATTCAGAGAGCCGCATCAATAAATCTGTTATGAGTCCTGAGTCAAAGCTGAAAGGTTCATGAAAAATATATTGATTTTATAGGACCGGTTAAAGGTGCATTGTGTAACTTTTCTGGTGGAGGCTCCTTTCTATGTAGAAGTTACAGCTCAGATCTGTGGAATGCCTGTTTTTCTAGGTATTTTTGAGCTGTAAAAACACCTTTTAACTGAATAAATGTAAAGTAGAGCTGTTTAATGTCATACTCCGGAACATTACTGGACAGAAATACGGTGAAGTCATGCAGAGTACTAAAAATATTTAAAAATGATTCACAAAATACGTCTTTACGAGTTTTTAAACAGCCGATATTAAGGTTGAATTCACTTTTTAAAGGAGTTCTAACTTATTTTTACTGACTTGGTTTTTCTAACTATAGTTTATAAGCACTTTCCCCAACTTTCAGAGATCAGAGTAGAAATTTGCCATCACGGTAATGCTAACAACAACTAGTCTGCTAACAGCGCACTTCCTGATTCACAGACAATCAAAAAGCTTTAGAATTAATTAGTCTCATTTTTATTTTATTTTATTTTTTTACTTTATTACATGAAAAAAAGATACAGCCCCTTCATTCCTTGTTGCTTTAAAAGGAGCTTCATTTGCCTGCTTGTTTCCATGGAGATGTTATTGGTTTTCCTCTGCCTGGAAAGTTCCACAGTATGACATTAAACTTGTCTGTCTTGCATTTATTCAATTACAGGTGTTTAAAGTACCTTAAAAAACATCTCCACAGATCTGACGTGTAATTTGGTGGAGTTGAATGCTTGTTTAGATGCGTTTAATGCCATTCAGTGGAACATTATAGGAAAACCAATAACATCTCCATGGAAACAAGCAGGAAAAAGAAGCTCCTTTTAAAGCAAACAAGGAATCAAGGGGCTATATTATCTTTTTTTTCATGTAATAAAGTTAAAAAAAATCAAAATGAGACTAATTAATTCTAAAGCTTTTTGATTGTCTGTGAACCTGGAAGTGCGCTGTTAGCATACTAGTTGTTGTTAGCATTACCGTGATGGCAAATTTCTACTCTGATTTCTGAAAGTTGGGGAAAGTGCTTCTAAACTATAGTTAGAAAAACCAAGTCAGTAAAAATAAGTTAAAACGCCTTTAAAAAGTGAATTCAACCTTAATATCGGCCCTTTAAATACTCGTAAAGTCGCTTTTTGTGAATCATTTTTAAATATTTTTAGTACCTTGAACTCTGCATGACTTGACCCTGTTTCTGTCCAGTATTTTTACTCTGTGTAAATAAAAACTTCCAGGAACATTTCCAGGTGACAAATACCAACTATTCAAAACATTTCTGGAGTAGTGACAGAGCAAACGCCGAGTGCCCGTTTTCGAATGCTCGCACCAAGAGTTTACGGTCAGCAAAAACGCCCAGGTCAAGTTACCCACAAATACACAAATTAAGTAAGCTAATAGTAAAGATTATCCATGGTTTTCAGAATGATGAAAAGTTAAGACAGCCGTAGCAGTTACCAATTTTCTTAATGTTTAATGTTTGGAAATCGACTGTTGTCCAGAATCGCTGAGTTAATTCGGCAAAATTATCAAATCATAAAGGCTCCAGTTATTTAGAGGATAGAATGACCTTTGTAAAGAGCAAAATTTCCTGTCTGTTTATAGAAAAATCATCTTAGACCTCTTAGACCAGGCATGTCCAAACTATGGCCCGTGGGCTAAATGCGGCCTTCAGACAAATTTTTCTTGGCCCTCAGGCTTCCAGGTGAATTGGCCCAAATTACCTTGAGCAGTTTTGGCTGCAGGTTTTTTGAAAATCTACCTTGATAAGACAATATTTAATATTTATTGTGCGGTTTTGTGGATCTTGGTATGAATAAAGGACTGATCGCTCATTCTAACGTGTTAAACATGAATATTTCAATTATTCACTGTACTGAGCACCAGTCTGTGGTCGATCGGCCCTCTGCTTCATCTGTGTTTAGATATGTGGCCCTTGATGAAAAAAGTTTGGACACCCCCGTCTTAGACCTGTACAAGCATGAGGTTCTTGTATTAGTTTGTCGGTTCATATTTCAGTCTTCTCACCTGGAGTTGTTTACAATGTGCATTCTGAGCAAATTCCTACTTTTTAAAGAACGGGGTATTCTGCAAAATCGACTTTCTACCATGTTTTAACGCCGTTCCCTCGTCAAAAACATGCCTGAAGAGGTTTTAGAGTCATTCATGCAGGTTTGAGTAATTTAGCGATCTCTCCTGGGCCCTATTCAAACCCTCCTTACGGTTAGATGTAAGATTCTGTACAAGGCTCCGCCCACAAGCCTCACATCACCCATTCACCCGAGCTCCCACACGACAATTCTCCATAAATGTACAAAAACATGATACAAAACTGTACAACTTCACAAACCTGATGCGACGTTCGGCAGTTTCATTAGCAAGATTCACGCTGATTGTGTATCTGAAGGGGGAGTGACTTAACATGGAGAGCAAAACTGAAATATACTGTACGTTGATGCTTTGTTTTCGGCATTTTCAAAACGATAAAAGGTACAACATGGTGATCTAAATGTTATATGAAAGCAGTTAATACCCCGTAGAATTGTTATACCTCCTCTTTAATGCTCCACTCCGACTTTTTCAACATTTATCGCAATATTTGTTACAAAAGGTTTCAATTAGACTCTTTTCGAAGATTGTGCAGCCCTATAATTATTATGGTTTCCCCCTCATTATTAACTTGCTTGGTCAGGCATAGCTCCACCAAATCTCTTACCAAACACAGCTCCAAACCTTTTCAAATATTTTCCTTTTCTAACTTTCTCGTCGACATTATCTGGAAGTTTAGTCAGTATCTTTCAAATGATCTGCTGCCAAGTTAAAGTTTCACAACATCTCCCAAATTCAAGACGTTTTCAACACTTTTTAAGACTCTATTCTCCGCCGGCCAATGCTGCTTGCACAAAAGACCGCACTGTAAGTTTCGTTTTAATGTTCATTGTCTCTTTATTAGCTTGCCCTCCTGTTCCAAGAGTGACTTTTCCAACTTTTCTTTTGAGTTTCGACCAATGTTGTAATAAAGTCGGCAGTGGCGTTGACGCAAACAGAATACATAAGTTGTTCATATTTTAAAAGGTCAGATTCGGAGGTCAACTTATAACTTTGCAAATAAAAGCAGTAGTTCATCTCATTTAAAAGCTGCATTGTCTAACATTTCTGGTGGAGGCTCCGTCAAATGCTTGTCTTTGTCTGGAATGTTCCACAGTATGGCTTTAAACTTTTCTATCTTCACGGAAACCAAACCAGACCAAGTTACAGGTCAGATCTGAGGAGAGGCGACCCTGCTCACAGTCAGAATGTCTGTTTTTCTAAGCGTTTTTGAGCTATAAAACCTCCTGTAATTGAATAAATGTTAAGTAGAGCTGTTTAATGTCGTACTGTGGAACATTCCAAGCAAAACAATGACGTATCCATAGAAACAAGATGGTGACGGGTGCCCTACTGAAAAGTTACATGCCACTTGTACCAGAAATGGGTCCTCACTGCTCCTGTCAGGTTGAAGGATGGGTCAAATGCAGAGGACAGATTTTACTATTGAGATAATATAGTTTAAGTACATTAAAGCCACAGTATGTAACCTTTTAGCCAAAAAAAAAAAATTAAAATAAAAACTTGTTGTTGTTGTTTTTGTTTTTTCATTTTGTTGTTTTTATTGCGTTGAAAAACTGAGGAAAAAACATGTCTTTATTGCGTGGACTTGCATCTCCACAAACCTGACTCTTATTTGCCCAGTTTCCATGGTAATGATCTTCCACATATGGCATAAAACATATCGATCTCCACGGAGACTGCTCCTAAGTTTGGTTTTAGCTTTCTGTTTCCATGGAGTGATACAGGTGACGTGGTACTGTACCTCCAGAAAGTTACTTACTGTACCTTTAAAATATTCATACAAATGGACTTCCCTCTCCCCAGACGCTTCCTCATTCTAAAGCTCTTAAGAGACGCCCAAAACTCCGCTGGCTCCCATTGATTTGTGAAGTTTGCAGCAGACACCATCAACTTTCACTGCTAACTGTAAGCACTGCTGTGTCTGAAGCTCTGTTAGACTTTAATCTGAGCTTTGTTTTTAGCACAATTCATGTTGATCACCATGGAAACTTCTGAACATGAATCATTTTGACTAATCTACTATTAAAATAACAGAGTAGTTGACTAATAACTGTTGCAGGCCAGTTTTACTATCAGTTATATCCGTTTTAAAATCAACAATAACAATGGCGGTAAATTGGGAATATCCTGTGATCTTTTAACCGTTTTCACATTCACTTCCCAGACGAGGCCGACGGGGAAAAGCACGTGAAATCCAAGCGCTCCCCGTGATTGATAATGACAGTAGCTTCTTCTTCGAGCCCTATAGCGCTGGTCTGATATCAGCCGAGCATGAAGTTTTCTGTGATGTCATTAAACCCATAGGAATCTAACCACCGCACCGCTCGGACTGGAGTAACTCATCGCACATGTGCACTGTAAAAATATATATCATGAGTTTGGAGTTTTTATGTATTATGTGTGTTTGGAAATATGGTGAGTGAAGGTTTAAGGGTTTGTAGTGTAGTGTGTGAGTGTGTAGGGTTGTCGAAAGTATTGAAAATCGATATTTATGGTATCGAAACTAGATACTCATTTTTCGCAGGGGTCGATACTGAAAAAGTCACATTCACAGGACAAAAATGAACCTTTCTGGATTACACAGATATAAGCCCACGTGGGAATATTATAGGCTAAACTGCTAGCCGCCGCGTTCAAAATAGGAATTGAGCATGGGCGCGCTATGGGCGTCATCTACTCTGGCTCCATTTCACTTTGTATTGAAAAAATATCACCCGTCTCTCTGTAACTGCTGCTCTGAGTGTCGCCATTTTGGGCTTTAAATGTTCATATTAACCCGCTCTACATGATCCTGGTGTTTTTAGTCCAATGAGGGTCACTTGGTCTTCTGAAATTTATTTTATTTTATTAAATAATTTATGTTATTAGGTTCTTTATTCAGACCAAGACTTTATTTTCATGCCTGACAGTTTCGACTTCCTCAGAGTGGTCACGTGATGCTGCTGGTGTTTTCATTTCTCGATTTTGTCCATAAATAATTTCCTCCAAATTCACTCTTAGAACTGCTAGCCTCTGTGAGCTTCACTTGACTGGAGCTGAACGCTATGGGTGACGTCACACTCACTTAGTTCACTTTTTATACTTATTTTTCTGTGAGTAAATGAGTTTTTTCACAATACAAACTCATTGATACTAATTTTGTTTTAATACTTTTATGATATAATATAGAATGTAATTTATCTTTTAATTTATTTGAATTTATTTACCATGTGATCTTCTGTTCGTTCTCATACAGATAAAATCCGTTCTTAAAGTTCTTCAAGTTGTATTGATTAATATCTTGGTATACGTTTGTGGTCATCGCAGAGTTTTTTTTACAGTGTATATTTAAACTATAGATTAGCACATGGCTCTCTTCTCCTCCTCCCTCTCTTCCTCCGCTTCTTCCTCCTCTCTTCTTCGTCACAGCCATAGGGTTTAATCAGTGAGCCAGTGGAAAAAGCGAGGGAGCAGCGGAGGTCTGGAGAAGGCATTAACCTACAGGTCTGAGTTGGCTTTTGCTCCTCTCCTCTTTCTCTTCTCTTCTCTCCTCCTCCTTTTTTTTTCTTCTTTTTTTTTAAGACTTTACGGCACCGACTTTATCCATAAGAATGCGTTTGTGCATCTTGGAGCCAGATGAAGTGTGACTGTGATTTCTATAGAGCTCCTCCTGCCCGAGATGAACTGAGCTCACAGACTCTTGAGTGTGGAGAGACAGACAAATATCAGTCAGAGGGTTTGATTTAGGACTAAACCAGGACTAAACCAGGACTAAACCAGGACTAAACCAGGACAAGACCAGGACTAAACCAGGACTAAACCAGGACTACACAAGGTCTAAACCAGGACTAGACCAGGACTAAACCAGGACTAAACCAGGACTGAACAAGATCTTAACCAGGACTAAACCAGGACTAAACAAGGTCTAAACCAGGACTAAACCAGGTCTAAGCCTGGACTAAAGATGGACTAAAGCTGGACTAAAGCTGGACTAAAGATGGACTAAAGCTGGACTAAAGCTGGACTAAAGCTGGACTAAAACCTGGACTAAAACCTGGACTAACACAGGACAGAACTTACTTTACTTACCTGCAGTTTGCATTTCAGACAATACATTTGATTTTTATACAGTGTTTACAAAGGAATAATTAAACTATAAGAAGTTTAAAAAGTAAAGAAGCTGTTGTTTCATAAACATAATGTTCAAATGGACAGTTTTCCTTCATTTTGACACAAATTCATAAATGTCTCATTTCCCAGCCCTGGACAGCTGATAGAACTTCTCCATTTCATCATTCTAAAGAGCTTTTACCAACATCCAAAATGAAGATTGTTTTTGCTTTTATATTTGCAACATCTCAAACAGAAAGCCCAAAGTGTGTATGTGTGCGTCTTATTAAAGTTTATGAATACTTTTGTGGTAAACCCTGGTTTAAAAATACAATCACAACTAATCTAATCCATTATCTGTCAAAAACACACCACAGAGAGTCATTTTGTGTAGTAAGCGTGGTTTTAGTCTAAGAATCTGGCAACCCAAAGTGAGGAGCAATATTACACAAAATTGACTGCGATGCTAACTGTAGGCTCTGCTCTGTCTGAAGCTTTATTAGACTTTAATCAGAGCTTTATTTGAACACAGTTTGACCAAAAAGAACTGACTTGGCACAGTTTGTAAATGCGTGCATGTGTCTCCATAGCAGCTACTGAACATTCCGCCGTTGACATACATGTAGTACACCCTCAGCCAAGTATCAATAGGTCATTTGAATGTAATTTGTATTTGCGTAAACCCACGTAAAGTCCAGAACATGATTTTTGTAGCTAAATATACCCCTCGTGATTGCATAAGGTTTGACACACATCTCTGACCCGGTCTATAGCCCCAGTGTGGACCACTCAGACCTCCTCTCTGGACTTCTGGGGGGAGGGGAGGGGGGGGTCCCGGTTTGGTCTGGTTTAAGTCCTGGATGAATGAGGACTTGTGCTGGACCTGGGTGGGAGGAGCTTTGTTACCTCGACAACCCTTCAGCTGTAAGTGAGTCCATATGTCCAACCTGCTCTATGTCTATACTCTATAAATGACAGGTTTGTATGACTCCTGTGTGTGTCAATATTGAAATGTAGTGTTAAAATTCGTAATAATCATAAATAATTTGATAATAATATTGTTTTTTAGACCATTCATAGCTAACAATTCAGCTTTCTGTTATTGATACTTTGCTGTGATGTAACGCCGGGGGTGTTCTACCTACATGTGTATTGGCAGAATGCTCACCAGTTACCATGGCGATACAGTGTACACATTAACAGACACTGCCAAAAAAGTTTAAATAATAACGGTAAATGGTAAATAGGCACGTTTTACATAGCACACAAGGCAGTCAAAGTGTTTTACATTCATTCAGATACTGGGGGCGAGGTGGGTTAAGTGTCTTGCCCAAGGACCCAACGACAGCATTCCTCTGTGGGAGTTGGAATCGCACCGCCAACCTGTCGACCAATGATTTTTATGTCGGGAGCAGGAGTCGAACCGCCAACCTTCGCATCAGTGGACAAACTCTACCAACGGAGCTCCTGTCTGAGCTTTATTTATACTTTTCACTTTTCAGGACACTCAAAGACGCTTTAAAGAACACATTATAAAGAGCGATAAGTGAATAATAGAGTAAAAATAAAAACTGTGAATCGTATTGACAAAAGTTAAACATTAAAAACTATTCTAAACAGATGGGTCCGAGAGTTTTCTTGAAGGTTGTGAGGTCAGTGCAATCACAGAGCTGTTGAGGTTCATTTAAGGTTTGTTTAAAATAGTCTGAAAACTCAAGAAAAAACACAAAATGGATTTAATCTGCCCATTTTTACAAGTCTGTGATCATTACGAGCGTTTGTGGTCCTGCTTAGGAGTTTGATTTTCAACAAAAAGGTGAGAATGACAAACTGAAAAACTGTTGGCAAGCTTCTGACTGTAATTTTATGTGTGAGAGACTTATTACTGTATTATTATGTAGTTCCAGCTAAACCAGTTATTTTTGGTCAGATTGTGTTCAAATAAAGCTCAGATTAAAGTTTAAACAAAGCCTCAGACAGAGCAGTGCCTACAGTTAGCATCACAGTCCATTTTGTGTAATATAGGACATTTAAAATTTGCTCCTCACTTTGGGTTGCCAGATTCTTAGACTAAAACCACACTTACTACACACAAAAATGTCTCTGTGGTGTGTTTCTGACAGATAATGCTCAGACAGAACAGTGCCTACAGTTAGCATCACACCCTCAAGGAATGTTTAATTTACTGCTCCGACATCTTATTATATTTTTGTTCATTGGTAACGCGTATAAACCAGCAATTGTGTCACAGTTAAACCCATGGCAGTATTTATAACAAATCAAGTACTTTAATGAAATCAGTACAGTTAAAGAGATCACAATATGTATGTTAATGTTAAAAAATATTCCCAATTGTAGTTTTTCTCATATTTTTGTCGTGTTTAGAGTGTATTTGTCCGTATTGTTGTCTGTTTGTCGTTCGCCTTGTGTTCAGATGAGTGGAGCAGTTGTCGTTTTCGGTCCCTGATGTCTTATATCTGAATATTTCCTCTGCTTCTCCGCCTACAACTTCACAAATCTGGACTTCTACTTCCTAAGTCAGTGGTGTTTTGTCATTCAGCTCAATTTGATGGAAAAGTACAAAAAGAGAGGGAAAAAAAGGGTAAATAAAACCTAAAATTTAACCAGAATTATCTAGTATATGGAAGTTAAAGCAGCTCCATGTCACTTTTCTGCTTTGCTTGTAATGTTCCACAGTATGGCATTAAACTTTCAAACTTTCTTTCAATTAAACGTTTATAAAGCTAAGATGCGTTGGAAATCACGCGTTATTACTGTGGATGGGGTCGCCCCGCCACAGATCTGACCTGTAACTGGGACTTTCCATGGAGTAAAACACATTCAAGCCCATACTGTGGAACATTTCAAACCCAGCAACAACATCTCCATGGAGACAAGCAGGTGCTGCATTGCGAGGCCGGTGGGGACGCTCTGTTGTTACTGTTTTGCCTGGAATGTTTCGTATTGAGGCATTAAACTTGTATATCGTGCATTTATTCAATTACAGGGTTTAATCGCTCAAACATGGTATGGGTAGAGTGGCTTCTCCACAGATCTGACCTGTAACTTGGCCTTGTATAACTAATACAAAGCTGAATGTGTTGTCTGTGTGTGTGTGCGTCTCTGTGTGTCTCTGTGTGTGTCTGTGTTGTCTGTGTGTGTCTAAGAATCTCCATTAAAGCGTATTATTCCAGAGTCTCTCCTCCACTTGGGCTGGAATGGGAAAAATGTGCTGTGCCCCAACAACCTGACAGTGTTTTCTAATGGGATTTGAAAGAAAGGGGGAGGAAAGGAGAGAGAAAGAGAGGGAGGGAGGAGGATGGGAGAGAGAGAGAGAGGGTGTAGACGGAAGAGAGAGGAGAGCGAGCGGAAAAGAGGGGGAAAGGAAAGAGCGGGAGGTGTCTAGAGAGAGTGGGATGAAGGGAGAGAAGAGATAGGAGGGGAGGAGAGGATAGGTAGGGATTGAGAAGAGTGAGGAAGAGAAGGTGAAGGGAGAGAGATAAAGATGGGTGGGGGCATAAGCAGGAGGGAGTGAGGGAGAGAAGGGGGTGAGAACAGAAGGAGAGGTAGAAAAGAGGGGAGGGAGAAAGGGAGAGGAGTGATGAGAGAGGGTGAGGAGAAAGAGAGTAAGAGGTAGGTAGAACAGAGAGGAGGCATTGAGAGAAAAAAAGAAAGGAGAGATAAGGGGAGATCAAGGAGAATGGAGAGTAGAAATAGAAGAGAGGGGAAGAAAAGGAGAGAAGATGGCGAGAGAGGGGAGAGAAAGAAAGAAAAAAAGGTGAGAGTCAGATTGAGAGAGGGGTAAAGAGGAGAGAGAGAGAAGAGAGAGAGAGAATTGGAGTAAAGGGGAAACGAGAGAGGGAGAGAGATGAGAGGGGAAGAGTCGAAGAAAAAAAGGAAATTGACGTGAGACAAATAAAAGGAGGAGAGATAAAGGGGTGGATAGAGAAAGAAAGGGGTTGAGTAACAAATAGACTGGAGAGAGAGGAGGAGAGACAGAGAGAAGAGAGAGAGAGAGAAAAGAAAGGGACGAAGGAAAGAGGAGAGAGAGAGAAAAGAGAGAGGAGGAGGGACAGAGAGGGTGAGGAGAGGGAGATGTAGAGAGTGAAGAGAGTGGAGGACAAAAAGGGAGAGAGAGAAAAGGAGAGAGTGAGAGAGAGACAGTATGAGAGAGGGAGGGAAAGAGTGGATGAAAGAGAGAAAGAGGTTATTAAAGGAGGAAAAAGGGGGAAAGAGAGTGAAGAATAGCGAGAGAGAGATGAAGAAAGAAGGGAGAGAGAAATGAGAGAGGTAAAGAGAGAAAGGGAGAAAAAGATAGAGAATGAGAGAGGGAGTGGAGAGGGAGACATAGAGGAAGATAGAGGGGATAGAGGGGGGAGAAAGAGACTGGGAAAGAGTAGAAGAAAGAGAAAGGACTTTTTAAAGGAGGAAAGAGATAGAAAGAGAGTGAAGACAGAACGAGAGAGGAGGAGAGAGAGAAAGGAGAGATGTAGGAGAAGAGAGAGAAAGGGAGAAAAGGACAGACAGAGAGGAGAGAGAGACAGAGTGAAGAGAGAGAAAATGAGAGTGATGTGGTGTGAATTATATATATAGAGAAAAGAGAGGTAGGAGGAGAGAGAAAGGGAGAAAAAGACAGAGAAAGGGAGATGGAGTGAAGCGAGAGAGACACAGAGAGAGAGAAAAAAAATGAGTGCGGGATGGTGTGAATTATGTAGCAAGAGAAAGAAAGAGAGAGAGAGAGGAGCGAGGGAGGAAAAGAGAGGAGGAGAGAGTAGGAGAAAAAGACAGGGAGAGAGAGAAATTGAGAGCGAGGTGGTGTGAATTATGCAGAGAGGAAGAAAGAGGGAGAGAAAGGAGGAAAAGAGGAGGAGGAGAGAGAAAGGGAGAAAAATACAGACAGAGAGAGGGAGATATAGAGTGAAGTGAGAGACACACACGGAGAGAAAATGAGTTATGTAGAGAGAGGAAGAAAGAGGGAGAGAAAAGAGAAAAGGAGGAAAAGAGGAGGAGGGAGAAAAAGACAGAAAGGGAGATACAGTGAAGCGAGAGAGACACAGAGAGAGAGAAAATGAGAGCGGGATGGTGTGAATTATGTAGCGAGAGAGGAGAGAGGGAGGAAAAGAGAGGAGGAGAGAGAAAGGGAGAAAAAGACAGAGAGGGAGATATAGAGTGAAGAGAGAGACACACACAGAGAGAAAATGACACGACGTGGTGTGAATTATGTAGAGAGGAAGAAAGGGAGAGAAGGAGGAAAAGAGGAGAGAAAGGGAGAAAAATACAGGCAGAGAGACAGATTGAAGAGAGAGACACAAACACAGAGAGAAAGAGAGAGAGGACAGAAAATGAGAGCGAGGTGGTGTGAATTATGTAGAGAGAGGAAGAAAGAGGGAGAGAGAAAAGAGAGGGAGGAAAAGAGGAGGAAAGAGAAAGGGAGAAAAAGACAGAGGGAGGAAGGGAGAGATACAGTGAGGAGAGAGAGACCGAGAGAGAGAGGACAGAAAACGAGAGCGAGGTGGTTTGAATTATGTAGGGAGAGAAAGGAGAGAAGGAGGAAAAGAGGAGGAGAGAAAGGGAGAAAAATACAGACAGAGAGATAGAGTGAAGAGAGAGGGACACAGAGAGAGAGAGAGAGAAAGAGAGAAAGGACAGAAAACGAGAGCGAGGTGGTGTGAATTATGTAGGGAGAGAAAGGAGAGAAGGAGGAAAAGAGGAGGAGAGAAAGGGAGAAAAATACAGACAGAGAGATAGAGTGAAGAAAGAGGGACACAGAGAAAGAGAGAGAGGACAGAAAACGAGAGCGAGGTGGTGTGAATTATGTAATGCAGAAACCCCAGCCTGTGCTCAGGGATGGCGCTGATATCTGGCCCCATATGGACGTGTGGTTTGGAGCAGTGCAGCCTGGCAGGGTCCCAGGGCACAAAGGGTGACCGGGTTCATCCGTTTGGCCCACTGCGGCGGGAGAAGTGGCTTTAAAAGACTGAGATTACGGCAAAACCGCGGAGATGTGCATGTTTCACCACAAACTGAGGGGAAAACAGAACAAAGAAGATGAAATTGTGTTTTAAGACGAGAAAACCTTTACTGTCCGTCCAACAGAGATAGAAATGTGTGTTTGACATGGAATTAAAAAATGAAAGGTTCTGTATTACTTTTAGCTTTTAGCCATGTCAACAGCTATTGTTTTAAGCCTGATTTAAACTGCATACCGTATGAGACAAGTTTAAATGTCTTATACTACGAGAAACTGACTCTTGTGAAGTTTAAATCGTGTTATAATATTGTTTCCTCATCAAAAACAGATCTGGAATTGTGTTTTGTTTCATTCACATGTTTGAGTAACTCTTTATTATTCGTCTGTCTACATCTCCAAAGCTCAAAATGCTCTGTTCCACCTTGTGATGTCATGAAGTGGTAGTTTTCACGTTAACAGCTCCTTTTACCTTTAGTTCAGTAGAGTTCAGCAATTCCAGGGCTGAAATCATCCAAATGATTCTAGTGAAGGTGTGTGGAGTTTAAAAACACAGTGGAGCACTTCCTGTATTGCCACGTGACATCACAAAGTGGATCAGGGCGTTTTCGGGGTTTTGAGAAAAGAACTCAGCCAAAATCCGCAGGGTTTGTGTGTGAAACATGTGCGAATGAAACAAAACAAAACACAACTCCAGATGTGTTTTTTGATGAGGAAACAACATAATAACAGATCAGAAAATACAGAAATATGGGCCGTTTTAAAGCTGCACTGCGCAACTTTTCTGGTGGAGGGTCCGTCACCTGCTTGTCTCCATGGAGATGTTGCTGCTTTTCTCGGAATGTTCCATGGTATGACGTTAAACGCATCTATCTAACATTTATTCATTACACATGTTTTTAATAGCTCAAAATTACAATAAATCCTTCTGTAAACAGGGGCGCCTCTCCACAGATCTGACCTGTAATGTAGTAAATAGGGGCACCTCTCCACAGATCTGACCTGTGATATAGCCTGTAGTTGCGTCCCTTGAGATAAATTGGTTTAACCTCTATTGCGGAACATTCTACACAACGCAATAAGGTGCGCTGTGTAACTTTTCTGCTAGAGGGCACGTTTTTTACTTGTCTCCATGGAGATGTCATTGTTTTACCTCCAGTACCCCAAAATATGGCATTAAACTTTTCAGTCTCCATAGAAACAAGCAGGAGACGCCACCGGGCCAGTTTTACAGGTCAGATCTGTGAAGAGGCGACCCCACTCACAGGTTTTTAAAGCTATTTTTGAGCAATAAAAACTCCCATAATCGAATATATAAGTTTAAATAACATATTGTGGAACATTACAGGCAAAGCAATAGCATCTCCATGGTAGCGGAGCCCCAGCGTGAAAAGTTACGCAGTGCTTCTTTAACTTTGGTCACTTACAAGTATGATGTAAGTATATTTTCTTTTGTTAATACATTTCTTTTGATTTTCTCTAATGTTGTGTAACAGAAAAAGCCGTTATTATAAGTGACCTTTTCTCTGGCTTCAAAACTCCCACTCAGGTCGGCGTATTTCAAGGGAAACATCTGAAATTCGCTTTTCTTAATAAAGAAATCAATCCTCAAAACAAGACGGAAGAAAACTTGCCTAATTATCGGCTTTATGTTGGCTAACGCGGTAAAACTTTTGAAATTACATAAGACTTAATGGTAAAGCTTTGAACAGTAACACGGACTTTCAGTAATTACAGTAATTAATTAAGTCGAACGTTTATTTGAGAGACGCTTTTATGATTATTTCGTGGTAAATAGATTCAGGTTTTGAAACGATAAAAATAATGGAAAAACATTTGTGCTTTGAGTGTTTCTGCTCCATAAAAACGCTGTTATAATCTGTATTAAAGTTAAATTTGTTTTCTTGTTTTCATTCTTGATTTGATGAATTATCTTTTAAAACAGACAGGGAGCGACACTTCAATGTGAAGTTGTATTATCCCGTTCTACTGTACTTCAGAAAATATATGACGTCATTGGGGTGTGCTGCATAGGTGTTGTTGGTAATATTGGGTACCACGTTTACAGTTTTATTAAAGTATGAAGAAAGACTAAATTCATAATGAACAAATAGTTAATTAATAATGATTCAGGTTTAGTAACTAGTTAATTAAAAGGCCCATATTATTTTTGATCTGTTATAATGTTGTTTCCTGTGTCCTCCTGTGTCCACACTGCAGTGTCCTCTGCTCCTGTCCTGTGTCCTGAGTGTGTCCTCTGCTCCTGTAACTGTCCTGTGTCCTGAGTGTGTCCTCTGCTCCTGTAACTGTCCTGTGTCCTGAGTGTGTCCTCTGCTCCTGTACCTGTCCTGTGTCCTGAGTGTGTCCTGAGTGTGTCCTCTGCTCCTGTACCTGTCCCGTGTCCTCTGCTCCTGTAACTGTCCTGTGTCCTGAGTGTGTCCTGAGTGTGTCCTCTGCTCCTGTAACTGTCCTGTGTCCTGAGTGTGTCCTCTGCTCCTGTACCTGTCCTGTGTCCTGAGTGTGTCCTCTGCTCCTGTACCTGTCCTGTGTCCTGAGTGTGTCCTCTGCTCCTGTAACTGTCCTGTGTCCTGAGTGTGTCCTGAGTGTGTCCTCTGCTCCTGTACCTGTCCCGTGTCCTCTGCTCCTGTAACTGTCCTGTGTCCTGAGTGTGTCCTGAGTGTGTCCTCTGCTCCTGTAACTGTCCTGTGTCCTGAGTGTGTCCTCTGCTCCTGTAACTGTCCTGTGTCCTGAGTGTGTCCTCTGCTCCTGTACCTGTCCTGTGTCCTGAGTGTGTCCTCTGCTCCTGTAACTGTCCTGTGTCCTGCCACATTTGAATTTTCCCTCTGAGTTTTGGGAACGGGAATTCCAGAGGGAGGAGCCTCACCTCAGATTAGACTTAGAATTAGACAAACTTTATTGATCCACAAGGGAAATTATTTGGATTATTTATAACAAAGTCGTGTTTCTTCAGTTTGATTAAAGTCTGCAGGTCAAACATCGGCCACAATCGAGGGACCTTAGTAAAACTTAAACATGCTGGACACAGAATCGTCAAATATTTGTTTGCAATTTGAGCAAACCCTCTCAGACCATTTTTTCAGTGTGGTGTTATGAGTCTGATTGAAAGTTGTTTGTTTCTGGATCAATTTCTGGATCCAATTTTGAGCAGGTCCTTCTGTAAAGCCATCTGAGGTGAATGTTTGCACGATATTAACGTCTGTGTACACAAAAAGCAGCTCTTCCTCTAAGAAATATAAACTAAATATGGAGACTGGACAAACTTTGCAGCGTGTCCTTGAGTGTCCATCAAAATTTGTTGTTTTTATAAAAGGAAATTCCATTATTTTTTGTTTTTATTATTGGAAAAGTTTTGATTTAGTTTCCTCACAGTGAAGAGCTAAGTTTACATTCGTCTTAATTCATTTACATTACACTTTAAAGTTGCGCTGTGTAACTTTTCTGGTTGCTTGTGTCCGCCACCTGCTCATCTCCATGGAGATGTCATTGTTTTGTCTGGAATTTCCCAAAGTATGGCATTAAACTTATCTATCTTGCATTTATTCAATTGCAGATATACCTTTTTTTACAGTGTGTGGCGTTGCCTCTCCTCAGATCTGACCAGTAACTGTCTCCACGTTTAATGCTATATCATGGAACATTCTTCGTAAAGCAATAACATCTCCATGGTGACAAGAAGCAGGTTCCACGCATACAGATATAGAATACAGATATAGAAAAAGTTACATAGTTCACCTTTAGAATATTTGCTTAACTCTGGGGGGTGTTCAACATGTATGTGTATGGCGGAATGTTCATCCGTTACCATGGTGACACAGTGTGCATATTAGCAAACGCTGCCAAAGACATTTTTACGTCTGCGAACTCGCGAAAAAATGAATACAAAATGGATTTAGACTAAGATTTAACTAATTTTCAGGAGCCCTATGATCAGTACGAACCGTCTCCATGTTTAATGGTATATTGCGGAACATTCCTGGTAAAGTAACAACATCTCCATGGAGACAAAGCTACATAGTTCACTGTTAAAATATTTGCTTATCTAAAACAATAAGATAACTGTGCAAGAGTTAGTTTAAAATACAGGCTCAGATATTTAATTTAAAGGTGCACTGAGTAACTTTTCTGGTTGGTGGGCTCGTTTCTATGGATACATCATTGCTCTGTCTAGAATGTTCCACAGTGTGACATTAAACAGCTCTACTTTACATTTATTCAATTACAGGTGGTTTTATACCTCAAAAATACCTAGAAAAACAGACATTCTGACTGTGAGCGGGGTCGCCTCTCCACAGATCTGACCTGTAACTTGGTCTGGTTTGGTCTCCATGAAGATAGAAAGGTTTAATGCCATACTGTGGAACATTCCAGACAAAGGAATAATATCTCCATGGAGAAAAGCGTTTGACAGACCCTCCACCAGAAAAGTTACACAATGCAGCTTTAACAATCAAAGTAATTTTCCTCATTCTTCATTTGGATTTCCACTTTTTGAAGCTATTTTGAGCCTAAAATAATTTAATTTTTGTTTATTTGTGTTGACAGAGAACTTTGTGACAGTTTGTTTTTCATTTCATTCCCAACTTTATTTCTGATTATTTTTATTTATTTTTCTCCTTTGGACAATATGCAAAAGGGAACACAACTTTTTAAAATATGATGTAATAATTCCTACATTTTTGAAAGAAATATCCAGTCTGAAAATCTGCAAATAAACATCTAAACGTAACTTTTGCATTGAGTAACTTTTCTAGTGAAGGGAGGGTCCGTCAAACGCGTTTCTCCATGGAGATGTTGTTGCTTTGTCTGGAATGTTCCACAGTATGGCATTAAACCTTTCTATCTTCATGGAGACCAAACCGGACCAAGTTACAGGTCAGATCTGTGGGGAGGCGACCCCGCTCACAGTCAGAATGTCTGTTTTTCTAGGTATTTATGAGCAATAAAACCACCTGTAGTTGAATAAATGTTAAGTCGAGCTGTTTAATGTCACACTGTGGAACATTCCAGGCAGAGCAACAACGTATCCATAGAAACAAGCAGGTGATGAACCCTCCGCCAAAAAGTTAAGACTTGAAGACATGTGAACCACTAAACTTTCTACGCTATGATGCAGTAATTTATCCGTTTTTGAAATAATGAACTCAAAAATATCAGATACAAATCGATAATAAAACTAGTATCGAAACTAGAAAAACTATACTCATTTTTCACAGTATTGATACTAAAAAGTCCCATCGAAAACCACATTTTATTGTCTAACGAAAGAGCGTTTATTATATTATCATGGTATCGGAATCTGTATTGAGTATCGAGTCTCTTCCTTAGTATCGAAATCGAGTTTGAAATGTTTGTATAATGACAACACTAGTGCTGATTATTTTGAAGGTGATACGTTTGTTTAGACTTTCTGAAGCAATTGTGGAAAATATAATATACATTTTGTAAATCAGAGAAGCAATGAACTTACTGGTCGTTTTTGTTTCACGTGGATAGAGTCAGAAATTAGAGATTAAAACCATAAACCGGCTCAGAACATCTACAATCTGACAGTTAAAGGGCTCATATTACGCTATTTAAAAAAAAAATCTATGTTATAATGTCGTTTCCTCATGAAAAACATACCTGGGTTTGTATCTTTTTTCATTCATATTTAGGCTGAGTCAAACAGAAAACACAACTCCACCACGTTTTTAAACTCCATACACCTGCACTAGAATCATTTCAGATCTGGAATTGGCCAATCTCCACTGAACTAAACGTAAAAAGTAAGCTGTAAACTTTAAAACTACCTCTTCATGACATCGCAAGTTGGAACAGAGCATTTTGAGCTTTGGCGATGTTGACGGACTAATAATAAAGCTGTGAAAAACATTGAACTTTGTGCCAGTTTTTGTTTCGCGTGGCTAGGCCCAGTATTTACAGAGATATTCTGAACAATTTCGACATTTAAAACGCAAATTCCACCGTAGGATTCTGACCTGTCCTCATTTTCAGTGTTAAATAATGGACGGTTCTGAAGGCAAATGTGAAGACGTATGAACCAGACCTATTCGTGACCGCAGTAAATACCAGTGGGCGGGCTGGTGATTCCATTATGTTGTATTGTGTTGTATTGTGTTGTGTTGTGTTGTATTGATTTGAATGTACAGCGATGCCAGAGGGACAGAAGGGTGTGAAGTGAATGGAAAACTGAATGCAGAGGGTCAGACCGGGTCAAACTGCACTAGAGTTATGTAACTTTTCAATAATAGCACCAGTTTCTGAAGCTATTCTGGAAAATATATTATAAATTTGTTTGTGTAGACTAATAGAGAAGGTGTTGAAGTTTCTGCTAGTTTTCGTTTCGCAAACAAACGAAATAAAGTTAATAAAAGGTGGTGTTAAAGATATGATATGAGAACCAGCAAAAAAGCAAAATAAAGGTACATTTTATTGTCTACATTTGATCCATCCTTCTGTGTTTCTGGGTTGAACCTGCGAGGAGCAGCGGGATCCAGATCCGGATCTTGAGCTGGTCTTGGAGGAGGATTGGAGGATTTGATCTATTGTGCATGTTTTGACGGGAAATAGCCTGGAGGAAACGGACCCAGACACAGGAAGAACATGCAAACTCGCGCAGACAGACCCAGGAGTTGAACCCAGAACCTTCTTGCTGTGAGGCGTGATGCCAGCCACTCAACCACAGCACCGCCAAAGAATATTTTGTTTGTGGAGAAACTGCGGTACTTAAAAAAGTGCAATCTGTTCAAATTGCAATTTCGTTTTTTTGGATTGTGATTAAGAATTACATTTTTTAAAAAGTTTGACGATGTTTCCACTTTTTTTTTTGGCCTAAATACAAGAAGCATAACAGTGAATATTTTAAAGGTCCTATATTACACACTGTTGTGAGGTTTAAGCCATGTTGTTGTCATCGAAAACAGACTTGTTTTGTTTCATTCACATGTTTGAGTAACACTTTATTATTAGTCTGTCTGCATCTCCAAACCTCAAAACACTCTGTTCCACCTTGTGATGTCATGAAGTGGTAGTTTTCACGTTAACAGCTACGTTTTACCTTTAGTTCAGTGGAGATCGGCAATTCCAGGTCTGAAATGATCCAAATGATTCTAGTGAAGGTGTGTGGAGTTTAAAAACAAAGTGGAGCACTTCCTGTACTTTCTTACCACATGACATCACAAGGTGGAACAGAGCGTTTTCAGTTTGAGAGAAGAACTCAGCCTAAATACGCAGGGTTTGTGTGTTAAACATGTGCGAATGAAACAAAACAAAACACAACTCAAGGTGTGTTTGTGATGAGGAAACGACATTAGAACATAAATCAGAAAATAGCTGAATATGGGCCCTTTAATTCTATCAAGTTTTTAACTTTTTAGCAGTAAATACACACGGCTAAGTCACCTATAATCATTTCTATTTGAATGCAAATGACTCCAATCGAAATCAGTCTATATGTACCTCCAGCTCCCTGTACTCAGACCTGTAATCACGTCTTTGCATGATTTGATGTAAAGAATATGTGGTATTTTTAGGTATGGGTACATTTTCATCACCGCGTGGAATTACAGGTGCACCAGTTATTTTATTTATCGTCATGTATGAACCACTGAATGAAATGAAAATGTGATGGAAAAGGAAGCTGCCCTTTACTGGTGAGTTCAGGGTTAGTGTGTTGTAGTAGTAGTAGTAGTAGTAGTAGTAGTAGTAGTAGTAGTAGTAGTAGTAGTAGTAGTAGTAGTAGTAGTAGTAGTAGTAGTAGTAGTAGCAGCAGCAGGACACTGGACAAACTGCTCTCCATCATGGACACTCCTGCTCACCCACTGCACCAGACTATAGAGGGACAGAGGAGATAATACTCCCTACAACTGTACAACAACTCACAAACTGCACCAGACTATAGAGAGACAAAGGAGATAATACTCCCTACAACAACTCACCCATTGCACCAGACTATAGTGGGACAGAGGAGATAATACTCCCTACAACTGCACAACAACTCACCCTTATGTAACAGATAATACTCCCTACAACTGTACAACAACTTAATCTTAAGTAACAGATAACCTTATGCCCTGTCAATCAGCAGAGTCGTTCTTGTCTCTTGTTTATAGCTGTGATTTTATAGTTTATTTTATGTTTTATTACTAATTTTTCTATTTTATTTTGACTTGTACATATACATTTATTTTTATAATTATGTCTCATTTGACTCCTGTCTCTTTTTGCTACACCATCTGTTTTTGTTCCTCTCTGTTATTATATTATATTGTGATGTTTGAGCTGCTGTGTCCAAATAATTTCCCTTGTGGATCAATAAAGTTTGTCTAAGTCTAAAAAAAAAAAAAGTTTGTCTAATGTGGCCAAGATTAAGACGGCTTAATTCTAGTCTAGACATAGTTTTTTTTAAGATAACTTGTCAAATAAAATGATCTCACTGCATGGACAGATAATTTCACTACTTTTAAGTGATTTTCTGATAGATTTAAAAGTTTATATTTAAAATTTTGGCCAAGCATTTTTTTTTTTTTTTGCAGTCTATTATATGAGGTCAATATGATCACTGAATATAATCTTTTCAGTTTGGACCATTTTCTGTAGTTTGACGAACATTTTTAACGGAGAGAGATGGAAAAAAAAAATTAAAAAATCAAACTTTTAATTGTTTTCACCGAGAATGGCCCAGCTCTTCCTCAAAACCCAGAGACAGATTTGGTTAACGCCTGGTGCAGAGAGAGATTATCACATGTGTTTATGCAGAAGGACAAAAAGCACTCATTTACATAATCACTGTCATGTCGGTGGATTAGAGCGTTGCCGAGGGCGACGCAAAAACACAGAAAATCTGCTTTTCTGTAACCATGGACATTATAAGTACCTATGACAGATTAGACGACGCATTTCACCAAAACACAGTTAAAATAATTGTATTTAAGATTTACGATGTAATTTCACTATTTTTTTTTTCCCAGTTTGGCCAGTTTGTAGGTTTCAGATTTTACTTCCCGGTTGGAAATCATGACATCACACTGAGGAATTTCATAAATGTAAAAACTAGCAACCGCGATGTGCCAAAACTCTTCCAATGTACATAGACGACTAAAAATACAAGAAAACACCTTTATTTTGTTGAAATAATGTTCAAAGTGTCAGAAAAATGTGTCTTGACTCATTTTTTTGGACAGAATTCGCCCAGTGTGACGTCATCAGTGTGCGAACTCTTCACTTCCTGTAATTCTTAACATATTTTTCAACTTTTCTTCGCAAATTTCTACTTGATTTGTGTAAAACTCAAATTTATATTTACAACAGGCATTATACCATCAAATTAAGTCAAATTTAAAGGATCATAAAATGTCATATACGCACTTTAGGTTTGGCACCTGCTTGTTTTGAGATTTTAGTTATATCATGGCATGGTTCAAAGTTTAGATTAAGCCTATTTGATCTCCATGGCCTAGTTACAGGTCAGATCTGTGGAAAGGTGACCCTGCTCACAATAATAATGCATAATATTCTATGTGTTTTTGAGCTTTTTTTACCAAACTTAAAGCTACAGTGTGTAACTTTATGGAGGAGGCCCGTTTCCCAGCGTGATTCAATGTAAATAGAAAGTTAAAGCCATACTTCGGAACATTCTCCATGGATATAGATACGTTTAATGCCGTACTGTGGAATATTATCGCCAAAGGAACAGCATTTCCATGGAGACGAGCAGGATGGAGCATAATAAGAGTCAGGTTCTTTTATTTTAGCCTATTTTTTGGTCAAAAAGTTATGTACTGTGGGTTTAAAAATGACAAAAATAAAAATAAAAAAATTTACTTAAACACTTTGATAATCTTTTCTTTTCTGTTTTGTCGACGTTTTACAGATCAAAAGTGCAAAGTGTGAGCAGGAGGCCGAGGAGCTGCTGTTACGGAGTCTGCAGTATTTGGAGAGATACATTTACCTCATTCTGTTCAACACCTACCTGCACCTGGAGAAGAAGGACTCATGGGGGCGCTCTTTCACACAGTGGATGGAGCAGGTAAGAGCGTTTAACTCTACATTCATACCGTTAAATTATGTTTTTATTGATCACATAATTTTCTTTATTTTTATTACTGGT
This sequence comes from Taenioides sp. WSHXM2023, assembly GCA_029959045.1. NCBI lineage: Eukaryota > Metazoa > Chordata > Actinopteri > Gobiiformes > Gobiidae > Taenioides > Taenioides sp. WSHXM2023. Next base: position 6,453,091 of record CM057104.1, on the reverse strand, counting down.
AGTGGTTTGCAAAAAGGGGTTGATGGTTAAGGCAAGATACTATATATTAAAAAAAAAAATTAATTAAAAAAGAAAAGTACACTACACTTGGTAATAATTTAACTTAAAAATGTCATGTCAGAAATATTGTGTGTGAAATTTTCGTTGCAAATTTGCTCATGAAAAAATCAAATAGCATCGTCTTTTTTTCTTTGTTTTACCTGTGAAGTTGATTTGATTTATACTGCGCGTTTCTACAGTTATTTTTTAAATGAAATAACCCTTTAAAGTTCCTGTATTACACATCTACATCTCCAAAACTCAAAATGTTTGTGATGACGAAACAATATTATAACATAGATCAGAAAATAGTGTAATATGGGCCCTTTTGGATATTTTTTTTTTTAACTTTTAGTATAGTAAGTATTATGAACATTGATAGTGATAGTAGAAAATTATTATTAGTAAATTAAATCAGCGTCACCATTTTTATTAATGGAGTTAATATTTAATTATATTTGATAAGTAATATTATGAATGAAAATATTACTAATCGTAAAACTCCACATTTAGAGGTGCACTGATCCAGATTTTTCCATTTCGATACCAATCCTGATACGTGACTTTAAATATTTGCCGATATCAGCCGATACCGCAGCAGAGACTGATTTAATTTTATTTTTTCCCTTTAAACACAAACGGCGTATGATAAAAAATGATCCAGATGTGTTTTGTAACTGTTATTTATCATTTAAAGTTACTACTTTAAAGCTGCATTGTGTAACTTTCCTGGTGGAGCGTCCGTCAACACTTTTCTCCATGGAGATGTTATTTCTTTGTCTGGAATGTTTCACAGTGTGGCATTAAACCTTTCTATCTTCATGGAGACCAAATGAGGGCAGGTTACAGGTCAGATCTGTGGAGAGGCGACCCCGCTCACAGTCAGAATGTCTGTTTTTCTTTAAATTTTTGAGCTCTAAAACCACCTGTAACTGAATAAATGTAAAGTAGAGCTGTTTAATGTCACACTGTGGAACATTCCAGGCAGAAAAATGGCGTATCCATAGAAACAAGCAGGTGACGGACCCTCAACCAAAAAGTTAGACAGTGCACTGATGATATTACGAGACGTTTTGAACCAAATTTGACCAGTAAATCGTCTTATTACACCAATTTACAAACCAAAATAACTGAATCAACTGAACCCAATATCCTGAAACTGTTTTTTCAGTTTTTATCGCCTTTTACTCAGCGTTCCCACAGAGCCCGACCTTCCCTTGTCCAGACTCTGAACCGTGTATTTTGATAATTTGGCATTACTGGAGCTCATTCATCTGTTTGTACGGACTTTGAACAGTCCACTTCACCTTCAGGGCCACAGCTGTTCAAACCATCGCTCACAGGGTTATGGAGTGGACACAATAGGAACTCCTGGGGCTTGTAAATACCTCCGGGACCATTCAGAAGGAGCTTTGGCAACACCTCCATAATCATGTTTTTCTGTTTCTTTTTCTGTGTTTCAATTTAAACTCCAAACGGCGAAAAACGTGCAAAAAAGTCCACCTCAAAAACTGATTGTCATGAAAAAGTTCTGTATTTTTGTCACTTATTTCAGAAAGTCTATGAAAATTTGAGTATTACTTAAAGGTGCATTGTGTAACTTTTTGGTTGGGCGCTTGTTTCTATGGATATGCCACTGCTCTGCCTGGAATGTTCCACAGTATGACATTAAACAGCTCTACTTTACATTTATTCAATTACAGGTGGTTTTATAGCTCAAAAATACCTAGAAAAACAGGCGTTCTGACTGTGAGCGGGGTCGCCTCTCCATAGATCTGACCTGTAACATGGTCCGGTTTGGTCTCCATGAAGATAGAAAGGTTTAATGCCATACTGTGAAACATTACAGCAAAAACATCTCTATGGAGAAAAGCAATAACATCTCCATGGAGAAAAGCATTTGACGGACCCTCCACCAGGAAAGTTACACATTGCAGCTTTAAGTTTAATTAAAAAACTTGACTTTCCGAAATAAGTGACAAAAATATTGGACTTTTTTATGATATTTTATTTTTTTGATAGTATATGTATATTTATGTACATTTGACTAGATTATGGTGATTAAAGGGGCACTGGTGTAACAGTTACTTGTCGCCATGGAGATGTTATTCCAAAATATGGCATTAAACTTTTCAGTCTCCATAGAAACAAGCAGGAGACGCCACCAGGCCAATTTACAGGTGAGATCTGTGAAGAGGCGACCCCACTCACAGCCACAATGCAGGTTTTAAAGGTATTTTTGAGCAATAAAAATAAAAATAATTGAATAAACGCATCTGATATAAGTTTAATACCATATTGCGGAACATTACAGGCAAAGCAGTAGCATCTCCATGGCAGCGGACTCCCAACCTCAAAAGTTACGCAGGGCACCTTTAAGGGAATCAAACCAAAGTTACAAGGATGGACATTAATATTGCAATAAAGCTGTATTATGGTTTTTTCTGGTGTACATAGTGACAGGCGGTTGTACAAAGATCACAACTTTACGCGCTCCCCCTTCAGAGCACTATCACAGCACAGTTGATGGTCGCATATCACCATAGCAACCAGTTTACGTTAATTTACACAGTGCATCTTTAAATGAATACTTATTATTTTGTACTTGTAAATGCATGAAACGGTGAAGGCGTTTGTCCACAAAAATGTTTAGAATTCCAAACGCACTTTTTCCAGACACAACATTTCCGAAACAGTCACTCCTGACCTCCTCATTCCTTATTCTCCTTCTAACTTTTCTTCGAACTAAAGCAGAAGTCGCCCGGTTTTACAAAAGGCCGTGCATCTGATTTGTGTGAGCCGCAGACAGCAGCTCAAACACACAAACCAAACAAATAAAAACTCGAGCGATTCACAAAAGTGCTGCCATGGCGACGGCGGTACCTTCCTCCATGTTTGTGAGGCCGGGTTCATTTGAAGTCGTAATGGCGCAAAGACCCGTTCGTGACTTTTTCTCAGATTTTTCACCCCGTTCAGAAGGTGTAATATTTTGTTTTTAACTCTTAATTGCTATGGCAGCAGTTCTAATTTATCGTCACGTGGTGTATTCAGTACAATGTCTCTTATTTTGGGGCAAAATGAGATTATTTTTATTTTTTTTTATCCAATGTGCTGTGAAATAAATACTGTTAAAGGTCCTGTATTACACAAAATGGACTCTTGGGCGCTTTAAGTCGTGTTGTAATGTTGTTACCTCCTCAAAAACAGACCTGGAGTTGTGTTTTGTTTCATTCACACATGTTTGAGTGATTCTTTATTTTTTTGTTTTAATCTGTCCACATCTCCAAAGCTCAAAATGCTCTGTTCCACCTTGAGATGTCATGTAGCGGTAGTTTTCAAGTTAACTTTAACCTTTTACCTTTAATTCAGTGAAAAATGGAAATGCCAGAGCTGAAAGTATCCAAATGATTCTAGTGAAGGTGTGTGGAGTTTAAAAACACAATGGAGCACTTCCTGTATCACCACGTGACATCACAAAGTGGAACAGAGTGTTTCAGTATGCGGGGTTTGTTTGTGTGTGAATGAAACAAAACACAACTCCAGGTCTGTTTGTGATGAGGAAACAACATCAGAAAACTGTGTAAAATGAATCCTTTAAGCCCGGATAAAAATCAAGATCATGGGAGGGCATCAGGCTTAAAAAGTAAACAGATAGAACATTTATTTATTTTTAACAAAATCCGCAAAAACTCAAAAATCAGTTTCACCATCTGTCTCTTTATACTTTAACTGGCTCATGCATCTGCCTGCACAGGTGATGCTCTCCACACGCCTGAGACTTTCATTTTTGTTTTTCCAACTCTCCAACAAAAACTGGACCTTTTTTTATTTATTTTTCGCGATTTTAAACCCCATAACAAAGCGAATCCTCTTTGTTTTTGCTGCTTTGCTTGTTTATTTCGATGCTCTTGAAAATGAATTCTCGGGGTGTATTTTTCTCATTTTTTTTCTCATTTTTTTCTCGTTTTTTCATCGATTTTCACTGTGGCATCCCAAATATGAGCAGGGACCAGGGCTAGAAAAACATTGTCTGTGAAATATGCAGCTCATTGGGGACGTGTTTTGAAAAGCAAATATATGAGGTTCAATGGAGTGGCAGTAATTTTTAAGTATGGGGCTACAGAATGCGAATGTAAATGCAAAAAAACACAAATTTAAAGGTGAACCTGCTTGTTTCTGTGGATTTGTCATTGCTCTGCTTTGAATGTTCCTCAATATGACATTAAACAGCTCCACTTTACATTTATTTAATTACAGGTAGTTTTATAGCTCAAAAATACCTAGAAAAACAGACATTTTTTTATTTTATTATTTTTTTTTTTCTTAATTCTATTTTAAATTTATTCTAAATTTGGAGTTTGCCCCTACGCAGTCGTTTATACATGAGGCCCCTGACCTTTAACGGTGTGATTTGTTCTCCTTGTTCATATAAAAGTTTAATGCCATACTGTGAAACATTCCAGGCAATGCAGTAACATCTACGTGGAAAAGCATTTGACAGACCCTCCACCAGAAAAGTTACACAATGCAGCTTTAAAACTCGATTTCGATACTAACAAATAGACACGATACTCAATACAGATTCCAATACCACGACGATGATTTAAAAAACTCATTATTTAGACAACAGAATGTGATTTTTCAACATTAAATGGTTCTTTTAATGGTTCTCTCAAACAGAAAACACTGTGTTCCACCTTGTGATGTCATGTGGTAATTACAGGAAGTGCTCCACTGTGTTTTTAAACTCCATAGAACTTTACCAGAGTCATTTGGATCCTTTCAGTGCTGGAATTGCCGATCTCTACTGAACTAACGAGAAAAAGTGGCTGTTCAGTTGAAAACTACCACTTCATGACATCACAAGGTGGAACGGAGCTTTTTTTTAAAAATATATATATACTTTATTTTTTAAGCTTTAAGAAACATTTTCTATGCAATTCCCAATCACAAAATAAACCGCATATGCACAATAAAATAAAATAAAATAATAATAATAATAATAATAATACTAACAATAACAATAATAATAATAAAAAAATAATAATAAATAAAATCATAAATAAAATAAAAAAGTAGGAGGGCTGTATCTTTTACACACATACACCTCTATTCAGAACTCTTTCTTTTCGTTTTCATTTTTATTTGTAAACAGCCCTTTATAACACATCTTGGGGGTTTCAAAGTTAAGATAAACAAAAAAAACTAAATTTTATATGTATACTTATGCATATACATACGTACACAATAATGGAGCATTTTGAGTTTTGGAGATGTAGACAGACTAGAAATGAAGGATTATTCAAACATGTGAATGAAACAAAACACAACTCCAGTTATGTTTTGGAGGAGGTAACAACATTATAACATAACTAAAAGCTCACAAGAGTCCATTTTGCGTAATATAGTACCTGTAAGGCACTTAATTACATGAAAAAACTCATTTAAATATGTAAAATTACACATTTATTATGCATTTATGCATTTATTCTGCTTATTTACATTATTTAGCACACGTTTCCCCAACAGCATCACACACATCACACATTTCTAGCAACATCATTTGCCACAAAACCTTGAAATTATGTAACAGAATTTGCATTTTAATGTTTTTCCTTGTTTGAAAAACCAATGGAGAATACAATTTACTATTACAACACCCGGGAGCGCAACTCAACTCTGCTTTATTTTACGCAACTTTTAAAATCTGGAGCATTTCTGGAAATCTCATTAATATTTGAACTGTTCTTACTACAATGTGAGTTATAATGAACTTTAATAGCCCTGGAGGATACGTTTAAGTGAGATCTTCATCTTTGCGTTTAAGCCGGATGCCCTGGAGTATTGTTCAGATCTAAATCAGCAGATAAGCCTGGGACCCTAGTGGCCCATTAGGAACAAGTAGAGAGAAGGAAGTGCCCCCACGGTTCAGCTAAAAACTGCAGAACTAAACAAAAAGAGAAGCTTAAAGATGTGTTATGCAACTTTTCCGGTGGAGCTTTTGCCACCTGCTTGTTTCCATGGAGTTGCTTTGCCTAAAATGTTCCACAGTAGGGAATTAAAGTGGCTGTATTTCTGCATGTTTGAGCAAAATTGGTCTTGCCTCAGTACAGATATATTGTATAAGCAGCTCTCAAAATGAGTCCCGCTGTTGTGTTGTGCTTGTGTTTTACTCTTTGATGATCAGGAAGTGCACATTTAGCATGCTAGCTGTTGGTGTTAGCTTTACCGTGACAGCAAAACTCTGAAAAGTGCTTATAAAGTCATTACGGTGAATAATTTGGCTGTGAAAATCTGGTACTGTGCTTTTAAAGGCGCACTACGTAACCTTTCTGGTGAAGTGTTTGCCACCTTCTTGTCGCCATAGTTACTTTGCCTAGATTGTTCCACTGTCTTTGTAAACTCCACACACCTTCGCTAGAATCATTTGGATGGTTTCAGCTCTGGAATTGTCACTCTCGACTTAACAAAAGGTAAACAGGAGCTGTTGCCATGAAAACTACCCCTTCATGACATCACAAGGTGGAACAGAGCATTTTGAGCTTTGGAGATGCAGACAGATTAATAATAAAGAGTTACTCAAACATGTGTGAATGAGGTAACAACATTATAACATGGCTTAACACTCACAAGAGTCAATTTTTTGTAAAATAGGACCTTTAATTAGTTTAATTGTGGAGTCAGATCTGTGGAGAGGCAACCTTCCTCACTGTAAGAATGCATGTTTTTCAAGGTATGCTTTGGCAATACCAATTTACTATTTGAACTTTACAAGTGTAATGCCATACCGTGGAATATTCCAGGTAAAGCAATAACATCCCCATGGAGACAAGCAAGTGGCAGACGCCCAACCGGAAAAATGACGTAGTGCACCACTGTATTTTCATATATTCTTCCATTTTGTTTTGTGACTTTGAAAGATTATATATATATATATATATATATTTTTTTTTTAACTTATTTAACCTTTTCGCTTTTACATTTTCAAACTTTTGAGCAGATGTTGTGAAGGTGGGAGCAAAAATAATGATTCTTTTACTGAGAAATGGTTTAGTCCAAGGTCGACATCCCATCTGTCACTGTAATGTTGTATACTCCACTTTTTTGTCCATTTTTAATAGTTTTGGAATTTATTTGCTTATTACCATCAAGATTATAGTGAGTTCGGTGCCTTAATTAATCTCATACAGTGTTAGAAATGGTAATGTTTGAGTAGAATAGCCTTTTTCTTAACACCATATCACCTAGAGAAGCTCATTATCAATTTGACCTCATTAAAGGCTGTTATAATGTGTTTCCATTCAGTCTATTATGATACAAGTTTATATCTGGTTTAGTCCTGGTTCAGACCTGGTTTAGTCTGGGTTTAGATCTGGTTTAGACTTGGTTCTGACTTTGCTTAAACTCGGTTTAGTCTGGGTTTAGACCTGGTTCAGCCCTGGTTCAGAGCAGCTTCATTTTGATTGACAGCCATTGAAGCCTTTGGTCTAGACCTGGTTCAGATCTGGTTCAGATGTGGTTTAGACGTGGTTTAGACCTGGTTCAGACCTGGTTCAGACCTGGTTTTGACTTGGTTCAGACCTGGTTCAGACCTGGTTTTGACTTGGTTCAGACCTGGTTCAGACCTGGTTCAGACCTGGTTTTGACTTGGTTCAGACCTGCTTCAGACGTGCTTTGGACGTGCTTTGGACGTGCTTCGGACGTGCTTCGGATCTGCTTTGGACCTGGTTCAGACCTGCTTCAGACCTGCTTCAGACCTGCTTCAGACCTGGTTAGATCAGCTCTGAAACTGGTTGAGATCCTGTTGAAAGCGGCTTTAATCGACAGCTCTAGATGTGACCTAGTTTGAAGAACTCTCTGTGCTCTCCTCCATCTCCTCTATCTCCTCCATCTCCTCCATCTCCTCTTCAATTATGAGTAAAAAGGATTAAAAATACAGTGTAATTATACAGATCTTCTATAATCGCCTTTAATTAAAAAGTCTCTATATTCGGTGTATCGCCTGTAGCATGTGTCAAGTCCAATATGTGTCATGTGTGAAGTTCACGAGGCGTTAAAGTTTAAATTATAAGAATATATTTAAAACTATTATAACTCAAGACTGTTATAATGTGCCTTATATTGTGTTACATTCATATTAAAGATGTACTGTGTAACTTTCCTGGTGGAGGGTCTGTCTCCTGCTTGGCATTAAACGTATTTATCTCCATGAGGTCAAACAGGTGTTACAGTCAAGTTACAGGTCAGATCTGTGGAAAGGCGACCCCGCTTACAGTAAAAATGTGTTTTTCAAGGTTTTTGGGGGTTTTTTGAGAAATAAAACACTGGTTTAGATTTGGTTTAGTCTTGGTTTCAGACTGGTTCAGACCTGGTCCACACCTGGTTTAGACTTGGTTTAGTCCTGGTTTAGTCTTGATTCCAAACTGGTTCAGACCTGGTTTAGTCCTGGCTTAGTCCTGGTTTAGTCCTGGTTTAGTCTTGATTCCAAACAGGTTCAGACCTGGTTTAGTCCTGGTTCAGACCTGGTTATTCCTGGTTTAGTCCTGGTTCAGACCTGGTTTAGTCCTGGTTTAGTCCTGGTTAAAAACAACTTGATTTTGATGATTCAGACATCGAAAACACTTGTATTTGAACAAATGCAGAATTCATTTACTTTAATACTGTGGAACATTATACTCAAAGCAGTAATGTTTCCATGGAGACAAGCAGGTGGTGAAAATATGTTTTTGCAACCCTAATCTTTCATCGTAAACTCCACTGAAGCGAAGATACGATAACTACAATATCCAGGAGTTTATAGGTCACACCACATTTTCTTATAATGATTGGAACAGCTGGGTCCAGGAGAAGACCATTACACTATGAAAGGTCTAATGTCCTCCACAGGGTCTCCATGGCAACTGTCTGTGTAAAAGCCGCTGTAGTTTGGACCACATCAAATCAAAGTTACAATACAAGTATGAAAAAAGCATTTATTTCTGCTTTTTTTCAGCTTTTATGACAAATGACAAGTGGCCCTGTGGCCACTGCAAACTCCACTGAAGCGGATAGGCCCTATACACTTTGAATTGACAGCCACTGAAGACTTTGGACCAGACCTGATTTAGACCTGGTTTAGACCTGGTTTAGACCTGGTTTAGACCTGGTTTAGACCTGGTTTAGACCTGGTTTAGACCTGGTTCAGACCTGGTTCAGACCTGGTTTAAACCTAGTTCAGACTTGGTTTAGACCTGGTTCAGACCTGGTTCAGACCTGCTTCAGACCTGCTTCAGACGTGATTCAGACCTGCTTCAGACCTGGTTCAGACTTGGTTAAGACCTGGTCAGATCCAGTGGCAGTGTAAAAGGAAAAAGTTGTGTATTCACGATTCGATTAGCCTCCACAAAATATCGTGAACATCGTTATCGTTACATCCCTGCTGAACTGTGATTCTTGTATTCGTTTGTCAGTTCATTTTTCAGTGTTTTTGCCAATTCCTACATAAAACAATAAATAGTTTCACAGTAAATAGTTTCACAGTAATGGCTGCTGGCCCGGCTGGAAAGCACAGTCTCCCAGCTTTATAGGCAGGCCCTGAATGCATCATCATGGATCAAGTCAAAACCCTTATGCTGATTGTAATTTCTCATTTTTGACAAACCTAGTGTGTAATTTAAACCAAATTTAATCACAGTATAAGTGAAATATAAAAGTTGTTCAGTGTTAAAGGTGCACTGTGTAACTTTTTGGTTTGGGGTCCGTCACCTGCTTGTTTCTATGGATATGTCATAGCGCTGTCTGGAATGTTCCACAGTGTGGCATTAAGCTGATGTACTGACCAGGCTCTGCTCATGGTTCCTCAGTCCAGGAGGAAGCGTAACGGAGCATTTTCTGGTTTTGCGTCTAAATTATCCTATTCACATAAGAACAGCTGACTCTCGTCTTACTTCTTAAAACACATTTGGGTTTTTTTGGCTTTTAACTAGTTTTGAGGTCTTTAACTGCTCAATAATTGGTGTATGTAAATATTTTTCACTGTATTATGCATTTGTTTTTATCTCTGTGTGCAGCACTTTGGTCAAGTTTGTTGTTTTTAATAGTGCTTTATAAATGAATAAAGGGGGGTTGCCTCTCCACAGATCTGACCTGTAACTTGCTCTGGTTTGGTTAATACTGTGAAACATTCCAGACAAAGCAGTAACTAAAACTCGATGAAGAAAAGCGTTTGACGGACCCTCCGCCAGAAAAGTACAAATATAACCTTGGGGCGATTGTTGATCAGAAACTCACTGAAGTGGATTTATGACGACAGTAAAGGCCGGCAGCTTCTTCTAGTCGTCGGATTTCTCTTAAGCACAGCTGGATCCAGGAAATGAGCTGAACATTCGGATGTGACCAGGCTGCTTATGTCATTGTGCAGGAGGTTTAAAACGGCCCTATAATGTCCGCTGTGTTATACTGTCTCCATGGGGTCTTTTATAGTTTAGACGTCTGTATGTTCTGAAATATGTGGGGTTTTTGTATTAGTTTAGCAGTTCAGATCCTTTTCTGAAATGTTAAAGGGCCCATATTACGCTGTTTTCTGATCTACTGTAGCTTATAATGTTTCCTCATCACAAACATAAACATTTTAAAGGTCTTATATTACATCAAATCAACTCTTTTGAGCTTTAAGTCATGTTATAATGCTGTTGCTTCATCAAAAACAAACCTGGAGTTGTGTTTTGTTTCATTCACACGTTTAACACGCAAACAAACCCTGCATATTTAAGCTTTGAGTTTTTCTCTCGAACTGAAAACACTCTGTTCCTCCTTGTGACATCATGTGGTAAGACAGGAAGTGCTCCACTGTGTCTGTACACCTTCACTAGAATCATTTGGATGATTTCAGTCCTGAAATTACTAATAATTAAACTCTACTGAAGTAAAGGTAAAAATGTTGCCGTTCAGAGCATCCTACATATTAACCATGATAAGTTTATAAGCACTTTTCACAACTTTCAGAGATCAGGCAGGGTTGGTCATCAAGGCTATGCTAACAACTATCATGCTAACAGCACATTTCCGGATTGTCTGACAATGAAACGCTTTATAATTAGACGTAGACAGTACACAACAGTCTAATTTTGAAGAAGTTTATAATGTTGTTCCCTCATCAGAAACATGAACAGAAACCTGAAGAGGTTTTAGAGTCATCCATGCATGTTTGAGTAATTTAGCGATCTCTCCTGGACCCTATTCAAACCCTCTTTACGGGTAGGTGTCTGAGGGTCCGCCCACAAGCCTACATCACCCACGCTCCCACACGACAATTCTCCATAAATATACAAAAGCAGTATACAAAACTTTACATAACAACACAACAAAAAAGTGGGATGTGCGCTGATTGTGTTGTGATAGCACTCTGAAGGGGGAGTGACTTAGTGCAGAGAGCAGAGGGACGGAGGGCTCAGAGCATCAAAAACAAAAGTAAAACATGTTTATATGTTTTTTGGTGAATATATCATTTTCAAAACAATCAAAGGAAACATGGTGATCTAAGTATGTTATGTGTTAGTTAAGTATAATACTCCCTCTTTAAGTTGGTTCCAAGTTTTAACTCATCTCAAGCCAAGTTTTAAATTCAAAACAACAACATTTCCTCCTCTGACTTTGATTGGCAGCTGGTTTCCATAACAACTCTGCACTAAAGACGCATCTATGTGTTTTGAACGCGTCACTGCCACAGAAATAAACCAAATTGGCTTTTTTTTTTCTCCTCATTTGTCGCTGCGAGTCTTAATCATGGACCAGCAGATGGGATTGGAGCATTTCCACCTTAACCCTGTCAAAACAACATCTGCAGCTTTATTCACCCGCCAAATTAGCAACTTTAAGCCACTTTAGTGCTCCAACTTCACCAGGTTTTTAAATCCTTCTTGAATCCTCCTTTTATTGACTCTCCACAAAACGATGAGACGAGTTTGTTTTAAATTTGCGTTGTGTAACTTTTCTGGTGGAGGGTCCCCTACCTACTTACTGTATCTCCATGGAAATGTTATTGCTTTGTCTAGAATGTTCCACAGTAGTAATAACAGTAGTAAATCCCTTTATTGTTCTCTATTGTGGTCTTTTCTATAGCGTTCATTAGGCACATGTGGTTTAGCATTGTCACCTCCACCTCTGCGTCGCTCCGTTTTTCTCTGTACACCCATGCATGCCTCCTATGGGTGCTCTTATGTAACTGCTTGAGCGAGGGCACCCTGCTGAGTGTAACCATGACGGTGGATCTGTCTCCTGTTATCTGGGCCATAGTTTCATTTTGTAAAGTTTAGACGATCCTTGATTTGATTATCTCCTTTATATTCAGGTCTGTGTGTTTATTTCACTGTTTTAATGTGATTGGTTCAGATCCACAGGGACTAGGCTGGATAGTAAGAGAACTCTTGTCCTACTTTGACTTATAAAGGCTTAAATATGTATTTATTTTCATTTTAAAAGTGCTGGAACCTGATTTTTACTGTTTTAAAACATGAAAACAGAATTAGTTAAAGCTCAAAATTTACTATTTTCAGCTTTAAGTCATGTTATAATGTTGTTTCCACATCAAAAACAAACATGGAGTTGTGTTTTGGTTCATTCACACGTATTTAATGAGCCTTTATTATTAGTCTGTTTACATCTCCAAAGCTCAAAATGCTCTGTTCCACCTTGTGATGTCATCTAGTTGTAGTTTTCAAGTTAACATCTACCATTTACCTTTTGTTCAGTAGAGTTTAGAAATACCAGGGTTGAAATCATCCAAATGATTCTAGTGAAGGTGTACGGAGTTTAAAAACACAGTGGAGCACTTCCTGTATTACCACGTGACATCACAAGGTGGAACAGAGTGTTTTCCGTTTGAGAAAAGAACTCAGCCTAAATCCGCAGTGTTTGTGTGTTAAATGTGCGAATGAAACAAAACACAACTCCAGATCGGTTTGTGATGAGGAAACAACATTATAACATTGATCAGTGGAGTGGAGTTTTGCCTTCACAGTAATACTAACAACAACTAGCATGCTAACAGCGCATCTCTCTGGTTCATTGATGATAAAAACGCTTTATAATTTGCTGCAGACAAGACAGCAGTTGGAGTCATGTTGGGCAAGACAAATTTGACTTTTTATTACTTTTGAGTAGCGATTTCTATTCTCTTGCTGTTCATAAACTGGGCGTTGCAACACTGGAATTTCCTCATTGTGGGACAAATAAAGATTCTCTTATTTCATCTTAAAATCCATTAGAGCCCCATAATTTGATTGGTAGCTGATCCACGGGGAGTAGATTGGATTGTAATACACTAATTGTCCCATCGCCTCCGTGGGCTTTAGGTTTGTATTGATTTTAATTTATAAATACTTTTCTAATCTTTTATTGTTTTTGTTTTGCAGTATTGATGTATTCAAACCATGTATTTAGGCCTGTCACATATTTATTTATATCTCAATATTTATTTTAGCGACTTTTTCTTTGCAATAGTTGTTATTTTTGTTGTAATACGATAAGATTTGAGCCGTAGAGGGTTGAATAAGTTGGCGTACTTTTATGGCTAATTATAGTGCTTCATTCTGCTGTATATCTGCTGCAGTTCAGGCCTTTTAATTATACTCTATATTTTCAGATAGTTTACTGGGATTTCTCTATAGCAGTACATCATGCTTCAAAACGAGCTACTGTGACAGGCCTGCATGTGTTACTTTCTTTAAAAGTGCGATATTAAAAATCCACTTCAATATCGGACATTCATGTTATAAAGCTATGCCGGGAATGTTTTTTTTTTAATTGTATCTACGAGGCCAAGTTATAGTTTAGAATCTCACAGTAAGAATGTGTGTTTTTCAAGGTTTGAGCAACGAAAACACCTATAACTAAATAAATGCAAGATGGATAAGTTCAAAGACATATTGTGGAATATTCAATCCAGTCCACTTTATTTCTATAGCACATTTTACAAAGTGCTGCACAGACAAATTAATACAATAAAAGACAGTAAATCATAAATAAAAACAATAAATAAAAAGAAAAAAAAATGCATAAAGCAAAAAAAGTATAAAAAATGAAAATAAATAAAATAATAAATAAATAAATAAATAAAATTAAATAAAAGACACAGACAGCCACACAACTTACGCGGTGTTAAAACCCAGAGAGTAAAAGTGGGTCTTTAGACGAGACTTAAACACTCCAAATCTGGATGAGGTCCGAGATGTACTGTGGGGCCAGTCCATTCAAAGCTTTATATATATTTCAGGCAATGCAGTAATATCTCCATGGAGACGAGCAGATGGCGGACTACTTACAAGAAAAGTTACGCAGTGCACCTTTAAAATGTTTTAGAAATACAGAGGCGACTTAAATACAAACTGTAAAGGACTGTTACTCATGAACTCTTTCTCTGGTTTAGGCATGTATACAAAAAATTGACTCTAAATACAACTTTTAGTCACTTCATGATGAGAGGAAACGGTTAAAACATGATTAAAAGCTTCATTTAAGTCTCTTTTAAGTTTATGTTTCTGTCTGTATAAAATTCAATGGATGAGTTTCCGGCCACCGGTGTCCCAGATCCTGCAGCGGTCTATAGTCCGAGAGCCAGAGGAGAGATCGATATTTAGTCCAGTGAGCCTGACAGGAGCAGAGGGACAGGGGCAGAGGGACAGGAGCAGAGGGACATACAACAGATTTGCTTCCAGTTAGCATCACACCCTCAGGGAATGGTGATGACATCTGCAAAGAATCAAGAAATCTTTTGCAAAAGTCTTCATCTTTTGCTTAGCCCTTACACTGCAGTCCATTTTTCATACTTTTTCAGTCTGACACGAAACTCTAAATTGAATCTTTTAGCAGACAAATCGCTTGAGGGTTTGGGGTTTAAAAAATGAAATTCCTGTAACCTTTAATATCGATGAAACACGAATGAAAAACCATTAACATCCTGGGAGATTCCTGTGGTTTTCTATTGGCACCAGTATCGTTATTGTCTCTGGTTTTGACCTCCTGGGACCCCCCTCGCCTCCACATGTCCGCCCCCAGAACCGTGCTCCTCTTGTAGGATTGATGTGCTGACGAAGCTCCCGACACTTCCTCCGTGCTCCAGCTGAGACGTGAGGAAACGTGAGTCAGTAGCATCTGTCTGTGCTATCACTGACTCCCACTCACCGCCATAATACTCACTGTGCACACTCAAACACATGTCGGGAAGACTTATTTATTTGAGATTTATTATAATTTTCTATAATAGCTAAATAAGTAGGTGTTCAACAGGATTTCTGCTGGACTCCATGAAGAAAAAATCACCAGTGAGACAATAAAGTCTAATTTAAAGGCCCTATATTACGTGAAATTGACTCTTATGAGCTTTAAATCATGTTATAATGTTGTTACCTCCTCAAAAACAGACCTGGAGTTGTGGGTTTTTTTCATTCACACATGTTTGAGTAAGCCTGCATTATTGGACAATACACCTCCAAAACTCAGAATGCTCCGTTCCACCTTGTGATGTCATGAAGTTGTAGTTTTCAAATTAGCAGCTCCTTTTACCTTTTGTTGAGTAGATATTCAAGTCAATTCTAGGGTTGAAATTATGCAAATGATTCTAGTGAAGGTGTGTGGTGTTTAAAAACACAACGGGGCACTTCCTGTATCACCACATGACATCACAAGGTGGGACAGGGTGTTTTCTGTTTGAGAAGAAGAACTCAGCCTAAATCTGCAGGGTTTGTGTGTTAAACGTGTGAATAAAACAAAACAAAACACAACTCTAGGTCTGTTTGTGATGAAAAAACAACATTAAAACAGATCAGAAAACAGCTCTCCACAGATCTGACCTGTAACTTGCGCTGGTTTGGTCTCCATGAAGATAGAAAGTTTTAAAGCCATACTGTGAAACATTCCAGACAAAGCAATAACATCTCCACCAGAAAAGTTACACGATGCGTCTTTAATCAATCAATCAATCAAATTTTATTTATAAAGCGCTTTTCATACAAAAATGTAACACAAAGTGCTTTACAGTGATTAAAAACAACCCCACAATTTCCTTCCACCCACCCAACCAGCCCCAGAGCTGCCTGACCCCACACAACCAAGCAACCCAAACAGTAAGACACACATACATGCATGCGCACACACACACACGCACACACACACACACACACACACACACACACACACACACACACACACACACACACACACACACACACACACACACACACACACACACACACACACACACACACACACACACACACACGCATACACACTCTCTACCATGCTAAAATACATAAAACTACACATAGTAAAATGTGAGGCTGAATACAGGCGAACCAGCTGAGAAAGCACCACCAGAGGAGCCGTCTACACCAGGAGCAGAGAGTCGTCCACCTCCACCAGGAACCGCCACAGGGCCCCCGGAGAGAAGAGGCCCAAGCACCGTCCCTCCACCAGGAGTCCACGGGACAGACCCCGGCAGCCGCGGCCGACCACTGCTCCCGGTGAAGAGGGCTCCTACAGAGGAAACACTGGAAAACCTAAAAATGATAAAAGAATATGAGTTCAAGCTAAAAATAAATGAATAAAATATGAATAATAAAACAAGTAAAAGTATAAAATTTCAATCAAAGGCCAAGCTAAACAGGTGGGTCTTGAGCCTACTCTTAAAAACATGAACGTTCTCTGCAGCCCTGAGGTCCTCCGGCAGGCTGTTCCATAGACGAGGGCCATAGTGCTGGAAAGACGCCTCTCCGTGAGTGTGTGTCCTGACTTTGGGAATGACCAGGAGCCTGCTGCCGGAGGAGCGCAGGGTCCGCGAGGGTTCATAAGGTAAAAGCAGTTCTGAAAGATAAGAAGGCCCAAGACCATTAAGACATTTAAAGACCAGTAAAAGAACTTTAAAATCGATCCTGAAACTCACAGGGAGCCAATGCAGTGATTTTAAAACCGGTGTAATGTGGTCCCGACCTCTGGTCCTAGTCAGGACACGAGCTGCTGAATTTTGTAATAATTGTAAACCTGAAATACACTTTTTGGGAAGACCAGAGAGCAGGGCATTACAGTAGTCTATTCGACTGGTGATAAAAGCATGCATCAGTGTCTCCGTGTTGGCCCGAGAAAGAATGGGGCGGACTCTGGCTATGTTTTTTAGGTGATAGAAACCGATTTTTGTGATGTTTTTAATGTGTGGGATAAAAGTCAGCTCAGAGTCAAAAATGACGCCCAGGTTTTTCACTTGAGAAGATGGGTTAAAAGACTGTGCTTGTAATTTGGGTAAAAGTTTCTCTCTCTGGGCCTCAGGACCGATGACTAAAACCTCAGTTTTGTCCTGGTTAAGCTGGAGAAAGTTTTCTGCCATCCAGGATTTGATATCTAGAATACAGTTAAAAAGAGCATCCATTGGCCTGGTGTCATCAGGAGACATGGAGATGTAAAGCTGCGTATCATCTGCATAACTGTGGAAGTTGATTCCATGTTTCCTGATGACACCACCAAGAGGGAGCATGTACAAGTTAAAAAGCACAGGGCCTAAAATGGAACCCTGGGGCACACCACATGTGATTCTATGGACCTTGGAGGAGCATGTGTCTACACTCACCATAAATGTTCTGTCTGTGAGATAGGATGTGAACCATTTGTGAACAGCACCGGAGAGGCCGAGATGTTTTAGGCGAGTTAAAAGAATAGTGTGGTCTACTGTGTCAAAGGCAGCGCTCAGATCCAGTAGAACCAACACAGTCACCTTTTGTGAATCGTAATTTATTCTAAAATCATTTAAAATCTTTGCCAGGGCAGTCTCGGTGCTGTGGTTCACCCTAAAACCAGATTGAAATTTTTCCAAAACGTTGTAATCATCTAAAAAATCATTTAGTTGGATAAAAACAAGTTTTTCTAAAATTTTGCTTAAAAATGGTAAGTTAGACACTGGTCGGTAGTTGTTAAAATCATTAAAATCTAAATTGCTCTTCTTCAGCAGGGGCCTCACCACTGCCGCTTTGAAGGCAGCGGGAAAGACCCCTGTCTGAAGAGAACAATTCATCATGATTAAAAGCTCATCCCTAAAAGATCCATAAAATGACTTAAAAAATGGGGTGGGAATTGGATCTAAAAGACACGTGGTGGGCCTCACTGAGGAGAAAACTTTGTCAAGCATCTCAGCATTAACCAGGACAAAACTGTCCAGTGTTTCCTCTGGTGCAGACAAACACTCAGATGTGTTAAAAACAGAGCTTTGACAAGATAAAATATCACATCTGATAGTGTTTATCTTTCCCATGAAGTGGTCTGCAAACTGCTCACAGAGAGAGTCAGTGGGTGTTAAGTAAAACGTGCTAAAATCAGGGTTTAAAATGTTGTCTATGGTCGAGAAGAGAATTTTTGGATTATTTTTGTGGTTGGTGATTATTGTGGAGAAGTAATGGTTTCTTGCGTTTCTTATTGCATTATTGTATGTTCGTTGTTTATTGGTGAATAATTGGTGGTTTATTGTCGTTTTGTTTTTTCTCCATCTACGTTCGGCCCTCCTGCACTCTCTCTTGTATTTTCTCAATTCTTCATTTGTCCATGGAGGTTTTAATTTTGTTTTGATGTTTTTTGTTTGAAGTGGAGCAACTAGATCTAGAGCTGACCGTAGTCTACTGTTAAAATGGTCAGTAATAAAATCACAGGGGGCAGGTAAAACCACTGAGGGATTTTTATCTAAAACATCAATAAAATTTGCAGCCACTTCAGGGGTCAGACGGCGCTTCCTCACAGTTCTCACAGAGGTCTCCCGCTGGATAAAACCAGCTTTAACCTAAAGCTGTTATTGTTTGTCTGGAATGACTCAGTATATGGCCTTAAACTTACACCTTGAGAAACGTGTTCTTATAGAGGACAAGCTCGCCTCTCCACAGATCCGACTTGTAACTTGGCATATTAGTGCAACCTGCATGTTTCAGTGACAATAAATAAGAATAATGCCAGGCAAAGGAGGTGGTGGACCATCCAAAAAAGTTGTACATTGCACCACCAAGTAATTTTTTTGCCACATTTGCCATATTTTTATTTTATTTTTTTGAAATTTTGGATGCATTTATTGTGCTGAAAAATATACAAAAACAGACTTTCTTACTGCTTGTATCTCCACAGACCTGACTCGTATTTGACCTGAAGCAAAACCTCTCCTTGTTTCCATAGAAATGTTGTTCCTTTGGCTATAATCTTCTACAGTACGCAGGATAAACCCTATGTATCTCCATGGAGAATATTCCCAAGCATGATTTTAACTCTGTTCCCATGGTGACGCGCCTACAGAAAGTTCCACAGTGTTGCATTAGAGTGAGTTCTGTGTTTGTGATGGCTCCGCACGCTGGTAGGTCTTATGTAACCGTGTTGATTTGTGCTGTGTGAACCTCGTGTAGTTTTTGTCTCAGCCTGATGTTTATTCTTCTGCACAATGCTGGCTCTGAGCACTGTAATTAGCCGCACAAACACCATAAAACCTTTGTTCAACTTTCAACAAGCTTTTCATTCATTTTAGTTTCGAGATGTAAACGAATGTGAAATATCTGAGAAAAGAGTCCGTACGCGATTCTTTTTCCCACGTATTTGAGAAAAACGGAGGTCAAACAAGTTTATAATCGCTGCAAAACTCAAACTACACTTTTATTGTCAAAGTATCAGGAAGTGCGCAGTTAGTATGTCAGTTGTTCACTATGGCCTCAGAAAAATGTGATAAGGTAAGTGAGGAATAACTTTGGACCACTGCAAACTGTTTATGTTTAATGAGCTAGGCCAGATCTGTGGAGAGGCGATCCCACTGTATCCCAATGTATTTGTATCAATAAAAACACCTGTAATTGAATAAATGCAAAAGAGAAGTTTAATGCCAAATATTCACCACAATGAAGCGCTTAATCACGTTTTCCTGAGGCCGTAGTGAACAACTGGCATGCTACCTGCGCACTTCCTGATACTTTCACAATAAAACATAAATAATTTGATGCATCAGAGCTGCTTACACAATATATCTGTGTTGTACTGTATAATGCTGTACTGCGGAGCATTTAAGCAAAGCAATAACAGCACCATGGGGACAAACCAGGACTTAAACCAGAACTATATCAGGTCTAAACCAAGACTACATCAGGTCTAAACCAAGACTACATCAGGTCTAAACCAGGACTACATCAGGTCTAAACCAGGACTACATCAGGACTAAACCAGGACTAAACAAAGGACTAAGCAAAGCAATAACAGCTCCATGGAGACAAACAGGACTACATCAGGTCTAAACCAAGACTAAACCAGGACTAAACCAGGACTAAACCAGGACTAAACAAGGACTAAGCAAAGCAATAACAGCTCCATGGAGACAAACAGGACTACATCAGGTCTAAACCAAGACTAAACCAGGACTAAACCAAGACTAAACCAGGACTAAACCAGGACTAAACAAGGACTAAGCAAAGCAATAACAGCTCCATGGAGACAAACCAGGACTTAAACCAGGACCTTCTTTTTTTATGAATATAATAATAATAATAATAATAATAATAATAATAATTATTATTATTATTATTATTATTATTATTATTATTATTATACATTAATTAAAATAAATTAAATAAATATATGGATAAGAGGGAAATAAAAATAAATACATAAAAAGTGAGTAAATAAATACATATGAGGAAAAACAAAATAATATAACCATACCATACATATATATACAATTGCTTTCTACATAAATTGAGAAATAAAGCTGACGTAGCATATGTGCAGGTAGTGGCATAACCTGTTGTTTTATTGACAAACAAAAACGACATAAAAATTTCAAACCATTTTCTTCTCACATTTGTGTTATAAAAGTTCCTCGCTGTTTTACACCACCACGTCTCAGCTGTAGTTTTTCTGTATTGCACATTCTAACATCATTTTTCCTTTTACTGATCCGAGCTCAGGATGCTAGCAGATCAGTACTAAAGGTTACCATGTCCAAGCCAAACATGGTGGAGCTTCAGGGTAAACCGCACAAGCTGTGACTAATGGAGCTGTGAATGAGTCTGAGGTGTTCTCGGTTTCTTTATACTCCACGTTTATGTGTTTAGTTTGAGTTTGAAGCAGGATTTTTGTGGTTGTCCAGAGCGTTAGCCCAGGTTTAGTGACAAAAACTGGTCTAAAATAGGTTTAAAGGTCCATTATGTAACTTTTCCGGAGGGGTGTGATGCTAACTGTAGGCATGTTCTGTCTGAGCTTTATTTTAACACAATCTGACCATAAAACTGATTTAGCTGGAAATATAACAGTTAGCTTTTTGTTGAAAATTTGTTGTTTAAATCCATTTTGTGTTTTCTTGAGTTTTCAGATAATCTTGGCTGTTTGCTAATGTGTGCATTGTGTCTCTATGGTAACTCCTAAACATTCCACCATTACAGATGCCTGTAGAACACCCCCAGCGTGATGTCACTGCAAAGTATCAATCAGCTGCTGCTACTACTACTACTACTACTACTACTACTATTACTACTATTACTACTACTATTACTACTACTACTGTCCCCGTGGAGATTTGCCTTGAATGTTCCTCAGTGTGGCATTGAACTTGTCAATATCCAGAGACAAGCAAATAGTGAACCTACAACCAGAGAAACAAGGGCTCAACCCGGAATCATGTCTAAACCAGCACTAAACCAGGTCTAAACCTGGACTAGACCAGGACTTACACCAAGATTTAAACCAGGACTACACCAGGTCTAAACCAAGAATAAATCAGGACTAAACCAGAACTAAACCAAGAATAAATCAAGACTAAATCAAGTCTAAACCAGGACTAAACCAGGACTAAACCAGGACTAAGCCAGCTCTAAACCAGAACTAAATCATGTCTAAACCAGGATAAACCAGACTAAACCTGCACCAAATCAAGATAAAACCAAAACTAAACCTGAACCAGGACTAAACCGACTAAACCAAGACCAAATCAAGTCTAAACCAGGACTAAACCAGGACTAAACCAGATTTTCATGTTATGGGTAGTTTTGGAGGGGCTGTCCATATCTAACACTTAACATAATTATCTGTTTTAAGCTGTTTTGACCGACTCAACCTGAGCCTAAAACAAGACTTAACCCATTTTCAACAGATCTGGACCAGGACCAGCCCTGTTATTGTTGGTCTACTTCCAGCTGTTGTAGTAACATCTGTTTTTTTAGTGTTTTGACGGTTGAACTGAATTCGTCAGCAGCTCAAACAAGCCTGACTCAACAAACCCTCACCTCTCACATGTTACTCAGACTCTGTAGCACCCAGGGGCCCCGCTTCAGGATTTCCCAGCACTTTCAAGTTTAATCACAGAATTTCCAGTATCTAATGCAGATGCTGATGTAACTGACCCAGACAATATAAATTATAATAATAAAAAACAATAATAAAAACACTCTTTATTTAGATTTTCAACATTAAATCCTCGTACTTTCTTCTATATTCCCATGTCGTCTTATATCCGTGTAATCCCTCAGTGGTCCAGGCAGGTTCCGTAGTGGTCCATGGGCGTAAACTAGCCTCACACGGGCCCCCCTTTAATATACATGGATAGGCCGAGGGTCCAATTCTGGGCCCCTAAAACCCGGGGACCCAAGAAACAGACCCTTTTGTCCTCCCCTCTATCTACTGCCCTGGCTAAACCTGTTCTGATCCAGCTCAAGATCATTCTAAAACTATTCAGGAAAGCTTCATTTCTGTCTGTGAATGTGACTTTTTTAGTATCGATAGTTGGTCAAATGAGTATCTAGTTTCGATACTAGTTTTAGTATCAGTATCAGATTTTTTATATTTTTGACAACCCTAGACTGGCATCAACAGTATAATTTGTAGTTTCCATATAGGGCTTCAATGATATAATACAATAGTGAGTATATGTGTTTATTTGTTTACCTTTTTATGGTTCTCTGTCTCTGTAAACCCAGGATCTGTCCATGTGAAACAAAAACTGACACAAAGTCCAGCGTCTTCTCTGGCAATATAAATAAACAAAAGTTAGATTAGTTTTTCACAGTCGCTTCAGAAAGTGGTGCCAGTATTCAAATCCAAAGACATTTCATTGTTGTGAGTTGAAAGGACTTTAAAGGTGAACTGCTTAACTTTTTGGCTGGGGGTTCGTCACCTGCTTGTTTCTATGGAGATGTCATTGCACTAACGTTATTTTAATGAATAAAACGTATGTTCATGATGTCGATATTAGCATAGAGAGATAGATTTGTGTAGTTTGAATCCTGGACATCTCTAGTTTTGCTCAGTATTTCTCTAATGCTCGTCATTTTTCGCCTTTAAACTTTCGTCTTTCTTCCCTCGATCGTTGTGGATAAATTCTTCATGAAGTATGTTTATCCTTTGTGGACCTTGTTGGTTGAAGATTTGGTGATGGGGCAGATTTATGAAGCTGTTGGAGAAAACGCCAGACATTTACACAAACATTTTGCTGTAGAAAACCATTAACCTGAAGTTCCACACACCTACAGCGGGGCACTTCCGGCCGCTGTGAAAAAGATCTATTAAACAGTAAACTGCTTTAATTTTACCGTTTTTGTTACTTGAGTTCGTGCTCAGTACAGCTCCAGGTTTGAGAAATCAGGATCCTGCGTCTACAGGCCACAGAATCCTGGATCCTCTCAGAAAAACCCAGTGAGAGTCTCCTGGTTTCCCATAACGGGACACTGGCTCATCCAGGAGACTGAAATCAGAAATTTAACTTTTAGTCAGTTATTGGTTATGTGTTGTTTAAATCCATTTTGTATTTTTCTTGAGTTGTCAGATAATCTTGAACTTGGCTGTGTTGTGTAATGTGTATTGTGTAATTTCACTACAAAACATCATCTTTTTTCTGAGAATCATGCACTTTGTTGATAAATTAGTAACAACAGCCATTTTTCACTCTTTTAAATGCTTTTCTTATTAGTTTTTCACTTGTCTTATTAGTTCACACTTGTGTTGTAATAATCTCTCCCCAGAGGAGACAATTACTGAACAGAAATGCAACATCTCCTTTGTGAATTTTCATCTTAGTAATTTTTCTTTTTATACCAGCGCTTTATACTGGGACAATACGGCAGTGAAATAAATGAATCTTGTTTTTAATTCAGTTTTAGCGCAAAATACCAGACTGAAAAATTGTGTTTTTTGGTGTTTTTTTAAGCGATGATAAAGTCACATTACAACTTGGGCTTTTAAAGGTGCAGTGTGTAACTTTTCTGGTGGAGGGTCTGCCCAATGCTTTTCTCCATGGATTGTTTCACAGTATCTTCATGGAGACCAAACCAGACCAAGTTACAGGTCAGATCTGTGGAGAGGCGACCCCGCTCACAGTCAGAATGTCTGTTTTTCTAGGTATTTTTGAGCTATAAAACCTGTAAATGAATAAATGTAAAGTAGAGGTGTTTAATGTCACACTGTGGAATATTCCAGGCAGAGCAATAACATCTCCATAGAAACAAGCAGGTGACGGACCCCCAACCAAAAAGTTATAGTGCACCTTTAAATTATGCTTTGAAGAGTCTTGGAATGTTCCACAGTATTGCATTAAACGTATATCTATCTTGAAATTATTGAACCACACGTGTTTTATTGCTAAATAATGGCAGGTAACATCACCGGGCCACCTTACAGATCAGATCTGTGGAGAGGCGAATGCTGTTGATGTTGATACGTCATCGCTCTGCCTGGAATGTTCCACAGTGTGACTTTAAACAGCTCTACTTTACATTTATTCAATTACAGGTGGTTTTACAGCTCAAAAATACCTAGAAAAACAGACATTCTGACTGTGAGCGGGGTCGCCTCTCCACAGATCTGACCTGTAACTTGGTCCGGTTTGGTCTCCATGAAGACAGAAAGGTTTAATGTCATACTGTGGAACATTCCAGACAAAGCAATAGCACTTCCTTGGAGAAAAGCATTTGACGGACCCTCCACCAAGAAAGTTACACAATGCAGCTTTAAATCCTATTTACTGGAATAACTGAGGGAGAGAGGGAGCTTCGGACCCGCACAGAGGAGGCATTGATTCCACTCGTCTTTCACTTCACAATCATCCACTGTTCATTTATTACACCTCCTCTGAATCCAATATTATTTCAACATTTCCTCCTTTTTTGTTAATAAAATTTTGTGTTGTTTTTGTGTTTTTTTTGTGGCGCAGGTGGCAGCCAGAGCCGGAGTTTATGACATCCTCGACAGTTTGGGCTTTTCCGAGTTCGAAAACCCTCGGGACACGCCACTGGCCAGGCTGCGTCACCGATGGCAACGGCAGGAAGTGCAGCCGCTTCCTGTGAGAGGCCAGTTCATCTGAATGAGAGAGGGAGAGGGAAGAAGAGAGGAGAGAGGGGGAACGAGGGAAGAGGGGGAAGAAGGGAGGGAGATGGAAGAGTGGGAGAGAGAAGAGAGACAGAAAGGGGGCAGTAGGAGAGAAGGACGGGGGAAAGAAGAGAGGGATGGCAGGGAGAGAGAGGGATGGGAGGAGATGGGGGAAAGAAAAGAGTGAAAGAAGAAAGGGAGAGAGAAGACGGATAGAAAGGGAGGAAACAGGGGCAGTAGGGGAGGTAGGGGAGGGAGAGAAAGATGGGGGAAAGAAGAGAGGGATGGCAGGGAGAGAGTGGGGGGAGAAGAGGGAGGAGATGGGGGAAAGAAGAGAGATGGAAGAGTGAAAGAAGAAAGGGAGAGAGAAGAGAGACAGAAAGGGGGCAGTAGGAGAGGGAGAGAGAGGGGGGAGAGAAGGATGGGGAAAGAAGAGAGGGATGGCAGGGAGAGAGAGGGGGAGAAGAGGGAGGAGAGAGGGGAAAGAAGAGAGAGGGAAGAGAGTGAAAGAAGAAAGGGGGAGAGAAGAGCGATAGAAAGGGTGGCAGAGGGGGAGGGAAGGAGAGAGAAAAAGAGGGAAGGGGTTGGAGAGAGGAGAGAGGGAGAAAAGAGGGATAAAGGGAGAGGATGGCAGGGAGAAAGGAGAGAGAGAAGGGGAGAAAAAAGATAGGGATGGAGGGGGAGGCGAGGGAGGGGGAGAAACAGGGAGATGAAGAGAAAAAGATGGAGAGAGGAAAGAAGAGAGTAACAAAGAAGGAGGAGGATGGAGGGATAGAGAGAGAAGAGAGACTGTGAATGGACTAAACCAGTACTGTGCTTATAGAAAACAAATAGAAGAAAAAGATAACAATTCTTTTTATACTCTGTAACTTGCTGCCAATTTGGTGTTTTTTTTTGTTTTTTTTTTCTTTTTTTTAATTTGAAATGTTTTTATGCTGTTTAGTTTTATTTTTCTGTAACAAAATGTCAAGACTTGTTAAGAATTTGGTGCCATTTTTTGCTTTTTTATTTTATTTTATTTTTTCTTTGGGAAAAAAAGTTTGGGCGTTTTAGATCTGCAAAATTTTTACTGTTTGTTTTTAGTTTTCATTTTTTCTACTAAAACTGCGACATTATTTGTTTATAACAGGTTTGTGCTGTTTTAATTTGAGTTGTTTTTATTTTCCCACTTGAATTAAAGGGCCCATATTACACAGTTTTCTGATCTGTTTTAATGTTGTTTGTTGTTTTATTTGTGTAATATCGGACCTTTAAAATTTGTTTGTTCTAAAATTTTCTTTAAGGTAACTAAAAATTTTCTTTCTTTTTAAAATATCTAGACAATGAACACAAAAAGTACAAAGGCTACTCATCAGTTAGTCATAAGAATAAAAAAATTTCCGTATGTTTTTAGAAAGAAAAAAGCATTGCCTTCTGTTGCTATTGTGTTTTTACATTTTTATGCATTTTTAAATTTGTATCTAGTTTGTTTTAATTTACCTGTTTTGACGATAATTACATGTACTAATGGTATTTTTGATTTAATTTAAAACCACAACAGCAGCTTTTTCTCATCTCCTGGAAGTGATTTGCTCATCTTGTCCATTTCAAAACGTGTTACATTTTCTATTGTGTAAATAAAATAGCTGTAAATTGTATCTTGGCTTAAAGTGAAAATAGAAATAAGAAGTGTTGTGTTTTTATTAAATATTCTGGATTTTTATTATATTTTAACACGATTCATTGGTTCAAAAAAATCAAAATTTGTGTAAAAATGTTGTATTCTTTTTGTTAGAGTATTTGTAAATGCAGAAAACTCATTTGTCCTATTTCCTTTCCATATTGATACTTTGCAGATGATGTCCTCAACATTCCCTGGGGGTGTGACGCTAATTGTAGGCACTGCTCTGTCTGAGGATTTGTTAGATGTTGATCTGAGCTTTTGTTTTAACACAATCTGACCAGAAAACTCTTGAAAATGTAATGTTTTAATTAATTTTGTGTTTTTTTCTTGAGTTTTTAGTTTCTTAAAAGCTTTTTTGACAGTGTTTGCTGATGTGTGCATTTTGGCTCCATGGTAACCGATGACCATTCACCCAGTACACATACATGTAGAACACCCCCAGCGTGATGTCACTGCAAAGTATCAGTAGCTTCATACATGAGGTTCAGTGTTTTTATGTTATTTCAATAGTTATCAGTCAAATATAGATTTTTTTTAAGTTAAAGATACACTATGTAACTTTTCTGGTATATCGACTGCTGCTTTTCTCACTGGAAATGCTATAGCTGTGTGCCTGGAATGTTCCACAGTACGGCATTAAACTCATCTATCTAGATTTAATTGAATTACAGTTTTTTAGAGAAAAAGTATACCTTGAAAAATGTGAATGCATTGTTACCGTGAGTGGGCTCGCTTCTCCACAGATCTAACCTGTAGCTTGGCCAGTGTTTGTCTCCTGCTCGTCTCCATGGAGATGAATGTGTACATGTGTAGCTATGTCATACTGTGGAATATTTTTATGTTTTATTTTTTTACTAATTTATTCAATATTTTACCAAGAAAGTCAATTGAGAACACCTTTTTGCAATGACGGCAGATGGCAGACCACAAGAAAAGTTACACAGTGTATCTTTAAATATTAATGATTATAGAGGCAATTAAATTAAATCTGGTTAAAATTACTTCAAATCAAAATTAATATTCAGAATTCAGGTCATGTTAAAGTTGCATTGTGTAA
The DNA here is from genome assembly GCA_029959045.1 of Taenioides sp. WSHXM2023. Classification (NCBI taxonomy): domain Eukaryota; kingdom Metazoa; phylum Chordata; class Actinopteri; order Gobiiformes; family Gobiidae; genus Taenioides; species Taenioides sp. WSHXM2023. Next base: position 6,425,006 of record CM057104.1, on the reverse strand, counting down.
CTTTTCTGGTGGAGGGTCTATCAGATCCTTTCTATCTTCATGGAGCCCACACCAGACCAAGTTACAGGTCAGATCTGTGGAGAGGCGACCCCGCTCACAGTCAAAACGCCTGTTTTTATAGGTATTTTTGAGCTCTAAAACCACCTGTAATTGAATAAATGTAAAGTAGAGCTGTTTAATGTCACACTGTGGAACATTCCAGGCAGAGCAATGACATCTCCATAGAAACGAGCAGGTGACGGACCCTCCACCAGAAAGCTACACAGTACACCTTTAATTAAATATACATTTTTGAGCAGTACTAGTACTTTTAGACCTAATTATACGACTTTAAACTGCAAGAATATCTGTTGAATTGCTGCGTTCCTACATGGACTTGAACTGGAACGTGAGCTAGGTTAAGTCAGGCTTGAAGGATTGATCTTAAAATAACCCTGAGTGGACTCCAGTGTGTTTCATAGGCCACTAACCTCAGTCAGTAATTACAGCTGTGGTTGCATTAGTCCACATCTGTCCATCACACTCACTCTTTCACTAATGGACCTTTAATGGGCCAAAATAACTGGCTTCTTACAATCATAATTAGTACTTCAAGCTACTCCAGGCTTAAGTCTACTACTACTGCTACTATACTCCACGTTTAAATCAAAATCTGAGTAATTATTTATAAATGTTCTATTATAATGTCCAAGTATAGTTTAAAGTTATATTAGATTCACATTTTATAACTTAAATTGTCAATATTATGCTATTTTCTGATGTTATAATGTCGTTTCCTCATCACAAACGCATATGGAGTTGTGTTTTGTTTTGTTTCATTCGCACGTTTAACAAACAAATTCTGCGTATTTAGGCTGAGTTCTTCTCTCAAACAGAAAACACTCTCTTCCACCTTGTGATGTCACGTGGTGATACAGGAAGTGCTCCGTTGTGTTTTTAAACTCCACACACCTTCACTAGAATCGTCTGGATGATTTCAGCGCTGGAATTGCCCATCTCCACTGAACTAAAGGTAAAAAAAAAAAAATAGCTGTTAATGTAATTTTTTTTTTAAATAATTCTGCTGATTTTAAGTGATTTAATTGATTTCTGCATTTTTCTAGCCACTTTTGTGTATCTGGTTTGCTCAAAGCCTCGTACAGAATCTTACAGCTAACCTGGTCTTTCTATCTTCTATCTGTCCATCTTCCTATCTCTCTGTCTCTCTATCCATCCATCCATCTTTTCTATTTTCTGTTATCCTCACCAAAATCCTGGCTCAAAATGCATAGATGCTTCTACAAAAGTACTGAGTTTTATCACAGACTTCAAGGTATGAAGCAGTAGTTTTCAAGTTAACAGTTACACTTTTACCTTTAGTTCAGTGTATGGAGTTTAAAAACACAGTGGAGCACTTCCTGTATTACTGCATGACATCACAAGGTGGAACAGAGTGTTTTCTGTTTGAGCGAAGAACTAGAGAAGGCAGGTTTGTGTGTTAAACGTGTGTGAATGAAACACAACTCAACAACATTATAACATAGATTTAAAAAGAAAAAAAAAACAGCGTAATATGGGCCCTTTAAATGTGCATTGCGTAACTTTTCTGGTGGAGGGTCCGTCAAACGCTTTTCTCCATGGAGATGAGACCAAACCAGACCAAGTTACAGGTCAGATCTGTGGAGAGGCGACCCTGCTCACAGTCCGAACGTCTGTTTTTCTAGGTATGTTTGAGCTCTAAAACCACCTGTAATTGAATAAATGTAAAGTAGAGCTGTTTAAAGTCATACTACGGAACATTCCAGGCAGAGCAATGACCCTAGACATCCGTAGAAACCAGCAGGTGACGGACCCCCAAGCAGAAAAGTTTCACAGCGGACCTCCAGAGTTTCTTCAGCTACAGAATTCTCTTTTACTCCTTATCTTTTCCTGCTCCTGTGTTAAACCCTCTTCACATCCGGCTCCCTCAGATTCCCCCTTTAAGTCCGAGGTCGGGGACTTGAACCCACTTCCACCAAACAACTGACGCTTTGTGCTCCATATTTCATAATAACAGGCTTAGACACATCAAAAGGCTCTCCACTCGGCGTTTGATCTGGACAGGTAACGTCTTAATTAAAATCTCTCGTGGACAAAAAGAAGGACTGTTCCAGGATTAATGCAAAATAACCCAAAGACTTCAGTGGAGCCCTCTTTGAAATCTCCGCAGCCCAGAGTTTTGTCTTCCAGGCTGATCTGCCGTAGGTTTGGAGTAAGGAAGTTGTGAGCGCTTTTTATCAAACTCGGATTACGCCGAGTGAAAGCTGAGTGGGTTTATCTTTTAACTTTTATTTCCGTCGTTTTGGTTTATGGCGTTCCCTAATTCCACTTTTGGAGCTACAGGAGCAGAAGAGGGCCAAAAGTCATAATTCTAAGGATAAGAAGAAGCAGCTGAATGAATGGAGTGTTTGTGAATGAAGCTAAATGTAGTTCTAGAAAGTTGGGGAGTAGGGGAGAGATGGTTTGGCTCCAGCGTTCTTCTGCTCTTGAGCATTTTCTGATCTATGTTAATGTTGTTTCCTCACCACAAACAGAAACAAAACACAACTCCAGGTCTGTTTTTGAGGAGGCAACAACATTAGAACATGGCTTAAAGTCCACAAGAAGCTATTTTGTGTAATATAGGACCTTTAAGAGATATATACATTTATTTTTTTGTCCTTTTTTGGGTTAATTGTAATTTATAACTACCTTTTCCATGGTTTAGTCTTATTTTGGTCTCATTTTTAGACCATGATTAGACCTGATAAAGTCTGGGTTTAGACTTGGTGCTACCCAGTGTTAAAAATTTGAGAACCAGTGTGTCAGGTTGTTATTTTTGCCAGTGTGGAGATAAATTTTTTTTATTATTAAAATAAATTAATTCTGCGTATCACAGTTTAAAGGGCCCATATTACGCTCTTTTTTAAATCTATGTTATAATGTTGTTTTCACATCACAAACAAACTTGGAGTTGTGTTTTGTTTTGTTTCATTCACACATGTTTAACACACAAACCCTGCAGATTTAGTTCTTCTCTCAAACTGAAAACACCCTGTTCCACCTTGTGATGTCATGTGGCGATACAGGAAGTGCTCCATTGTGTTTTTAAACTCCACACACCTTCACTAGAATCATTTGGATAATTTCAGCCCTGGAATTTCCAATATTTACTCAACTAAAGGTAAAAGGAGCTGTTAACGTGAAAACTCATGACATCACAAGGTGCAACAGAGCATTTTGATAATAATAAATAATAAAGAGTTACTCAGACATGTGTGAAAGAAACAAAACACAACTCCAGGTCTGTTTTTGATGAGGAAATAACATTATAACACGACGTAAAGCTCAAAAGAGTCAGTTTTGTGTAATATAGAACCTTTAAGTTAAAAAAAGTGTTTAGAGAATGAAGTAAAGTACAGAGCAGTGGGCGTGCATCTATGAAAACAGGGGAATACAGGAGAATAAAGATTTCCCAAATGCGCATGAATCAGTCCAAATACAACTCCAAGACGGTAAATGCGAAGGGGAAACCAAAGCTTTAAAAAGAAAATACTGCAGAAAATTTCCCACAAAATCCCGTAATCGTACTTACTCATAATGTTCTTGAAAAACTACTTTGAAACCAGCCTGAAATGTCTTGAATCAGCCCCCAGACTGGCATTTTCAGAACTCGAGTGTTTTTTTTTTTAATTTACAGCAGTGAAGTGAAGAGAGTCAGTGTGGGTGAGCTCTGCGGATGCTTTTCTTGTTTATAATGGTATAATCTCTTGGTAAACACATAAAGGTCTGTCATTTGCTTGGAGGAGGTATCTGTAAGCGCTTTTCATTTTCTCAGGTCATCGCTGATCAATACAGACCAGACACGCGCCCTCTGACCCTCTGTCCAATCCTACGTGTGAGGTAATCCAAAGCAAAACTCATTACGCAGTACTCAAAGGGCCATATTACGTTATTTTCTGATTTGTGTTATAATGTCGTTTCCTCATCACAAACACACCTGGAGTTGTGTTTTGTTTTGTTTCATTCACACATGTTTAACACACACACAGTTCTTCTCTCAAACGGAAAACGCGCTGTCCCACCCTGTGATGTCATGTGGTAATACAGGAAGTGTTTGTTTATGTTTTTGAGGAGGTAACAACATTGCAACATGGCGTGCAGTGTTGTGTTTTGTGTAATACAGGGCCTTTAAGAGATAAATGTAGTCTTTTTTTTTTAATTGTTATTTTGAGCGACCTTACCCATGGTTTAGTCTCATCGTAGTCCTGGTTTAGTCTCATTTTTAGACCATGATTAGACCTGATAAAGTCCGGGTTTAAACCTGGTGCTGCTCAGTGTTAAAAATTTGAGAACCAGTGTGTCAGGTTGTTATTTTTGCCAGTGGAGATAGATTTTTTTTATTCATTAAAATAAATTAAATAAATCACAAACAAACCTGGAGTTGTGTTTTGTTTTGTTTCATTCACACGTTTAACACACAAATCCAGCATTATTTTAATTCTTCATATTTAGGCTGAGTTCTTCTCTCGAACTGAAAACATGCTGTTCCACCTTGTGATGTCATGTGGTGATACAGGAAGTGCTCCACTGTGTTTTTAAACTCCACACACCTTCACTAGAATCATTTGGATAATTTCAGCACCAGAGTTGAATATTGAACAAAACGTTTTTAACACAAAAACTACAGTTTCATTACAAAGTGGAATCATAGACTGTGACGGGGAGTGTGACGTCACCCACAATGCTCGGCTCCAGTCAAATGAAGCTCATCGAGGCCTGCAGCTATAGGAGCAAAGCTGGAGTTCCATATTCGGGATAGGAATTTATTTATGGACCAAATAGCGAAATAAAAACACAAATTTTGATCTTAATACGATCATTTTAAGACCAAAACTACGAGGCTCACTGCAGCAGTTACAGAGAGAGGGGCGACAATTTTTCAATATTAAGTCAACTGGAGCCAGAGTCGATGGAGCCAAAAGCGCACCCATGACTGTTTGGAACGCACCAACTAGCGTGTCCATTTATATATACAGTTTATGTGTGGAACAGAGCATTTTGAGCTTTGGAAATGCAGACAGACTAATAATAAACATGTGTGAATGAAGCAAAACACAACTTTGCGTATAACCATCCACTAGAAAAGTTACATAATGAACCTTTAAAATCGATCAATGATCTTTTACAGTAGGTTTCTTATAAGTAACACACATTTTGCACACTCATTTCATTGACGCTGCTTTCATTTCCAGACTCCTCACATCCCTGGAGCTCCCCTCTCCTGGACCCCTCTCCAGCCCAAGATAAGCCCAGCAAACGAAGCCCGGCGCTGGGGTGATATCTGCGAGACTTCCCTTTGAACCTTGGTCCAGCTCCGTCTCATCCACCGCGCTGTGAAACGTGAGCCAGAGTATCTCAAAATTCAGATTAGAATTCACAAAGGACCCCATTGAAAACCCAGGTATCAGGAGGATGTGGTCTGTGCCGTCTGCCTCCTCGGGGCTTTATAAAGAGGAGGATATTTGGTTTTTACTCAGGCAAAGTTACAGACACCTCCACATCTCTCATCTGTAATAAGCACATGGCATAAGGCTCTTAAAGGGACGGTTATTTTGTATTGGCAGAGTCCAGTGTCCACGATATTAAAGGCATTGCACAGCCCACTGAGCAGACTAATAAAAAGACTGATAGAAAAGATAGAGGAGTGTCACTGAGGTTATTCCATTCTTTTCCAAGCAACAGGAATTCATAAAAAACAATACATGCTACTAATATACTAATAATTGTTCTATTCACACGTGTCGGTCTACATCTCCAAAGCTCTAAATGCTCTGCTCCACCTTGTGATGTCATGAAGCGGTAGTTTGTAAGTGAACAAGCTCCTTTGACGTTTAGTTCAGTAGAGATCGGCAATTCCAGGGCTGAAATTATCCAAACGATTCTAGTGAAGGTGTGTGGAGTGTAAAAACACAATGGAGTTCCTGTGTTACGCCATGACATCACAAGGTGGAACAGAGCGTTTTCTGTTTAAGAGAAGAACTCAGCCTAAACACGCAGGGTTTGTGTGTGAAACAAAACACAACTCCAGGTTTGTTTGTGACGAGGAAACGCCATAAGAACATAGATCAGACAATAGTGTAATATGGGCCCTTTAAGATATCATCTCCATTCATGCTCATGACAGAAAGTTGGTAGATAGATTCCAGCTCCACCTGCTTTCAATATGCCTTTTAGCAAGACACTTGACACTTATAAATATATAGAAATAGCTTTTTTTTCAATATAAATAGAAGTTGTAGGCCAATTCATAGTCTATATGTCTCCATGGCGAATCGTAATATTCCACAGAATGGCATTAAACATACCTGTCCTCTCCACAGATCTGACCTGTAGCTTCAGTACAACCCTGCCTACAGACTGCTTGTCTTTGTTAGAGATGAATAAGTTTAATGCCATACTGTGGAACATTCTTCACAGAAAAGTTGCAAATTGCGTGTAACTTTTCTGCCATCTGCTTGTCTCCGTGGAGATGTTATTACTTTGTCTGTAATGTTCCACAGTAGGACATTAAACTTGTCCATGTAGCATTTATTCGTTACGGGTGTTTCTATTGCTCAAAAATACCATAATTCCTTCTCTGAACAGGGGCGCCTCCCCACAGATCTGAACTGTAATGGAGCATAGTTCTGTAATCTGCTTATGACTTGATCGTAGTTTAATCTATACCGTGGAACATTCTAGACAAAGCAATAACGTTTCCATGGAGACAAGCAGGTGGCGGACTTTCCACCAGAAATGTTACACAGTGCACCTTTAATAATCTCACCTGGTTGGTTCATAATATACAGATATACAGAATGTTTTAAGAATTATAACTTTTTAAATATAGTACACTTTTTAAATATAGTACACTTTTATTACACTTTTATTTTCTGTGTTTGTTCACTAAAAACAAACATTTCATCACCGAACTGGCAAACCCGAACCAGCACGACCCGTCTGTCCAGCGCTCACATCCAGCTCAGAATCAGCCGTGTTTATGGTTTAATAAAAGCGGCTTAAGTGGAAAAATAGGTAGTAAAAATTTAGCTGCGCTGTGGGCCTGGTCTGAGTCCAGTGTGGGTGATGTCATGGCCTCCTCCTCTCTTTTTCCACTACTGTTACTGGCCCGAGCTCAGAGCCAGCTGCCACACGCTCCTTCAAACCGCTGGGAGACATCTGACCAGCATCTACAGCTGCTCCCGCTCCTCTGGCTCGGGCCGGGAGAAGTTTTGGACGTGGATCTTTATGGAAAGATTCTGCAGACAAGAATGTACAGAATGTCAGATGCGTTTGAAGGAGTGACTGTGAGACTCTGAGTGTTATTGTAAAGTTAAAGGCGCCGTACGCGACTTTTACGGTCTTAAAAAAACGTGAAAAACAGAAATATGAATTGTCAACAGTTTCCAGCGGTCCGAAGTTATTCCCTTACCTTATGCATTCTGAGATTTTTAATTATTCACGACTTATTATTATTATTATTATTATTATACTTATTATTATTATTCACCATGATAAGTTTAAAACTGCATTTCGCACCAGAGCAGAGATTGCTAACAATGACTATCATGCTAACGTGCACTTCCTGATCATCTAAAGAGAGACGATCCCGCTCACAGAGAAAATGCACGCATGTTTTCAAGATAATTTTAAACTGTGACATTAAGTCTATGGCTACATCGATATTAAATGGAGAAGGAAGTTGTAGAAGAAATTTAAAATGAAAAAATAATAATGCAAAATTTAATTACTGTGGATTTATTTTATTTATTATTAATTATTATTTATTATTTTTATTATTTTTTTTATTTTGCTTTAATTTTTATCTCTGTATCTCCCTTTTTGTTCATTTTCTCACTTGAGCTCACCCCTTTTACTTTCTCTCTTCCCTTCAACACACACACACACACACACACACACACACACACACACACACACACACACACACTACATATAAACACTCAGTCATGGCTTATTTTTATTTATTTTATATTTATATGTATTATTATTATTAATAATAATAATAATTATTTATTATTATTATTATTATTATTATTATTATTTATTTTATTTTATTTATCTACTGTTTGTGTGTGTGTGTGTGTGTGTGTGTGTGTGTGTGTGTGTGTGTGTGTGTGTCTTGTCTGCAAACTGTCCCGTTACGTCTTCTGTCTTGTCATTTGAATCAGTACATCTTGTTATTAATGTTTTGGACCTATAATCTTTTTTTTTTAATGTTTAAATAAATACATTAATTAATAAAAAAGATAATTTTAAACAATAACAGCATCTGGAATTGAATAAATGTAAGATGCGTGCCATACTGTACAATCAAGAACAATTACCGTATTTTCCGGACTATTGAGCGCACCTGAATATAAGCCGCATCAACAAAATTTTCAAAGAATTTTATTTTTGTACATATATAGGCCGCACCTGTCTATAAGCCGCAGGTGTCCACGTCTTCAAGAAGTTTTCAAGTTCCGAGCATCTGCTTGTATTGCCTCTAAAGCTTTTGTCGTCTTTTTGCATTGAGTCAGTTCGTCACGCGCGAGAGTCGCTCTGGCGCTCTACTGCGCATGTCTCGAGCAGAAAGAGCCGCTGTCCTGTCTGGGATCATGTCAGTGTCTTGTATCATGTCAGTGTCTTGTAGGATTTCAACAGGATTTGAGGCTCTCCCGGGGGTCGGGGTTAGTTGTATCGATCATGTATGAGTGGATGTCCCGCTACTGAAGTTTGAGACGTTTCGTCTCGTCATTTACGCTTCACCTGCATTTAACACATACGGGTCATTAAGACGTATCCCACTCACTAATGTTCATTTAGCAGCAGAACTTATTTTATCACGCAGCGATAAACTGTTTTAGTGCTGACAACAGCGCTAGCGAGTGTTCTAACTAACCCTAACCCATGTTCACCGCACAGACAGCGGCGCTTTCTGCACTCAAGCTGCGCGCACATCCGCTGTGTTCATAGAAGAATAATCCGTCCATATATGAGCCGCATCGGTGTATAAGCCGCAGGGTTCAAAGTGTGAGAAAAAAGTAGCGGCTTATAGTCCGGAAAATACGGTAGTAATTCTGCATCTGTGTTTCTTCAGGTTTGATTCAAACTTCAAATTATAAATCAGACGTTGAATCCAGTTTCTCTTATAATTACTCTTATTTAGTCGTAGTAAAGTAGTTTCCTCAAATGCTTAAAAAAAATATTTCTTGGACCACTACTTCGTACTTCTACTTGATCTTGTGAAGTTTCCGTACTCTCTGATTACTCTCCCCGTCACTTTAAATCCACTTTTGTACACATTTCCTGGAGTGGAGTGGAATCTGCTAACGACTATCATGCAAACATGCACTTCCTGATTAGCAGACAAAATCACGCTTTATAAAGAGTACACCGCAGACTTATGTTGATGTTAAGATCTGCTTCTAAAATATATCTATACTGGGGTTGGCTCAAATACGTGGAAATAAATCAGAAAAGAACCTCTAAAGCTTTCATGGCTTTAAAGGATTCGATCTCCTGCCAAAATTACTTTCAAATATTTGTTTCACTATGCAACTTTTTTGGTTGGGGGTCCATCACCTTCTTGTTTCTATGGAGATGTCATTGCTCTGCCTGGAATGTTCCACAGTATGACATTAAACAGCTCTACTTTACATTTATTCAATTACAGGTGGTTTTAGAGCTCAAAAATAGTTAGAAAAACAGGTGTTCTGACTGTGAGCGGCGTCGCCTCTCCACAGATCTGACCTGTAACTTGGTCTGGTTATCTTATCCATGAAGATAGAAAAGTTGAATACCATACTGCGAAACAATCCAGACAAAGCAATAAAACCTCCATGGAGAAAAGCATTTGACGGACCCTCCACCAGAAAAGTTACACAATGCACTTTTAAGAAGGCCAAGACAGTTAGCAGGGGAAAAATGAAGCTATGATGCTACACAGTTCATTATGCCAAAAACTATATTGGTTTTTAATTGAAGCGTGTCAGTTGTTCGTTGTGATTGGCTAAAACTCTGCTGAAAGTCCCTCCTTTACTTGAACTATTTAAACAGGAACTTCCCTTATTACTGCCGTAATGTCAAAATTACTTTTACCAGGTTTAACAACAGAAACAGTGTTTTCACCCCTACTTCAAAATGCGTGGTTTACCCTTTATTATTAGACTGTCTACATCTCCAAAACTTGAAATGCTCTGTTCCACCTTGTGATGTCATGTGTTTTTAAACTCCAAACACCTTCATTAAAATCATTTGGATGCTTTAAGCCCTGGAACTGCCAATCTCTCCTGAACTAAAGGTAAAAGGTAGCAGAAAACTACCGCTTCATGACATCACAAGGTGGAACAGAGCATTTTGAGCTTTAGAGATGTAAACAGACTCATAATAAAGGGTTACTCAAACATGTGCGAACAAAACCAGGCATAACTCCAGCTCACAAGAGTCAATTTTGCGTAATATTGACCTCTTTAATCTCTTTAAACCCTTTAAACTCTGCTGTTGGTTACATCTATAAGAGTTTCCATTCTGAGTCCACAAACATGTACCTGCTGTAACCTTCTTGTTCTCAGTGGGAGAGGTTTGATTGACAGGTGGATTAGCTCAGCATCTGCAGTGGTGTGGAAAAAGGACGGCTGTTTTGTGGTAAAGATGGAGCAGAGGCACTGTATACGACATCTGTAATGTAATTTAATGGGCTAATGCTAACAGGCTTGGACACAGTGGGCAAACCAAACAGGGCTCGGGTTTGAACCAGGACAGAAGCTGAAGAGGAGGAAGTGTCTGGGGAGAGGGGAAGTATTACCCTAGACTAAACACAAATAATGGAAAATATTGGTCATATATTTTGTGTTTTTTTTGTGAAGAATTTTGTGTTGGATTGGGACAAAAAATGGACATGTCAAGGCAAGTTTTTTTTTGTTGAGAATCATTTCTATAGCTAATTAAAGTTCATTTTGTACATTTTCTGGTGCTGACTCCATGGAGATCCTATTGCTTTGCCTGGAATGTTCCACAGTAGGGCATTAAACTAATCTTTCTCTGGTAAGACAAATTGGTGACAGCAACGATCCTGCTCACAATAATTTAAATTATTATTATTATTATATTTTTTGAGCAATAAAAACACCTGTACTCAAACACTAAATAGATAGGTTTAATGCCATGCTGCGGAACATTCCAGGCATTCTCCATGGAGACAAGAAGAGGAGGCAGAACCCAAAGCAGAGAAGTTCCACCTTGTTTGGATGCTTTGTGATCAAGTGTTTTATTGATGTGTAGCGTACATTTTTAGCATCTTTGACAAATACTGTACGTTTTGTTTTTTGTTTTTTTCTTTTCTTTTTTGCTTCCTTTGCTGTCAGCAACAAGAATGAAAAATCACAAATCAAAGTCATTATGCTATGTTAATGGAGTGCGGGGATGGTTTATGGACTTAAAAACTGCACAGAAAAAAAGAAGAGTTTTATCTATGACACAACAAAACTGGCAAAATTCAAACAGAGCATTTATGAGTGCTCGGAGAAGGCAATTTTATATTACTAGATGAATTAAACAAGCATGAATGAAACAAAACACAACTACAGGTATGTTTTTGACAGTATAGCATGTCTAAAAGCTCAGTTTATACCTCGTCATATTAAGCAGTTGGTATGTCCCGTATCAACTTACATACTGATTATTATTGCTAAAAATGATTTACAATTAACAAAAGTAAAAATGAAAAGCGGAATAGTCTTAGGTTGAAGTTTTATGGAGCACAGCTTGTTCTAATGAAAGCAGCGTAGTAGAAAATTGTCCCGGTACACGGACCAAACCACACTACTTATTTACTCCAGTCGGAAAAAGGACTTAATAATTGAACACAAGAAGTCTATACACTATTGTGGAATGTTGTGTTGGCGTTCGGATACAAGGAGCTGGAAAAATGGCATAAAACTTCTTACAAGGCACTAAAGGGTTTCCAGGCTTTAATAATGTGGTTGGATTTTAAAGGAAAAGTCCATATAGCTTGGGAAGAGCTTTGGGGCAATGGGAATAAAAAGGGGGAGAGAGGGCACACCTGTCTATGTCCTGGAGAGATAATGATACAGATCGGATGGGAAGGAAAACATGTCTAGACTTAATTATGCAACAATTGCATAAAAAAAATTGAAAAAAAATTATTCAACAAACAATAATAAACCAGGAAAAAGACTAAGAATATACATATGACACCTATGGATCATTATGTTATATTTTTGACATTTTAAAGTTCCTATATTACACAAAATTGAGCTTTAAACCATACCTGGAGTTGTTTCATTCACATAGGTTTGAGTAACTCTTTATTATTAGTCTGTTTACATCTCCAAAGCTCAAAATGTTCTGTTCCACCTTGTGATGTCATAAAGAGGTAGTTTTTAAGTTAGCAGCTCCTTTTACCTTTAGTTCAATAAAGACTGGTAATTCCAGGGCTGAAATTATCCAAATGATTGTGGTGAGTTTAAAAACACAGTATTACCATGGTAAATTTGGCAATAAAAGCACCTGGAATTAAATAAATGTGAGATGTGTTTAATGCCAGACTGTGGAGCATTCCAGGGAGAGCAGTAACAACACCATGGAGGTAAGTAGATGGCAGAAAAGTACAATTAATAGTGATTTTGCATGTGTTTCTTGCCCTTCTCCTTCAGATTTGATGTTTTTTTGTAATATTTTTTGTCTCTATCCATTGACAATACCAGATTTTATGCATAATTCATTTTTTGTCCTTCCAAATTAACTTCAAATTGTAAATCAGATCTTGTATCCAAAACATCGCCTGTATAAAGAAGTGGACTAAGGGAGTGTGACGTCACCCATAGCAAGAATTTATTTACGGACAAAATAGCAAAATAAAAACACCAGGATCACATAGAGCGGGTTAAAACGAACATTTTAAGACCGAAAATGACGAGGGTCACTGCTGCACTTACAGAGAGGGGTGACAGTTTTTCAGTGTAAAGTCAATCAGAGCCAGAGTGGATGGACCCGGAAGCGCGCCATGTTCACTTCCTATTTGAAACGTGGCAACTAGAGGGTTTACTCTGTCAGTTTATATATACAGTCTATGGTTCAGACGGTTAACTCTTACAATTACTCTTTTTTTCAGGAGTTTCCCCAAATACTTTTAAACTAAAGTATTTCTTGACAGCTTCGCAGTACTTGTACTTCATTCATGTTTTTTCGCAGTAGCGGTATACTTCGGTACAGAGTCTGGCTGCTCTCTCCTCCTCTGCGAACGTTCCCACACTTTAAATCCACTTTTGTACATTTCCTTTTTGTCTTAACTCAATTGCATCTGCTGTTTTATGTTTGTGCTCAGACAGATTCCAGAGTGTCTACACCCCCCTTCCCTCTTTCTCTTCCTCTTCCTCTCTTTCACTCCTTTTACTCTTTCTTTCTCTCTGCTATATGTCTCTTTTCTCTCTCTTTCTCTCCCCCTCTTTCTCCCTCTAATTTTGCTCGCTCTTCCTCCCCCCCCTTTCTTTGCCTTCTCTTTCTCTCTGCTATGTTATTTTCTCTCCCTCTCTTTCTTCAATTCTTTCTCTCTCTCTCCCTTTCTTTTGTTTCACCTCCCTCTTTTTATTCCCCTTCTCTCTTCTTTCCTTTCTTTCTGTCTATCTCTCTCTCCCTCTTTCTTTGCCTTCTCTTTCCCCTTCCTTGCTTTCTCTTTCTCTCTGCTGTTATTTTCTCTCCCTCTCTTTTCTTTCGCCTCCTTCTTTTTATCCCCCTCTCTCTTCCTCTTTCCTTTCTTTCTGTCTCTCTCTCTCTCTCTCTCTCCTTATTTCTTTGCACTCTCACTCTTTCTCTACTTCCCCCTCTCCCTCTTTCACTCTGTCTGTGCCCCCCATCCCCCTTCTCTCTCCTCTTACTCTTTTTTCTGTCCCTCTTTCTCCCTTTCTTTCTCTCCCTTCTCTCTCTCCTTCTTTGCTGTCTTTCTCTCCATGTTATGTCTTTCTCGCACTCCCCTCTCTCCTTTTCTTTCACCACTCTCTCTCTCTCTTCATTCCTCTTTCTCTCTCCCATTGTTTTCTTTCACCTCTCTCTCTTTACCCCCTCTCTATTTGCTTTTCTCTTTCTCTCTCTCTCTATATATAACTGTCATATCTGTTTCTTTGCCCTCTTTCACTCTTTCTTTCACTCCCTCTCTTTCTCTCTTTCCTTACTCTCTCCATCTTTGCCCCTCTCTCTCTCTCCTCAGATTTGCCCCGGGTCTAGACTCTGGTGGAGGGTGAACCGGGGGCAGAAAAATGAAAAAAACTCTGCAGCTGCTTTGGTGAGTGGAGTGAGAAAATGTGAGAGACGATAGTCCGTCCTCTGAAAAGAACTCAACTGTTTCACACTTTAAAACCAGGACTAAACCGGGACTAAACCAGGACTAAACCAAGTCTGGACCAAAACTAAACAAGGATTAAATCAGGTCTAAACCAGGACTATACCAAGACTATACCAGGACTAAACCAGTTCTAAACCAGGGTCTGGATCAGATATAAACCAGGACTGAACTAGTTCTGGACCAAGACTATACCAAGACTAAACTAGGACTAAACCAGCTCTAAACCAGTTCTGTGCCAAGGTCTGGATCAGATCTAAACCAGGACTGAACTAGTTCTGGACCAAGACTATACCAAGACTAAACTAGGACTAAACCAATTCTAAACCAAGGTCTGGATCAGATCTAAACCAGGACTAAACCAGGTCTGGACCAACACTATACCAAGACTAAAGAAGGACTAAATTAGGTCTAAACCAGGACTACACTAAGACTAAACCAGTTCTAAACCAAGGTCTGGATGAGATCTAAAACAGGACTGAACCAGGTCTGGACCAAGAATATACCAATACTACACCAGGACTAAATCAACTCTGGACTAAGACTATACCTAGGACCAAACCAGTTCTAAACCAAGGTCTAGATCAGGTCTAAACCCGGACAAAACTGAACCAAATGAGTCGTAGAGCTGTAAAAGACTCCACACTGTGCATCAGTACTGGATATTCAAACCTGACTATGTTCCACACAAGGAGAAGAAGGACAGACTGGAGACAAGTTGGCGGAGATAAAATGAGAAGAGCAGAGCAGACGTCTACAGTGAGACGAGTGGACCCAAAAAAAAAAAAAAAAAACAACAAACTGATAAAGATAAAGAAGGACAAATTCTGTAGCAGGAGACGTAAAATAATAAAAATAATCATGACTATAATTAAATGGCTTATATTACGCTATTTTCTGATCACAAACAGACCTGGAGTTGTGTTTTGTTTCATTCACACATGTTTTAACGCACAAATCCTGCATATTTAGGCTGAGTTTTTCTCTCAAACCAAAATGTGGTGATACAGGAAGTGCTCCACTGTGTTTTTAAACTCCACACACCTTCACTAGAATCATTTGGATCATTTCAGACCTGGAATTTCAAATCTGCTGAACTAAAGGTAAAATGTAGCTGTTAGTACCTGTTAACTTGAGAACTAACACAACATGACATCACAAGTTGGAACAGAGCATTTTCAGCTTCGGAGATGTAGAAAGCCCAATAATTTAAGATTATTCAAACATGTGAGTGAAATAAAACACAACTGCAGGTTTGTTTTGACGAGGCAACAACATTATAACACGGTTTAAAGCTCACAAGAGTCAATTTTGCGTAATATAGGACCTTAAACACACAAAATTTGAGTTTAGGAATGCCTGGATTTTAATAAGTTTCAGTAACATGACCTTTTCCTTTTAAGGGCGCCATTTTGAGGACTTTGGACCAATCAAAACAGAACAGTAATGTTTTGAAGTGTTTATTGCCAAATCTGAACTATATTGGTACCACAAATCATAAGTTAAAATGTCATAGTGGCCTATAGTTGGTGGAGATTGTCTTTTAATTAAAGGCTGAGGATTCCATCTCCTCTTGCAATACGACTAGTGTGTCCTTGGGCAAGACACTTCACCCACCATGTTTTTATTTGTATAGAATTATGCAAGTATTTCTCTCATTTCTTTACATGGTGTCAAACTACGCCTATATAAACCCAGCCCCCTCCTCTCTAGCGCCCCCTGCTCCTGTGTGTGTTGTGCGTGTGTGTGCGTGTGTGTCTCTATCTGTGTGTGTGTGCGTGTGTGTGTGTGTGTGTGTGTGTGTGTGTGTGTGTGTAATCAGTGACATGTGTTTGTGCTCCAGAGTAAACACAGTCTATAGGGCTTCCCTCTGACTCAGGTCTCCCAGAGCTGAGGAGCAGCTCACACTCTGGAGTCTAGTGTGTGTGGAACGAATGTTTGTTGTGGGTAAAAGGACCAAACCAGGAAACTAGGACTAAACAAGGACTAAACCAGGGCTAAACCAGGACTAAACCAGGATTAAACTAGGATTAAACTAAAACTAAACTAGGACTAAACATAGGCTAAAACAGGACTAAGTAATGGACTGAACCAGGGCTAAACCAGCACTAGACCAGGGCTGACCCACGACTAAACCAGGACTAAACCAGGGCTAAACCAGGACTAAACCAGGATTAAACTAGGACTAAACTAGGACTAAACCTAGGCTAAAATAGGACTAAGTAATGGACTGAACTAGGGCTAAACCAGCACTAGACTAGACTTTTCTGGAATTTCCCCACTGTGAGACTAATAAAGGCATATCTTATCTTATCTTATCTTAGACCAGGGCTGACCCAGGACTAAAACAAGTCTTGTTTTAGTCCTGGGTCAGCCCTGGTCCAGGACTAAACCAGGGCTAAACTAGGACTAAACTAAGACTAAACATGGACTAAACCAGAATTAGTCCAGGGATAAAACAGGACTAAACCAGGACTAAACCAGGGCTAAACCAGGACAAACCAGGGCTAAACTAGGACTAAACTAAGACTAAACATGGACTAAACAGAACTAGACCAGGGATAAACCAAGGCTAACCCAGATCTGAAATAGACAAACTGGGTCTCAACCAGAACCAAACCAGAAAACTTAATTAGGGTTTAACAGTCTCCAGTCTAGTCTAAACAGAACTGGGCCATGACTAACCAGGTCCAAACCACTTTAGGACTAAACCAAGACTGAACCAGGTCTGAAGCTGAGGCAAAGAACAAAGACGGACTAAACAGCACTAAACCAGGGCTAAACCAGGACCAAACCAGGATTTGATTCACTAAACTATACCAGGTCTATACCAGGGCTAAATTTAAACTATAGGACTAAAGTAGAACTAAACCAGATCTGAATTGACCAAAGATGAACTAAACCTCATCAAGATTTGGAATAAACCAGGACTAAACCAGGACCAGTAAGGACAGTGTACTATACCAGAACTAAACAACCTGGACTAAACCAGGTCTAACCAGGACCAAACCACTATGGATATAGAACAGGACTAAAACCTGGGGTAAAGGCCAAATCTAAACCAGGTCTAGATTTGGACTAAACCGGGACTAAACCAGGACTAGTAACGGCTGCCTACTACAAACTATACCTGGACTAGACCAGGTCTAAACAGGATTAAACCACTACAGGCTATATAGGACTAGAACCTGGGGTAAAGACCAAGACTAAACCAGGTCCAAACCAAGGCCAGTACCAGAATCTTGGGTTAAAACCAAAGACGGACTAAACTAGGACTAAACCAAATCTAAACTTGGTCTAGACTTGGACAAAAACGGGAATATACCTGGTCTAAACAGGATTAAACCACTATAGGACTAAAAAGCAAAGACGGACTGAACCAGCTCTAGACTTGGACTAAACCGCTACTGAACCAGGTCTCAAATGGGGGGGATCAACTTCCTGAACCTTCCCAAAGTCGTGCGCACGGCCCTGGATGTTTGCGTGGTTCACTCCCCCTGCCCGGGCCGTCTCTCCAAACTTGACCGGCGGGCTGAGCGGAGCTGGGGGCAGTCTCGGCTCCAGCGCGCAGCGAGTGGAGCAAAGCGACTGGATGACAGCTGTCCCACTACTGCAACTATCGGCAACTTCTCCCCCCCGTGCCAAAAAGTCCTCCAAAACCCCACGAGTCAAGACGCAAAGGAAAAAACTCTCACCAAGCTTCTCCAAGACATGCAAATGCGTTTTTAACTTTGCTGTTGGAGTTCCCGTCACTAGAAAACCAAGATTTCTTTCTCATCGTAAATGGATGAAGTTTGCGTTTTGTTCGGCGCAGTTTTTTGGCGTTGGGGAGTTCAACCAACACCAAACCAAGTCTAAACCCAAGGAGAACTAAACCAGGATTTAACCATGCACAAACCAGGACTAAACCAGGTCTAAAACCCACTGGAGCTCCCGTTACTTTTGCGTCTTGGACATATCACTTCAAAAATGCCCGGCTTCTTCGCTCCAGCTCGCATTTAAACAATTTTTCCATTAACTTTGCAACTTTGGACGACACTTCTGGCTGCTTTACGCATTTGGCACGAACGTTTCACGCGATGGATTGGCTGTACTTGCTACTTTGGTGCTTTTGTCTCGTTTTGCATCGGATAGCGGCTGTAGAAACACATGGTAAGTATTAAAATAGCTGTCTACGCTCCACGGACGCACGCTCTAGCTGGATTGTATTGTGTTGTATTGGAGCTCGCACAGATAGAGGCTTTGTGGTTGGACAAATGAAGCCTATTGAAATTGATGGAACTGACACGGGCTGGTAGCTGCGGGCCATGGCCGATCAATAGTCCCTGATTTGAACTTTGTGTACTGCTAACATGACCACAAAGGCTTATTTGATTGGGTTTTGACAGCTGAGTTATCCGCATATTATAAAAGATCATATCAAACGTGTAACTTGTGGGCTATTTTTGTACTTTTTACTAAATTTAGAATGCATTTGGTTTGTTAATATGAATTACGTTTGAGAAAAAAGTAATATTAAGATCATTTAACAGCTAAATTAGACTAAACCAGAAGCCAAACTTTATTTTACTTTCAGTTTGATCAAGTTTAGAACACAGCTGACCTGTCAAATAGAATTAAATTAAAATAAAGTAATTTAACTACTCTGAAAACAGATATGTCCTTATAGATCTGGAGGGGCTTTCTGAGGTGGCTAGTTTGGACTAAACCAGGATTAAACCAAGACTAAACCAAGACTAAAGCAAGACTAAACCAGGAATAAACCAGGACTAAACCAGGACTAAGTCAGAACAAAATGAACCTAAACCAGAACTATTATGATGTTGTCACGACAAAACACAATAAGATGCTCCTTTAGTGTATAGCCTTTATTAAATGGGTTTCACAATAATCCAAATATACCACCGTTGCCATAGCAATTAACAATTCAAAACAAAATGTTGTATCTTTTTGGGCAAATGTTGTCAGTGTCTTATGTATAAAGAAAAGACTGAAATAGGGGCTGTATGGGTCTGTTCTATTGGACCATTAGCTGACAATTTGCCTTATAAAATTTAGTCCTAGTTATTTCTGGTTTAGTCCTGGTTTAGAGCAGGTTTAGTTCTGATTTGGTCCCGATTTAATCCTGGTTTAGACCTGATTTAGTTCTGGTTTGGTCCCAATTTAGTCCTTTATTCCTAGTTTAGTTATAGTTTAGTCCTGGTTTAGTCCTGATTTAGTCTTGATTTAGTTCTGGTTTAGCCCTGGTTTAGTTTTGCTTTAGTCCTGGTTTAGTCCTGGTTTAGTTCTTACATCCACAGTGCAGACAAAGAGAAAATAAACTTTTATAGTTGGCCTCTGTGACAGAGCTTGGAACTAAAGCAGTGCTAAACCATATGTCATTAAAGTTGCACTATGTAACTTGGTGGATGGTCCGCTTACCTGCTTGTTTCCATGGAGATGTTATTTGTTTAGAATTTTTACTGTGAGTGTGGTCGCCTCTCCACAGATCTGACCTGTAACTTGGCCTAATGGCGTCAACTCCCAGTATTTGTCGGGATGACTAAGTTAAGATGCCATACTGTGGAATTTTTCAGACAAAGGATTATAATTTCCATGGAGACAATCAGATAAACAGGATAACCCAGGGCTAAACCAGGACTAAACTAGGGCTAAACCAGCACTAAACCAGGACTAAACCAGGACTAAACCAGGTCTAACCCAGGACTAAACCAGGACTAACCCAGGACTAAACTAGGTCTAAACTAGCACTAAACCAGGTCTATTGTACCATTATCTAACATCACATTTTTCACTGAAGTTTTGCCATTTTGCCTTGTATAAACCATTACATCTTTTAAATAGAACATACCTCAACATTTACTCAACTAATTTTTAATCGTTATTACTTTATTTGACCCACTTTTGACCCGGTGACAGCGCTTGGCAACTGGCATTTCAGACCCAAAACGCCTAGAGCCAAACTAAATGGAATTACTGTGTGTATCTGGCACCTGTATTCCGGAGTATTTGAACACACCGTGGGAGGAAGAGGTGGTGACAGCTCCTATAATTGCACATTCTTATACAATAATTGAGCTTGTTATGTTGTATGTACCGGACTCCTGTGTAATCTCCAGTACGAATTATCCAATTAAGACAAAAGCACTGAAAAAGAACAATATTAAAGGCCCTATATTACGCAAAACTGACTCTTGTGAGCTTTAAAGTCGTAAATTCCAGGACTGAAATCATCCAAATGATTCTAGTGAAGGTGTGTGGAGTTTAAAAACACAGTGGAGCAAACACGAGCCCAGGTATGTCTATGTGTATGTGATTTATTGTAATTTCCTTAAATTATAAACAGATGTGACGTCCTGACATTTACTCTTTAAAGGTGCACTATGTAACTTTTTGGTTTGGGGTCCGTCACCTGCTTGTTTCTATGGAGATGTCATTGCTCTGCCTGAAATGTTCCAGAATATGGCATTAAACAGTTAAACCGTACATTACAGGTGGTTTTACAGCTCAAAAATACCTAGAAAAACAGACATTCTGACTGTGAGCGGGGTCGCCTCTCCACAGATCTGACCTTAACTTGGTCTGGTTTGGTCTACATGAAGATAGAAAGGTTTAATGCCATACTGTGAAGCATTCCAGACAAAGCAGTAACCATGGAGACAAGCATTTGACGGGCCCTCCACCAGAAAAGTTACACAATGCAACTTTAAGTTACTTTTATCTGAATGGTTCTTTTCACAAATCCTTTTTTACTCTTCCGTGAGTATTTTTTTAGACCACTACTTTGTACTTCAACTTGAGTCATTTTATTTACTTGAGTACAATCTCTTTGTTCTACCCACCTCTGCTTATAATAATAAATGTCTTTATTTATTTATAAAGCACTTTTAAGGTTTACAAAACCGCAAATAATAGTACAAAAAGCATAAAAATGGCACTAAAATAGACTTACAAAAAAAAACTAATAGAAAAAAAGGAATAAAATCAAACTAAAATCAGCTAAACGAACACCAACCGATAAAAATAGGGTTTAAGAAGTGATTTAAAAGATGATACTGATGGAGCGAGCCTCATCTCTTCAGGCAGGTCGTTCCAAAGTCGAGGCGCCCGGACTGAAGAGGCTCCATCTCCTTCGTCCGGAGCCTGGAGTTGGGAACAGCGAACCGGGACCTGCCTGAGGATCTAAGGCTCGCCCGGGGTTAAAAGTTCTGAAATGTAACTTGGTGCAGGACCTAAACAAGCTTTAAAAATGATCAGTAAAATCTTAAAATCAATTCTAAAACACACAGGCAGCCATAGTATTTCTGTTACTGATAAAGATTCACTGTTTTTGAAAGAATTCCACATCATTATTTGTTTAGGATTGTCTTAATATTATGGTTTAAAGTCCAATCATTTTACAATAATCACATCTTTGGAGTTGAACTTTCTGAGGCTTTTGTGGATTTTTTTTTAAATTTTCTGACCGAGAAGATGTTGAACTTTGTGTCAGTTTTAGTTTCATGTTGATAGTTCCAGTAATTACAGAGATATGAACCATAAACCAGGTCAAAACATCTGCATTAAGACTGAAAGCTCTGCCGATGGAGCCGCTATTGCGTTTGTCTGAAATCATCACTCCACAGATCAGACCTGTAACTTGGTCTCCACACTATCAGACAGCAGTAACATCGATCGCAACTTGGTGAAAGACCTAAACGAGCCGTAAAAGTGATCGGTAAAATCTTAAAATCAATTCTAAAATACGCCGGCCGCCATAGTATTTTTACTGATTTCTCTAATTTAGCATTTCTTCAGAACAATTATTTAATATAATCTTGTAGACATGTTGCCAACATCTACTTCAGTTCTTTGTTTTCTTTGTTTCATAACATATTTCTGTCTCTCTTCTAGAAAAACTCTCTGGAAAGCTGAGTGAGTACGTTCTCATGGTCCCCTTCAGCACTGACTACAGAGGGCGCTATCTCTCCCATGTGGTTTCATCCAGCGACCCCGTCTCCGAGCCTGCGTTTGACCCGAACTCCGAAGGCGCCCAGCGAAGGAGAGTACCCAGAGACCTCCATTCGTCTTCTCTTCCTCCTCCTCCTCAGCCCTCAGCCTCGTCTTCTCACCTCTTCTTCAACGTCACCGTTTTTGGCCAGGAGCTGCACTTGCGTCTTCGCGCCAACAGGAGGCTAGTGGCACCAGGAGCGTTTGTGGAATTTCAGGAGGATTTTGAGGAAAAGTCCAAAGAGCGGATTCACGGAGATTGCGTGTTCACCGGAGACGTTAGCGACATGCCCCAAGCCACGGTCGCCATTAGCAACTGTGACGGGCTGGTAAGTGCATTCATGTTAATCCTGGCATAACAGAAATCCACCGTGTGACGCCAAACTATGATGTCAAACTTCTCTCACTGCTAAAGGTGCACTGTGTAACTTTTTGGTTGGGGGTCCGTCACCTGCTTGTTTCTATGGAGATGTCACTGCTCTGCCTGGAATGTTCCACAGTATGACATTAAACAGCTCTACCTTATATTTATTTAATTACAGGTGGTTTTACAGCTCAAAAATACCTAGAAAAACAGACATTTTGATTGTGAGCGGGGTCGCCTCTCCACAGATCTGACTTGTACCTGGTTTGGTTCGGTCTCCATGAAGTTAGATAGACACAATGCACCTTTAGCATGAGAGATAGTGTTCTCTTATGGGAGATTCACTGTTTTTAGAAGAAATATCAAATTTATGATCCACAAATGTTGAACCTTCTCATTATTTGTTAGAGATTGGCACTGTAAACTTGACATATTAATATTATAGTTTAAAGTCCACTCAATTTACAATGATCACGTCTTTGGGGTTGAATAATGATACCACTTTCTGAGGCTTTTGTGGATTTTTTTTTTTTTTCTGACCGAGAAGACATTGAACTTTGTGTCTGCTTTAGTTTCATGTGGATAGCTCCAGTAATTACAGAAATATGAACCCTAAACCAGGTCAAAACATACAATACAAACATTTTAAACTTGATTTCAATGCTAAGGAATAGATTCGATGCTCAGTACAGATTCTGATACCACAATGATAATAAAAAAACACTTTCTTTAGACAATAGAATGTGATTAGTTTTCGTATCAAATTACTACCTGGTTTTCTCTTGCCTCAACCACATGACATGAACTAAAATATTTGCCTTTTACCACCGACTCACTACTTTTTATCAAATTCTTCAAAGTGAAAGGATGAGACATTTTCTATTATTATCTAGTGTTGATTTATGTAACTTTAATTTGACCACAGAGAGCCAAACCTTTCAGTACAACACACTCTGATCCCTATATTCCCTCTCTTTCAGTGCACGTTACACTGGGTACTGCTTTTATCTGCAGAAATAGCCACTTAGCCAAGTTTTCAGTTCTGAACAGTTAGTTACATAAGACCTGTAATAAAGAGCTCGGGGATTCTGGCTGGTGCTGTAACACGTTCATTTGAGCAGAAGTAAATAGGCACCTGTTGGAAGGAGACGTCTGCGCTGTCAAACATATACAGGAGGAAGTAAGTATTTGATGACTTCCCGATTTTGTAGGTTTGCCCACGGACAAAGAAATGAACAGTCTGTAATTTTAATGGTAGGTTTATTTTAACAATGAGAGACAGAATATCAAAAAGAAAATCCAGAAGATAACTTTAAAGAAAATATATGAACTGATTTGCATTTAATTGAGTGAAATAAATATTTGAACCCTCTAGTGAAAAAAGACTTATACTTGGTGGCAAAACCCTTGTTTGCAGCACAGAGGTCAGACATCCAGGTTTGCGCACATATCAGAAGGAATTTTGGTCCACTCTTCTTCACAGATAATCTATAAATCATTAAGGTTTCGTGGCTGACTCTGAGCTTCAGTTCCCTCCAGAGGTTTTCTATAGGGTTAAGGTCTGGAGACTGGGCCACTCCATGACCTTAATGTGCTTCTTCTTGAGCCACTCCTTCGTTGCCTTGGCTGTATGTTTTGGGTCATTGTGTTGGAAGACCCATCCACGACCCATTTTCAGTTTCCTGGCGGAGGGAAGGAGGTTGTCACTCAGGATTTTAATGGTACATGGTTCCGTCCATCCTCCCGTTGACGCAGTGAATGCGGAAAAACACCCCCAAAGCATAATGTTTCCACCTCCATGCTTGACGGTGGGGATGGTGTTCTTGGGGTCTTAGGCAGCATTTCTCTTCCTCCAAACACGGCGAGTAGAGTTAATGCCAAAGAGCTCGATTTTGGTCTCATCTGATCACAGCACCTTCTCCCAATCTCTAAATCATTCAGGCCTGCACATGTGCCTTCTTAAGCAGGGGGAGCACTGCAGGATTTTAATCCATTGCGGCGTAAAGTGTTACCAATGGTTTTCTTAGTGACTGTGGCCCCAGCTGCCTTGAGATCATTGACCAGCTCCTCCCGTGTGGTTCTAGGCTGATTTCTCACTTTTCTCATGATCATTGAAACCCCATGAGGTGAGATCTTGTGTGGAGCTCCAGACTGAGGTCAATTGATGGTCATTTTGTATTTCTGAAATTTTCGAACAATTGCACCAACAGTTGTCTCCTTAACACCAGCTTCTAGCTTATGGTTTTGTAGCCCATTCCAGCCTTGTGCAGGTCTACAATGGTGTTTCCATTTTGGAGAGTTTGGAGTCTGATTTCCCCCACTGTAGGTCCCTCGTGAATAGTGCTGTATCTGTGGAGAAAGGCAGTCCTTGAGACAGTGTAAAAGGGATGGAAAGCGTTTTTTAAATAAATGTCAACTGTATACTGAAGGACACTTTTAAAAAATAGGTCAGTACAAGTAGAAGTACAGAAGTATTCCAAAGACAAGAATAAAATATGTGAGAAATAAAGAAATATATAAGAAAATCAGGCATGTCTCTTGTTCAAGTTGCACTATGTAACTGTGTTGATACTTTGCAGTGACATCACGCTGGGGGTGTTCTACATGTATCTCTATGGTGGAATGTTCAGCAGTTACCACGGTCACACATTAGCAAACAACTTCCAAAAAGTTTTAGACAATGCTACATAGAAAAAAGAAAAAATACAAAATAGATTTAAACAGCACATGAGAGATGTTAGTGCTTGCCCTGGAATATTCCACAGTATGGCATTAAACATATCAATCTCCATGGAGACATACAGGTAAGACTACCAGGCCAAATTACAGGTCAGATCTGTGGTGAGGCGACCGCACTCATTGTAATAGTTTTCAATGTATTAAAACACTTGTAACTGAAAGCTAATGTGAAGTTGATATGTTTAATGCCATACTGTGGAAAACTTCAGGTAATGCAGTAATATCCCTATGGAAACAGGCCCCTTAGAGGAAATGTTACATAGTACATCAGGACCGATGTATTTGGACGTTTTATGGAGAGCTTTTTACTTTTATCCTGATGTAACTCTTCTTCCTGTGCATTAAGCTGAGAGACGTGTTCTTTTAAGCTCCAGCGAAGAGCTTGACCTGATTATGAACAACTGAAGCCACTTAAAGGCCCCAGACCCAATGTTTTCCCAAACGAGTCTTGTCCCAATACAGAAATACTTTATAAGCAGCTCTTGAGGTCATAATGAGTCTGTTGTGTTCTGTTTTACATCTAATTATAACAAACTTACACCGTGAACCTTTAAAGAACAACTGTTATTTTCAGAACTATAGACAATAACAAGTCTTTACATAACCTCATATATTAAAGAGACTATTTTGGACCATTATCTAACATCATATTTTTACACTGAACTCTAGACATTTTACCTTATATAAAACATTACATTTATTTAATAAAAATAATACACTTTTATCCAGCTAACTTTTAGACAGTGACTGTGCTTGTCAACTGGCAATGTTGGTCTAAACCAGGACTAAACCAGGTCTAAACCACGACTAAACCAGGTCTAAACCAGGACTAAATGAGGTTCAAAGCCAGTTCTAAACCAGGACTAAATCAGGACAAAACCAGGACGAAACCAGGACTAAACTAGGTCTAAGCAAGGTCTAAACTGTGACTAAACCAGGTCTAACCCAGGTCTAAACAAGGTCTTAACCTGGTCTAACCCAGAACTAAACCAGGATAATAAAGCTTTTTGTGGTCATAGAATCAGAAAGTGCGCTGTTAGCATCTGGTCTCTGAAAGTCGTGAAAAACTCTTCTAAACTCATCCCTGTGAGTTATTAGGACGGTCCGAATGCCTAAGGTAAGTGAGGAATAACTATCGAAACTAGATCCTAATTTGTCGCAGTCATCGATACTAAAAAAGTCCCATTGACAGGACAGAAATGAACCTTTCCTGAATAACTTTAGAACGATCTGGAGTTGAAAATCACATTCTATTGTCTAAAGAAAGAGTGTTTTTTTATTATTATTATTATTATTATTATTGTAGTATTGGAATAGGTATCGAGTATCAAGTCTGTTCCTTGGTATCGAAATTGAGTTTTGAAGATTGAGAATTTGAATATATGTTAGTAGTGGTAGTAGTAGGTCAGTGGAGTCTGTCATCAGTCCTTATATCACTGTCTTAATTTTGTCCTCTCAGCTCATTGATTCTATTGAAATCCCCATGTTCTTTCTCTTAATTCGACCTTATTCTAAAGAGGAAACATCGACTGACTGATGTAATATCCTTGTCCTTGTTTACCTATAGATTCACCTGGTTTGCTGATGCTACTTTGGGTTGAAGCTTTGGAACCTTTGCCGTGACATCGCACTGGGGGTGTTCTACATGTAACTTTAAATCTCCAGTACAGGCCTATACTTGATTTTGGGTGACCTGCAACCTAAAAATACCCATAAAGCTTATCTGGAACACTTTAGTGCAAATATAAAGGGCTGTGGGTGAGTTTTTAGGAAATTTAAATAACGTAAGTTGGGGGAGAAATATATAATATCAGCCCAAAAAGCTTATCGACGATTGTTTTTTTCATATCGGTCCATCTCTTATTGCTATGGTGGAATGTTTCAGCAGTTACCATGGTGACACAATGCACACATTAGCAAACACAGCCCGAAAAAAAGTTTTAAGATTGTCTGAGTACTCAAGAAAAAATAGAAAATTGATTTAAACAGCACATTTTCAATCAGTTCAAGTTCATGGTCCTGTCCTGTTGTTGTGTCTGTAGGCAAGACACTAGTAGCCACGGGGGCACTGCCAGCTTCATCGTAACTGTTGCAGTGAGCCTTGCGATTTTGGTCTTAAAATGTTCGTATTAACCCGCTCTACATGATCCTGGTGTTTTTATTTTGCTATTTTGTCCGTAAATCAATTCCTTTTCCTAATATGGAACTCTGCTTCAAATTCGCGCCAATCGCTAGCCTCGGTGAGCTTCATTTGACTGAAGCCGAACGCTATGGGTGACGTCACACTCCCTTAGTCCACTTCTTTATACAGTCTGTGCTTGAAAGACACTACAGTTATAAAATGCTTAAATCTTTCCTTAATTTTTGTTTCATGCGTCTTTAGCCCCTCACTGTTCTCTAAAAACACTGTTCCTCCTTGTGATGTCATTAGGTGTTATTACAAACCTCTTCGCCTCAACTTTTAGGTTAACAGCTATTTGATTTTAGCCTAATTTAACGCCGGTTTACTCTTAAGTGCACTGGTGTGTTTCGTAAGATCAGAGATTGTTACGGAATAATTTGTTATGCACCATTGACTTGAGTGTATTCTGCTCATGGAGAGGTCCTTCAGAAACAGAGCAGGTGTGTGGTGTTAAGATAAGAGATACTTAAAGGAGAACCATGTAAGACTATGAAAAACACTACTGATAATATATATATTAAAGGGCCTGTATTGCGCTATTTTCTGATGATTTCTGATGTTCTAATGTTGTTTCCTCATCACAAACAGACCTAGAGTTGTGTTTTGTTTCATTCACACATTTTTAAAGGACCACTAAACACCAAAACCACTTTTTTTCTACTGATTAGCTATGTAAATGGGTCTAAAATAAAAGTATATACCAATCTCTGGTCTTATTTTGGCATTTTAGTGCATATTTATTAAAAATCTGACTTTTTGGTTAAAAGCCGTGTCTGTAACGGCCTTTTTAGAATCAACTACGGCCACATTTGAATTTTCGGGTTGGACTAACGGCCGCCAATGAGTCAGATGCTGTTCTGAGGTTATTACGTGACGAGCTCAGCCCCGGCGTCTACGGGCGGTACGTGAGGAGCCCCTCTCAGCCTCGCCCCCACCTGGCACCGCTGGGCACTGCGATGTCCCGCCGTGTCTGGAGAAAAGGGAAACGGCGTGACCCAAGCACAAATGTCCGCTCTGGAGGATTTTTCAGATTTCGCTTAGGAGTGGAGTAAAGCTTCAGGAGGGTGTTTAATGGCTCTTTAAAGCACAAACCCTGCATAGACTATTTAGGATGAGTTCTTCTCTCAAACTGAAAACACTCTGTTCCACCTTGTGATACAGGAAGTGCTCCATTGTGTTTTTAAACTCCGTACACCTTTGTTCATCAGGGCTGATACTGAAACATTTACTGGATTGGATATAGGCTTTCAAATATCGCTATATATTTTTGGTCCAATTTTTTTATACTGCGCTTTTCCATCTCTTCAAGGAACCTCTCACTCATTCACACACACATCCACACACCAGTGTACGCAGACACTGGGGGCGAGGTGGGTTAAGTGTCTTGCCCAAGGAAACAACGACAGCATTCATCTGTGGGAGCTGGAATCTCACTGCTCAACCAGTTATGTTTATATAGTCCAACGAGGTTCATTTGGTCTTCCGATAATTAATTTTTCAGTTATTAGGTTGTTTTTTTCAGACCGAGAGTTTGTTTTCATACTTGACTGTTTCGACTGCTCACTGGCGATCTTCCTCAGAGTCACGTCACAGCAACATCATGTGAAGAAAAACTCTGAAAAAAAGAACCTAATAACATACAATAATGTTTATGTCGAGAGTGGGATTTGAACCACCAACCTTCTGGTCAGAGGACAAACGCTATACCAACTGAACCACTGTCGTCCTAATAAGTTGCCTCGAAAAATTTGTTTTAATTTTTATTTAGTAAGCAACATTTGGATTTTTTTCTTATATTATTTTTATTTAAAGGAAATAAATGCTGTTTTCAAACGTTGCACTGGTAAAAAGCTGAATCGCTGCTTGAAAACTACCGCTTCATGACATCACGATGTGGAACAGACCATTTTGAGCTTTGGAGATAATAAAAGATTACTTAAACATGTGTAAAGTGTATGTTTTTGAGGAGGTAACAACATTATAACATGACTTAAAGCTCATAGAGTCCATTCTGTGCGTACTTTAAACCATTTTATTTAGCCTACTTAGCGTTATGGCATATGGTCACACAAGCAGACATAGTGTTCTTTTCGTACAGTAGCAGCTGTTGTCAGTAAAGCTATAGAAAAAAACACCCATAATTCATAGCAGTAAAAAGGTTAACTATTTCAACAATGTAATGTATGGAACAGGTTGGGTCCATATGTTAGAGCAGATGTGGAGAGATTAGCATAGAAGTTAGTGCAGCAGAGCCAAAGTTCACAGAAGCTGGAGTATCATGAAAATATAAGAAGTGTAGGCCACTATAGAGCAAAAAGTTAATATTATACAGACATTTACGCTCCTATATTACTAAGCCTGTAACGATAAAAAACAGGCTGGACTGGAGGGACAACGGTAATGCTGTGTACAAGAAGAGCATGAGCAGACTCTACTTCCTGAGAAAGCTCAGGTCTTTTAATGTGTGCAGCAAATTACTGGAGATCTTCTCCCAGTCTGTGGTGGCCAGCGCCCTGGACTTCCCTGTGGTTCTGCTGAGGGAGCGGCTCCAGGAAAAGGGACACTGGACGGATTGACAAACTGATCCGTAAAAGTGGACACGTGATCGACTGTGAACTGGAGACATTTGTCACAGTGAGGGACAGGAGGACACTGGACAAACTGCTCTCCATCATGGACACTCCTGCTCACCCACTGCACCAGACTATAGAGGGACAGAGGAGATAATACTCCCTACAACTGTACAACAACTCACCCACCGCACCAGACTATAGAGGGACAGAGGAGATAATACTCCCTACAACTGTACAACAACTCACCCACCGCACCAGACTATAGAGGGACAGAGGAGATAATACTCCCTACAACTGCACAACAACTCACCCTTATGTAACAGATAATACTCCCTACAACTGTACAACTCACCCACTGCACCAGACTATAGAGGGACAGAGGAGATAATACTCCCTACAACTGTACACAACTCACCCACTGCACCAGACTATAGAGGGACAGAGGAGATAATACTCCCTACAACTGCACAACAACTCACCCTTATGTAACAGATAATACTCCCTACAACTGTACAACAACTCAGTCTTAATGCCCTGTCAATCAGCAGAGTATTTACACTGTCGTTCTTGTTTCTTGTTTATAGCTGTGATTTTATAGTTTATTTTATATTTTATTACTTATTTTTCTATTTTATTTTGACTTGTACATATACATTTATTTTTATAATTATGTCTCATTTGACTCCTGTCTCTTGCTCTTTTTGCTTTACCATCTATTTTTATTACTCTCTGTTATTATATTATATTGTGATGTTTGAGCGACTGTATCCAAATAATTTCCCTTTTGGATCAATAAAGTTTGTCTAAGTCTACGTCTAAGTCGCACGATAACTTTAAACGAGCTCGATAACTTTTCCAGCCGTGATCATTTCTATTTGCTTGCTTGTTTTCCTCGTCTCTCTCTCTACCAAAGAGACTGAACGTCAAAAGGCTTCTGTCGCTCTCTACTGACTCCTCTTGTTTCCTTTGCGTAATGACGCTTGAACGAACGTGTCAGTTAGGCGACTTGCCGGCCGTGACTGTATAAAAAAGTGGACTAAGAGAGCGCGACGTCATTGCTTAAACTTGTATTTCAATTACAAATGTTGTCATTGCTTTAAAATGCATTAAAAAGCAAACATTCTTACTGTGATTCTTACTTACTCTCCACAGATCTGAACTGTAACTTGGCTTGTTAGTCCCACCTGCTTGTCTCCATGGTGATAGTATAATGCCAAACTGTGGAACATTCTAGGCAAAGCAATAACATCTGCATTTAGGAGACCAAAACATTCACTTTTTGCAGTTTTCTTACTCCATCGCCAAACTTTCAGATCAGACTTTCTTTCTCGTACTAAACTCTGTCATTGCGGCGCAGGTTGTCAGGAGGTGGTTAAATTGAGCCGTATCCATGGAGACACCTGTTCAGATGAATTTAGGCGGGCTCACCTGTCAAACCAGACTGTCAAACTCAGGCTACGCTCGGTGGAGGTTTTGTGTTCAGTTTCCTCTCTCGTCTCTTTACTCAAGCCAAAGTCAACACAGAGCTGTCAGCGCGTTTACAAGGATATACACACAAGATTCCTGATATTTTGATATATTTTAAGACTCATTTAATCTGCTTTTACCTACTGTATACTCCTGGTTTAAATGTGGTTTAGTTCTGGTTTGGTCCTGGTTGATTAGCCCTGGTTTACACTTGATTTAGTCCTGGTTTTGTCCTGAAATAGACCTGTTTTAGCCCTGGTTCAGTCCTGGTTTAGCCCTGATTCAGTCCTAGTTCAGTCCTGATTCAGTTCTGGTTTAGTCCTGGTTTAGCACTGGTTCAGTCCTGGTTTAGCCCTGATTCAGTCCTGGTTCAGTCCTGGTTTAGTCCTGGTATCATCCCCACACACACTTGGCAGTATTTAGTCTGTGGGCTGTGTAGCTGCAGCTGACGGCTTTTGACAAGAGAAAATAAAAGGAAATGAAGTCTCTTTAGATCTGCTCCATCAGAAATCCTGTGAAGATGGTTCTGTTGAAGATACAAGATCTGTATCTGTGTCTCCACCAAAGACCAGAGGAGACCAGAGGAGACCAGAGGAAACCAGGCTCACACAGACAGTAAAAAGACTGTAAAAGACATTAGAAGAAACACAGGAAGCATTTTTGAGTTATTCAGTTATTATTGCTGTTCTGGAGTACTTACTTACTCATTTTTGGTTGAAGTTTCATCTTGGATTTGTCATGGATTAGCAGGCCCGTCGACAGAAATTTGGGGGCCCGAGGCAAGATTGCTTACATGGGCCCCCCTCTAATATAAATGAATAGGAAGAGAGTCCAGTTGTGGGCCCCTAAAACACTGGGACAACAGACCCCTTTGTCCTCCCCCTGTCTACTGTCCTGTGGATTAGTTTAGGTTTATTCCTACTCCTGACCCTGGTTTAGCCCTGGTTCAGTCCTGACATAGTCCTGGTTTAGATTCATTCATTCACTCCTAGGGTTTCCTGTATTAGACCTGATTTGGTCCTGGTTTAGTTCTGGCGTAGTCCTAGTTTAGATCTTGTTTATAGTTGTAAATTAATTCTGCTTGCATCCTGGTTTAGACCTGATTTAGACCGGGTTTTGACCTGCCCTAGACCTGGGTTAGCCCTGTCTTAGATTTATCTTAAATCTGTCTTAGACCTGATTTAGACCGTTTTTTGACCTGTCCTAGACCTGGTTTAGACCTGTCTTAGACCTGGTTTAGACCTGTCTTAGATTTGTCTTAAATCTGTCTTAGATCTTGCTTAGACCTGTTTTAAACCTGATTTAGACCTGGTTTAGACCTGCTCAGCCTCCACCACAGCACCAGGGCACCAGAGGAGACCAGGCTCGTATAGACTAAAAGAAATTATAAGAAACAGGAAGCATATTTGAGTTTTTATTGCTGTTGTGGACTTCACAGACTACTTTTTATTTTTGGTTGAAGTTTCATCTTGGTTTTGTCATGGATAAGTTTTGGTTTATTCCTACTCCTGACCCTGGTTTAGTCCTGACACAGTCCTGGTTTAGTTTAAGCCATTTAGGTCTAGACCTTGTTTATAGTCGTAAATTCATTCTGCTTCTGTTGTGGTTTAGACCTGGTTTAGACCTGGTTTAGACCTGGTTTGATATTGAGTTCAGGTTTATCGCTAATCTCTTCTCTCCCTTTCTATCCTCCCTCTCTCTCATCTCCGTCTTGTGTCTCTTCTCCTTTTCTGTTTTCTTCCCGCTCCTCCTCTCTATCTTCTTCCTTCTTCTTCTATGTCTCTCCCCTTTCCCCTATCCCTCTCTTTCTCCCTCTTTTCTCTTCTCCTTTCCCCTCATTTCCCCCATTCTCTCTATCTCTTTCTCTCCCTCTTCTCCTCTCTTCCTGTCTCTACCTTTTCTCTCACTCCCCTCCCTTCTCTCCTTCTTCTCTCTCGTTTCTCCCCCTTCTTTTCAGTCTTTCCCTCTCTCCTCTTTTCTTCTTTCTCCCTCATCTCCCTCTTCTCTCTCTCCCTGACATTTAAAGCTACACTATGAAACTTTTTGGGTTGAGAGTTCACCATGGAGACAATACTGCTTTGCCTAAAACGTTCCACAGTATTTAAATAAATGCATTTAAGTATTTAAGTATTAATTACGGGTGTTATTTATCAAAAATACCTTGAAAAATGAGCTAAGTGGGGTCACCTCTCCACAGATCTGACCTGGAACTTGGCCTGAACCTGTTTGTCGTCAAGGGGAGAGTAGACCTATTCTGCTAAATCAACTTTTCAGAGCTTTAACCGTGTTATAGTTGTTTCTCCTTCTCATTGACCCTCTTGAAGTTGTATTTGGATTGATTTGTGCACGTTTGAGTCATCTTTAATCACTTATTTTTATTTATTTTTTTTTAGACACAGTTTTGCCAATCAACAAATAAAATAAATACATTAAAATAAAATAAAAACTAAATAAAAATAAAAAATAAAAATAAATAAATTGGTACTACAAAAAAAAAAATAAAAAAAAAAATCTGCTGCTTACTAGCATGATCTGCAGCTATCAGTTGGAGATGCTGACGTCAGTGCCCGTAGCAGTTTTCTAAAGTGAAAATCACTGGACTTGTTTCTTTTATAAAGTCATTTTTGAATATTGCATTTTGATATTTGAATGTGCAAATTATAACAAAATAATCCACTATATTGCAGATTATTTTAATATTAAACTTGAAATTTAATGCCATCCTGCGGAACTTGCAGGCAAAGCAATAACATCTTCATGGAAACAAGCATTTTTAAGTCTACTTTTTATTAAAAAAAAAAAAAAAAAAGTTCCATACTGTGGCTTTAATGTTTTGTAAATAAAACTTGCCTAAATATAGAATCCAAATGAATGTGCACACTGACCTTTAGACAGACACACAGTTAATGAAAAGAAACCGTCGAAATAACTTCTGCGTAGCAACAACTGCCGTCCCCATTGTCGACGGATGGCTATGATTACCCAGCATGCCGCACGTGCTGGGAATCCGAATCCATGACGCAGATTGGGTTACACGAGTGCCAGATAAGCTAGTGCGAAAGTCAGCTAAAAGAGGAGCGGACCACCTAGCAACAGCGCGCACGATTTTTCCAATGTCAAATGATCGGAAAAATCACGGATACTTGGAAGTGGAAGCCCCAAATGGTAGCCAACGAGAATTTCCACTTCTATTAATCCTGGTTGCTAACAGCTCGCCATAAACTACTCCGCTAAAATCAACATAAATGTCAGATTAAAAAGGCTTTGATATTCGCTGCTCCCGTCTATCAACTTTACATGTGCTTAGAAATGTTGGCCAAGGAACAGACAAGAAGCAAAGTTGAATTATTCCGAGGTTAATTCAGAAAAAAGGTAAGAAAACTGAATGGAAAAGTCATGTTTGGCAAAAGGAATTAGTGATTCAGTGATTCTGGAGGAGCTGACAAGAGAAATGAGACCCCCCACCAAGGCGTTGTACATGTAGAAACCCGCAATGAAAAAGATATTTACTTTATTACAGTGCATAGATCTCAACTTAAAGGTGCTATATTACGCAAAATTGACTGTTGTGAGGTTAAAATCATGTTTTAATGTTGTTAGCGCATCAAAAACAGACCTGGAGTTGTGTTTTGTTTCATTCACACATGTTTGAGTAATTCTTTTTCTCTTATTATTAGTCTGTCTTCATCTCTAAAGCTCAAAATGCTCTGTTCCACCTTGTGATGTCATGAAGCTGTAGTTTTCAGGTTAACAGCTCCTTCGACCTTTAGTTCAGAGATTGGAAATTCCAGGGCTGAAATGATCCAAATGATTCCAGAGTGTTTTCTGTTTGAGAGAAGAATGAAACAAAACAAAAGCTTCAGGGAATCTTAGTTAAAAGTCCAAAACGACGAGGCTCAAACGCTAACAGTGACGTTAATACTGAAAATGACCAAGTTTGTCATGTAAAAACTTACTGTGATAAAGTAAAAAGCGGACAAAAAAGTGGAGTTACTTGGAATTACATGGAAGAAGCCAGCGCATTTTGACACTTTCCAGGTCTGTTTGTGATGAGGAAACAACATTATAACATCGATCAGAAAACAGCGTAACATGGGCCCTTTAAAAGCTTCAGTGCGTATGTTTTTTAAAGTATAAGAACGCTTTTTAAAGTTTTGTTTTTATTGCTCTGAAAATGAATTGTCTTGGAGGCCCATCCTGCTTATTGCCATGGAAATATTGTTCCATTGACTGTGCTATTCCACAATACAGCACAAAAACGTCTAAAAATCTAGCTCCGTAGAGAATATTCCGCAGTATGTTTTAAGTATAAAACTCATAACAAACCTTAGCATTTTTATATTGATACTGAGGGTGTGATGCTGTGCTAGACTTTAATCTGAGCTTTATTTTAACACAAAACGACCAAAAAGAACTGACTTAGCTGGAACTACAAGAGGTGAG
The DNA here is from genome assembly GCA_029959045.1 of Taenioides sp. WSHXM2023. Lineage (NCBI taxonomy): Eukaryota > Metazoa > Chordata > Actinopteri > Gobiiformes > Gobiidae > Taenioides > Taenioides sp. WSHXM2023. The sequence goes on along the minus strand of CM057104.1, from coordinate 6,388,851 downwards.
CAGATTTGTGGTGTTAAACAAGTCTCCCTTACATAACCAAGGATCTATAATAAAAACTGGATAAGCCCCACCCCCTCTGTCCCGGCTCCAGACCGACTAGTGGCCGCTCCAGGTACTGCAGCTCCCGGGAGCTTGGGCCCAGAAAGAATTCTCCCATAGAGCGCAATGCATTTTGGGAATTCCAACTGCCCATGTTCGGCTGACAGGGCATCCAGCTTTCACAAAGGTCGGATTTCGTAGGGATTCTTTTCTATTTTCACAACATAAACTTTTTAACATTTTTAAATCCTCAAAGCTCCTAAAACAGGGGTCTCCAACCTGTAGCTCTCCACCCCCTCGCCAAAGGATTTTGGAATCACACCATTGTGCTGAATTTGGTTAATTACATGCTTATTACCATCATAAATGTGTCATTTTGAAGCCCAACTTTATGCACTAATAAATGGACAATGGTTTATGTTTTATAGACACTTAACTGTACCAATTTCTTGCGGGTATTAAAATGAGTAGCTCTCTGACATTTTTGTTTTGTAAAGGTATTTCACCGGAGGAAAAAGGTTGGCGACCCCTGGCCTAAAAGTTAGCTTTGTAAAACAGGCTGCATCCCATTACTCTGTCTTACCCCTTCCCCTTTATCTACGTCTTTGTCTTGCCCCTCGATACCGAGCTGTGAGGGCTCGGGGTACGAATGTTCCCCTAAGAAACGGGACAACACTCGATTAACGTTTGCTTCTGTTAAGCAAATTGACTTCACACTGATTTGACCTAAAAAGTGCCACGTCAAGGATTATCGGGTACCTCAGCTCGACAAAAAATGAGCTTGTTTATACATGAAAGTTCGATGAAAACGATAACGTCGGCTAAACAGACGTTACTACAGTTAAAACCGCAACAACAGTTCACTAAAAGTAACGTAGAACATAAGCGTCAGAATTGTAAACCTGCTAAACTGTTAATTGATATTTACAACTGCTGAAAATACTTACATTTATGAGACTCCTTGGCTGGTCGACGTGACGCTCCATCCTGATCCCGACACCTGCCTGAGCTCGTAGGCCGACCCCTTCGTTTCAAATCTGGTCAAGAGCTTACTTTGTTTCAAGGAGTATGTAGCCCGAGGTCACGGCCCTAACCCTTGATCAAAATTAGAATCGAGACGCCCCTCGCCCTCACATGAATGCGCAAAACCAAGGGGTAAGGGTAAGACGAAGGGGTAAGACAGAGTAATGGGACGCAGCCGGATTGAGGAAGTAAATGCGGAAGAGAAAATTATTTTTGGGCCCATGCGCCAATGAGCACAGGCCACTGAAAACAACACGACGCCATCTTGGGTTCACCTTCGGATTTTATTATTGTTCTATGCGCATAACTTTACGTTTTTTAGTTAGTCACTCTCACCTTTTATGAAAATCCACCGCATAAACGGCGCCTTAAACGCTCGTATCCATCACAATCTCCTTCAAATGCTGCTGAAATCCATTGTGTATTTTTCCTGGAGTTCTCAAACAATCTTAAAAACGTATTTGTCTGTGTTTGCTAATACGCTTGTCGTATCTCCGTGGTAACATCCAAACATTCCGCCACACACATTCAGGCAGTGCAACGCCACCGCAAAATATCAATTCAAGTGCACGAGCCCGGACACTCCACACCTCCAGCTTTTCCATGTTTTCCTTTAGTCTCTCCCTAAGCCTTGTGTAAGACCTGGTTCATGTATTTAACCCCACGCAGGCCTCTCGTCTGGGTACGAGTCCAGAGCCGGTTCTTCTTTCTCTTCTCTTCTGTGATCCGGAGTTTAAATGACATGTTTTTGATGCACCTATAATGGCAGGTTAAGCTTCTGAATTGTCTGCACGGATCTGCCTTAGGCCCCGTGCTGTTTTTAGCTCAGGTTTGTTGCCGTGGTTACATCACCTCCTCCTCCGGGATACAGCGACAGGCGCCTTTAATGTGGTTTGAATCCGAGTCTGAGATCAGTGCAAATATTTGGAGGATTTGGAGGCGCGCCAGCCAAAGTGTAACGCCGAAATCTGTTGAGTAAACAAAATAGAAAAAATGTATTTTCATTTACTTGTATAGTCTAGTCTAATACGTGAATTAAAGCTGCATTGTGTAACTTTTTGGTGGAGGGTCCATCTAATGCTTGTCTCTATGCAGGTGTTATTGCTTTGTCTGGAATGTTTCGCAGTGTGGCATTAAACCTTTCTATCTTCATGAAGACCAAACCAGACCACGTTACAGGTCAGATCTGTGGAGAGGTGACCCCGCTCACAGTCAGAATGTTTGTTTTTCTAGGTGTTTTTCAGCTGTAAAACCACCTGTAATTTAATCAATGTAAAGTACAGTCCCTGACAAAAGTCTTGTCGCTTATCCATTTTGTAGAAACAAAAGCTTATAACCTGACTTTAAATTAATCGATTGGTTTTAGAAATGTCTCATATGAAAGCTAAAACCCTCCCAAATTATGCTCAATATACTAAAATAAATTTGCTTCACTGAAGAAAGATTGATCATTTAATGAACACAGAAAGGTCAGATTTTGGCAAGACAAAAGTCTTGTCGCCTTGTCATATGATGCACCCAATCCTAGATTACAGCCTCACCTGTGATCAGTTACTGATCAATCAATTAGTGGGTGTGTATAAAAAGAACCCCAGCACACCAGACCTTCACATCAACTGCAACTTGACCTCTGACAACATGCCTAAGATCCACCCTGAGACCAAAGCGTTAATTATCAAGAGGCTGAAGACCAGATCCACTGCTGAGGTGGCTGACACCTTCAATGTGTCTCAGCGTCAAGTACAAAGAATAAGAAAAAGATCTGAAAAGACTGGAGATGTTTTTGACAAGCCCAGGTCCGGCAGACCCCGCAAGACAACTGCTCGGGAGGACCGTTTGTTGATTCGAAAATCCAAGACCAGCCCCTTTTCCACTGCAGCAGAGCTCCACCAGGCCTGGTCACCTCAAGTCCCTGTGTCAACCAGAACAGTTTGTAGAATTCTGTCTCGAAATGGCCTCCATGGTCGAATCAGTGCACAGAAACCAGCACTAAACAAAAGGCAATTAAAAAACCGTGTGGCATTTGCCAAGGCCCACAGCCTGCTAAAAGGATGGACACTGGAAAAGTGGCAGAAGGTGGATTTCTCAGATGAATCCTCAGTTGAATTACATCACAGCTGCCGCAAATATTGCAGGAGACCTACTGGAGCCCGCATGGATCCAAAATTCACCCAGAAAACAGTTAAGTTTGGTGGCAGAAAAATCATGGTCTGGGGTTACATCCAGTATGGGGGTGTGCGAGACATTTGCAGGGTGGAAGGCAATATCAATAGCCTAAAATATCAAGAAGTATTAGCTACCTCTTACATTCCCAACCATAAAAGGGGTCAAATTTTGCAGCAGGATGGCGCTCCATCGCATACTTCTATCTCTACATCAAAGTTCCTCAAGGCGAAGAAGATCAAGGTGCTCCAGGACTGGCCAGCCCAGTCACCAGACATGAACATCATTGAGCATGTCTGGGGTAGAATGAAAGAGGAAGCATGGAAGGCAAAACCAAAGAATCTTGATGAACTCTGGGAGGCATGTAAGACTGCTTTCTTTGCTATTCCTGATGACTTCATCAACAAATTGTATGAATCATTGTGGAACCGCATGGATGCAGTCCTTCAAGCTCATGGAAGTCATACAAGATATTAAATATGGATCTCACAGCACCACTACTTAATTCACTGACGTTATGCAACATATTTTTGTATTTGAAGTAAATTATTTGTTCAGTTTTCTGTAGGCGACAAGACTTTTGTCTTGCCAAAATCTGACCTTTCTGTGTTCATTAAATGATCAATCTTTCTTCAGTGAAGCAAGTTTATTTTAGTATATTGAGCATAATTTGGGAGGGTTTTAGCTTTCATATGAGACATTTCTAAAACCAATCGATTAATTTAAAGTCAGGTTATAAGCTTTTGTTTCTACAAAATGGATAAGCGACAAGACTTTTGTCAGGGACTGTAGAGCTGTTTAAAGTCACACTGTGGAACATTCCAGGCAGAGCACGTATCCATAAAAACAAGCAGGTGATGGACTCTCCACCAGAAAGTTACATAGTGCACCTTTTTTACTTCCATATTAACTGCTAAATTTAGATCACCATGTTACCTTTTTTTTTTGTTTTTCAGAAATACTCTATTTGTCAAAAACAAATCTCCCTTTGCTCTTTGCACTAAGTCACTCCCCCTTTAGATCACTCACGACAAGTTCACACCTCTATACTACTATACAACTACTACTACTACTACTACTACTACTACTACTATACTACTATACTACTATACTACAACAACAACTACTACTACTAGGCCTATGACTACTACTACTTCAGTTACTACTACAGTAAATACCTTTTGTAGTTTGTCTTTAGTTCTTCGTTACAGTACTTCACTCTTCAGTCATTCCTGCACATCGCACCAGGTTTGTGAAGTTGTAGTACAGTTTTGTATCATGTTTTTGTATATTTATGGAGAATTGTCGTGTGGGAACATGGGTGAACGGATGACGTAGGCTTGTGGGCGGAGCCTCGTACAGAATCTCACAGCTAAACATAAGGAGGGTTTGAATAGGGCCCAGGAGAGATCGCTAAATTACTCAAACATGCATGGATGACTGTAAAACCACTTCAGGCAGGTTTTTGATGAGGAAACGACATTATAACATGGCAGAAAGCTCCAAAGCTCCAAAAAAATCGATTTGATACTTTTTCTTTGCCGTATTGAGGAACCTTTTGTTATTTTTCTGTACTACGATCATATTTGAGCTGTAGAGGTTTGAATAAATGTCTCCTAAGTCCCAACGCAGACACAAACTGGCTTCATAAGTGTTTCATTCTGCTGTTTATTCATCTTAACACATGTTTTGGTCTTGTTTTCATTCATGTTATTTCCAAAGCTCCTTGTTGAAGCCTGATCCCTGAAGCTGGGCCTGGTTAGTGCTTGGATTGGAGACTACTGTGGGAATACCAGGTTCCACATTGAGTCTCCAAAGAGTATCCACAATATAAATTAAAATAAAACATAAAATAAAGCATAAAAAATATAGAAAATAAATAAGAAAGTCAATAAAAAACATAAAAAATAAATAAAAAACTGTTGTTGTATCCTTAATAGTGTTGTCACGATAATAAAATTTCAAACTGGATTTCGATACAAAGGAAAACACTCGATACTCAATTGAGACTTCGCAGCTGATGTCCTCAACATTCCCTGGGGGTGTAATGCTAACTGGAGGAACTGCTCTGTCTGAGGCTTTGCGAGGCTTTAATCTGAGCTTTATTTTGACACAATCTGACCAGAAAAACTGACTTGGCTGGAACTTTAACACGTGATATGCTGATTTGTGGTGTTAAACAAGTCTTTCTCACGTAAAATTACACTCAGAAGCTTTTTCAGTTTTTCAGTTACAGTTTTTCCGTTAGTCCCGCTCACCTTTTTGTTAAAAATCAAACTCCTAACGCTCGTATCGATCACAGGCTTCTGAAAATGTGCTGTTTAAATCAATTTTTTCTCGAGTTTCCAGGCGATCTTAAACTTTTTTTGACAGTGTTTGCTAATGTGTGCGTTGTGTCACCATGGCAACTCCTAAACATTCCACCATTAGTGATACACGTAGAAAACCCCCAGCGCGACGTCACTGCGAAGTATCAATCCCGATACCCCAAAGATACTAAAAACGCTCTTTCTTTAGACACCAGAATGTCAGTGATTCAAGTTTAGTAACTACTTAAAGGTACAATATGTAACTTTCTGGAGGTTTCACATCACCTGCATGATTCAGTGGAAACAGAAAGTTAAAACCATATTTCAGAACATTCTCCATGACGATAGACCTGTTTTATGCCATACTGTGGAAAATTATAGCCAAATAAGAGTCAGGTTTGTGGAGATGCAAGCCTGCTCGGAGTAAGAATGTAAGTTTGTATATGTTTTTCAGTGCAATAAAAACAAAAACAACAGCTTTAATTAAGGGTTTAGGTAAATAATTAGGTCGTTTCTAAGCCTGACGCATTCTCAATCAACTGTTTGTGCGTTCAAGTCGTTCTTCTTGCTTCATTAACTCTAATAAAAGTCTAGTTCTTATAAAGTCTACTCTAGTCCTGTTTTCAGAAATAAATCTTCGCCACCGAATGAGAAAACACCTGAAAGCATTTATTTATTTCAGTGGTGTAAACAAAGAAATTCAATTAAAAATGGGTTAATTTTAATTGACCAAATCCTCAAATCACTTTCTTTTATATATTTTTTATATTTCCCTCCCTCGATACTAGTTTTGGTATTGATTAGTATCTGATTTCGATACTTTTGACCACCCTAGTCCTTAGGCAACACACTTCACCCATGTTGCCCTGTGCGTGAGTGTTGCTGTTGGTCAGAGGGGCCCGTGGCACAGACTGGCAGCCTCTCCTCCCTCCGTCTGCCCTGTCTCTGCCCTCTCTCCTCTTTCTCTCTTTCTCTGTGACATACAGTAAATACAGCTCTGAGCTCATTGAACCCACGTGAGGAATTTAGACAGAGTACATATTTACTCTTTCACACGACCACAACCATCCTGTCTCCTCTCTTTCTCTCTCTGTCTGTCTCTTCTCTCCTCTTTCTCGTTCTCTCTCCCTCTCCGTGTCTCTCACCTTTTGCTACCTGAACCCTCTTCTCCTCTTTCCTCCTCTTCCTCTTTCTCCTAACTCTTAAATCTACTCTCTACTCTTCATCCTCTCAGCTTGAATTTTGCGATATTGATTAGAGATGCACTGATCCTTTTTTCAGCTTTTTCAGTACCACTTTAGATACACTCCTCCCTCTTCGCCTTCTCCCACTCTTTCACCTCTCTCCCTCTCTCCTCCTCTCCTCAGCCCACTCCTCCACACACATTTGTACCCTCTTTCTCTCCCTCTCCTCCTCTCTCCTCTCTCTCCTCCTCTCCTCAGTCCACTCCTCCACATACATTTCTACCTTCTTTCTCTCCCTCGCTTCTCCTCTCTTCTCTCCTCTCATCTCCCTCTCTCCTCCTCCTCTCAAAATGGGGAACAGAACAAAACAAGCAGGAGCAAAATATAGTTACATATACCATTGTGTGCTCAGTAGACTCATCCCCTCCTCTTTCTCTCTCTCTCTCTTTTTCTCTGTCCTTCTCTCTCCTCCCTCCACTCCTCCACATTCATTCACACCATTACATGCTCAGTGGACTCCCTTCCTCCTCTCTCTCTCTTCTTCTCTCCTCCCTCTTTCCTCCTCTCTTCAGTCCACTCCTCCACATACATTTGTATCCTCCCTCTCCTCCTCTCTCCTCTCGCTCCTCCTCTCCTCAGTCCACTCCTCCACATACCTTTGTACCTTCTCTCTCCTCCTCTCTCCCTCTCCGCCTCCTCCTTCTCTCCTCTCCTCCTCCTCTCTTCAGACCTCTCCTCCACATACATTCACCCCATTGCGTGCTCAGTAGACTTCTCTCCTCCTCTCTTTCCTCTCCTCCTCTCTTTCCTCTCCTCTCCTCCGTTCCTTAGTCCACATACATTTGTCCATGCTCAGTAGACTCCTCTCCCCCCTCATCTCCTCCTCTCTCTTCTCTCCTCGTCTCCCTCTCTCCTCAGTCCACTCCTCCACACACTCACTCCATTTCATGCTCAGAGGACCTCTTGAGTGACCTCATTTTGATGCTCGCTCACACAAACTAAAGCCTGGTCCTTTTTGAGCCGTGTCTGATGAGCACACAAATCCAGCTCTCTGTTCCTTCAAATGGATCTTCAGCTCAATTCGACCAAACTCACTGAACCAAAGCTCTGAACACTGGAGATGTGAAGTTCTGCCTCTGAGTCATCTCCATTTCTTTGTTTTTTAAAGGTTCTATGTGACACAAAATGGACTCTTGTGAGCGTTAATCCATGTTATGTTATTATCTCTTCAGAAACAAACTTGGAGTTGTTTTGTTTCATTCACGTGTTTGAGTAACTCTTTATTATTAGTCTGTTTACATCTCCAAAGCTCAAAATGCTCTGTTCCACCTTGTGATGTCATGAAGTGGTAGTTTTCAAGTTAAAGGCCATCGTTTGCTTCTAGTTCAGCAGAGACTGGCAATTCCAGAGCTGAAATCATCCAAATGATTGAGTGTTTTTTTCTGTTTGAGAGAAAAACTCAGTGTAAATCTGCAGGGTTTGTGCGTTAAACATGTGTGAATGAAACAAAACACAACTCCAGGTGTGTTTGTGAGGAGGAAATAACATTATATGATAGAGTAAAATAAAAGTATACGTGGGCCCTTTAAACTGTCAAAAAAGTTATGACCAATCCCTTTGAAAGCATATTTTTTCCTTCAGTTTAGTCTGTCAGGCTCATGGACCATATAAAGAAATGGACTAAGCGAGTTTGAAGTCCTCCATAGCGTCCGGCTCCAGTCAAATGAAGCTCATCGAGGCTCGAAGTTATGGAGCGAATTTAGACCCAGGTTCAATACGAGAAATAGAAATTTATTTACAGACAAAATAGCAAAATAAAAACACCAGGATCATGTAGAGGGGGTTAATACGAACATTTTCAGACCAAAATGACAGTGACAATTTTTCATCGATGGAGCCTGAAGCGCACCCATGCTCACTTCCTATTTGGAACGCGGCGGCTAGCGAGTTAGCTTTATCCCTTTATATACAGTCATATATATGGTCAGACTCTATGTCCTTCTCCACATATTTATAATCAAACATCTTAAACCACATTTATATAAGAAACATTCATCTGGTCGAACCTTCAGAGCTTCAAACAGAGGCTGGAAATCCTTTAATCCTCTTTATTACTCACCACATTTTCATTTCCTTTCCTATAAAAAGGCCTAATTCTTCACCGTTAATTACATTAATTAATATAATTTTTCAGTGTTTGATGATTGAGGTTTTCCAGAAAATAGTCTTTTTCCGAGTGATTAATTTGTTTTTATAGAAATTATCAGCTGCTTTTATATTAAACGCAGTGTAATTATCTAAAGTGTGCAGTGTGGAATATGAAAGTCTGAAAATGAACTCAGGTAAACGGTGAGATTAAAGTGTAAGTCAAAGAGTACATTTTAGGTTTTTTTACATTGAAGTGAAGGTTTAGGTTTTTTTTTTTCATATTTTTTTAAGGTTAAAGGTGGATTGTGTAACTTTTCTAGTGGAGGGTCCGTCAGATGTTTTTCTCCATGGAGATGTTATTGCTTTGTTTGGAATGTTCCACAGTATGACATTAAACCTTTCTATCTTCATGGAGACCAAACCAGACCAAGTTACAGGTCAGATCTGTGGAGAGGTGACCCCGCTCACTGTCAGAATGTCTGTTTTTCTAGGTATTTTTGAGCTCTAAAACCACCTGTAACTGAATAAATGTAAAGTAGAGCTGTTTAATGTCACACTGCGGAACATTCCAGGCAGAGCAATGACATATCCATAGAAACAAGCAGGAATAATAACATCTCCATGGAGAAAAGCATCTGACAGACCCGAAAAGTTACACAATGCACATTTAAAGTATCGATATCGGTGCGTCCGTACTTTTTAGACAAAGTTCAACACAAAATAATAGAACATTTTTGTGATCGTCTAAACGCTGATCAGATCGAGTCAAAAATGTTTGTATTTTATTTAAATTTGAGGAAACGAACACTTGTAATTTTCCTTTTTCTTGTTCCGGAGTCAGAAAAACACTGGGATCGTAGTTTACAGTGTTATTCCCAGATGTGATAAACAGCTGATCCAGTGTAAACACGATTAGACCTGATGCCCCGAGACTGTGGGACGTTTATTCACTGCATTTTTGGGACGTGACTTTTGGTGTCTGTCCAACTTCTCTCTCTCTTTCTCCCTCTTTTTCTTCTCTCGCACTCTCTTTCTATCTCTCTATTACCCCTCCTCGCTTTCTTCTTCTCTGTCTTGCTCTTTCTTTCTTTCTTTCTTTCTCACCCTCTCTTACCCTCCTTTCCCCATGTTACCTTCCTATCTCTCTTTTTCACTTCCTCCTCTCTATCTCTCTCCCTCTCTTATATCTCTTTTTTTCTCTCTCAATCTATCTAGCCTCCCTCTCCCTCTTTCTTTTTTTGCCTCTCTCCCTTTCTCTCTTTGCCCCCTCACCTCTCTCCCTCTCTTTACCCCCCACTCCCTCTCATATCTCTCTCTCCCCTCGCTCACTCTCTCTGATCTCTCTCTTTCTTTGTCTCTCTGCTCCTCTTCCTTTCTCTCTATGCCCCCTCACCTCTCTCATCTCCCTCATCTTTCTCCCCCTCGCTTTCTCTCTCTCGACCCTTTCTCTGTTTCTCTCTTTCTGCCTCCCGCTCTACCTCTCATCCCTCTCCCTCTCTTTATCCCCCCTTTCTCCCTCTCATGTCTCTCTCCCTCTCCCACCTCACCTCTCTCTCTATTTCCCTCTCACCTCCCCATCTCTCCCTCATCCTCTCCCTTTCTCGGTCTCTCTCTCTCTCTGCCCCCCTCTCATCTCTCTTTCCCTCCTTGCTATCTCCCTCTCATCTCTCTCTCTCCCCCTTCCCTCTCTCCCTCTCATTTCTCTCCTTCTCTTTAACCCCTCCCTCTCCTTTTTCCCTATCATCTCTCTCCCCTCCCTTTCTCTCTCTCATCCCCCCTCCCTCTCATTTACCTCCTTCTCTTTACCCCCTCCCTCCTTCCCTTTCTCCCTCCCTCTCCTTTCTCCCTCTTCTTTCTCCCTCTCATCTCTCTCTCTCCATCTCCCTCTCTCCCTCTCATTTCTCTCCCTCCCTTTACCCCCCTCCCTTCCTCGCTCTCTCTCTCTTTTCTCTCTCTGCTCCCTCTCTTCTTCACTGGAGCGTGTTCACATCTGGATATGTCCTTACCAGATGTGCGCTCACCCCAAACAGGAAGTACTTGTGCTTGTCTGTCTGGTATTTCCTGTCTGCACGTGAGCCACGGGGCCAAACACCTCAGCTCCAAAACCAAAACCGAACCTGGAAACTCTGGAAATTTTACACTCGTCCAGAAGAAACAGCGAAAGACTGAAATATGAAATGACAAACGAGTTTCAGAACATCTAAACGACAGGATTAGCAGTTTTCATGCAGAATAAAACCAGAGATTTTATTGTTTCTGGAGGAAATTATGGCACTTCAAAAATTCAAATTCAAATGCTGATTTTTATTATTTTTGCAGCCATAATTTCAGGTTTAAATTTTTGTATTTTTCTCATTTCAATCAAATGTCGTCCTTAAAATAACGCTGTCAGATTTTGAGTTTGACTTTCATAAACTTGAGCTGTGTCCTCAGAAGTAAATATTGAGACTTCGCAGCTGATGTCATCGATATTCTCTGGGGGTGTGATGCTAACTGTAGGCACTGCTCTGTCTGAGGCGCTGTTCCTCAAGTTAGACTCTAATCTGAGCTTTGTTTTAACACAATTTGACCAGAAGGAACCGACTTAGCTGAAACTAGTCTCTCGTCAAACTCGTAAACAGGACCATGAACGCTCGGACTGATCACAGACTCCTGAAAATGTGCTCTTTAAATCCATTTTGTATTTTTTCGTACGTTTTCAGACAATCTAATAACTTTTCGACAGTGTTTGCTAACGTGTGCATTGTGTTGCCATGGTAACTGCTGAACAAGGATCGATAGCTTTTACTGACAACAAATGTAATGTTGATTTATTCTTAATTACAAAAACATTGCACATGACGGACCAGTTGTTTTATAATTTGATGTTTCGGTTCTCAAGACGATTCTCCAATCAGAAACCAGAATGAGCCTCTTTCATTTGCGTTGCCAGTTTCAACGCTGAAATTCAGTTGGTTTAAACTTAAAACGCCTCTCTCTGATCTGAACGGTCTCTACCTAAACCCCAGAACCTGCTGCCGATCATAAATCAGTGCTAGTGCAGCCTCTGCAGCTCAGAGAGGGAATTCTGGAGGTTCTGAGCTTCACTTGAGGCCTGTCCATAAACTGAGAATGAGAAACACATGTATGAAACCTCTATCTATAGGTTAAAGGTTGTATAGAGGACTTTCCAAGGAAATACAGCGACTGTTTCAAATGATGACACCACCATCCTGCTCTTCCACAGCTCCTTAAATAAAAAGGCCTCCTTCCGCGTCTTCCCGCCTCCTCTTTACGCTAGAAATCATGTTTGTTTCCAGCCGGTGCGCGTTCAGAATCGCTGTTGAAGTTCTTTGTCCAGAAGTAATTTAGCGACCAACGCGTCAGTCTTTAGACCCTTCGTCTGCTTCAGCTCACGCCATTGCTGGAAGGAATCTCCGAGAATCACCTTAGTTTAGCTTCGCTCCTTTACCCCTTCTCTTCTTCTTTCAGCGACCTCAAAAACGGACTTTCTTTTGCGGCTAACTGGTCATGGATTCTTGTCTGTGATCGCGACAAACTTTGTGCAAACTGTGAGGAAGCTACAGTTGGAAAAAGCCGCTAAGAACCGCTGCATTGGTCGAGTAAACGGCGTCTTGCGGATTTGGAATGCGTAAGAGACGAACATAAACCACGTAATCCCAACGCGCCGGCGAGTCAGTTACGCTAGAAACATAGAGAGTTTGATTGACAACCTGACAGCCCATCGATAACGAGGTTTCATTCATAATTACAAGGCTGCTGCATTTCTATAACCCCATTTTGAACTTTCACTGACAATTTGAAAAAAGAAAAAATCCTCCATACAACCTTTAAAGCTCTGGAGACAAAGGTTCAGTTGTGATTGTAGAACCTTTATAAACCACATACATACTGCTCTTTAAAGATTTTTCTAAATATGAAGAGGATTCGTGTCTTTGTGCTCAGCAGCTCAAAAGCAGAACACAAAGAACATGGCAACCTTATATTACGTTATATTTGGAACTAAAAACTTCTACATCGTGTACTGCTCCTGTAAGAGGTTATGTGAACTTCCAGGTACTTTAGAAATGTTTTCAACACAGCGTAACTCCTTTTAAAACATGAAACTTTTCTGTATGTGAACTCGTCCTCCTGCCTGTTTGGAAACAACAGGGCAGTTTACAGGTCAGATCAGTGGAGAGGAGAAGTGTGTTTTTAAGCACCAGTAATTGAATAAACACAAAATACATACAGTATAATGCCGTACTATTGAGCACCTTGAAGTAAATGTATTAATCAGCAGTAGTAGTATCAGTGGTAGTAGTAGAAGTAGTAGTACTTCTTTCTATCTTTCTATTCTTTTTATCTCTATTTTGCTCCACTCTCTTTCTCCTCTCTTCTCCCTCCTCCCTCTCCTTCTTCCCCCTTTTCTTATCACTTTATTTTCTCCTCCATCTTTCCCTTTTTCTGTACTTCCCCTTCACCCCCCTTATATTTTAGTAGTTGTAGTAGTAGTAGTAGTAGTACTAACAGTAGTAACAGCAGCAGTAGTAATAGTAGTAGTAGTAATAGTAGTAATATTAGTATTAGTAGTAACAGAAGTAGGAGTAGCGGCAGTAGTAGTAGTAGCAGCAGTAGCAGTAGCAGTAGCAGTAATAGTAGTAGTAGTAGTACTAGTACTTGTTCTGTCCTGTGAATGTGACTTTTTTAGTATCGATACCTGCTCAAATGAGTATCTAGTTTCATCATTAGTTTTAGAATCTGATTTTTGATACTTTTGCCTAGTAGAAGTATTTTACATTCTGCAGTAGTACTTTTCCTTTGCCTTACTTCAAGCTCTAAGTACTTCACAGTAACAGTGTGACAGTGTGACCTGGTGCTGTGTGTCCGGACGGTGTAATCAGGTTCAGTCTGATATTTTCCACACAGTCCCAGTGAATCACTCGTGAGGACAGTGTTCTCAAAACACAGTAATAAACTCAGAGTCCAAACTAGAGTCTGGTGGAGCTCAAGATGTGTGGATAAATACTTCTACTACTACTGCTACTACTACTGCTACTGTTACTGCTACTGCTACTGCTACTACTACTGCTACTGCTACTACTGCTACTACTGCTACTACTACTGCTAGAAACTTAGCCGGAACTACAATAATTCGCGGATTTGTGCTGTTGAACAAGTCTCTCGTAAATAAAATTACAATCACAAGAAAGCTAGCGTTAACCAACAGTTTTACACAGCTGGGAAAATTGTCAGTGCATCTTAATCACGTTAGAAACTGATTTTTTGGAATAACTTTTGTATTTGAAAGTGACGTGAATTTGAAAATAACATCCTCATTCAGTCTGTAACGTTTTCTCTTTTTTTGTTTTGGTCTTTGCCACGTTTGTTTTTGCGTCATTTTCCTTTTTAAAACCAAAATCTGTCAACTCCAGAAATAAGGAGCAAATCCGACAGTTTAAACGCACCAACAGCATTTCATTTATCCATTTTCAGACACGTATGCCGTCTTTTCGTGTCACGTTTTCATTGGAATTTCTGTGTTTTTTCTTGTTTCCGTTCACGCCTGACTCCTCCCATCTCTGTGTACATGCCCCTGTCTTTATTTGTATAGATTTAATTAACATAAAGAATATTTATAAAAGCATCCCCGGGGCTCACACATTCACAGCTGTGTTTTCCTATGGTAATATCACATTTTCTATCACAGTCTTCAGTTGTGTTCATTTAAAGCTCCCATATTTCGCTTTTAATCTATGTTTTAATGTCGTTTCCTCGTCACAAACACACCTGGAGTTGTGTTTTGTTTCATTCACGTGTTTAACGCACAAACCCTGCAGATTTAGGCTTCTTCGCTCAACAGAAAAACACTCAGATGTTGTTGTTGTTACAAGGGGATAATTTAATTTAGTTAATATTATCTTTTAGATGATCATATGTGACATTTGAAGATAATCGCTGTAACTGTTGGTTAAAGCGGATCTATTCTGCAAAATGGACTTTTCAAGAGCTTTTAAAGGGCACATGTTACAGTATTTTCTGATCTATGTTCTAATGTTGTTTCCTCATCACAAACAGACCTGGAGTTGTGTTTTGTTCAGTACCGGAAGTGCTCCACTGTGTTTTTAAACTCCATACATCTTCACTAGAGTCATTTGGATGATTTACAACCCTGGAATTGCCAATCTCTACTGATCTTAAGGTAAAAATGTAGATGTTAACGTGAAAACTATCACTTCATGACATCACAAGGTGGAACAGAGCATTTTGAGCTTTGGAGATGTAGAAAGACTAATAATAAAGAGTTACTCAAACATGTGAATGAAACAAAACACAACTCCAGGTCTGTTTTTGATGAGGTAACAACATTATAACACGACTTAAAGCTCAAAAGAGTCAGTTTTGCCTAATATAGGACCTTTAACCATCTCTAATGTGGAAGAAATCTCCGCGTCTCTAGGGAGGGAAAGGGAGAGAGAGGGAAGGAGGGAGAGAAAACAGAGAGAGGAAAAACAGGAGCGTGAGAGAGGAAAGAGGGAGAGAGGGGAAATGATAGAAAGGTAGGTAGAGAAAAGGAGGGATAGAGGAAAGAAGTGAATGAGAGTGAAGAGGGAGGTAGAGAGAAAAGGAGAGTGAGGGAGAAGAAAGGGAGAGGAGTGAGAGAGTGGTAGAAAGAGGGTAGAAGAGAAAGAGAGTGAGAGAGAAGAAGAGAAAGAGAGGGAAGAGGATAAGAAAAATGAAAAGGGAGAGAGAGAGAAGAAGAGAAAGACAGTAGGTCAGTTGAGGTCAAACGGAGCTAAACTGGAGAAAGATTTAGTTCAGATATTGTGGAAAACTTCTTTTGAACATGCATCAAAAAACAAATGGAAACCTATAAAGCTCCAACATGTAACTTTTCTGGTCCAGGTTTTTTTTTTCTATAGATGTTATTGCTTTGTTTGGAGTGATGTTCCACAGTATGGCATTAAAAACGTATCTAACTCCATATATAGAAGCAAGTGACACCGCTGGGCCAAGTCAAAGGGCAAATTGCAGGTCAGATCTGTGGAGAGGCGAGCTCACTCACGCCAAGAATGCAAATATTCAAGTGTTTCTATAGCAATACAACATCTTTAACTGAATATGCGCGAGATATCTACATCTAATGCCAAACTGTGGAACATTTTATGCAAAACTATAACATTTGAGCAAACTTTGTCTTGCCCCAGCACAGATTATATTGTATCAGCAGCTCTTGAGCGTTTTATTGTCTAATATTCAGGAATTGTGTGTTAACATGCTAGTTGTTGTTATTGTCCAATAATCAGGAAGTGTGTGTTAGCATGCTAGTTGTCGTTATTGTCCAATAACAAGGCAAATCAATAACCAGGGACCTTCTTTCCCAGAGGCTCTTTGGTTGCTGTGATACATGCAGTGTGTGTTAGCATGCTAGTTGTCATGGCAAAACTTCACTCTGGTGTCTGAGAGTTGTGAAAAGTGCTCATAAATGTTCTGAATGCATAAAATGAACTTAAAATGAAACGTAAAAAGAACTAGCTCTGTTTTTCACATTTTTAAGACAGTAAAAATCAGGTACAGCCCTTTTAAGTATTTTAAAGGTAGTTTTTTTCTTCCTTTTTTAAAGTTCGGCCATGGAAAAACTATAATCTGGTCTTTGAAAGTCGTGAAACGCTCTTATAAACTCATCTGGGTGAATAATTAAGAAAGTTATTAATGCATAAAATGAACTTAAATGAAACGTAAAATGAACTAGCTCTGTTTTTCACATTTTTAAGACAGTAAAAATCAGGTACAGCACTTTTAAGTAAGTTAAAGCTATTTTTTTTTGCCTTTTTTAAGTTTAATCATGGCAAAACTATAA
This sequence comes from Taenioides sp. WSHXM2023, assembly GCA_029959045.1. NCBI lineage: Eukaryota > Metazoa > Chordata > Actinopteri > Gobiiformes > Gobiidae > Taenioides > Taenioides sp. WSHXM2023. The sequence continues at coordinate 6,372,145 of CM057104.1, read as the reverse complement.
TCTGGTCTCTGAGAGTTGTGAAAAACTCTTATAAACTCATCAGTTAAGATGTTTTGAATGCATAAAATGAACCAGAAATCAAATATGGCTCCTTTAAACATTCCAAAGCATGGGGCCCAGTACCGCACTTTGAGAACCTCATTCTTGTATAATCATGTTGAAAAGTACTGCTCAAACTCAATCTTGTGCAGTCCACCACACGCTGGCCCAGGCTTCACTCATTAAAACTGTTTACACAAAGTTACTTAATTTCAGGAACAGATCACTTTCCAAAACCATCAAAACACACGCGCTCCCCGTGCTCTTTCCCTCTGGTTTTGGGCTGTTTTGGTTCAAATCTACGTCAGAAATCCCCTTTTACGTCACGTTCGGATGACTCGAATTCCTCCGCCATCCCATAATAATCAGGCCTCCCCGTGAGCCTGTTAAAGCAGAGTTTTCCTGTTTAGTGTGAAATTGACACAACTCCATAAATCTTCGGAGAGGGGAGCCCCAAAGTGTTTGAGTGATTATCGAACCTTAAGAGCCCCAAGGAACACCGGGGTTTGCAAAGAAGTGCTGATTCCGCTGGTGTTTTTCACTAGAGATAAATGAAAAGGAAAAAGAAAAGAAAACAACAAAAGAAAAAAGAAAAGAAAACTGCTGATAATTACATTGAATTTGAATTCTTTAAAGGTGAATTGTGCAACTTTCCTGGTGCTTTTCTCCATGGAGATGTTATTGCTTTGTCTGGAATGTTCCACAGTATGGCATTAAACCTTTCGATCTTCATGGAGACCAAACCAGACCAAGTTACAGGTCAGATCTGTGGAGAGGCGACCCCGCTCACAGTCAGAATGTTTGTTTTTCTAGATTTTTTTTAAGTATAAAACCACTTATAATTGAATAAACGTAAAGTAGAGCTGTTTAATGTCACACTGTGGAACATTCCAGGGAGCGCAATGACGTATCCATAGAAACAAGCAGGTGACGGACCCCCAACCAAAAAGTTACACAGTGCACCTTTAAATGGATTGTAAACCATTCGGGTGTGTTAGTTTCAGTACTTTTCAGAACTCTTAAAAACTTTGTCCAGTAGATAGAATTCAGTTTTCTTTTGCGATAAAACATGCTAAGAATTACACTGATTACACCTGCCTGCTTGTCTCCATGGAGATGCTATTGCTTTGTCTGAAATGTTCTGTAACATAGCTTTAATCTGTTTTGCATTTATTCAATCGTGGGTGTTTTTTATATGCTCAAAAATCAGACCTGTAACTCTGCGGACTCTCACGGTAATGCAAACAACAACTAGCATGCTAACAGCACACACCAGCATTAATTCCTGGTTCGTGGACATTAAAAACGCTATGAACCGGGAAGTGTTGTTAGCATGCTAGTTGTTGTGACGGCAAAACTCCGCTCTGGCTACTGAAAGTTGTAAAAATTGCTTATGAACTCATCAATGTTTTTAAGTAAAAATCAGGTACAGCAGCTTTACTTTGTTCCAAAATATTATGCAAATTATGTTTTTCTCTGATTTTGCCAAATTGTCAGTATAAATGGAAGTCATCATCATTTTGAAGTCAACAACCTTTAGAGAACAATTCTAATGTTATTAAACAAACCTCCCAATGATAACAGTTTTGTTTTTTTGTTTTTTTTTCAAAAATAGACTCTTAAAATGCACTGGTCCAAATTATTCTGCACAATAGAGTTTCAAACCATGTTATTGTTGCAAAGAACTGAAAATGCTCATTTGTTTATTTTTCAATTAGACGCATTAGCATATTACTGAAACCAAAAGTTATTTCAATCAAAACATCTTAACAGGTCAAGTTACATTTGAACACAGGAGCTCTTATTTGACAGGAGCTTCATAATTCTTACATCCACTGAACCTGTGAGTTTGGGAAGAGTTTGTGGTTGAATTTCTTTGGAGGATGTCAGAATAACCTCCCAGAGCTGCTGTTTGGAGGTGAACTGCCTCCCGCCCTCATAGATCTTTCACTTGAGGAACTCCAAAGGTTCTCAATAGGGTTGAGGTCAGGGGAAGATGGGGCCACACCATGAGTTTCTCTTCTTTTATGCCCAGAGCAGACAATGATGCAGAGGTATTCCCTGCAGCATGAGATGGTGCACTGTCATGCATGAAGATGATTTTGCTACGGTTCTTCTGTTTGTACCATGGAAGAAAGTGTTCAGTCAGAAACTTCACATACTTTACAGAGGTCATTTTCACACCTTCAGGGACCCTAAAGGGGCCGACCAGCTCTCTCCCCATGATTCCGGCCCAAAACATGACTCCACCACCTCCTTGCTGATGTCGAAGCCTTGTTGGGATGTGGTGGCCGTCCACCAACCATCCACCAACCATCCATCTGGCCCGTCCAGGGCTGCACAGGACTCATCAGTGAACAAGACTGTTTGAAAATTAGTCTTCATGTATTTCTGGACCCACTGGAGCCGTTTCTGCTTGTGAGCTTTGTTTAAGGGTGGCTGAATAAAAGGTTTATGCATAACTGCAAAACCTCTGGAGGATCCTACACCTGGATGTTCGCGGGACTCCAGAGGCACCAGCAGCTTCAAATCCCTGTTTACTGCTTTGTAATGGCATTTTAGCAGCTGCTCTCTTAATCCGATGTATTTGTCTGGCAGAAACCCTCCTCATTGTGCCTTTATTTGCACAAATCAATGTGTGCTCTGAAACAGCTACAAATCTCTTAATAATATGATGATCACGCTTAAGTTTTCATGAAATATCTAAGGTTTTCATACCTTGTCCAAAGTATTCAACTATTTCACACTTTTCGGCACTAGAGGAATCCTTTTTCTTTCCCATGTGTGTAGAATTCCTCAGTCGTCCAGGTAGAATCCATAGCAAAAGGAGAAATTTAATTTGTCAACTGGACAGAGTTTATTTGGTCGAATACGTTTTGCAGCTCATCCAAGCTGCTTCTTCAGTTCTGGTCAGATGCTGGTGGACACTGCTTTATATCTGTTTGAAGGGAGGAGCTTAATTACAATGAAAATTACTCTGAGACAACACATATTTATTTACAGTTTCTGTTAGTCAGGTGAGTCTATTCAATATGGAGTGTTTATAGTTTCTGTTAGTTAAGTGTGTCTATTCAATATGGAGTGGGAGTGGGGGAGTAGTTAGCATATCCATTCAGGGCCATGATGGTGTTTTCACACCTCTGGACATGTCCTGGCTAGTCCCATTGTTTTCTCTGTTTGTTTTGATTTAGGTTTGAGAATAGAGTTATAGATGGGAGACAAATGATGTCTGAGACCTCCATTTCTGTTCAAGGAAGGATTCTGTTTCTTGACAAAAATAGCCTCTTTAACTCCCCTCTTTCAATAAAACGAAGAGAGCCAAGAAACAGGACAACAGAGAACCAGAACCCAGGAGAAAGGGTGTAACTATTCCTTACCTGGCTGGCGTTTCTGAAAAACTACAGAGGATCTTCAGACAACATGAAATCTCAGTCTATTTCAAACCCACAAACACTTTAAGACAAAAACTGGTCCATCCTAAGGACAAAACACCGAGCCACAAACAAAGCAATGTGGTCTACTCCATTCAGTGTAGTGAAGACTGCAGTGAGCGCTACATTGGAGAAACAAAACAGCCACTTCACAAAAGGATGTATCAACACAGACGGGAAAACCAGGGTGGGCCGCAATCTGCCGTACATCTCCACCTTAAAGCCACAGGCCACTCCTTTGAGGACAGCGAGGTCCAGATCTTGGCCAGAGAAAAGAATTGGTTTGAGAGGGGAGTTAAAGAAGCTATTTTTGTCAAGAAAGAGAATCCTTCCTTGAACAGAAATGGGGGTCTCAGACATCATTTGTCTCCCATCTATAACTCTATCCTCAAACCTAAATCAAAACAAACAGAGAAAACAATGGGACTAGCCAGGTCAGGTCCAGAGGTGTGAAAACACCATCATGGCCCTGAATGGATATGCTAACTACTCCCCCACTCCCACTCCATATTGAATAGACTCACATGACTAACAGAAACTGTAAATAAATGTGTCTCTCAGAGTAATTTTCATTGTATTTAGCTCCTCCCTTCAAGCAGATATAAAGCAGTGTCCACCAGTGTCTGACCAGAACTGAAGAAGGAGCTTGGATGAGCTGCGAAACGTATTCAACCAAATAAACTCTGTCCAGTTGACAAATTGAATTTCTCCTTTTGCTATTTTTCTTTCCCGTGTTGCTTGAAAATTGCTCTGCTCAATAATGTGGAACGTCCTTCTTAAGTCGTTTTGATTTCACTGAGACACAAGACCATCCATGAGTTTCACTGGAAAACTAAACTTTAAACTTTAACATTTTATGACGCTTAAACACAATTTGCATAATAATTTGGAACGCGGTGTAAGTTTTTAGCCGCATTTAATCACTATAGTTTTAGATCTGACCAGGGTTTTTGTTTTTCTTTCAGGCAGGTCTGATCCGCACTGACAGTGGAGAATTCTTCATCGAACCTCTGGAGAAAGGACAGCAGGACGTGGAGGAGAAAGGGAGAGTCCATGTGGTCTACAGGAGGTCTGCCATCAAGAGAGAGGGAGGAGAAAGAGGAGAGGAAAGACACAACGAAGGTAAGAACAAGGAGAGAGGGAGGAGAGAGAGGGAGGAGAGACAAAACAAAGGTAAGAACAAGGAGAGAGAGGAAAGACACAATGAAGGTAAGAACGAGAGTGAGGGAAGAGAGAGGAGAGGCGAGAGAGGAGAGGAAAGACACAACGAAGGTAAGAACAAGACAGAGGGAGGAGAGAGAGGAGAGGGAAGACACAACGAAGGTAAGAACAAGGAGAGAGAGAGAGGAGAGAGAGGGAGGAGAGACAAAACAAAGGTAAGAACAAGGAGAGAGAGGAAAGACACAACGAAGGTAAGAACAAGACAGAGGGAGGAGAGAGAGGAAAGGAGAGACAAAACAAAGGTAAGAACAAGCGAGAGGGAGGAGAGAGAGGAGAGGAAAGACACAATGAAGGTAAGAACGAGAGTGAGGGAAGAGAGAGGAGAGGCGAGAGAGGAGAGGAAAGACACAACGAAGGTAAGAACAAGAAGAGAGGGAGGAGAAAGAGGAGAGGGAAGACAACGAAGGTAAGAACAAGGAGAGAGAGAGAGAGAGAGAGGAGAAAGAGGAGAGGAAAGACACAATGAAGGTAAAAACAAGGAGAGAGGGAGGAGAGAGAGGGAAGACACAACGAAGATAAGAACAAGACAGAGGGAGGAGAGAAAGGAAAGGAGAGACAACAAAGGTAAGAACAAGCGAGAGGGAGGAGAAAGAGGAGAGGAGAGACACAACAAAGGTAAGAACAAGAGCGAGGGAGGAGAGAGGAGAGGCGAGAGGAGAAGAAAGACACAACGAAGGTAAGAACAAGGAGAGAGAGGGAGGAGAGAGGAGAGACACAACGAAGGTAAGAACAAGAGAGAGGGAGGAGAGAGAGGAGAGACACAACGAAGGTAAGAATGAGGAGAGAGAGGGAGAAGAGAGAGGAGAGGAAAGACACAATGAAGGTAAGAACAAGAGAGAGGGAGGAGAGAGAGGGAGGAAAGACACAACGAAGGTAAGAAGAAGGAGAGAGCGGGAAAGGAGAGACACAACGAAGGTAAAAACAAGAGAGAGAGGGAGCAGAGAGAGGAGAGGAGAGACGCAACGAAGGTAAGAACAAGGGGGGGAGAGAGAGAAGAAAGGAGAGACACAACAAAGGTAAGAACAAGAGTGAGGGAAGAGAAAGAGGAGAGGAGAGACATAACCATAGACTGGCCATAGCTAACCTGCTAGCTGCTACCTTCTTAAATAGGAAGTGAGCATGGTTGTACTTCTGGCTCCATCTGTGGCCCTTCTCTCTGTAACTGCTGCAGCGACGCTCGTCATTTTGGTCTATAAATGTTCTATAAGAGTTAAATAAGAGTAGAGTAAAAAGTATAAGTAACAAGCTGGAGCACATTTTTACATCACCATCTCCTGTCCCCTCTGCTCCTCTCTTCTGTATTTCATATTTCTCATTTAACCTTGTCTCTGTCCTCAAACCTCAGTCAAAATATGCCATGAAATCCTTCCAACGCCATAACCCAGAGAACATTTTTTATGGCAGAAATAAAACCGTGTACGTGAACACCTGAGCGGGAGATGGACGAGCTCTGCCTGACTCTTTAATCCTCATCACATCTGTCGCTCTGTTTTTATGATCTTGGCCAGTCTGGGGTCACTGGAGCTGAGCTGGAATGTGACTCCTGTTTTTAACCTTTGGCTTGAACCTAAATCAGAACGAGCAGAATATGACGTGAAGTCAGATTTTGTTAAAGGTTCAATATAAAAAAAAAAAATACTCTTGTGAGGTTTAAGCCATGTTATAACGCTGTGACCTGAAGTTTTGTTTCATTTGCACATGTTTGAGTAACACTTTATTTTTAGTCTCTCTACATCTCCAAAACTCAAAATGCTCTGTTCCACCTTGTGATGTCATGCAGTGATAGTTTTTAGTAGTTAACCGCTACTTTTCACCTTTAGTTGAGTACAGATTGGCAGTTCCAGGGTTTAAATCATTCTAACGATACTAGTGAAGTTGTATGGATTTTAAAAATACAGCGGAGCATTTCCTGTATTACCACATGACATCACAAGGTGGAACGGAACGTTTTCCATTTGAGAATTCAGCCTAAATCTGCAGGTTTGTGCGTTAAACATGTGTGAATGAAACAAAACACAACTCTAGGTGTGTTTGTGATGAGGAAACGACATTAAAACATAGATCAGAAAACGGCGTAATATGGGCCTTTTAAGTCAATGTAACTTTTCAATTTTCATTTCATCATTTTAGAACTCGTGAATATTGTAAAACTAAACAACTTTACAGAGACTTTTATTAGCCTTATTTACACTGCGTCTCTCCTCAGCCTTGGACCACCTGCTGCTAAAGTGGTGCGTGTATTTGTATGTATGTGTATATGTGTGTGTTCAAAATGGTCCCGTTTTGGTTTCAAATTTTAATCCTTGTTATGGAACTAATACATAGACTGTATATATAAATGAACATAGTTAACCCGCTAACCTCAACGTTAAAATAGGAAGTGAGCATGGGCGCACGTCTGGCTCCATCGACTCTGGTTTTCACTTTCTATTGAAAAACGTCACCTTTCTCTCTAACTGCTGCTCTCAGGCTCCTCATTTTGGTTTTAAAATGTTTGTATTAACTCGCTCTACATGATCCTAGTGTTTTTATTTCGCTATTTTGTCCGTAAATAAATTCCTATTCCTAATTTGGAACTCGCCTCCAAATTCGCCCCTATAACTGCTAGCCTGGATGAGCTTCATTTGACTGGAGCCGAACGCTATGGTGACGTCACACTCCCTTAGTCCACTTCTTTATACACGGACTATGGTCTAATATTTGAGGTGAGACTCTGACAGAATTTTGATTTTGGAATTTCCATTTTCCTGCTGCTCATTTTCTATAATTTGTCATTCGAGTTCATTTAATTTAATTCTGGGGAGTAGAACAATAACTGCAGCTGGATGTGCTTTCAGTTTTGTTTTAATTCCTGCTTCTAGTTTTTATGAAATCATTTTAGTGGCTACAGGCGCTGATATCATCTCAGTGATTTGCAGAAGGGGAAAATGTCAAGAACGGCACTCAAATTAGATAAATATTTGGATGTTTTACTACCTAGAAAAGACTTTGGCTTGGAGATCATTTCTAAATGTACTACAGTAGTGAACTTAGCCAACCAATAGCGTGAAAACGAGGTGAAACAGTGAATAATACTGTCCTTTTATACTTAAAGGTCCCATATTATTACTCTGTCTACATCTCCAAAGCTTAAAATGCTCTGTTCCACCTTGTGATGTCATGAAGCGGTAGTTTTCAAGTGAACAGCTACTTTTGCCTTTAGTTCAGCAGAGAGTGTGTTATTAAAACTCAGATTTAAGTTGCACTATGTAACTTCTAAGGTGGAGGGCCCGCGATACTCGCTTGTCTCCATGGAGATGTTATTATTTGCACGTAATATTCCACAGTCTGGCATTAAACTTATCTGCCTTGCACGTATTCAATTACAGGTGTTTTATAGCTCAAAAATACATTGAAAAGAGGAGCTCATTCTCCAAGATACAGGACTACATTCATACTATAATACTCCCTACAACTGTACAACAACTTAATCTTAAGTAACTGATAACCAAATGCCCTGTCAATCAGCAGAATATTTGCACTGTCGTTCTTGTCTCTTGTTTATAGCTGTGATTTTATAGTTTATTTTATATTTTATTACTTATTTTTCTATTTTATTTTGACTTGTACATATACATTTATTTTTATTTTTATAATTATGCCTTATTCGACACCTGTCTCTTGCTCTTTTTTGCTCTTTTTGTTATAATATTATATTGTGATGAGTGAGCGACTGTATCCAAATCATTTCCCTTGTGGATCAATAAAGTTTGTCAAAGTCTAAAAACATGAATTCTTACCATGTGCAGGGTTGCTTCTCCACAGATCTAACCAGTAACTTGTCTCCATTGTGATAACCAAGGCTATTTCCACACTGTACAACATTCAAGGCAAAGCAGTTACATCTCCATGGAGACAAGCAGGTGGCGGACCCTTTACCAGAGTCTAACTTGACTAATATAGCTTCAGACTGAACAGTGCGTACAGTTAGCTTCACACCCCAAGAATGTTGAAAAAAATAAAAAATAGAGTGTGAGATTTCCGAATGGTGAGAGCACAGTTTTATAATGTTCCATCAAACCTCTGGAGCGCTCCGTGTCCACTCCGTAACAGCAGTTTTCTCTTCCGTTCTTTTAATGGACCAGTCACGTTCACACAGAGCTCCTCAAAGTGAAAAATCAGCTTCAAATCGGCTCTGAACGGCTCCAACTCTCAACTCGCGGTTATGCTTTCAAGGCACTTTTCCTTTTATGTGCAATTCCTGAGGTTAAAAATGACAGATTTTCTCAATTAAATAAAACCAACGGACAAAACTGAAGCTGTACCCTTTGCGCTGTACTTTCTTAGTTCTCCAGTTTTATTTTCTCATTATATTCACATTAAAGGGTCTATGTTATGCTATTTCTTATCAATATTATAGATTTAATTCCTCGTCACAAACAAACCTGGAGTTGTTTTGTTTCGTTCGCACACGTTTAACACACAAATCCTGCATATTTAGGCTGTGTTTTTCTCTCAAACAGAAAACACACTGTTCCACCTTGTGGTGTCATGTGGTAATACAGGAAGTGCTCCACTGCAAACTCCACTGAACAAAACTTAAAAGGAAGCTGTTATTTTGAAAACTACCGCTTCATGGCATCACAAGGTGGAACAGAGCGTTTTGAGCTTTCAAGATGTAGACAGACTTGTGTGAATGAAACAAAACACACAACTCCAGGTTTGTTTTTGATGAAGTAACATTTTTACATGGTTTTTAAAGCTCACACAAGTAAATTTTCCGTAATATAGAACCTTTAAAGCCGCACTGTGTAACTTTTCTGGTGGAGAGTATGTTTCACAGTATGGCATTAAACCTTTCTATCTTCATGGAGACTAAACCAGACCAAGTTACAGGTCAGATCTGTGGAGAGGCGACTCTGCTCACAGTCAGAATGTCTGTTTTTCTAGGTATTTTTAAGCTATAAAACAACCTGTAATTGAATAAATGTAAAGTAGAGCTGTTTAATGTCACACTGTGGAACATTCCAAGCAAAGCAATGACGTATCCATAGAAACAAGCAGGTGACAGTGCAAAAAAAAAAAAAAAAAAAAAATTACTACTTGGCTGTTCTAACCCCTCTCTTTCTCCCCTAGTGGCGGACTTTGGTATTGCAGACCTGCCTCGAGCGCTGGACGTGGTGGAGCACAAACTGTCTGAGCCCGAGAGGAAGAGGAGACACGCTAAAAAAGAAGATTATAACATCGAGGTGCTGCTGGCCGTGGACGACTCTGTGCTCAGATTCCACGGCAAAGAACACGTCCAGAACTACGTCCTCACCCTCATGAACATCGTGAGTGGATTTTTCATACGTTTGTTGGTGATGGTAACGTTATTCAACTGTTTTCTTTTCTGTTATAATGTTTCCTCATCAAAAACATAACTGTAACAACATTCTAATATGGCCTGAAGCTCACGAGAATCCATTTAGTGTAATACTATAGGACTTTTGGTGAGAATCTACTTAAGTGCAAATGACCTGTGGTGAATATTTATCATAGTTTTACATCAGTTAAGTGGACGTTTGTGGGGTGAAAAAAAGTTGAAAAGAAAAGTATTAAAGTATAGGAAGTAGTTATAAAATGGAATACCTCTATTTATGTCAGTGCCCATAGTTTTTCCCCAGTGGTGAGCCTGTCAGTATATTTACTATATCGACTTATTGTTCAGTACATGAAAGATGGAACACTCATTTTTGGAGGTCAATAATTATCTCTTTTTTTTGTACTAGTGTTTTTTTTCTGTTCTGTGATAAGATTTGAGCTGTAAAAGGTTTGCACATAAAAATCTTCTGCAAAGAAATGTATGATTATTTGTATCTTTAGGATAGATTAGGAAATAGATCTTAAACTTGCCCTAAAAATAAAACTTAAACTTAAAAAACTTAAACTTAAAAAACTTAAAATTAAATTAAAATTAAAAAAACTTAAACTTAAAAACTTAAACTTAAAAAACTTAAAATCTTAAACTTAAAAAAAAAAAAATACATTTAAATAAAAAAAAACTTAAAAAATGAAAATTAAAAAACTTCAACTTTAACTTAAGCTTAAACTCAAACTTAAAAACCTAAATTAAAATCTTAAACTTGCCTCCTTCCCATCTCTTGACAGTCTTTTCTGTACAATTTTTAATCAAAATAAATTCCTCTTAAAATCTCAGATCCCCTCGCAATGAAAATCCATAAAGCAAAGACAAACATACCAATTTCTGCTGCATGTTTTACCCTAAAGAGCTGTTTTCTCTTTTCTTTCTTTTCAAAATCTGTTATTTGGATTCACATGTTCCCACGCCTGCTCTGCCTGGAATGTTCCACAGTGTGACATTAAACAGCTCAACTTTACATTTATTCAATTACAGGTGGTTTTGTAGCTCAAAAACACCTAGAAAAACAGACATTCTGACTGTGCGTGGGGTCGCCTCTCCACAGATCTGACCTGTAACTTGGTCTGGTTTGGTCTCAGTGACGATAGAAAGGTTTATTACTGTGAAACATTCCAGACAAAGCAACAACATCTCCATGGAGAAAAGCGTTTGACAAACCCTCCACCGGAAAGGTTACACAATGCTCTTTTACCAGTCCGTCTTTTTCTCCTCTGACATTGTTTCACACATTCTTTGGCCTTTTCTTTCGTGCCGTTTCTGGCTCACACACAGATGCGTAGAATAGTTTCACTTTGAGCCGTGAGAGATTACGACTCGAGCGGCTCCTGTCACCATAATCAGCTTGTCCCGTTAAACCCAGAGTCAGATCCTGCAGAGCGCCGAGTAAAGCCGAGACTGTCACCGAACGCACCGGGCCAGTAATACAGGTTTACTACGGGCCTCTGAACATCGACTGGATATATAAATGGACATAGCTAACCTGCTAGCCACTGCGTTCCAAACAGGAAGTGAGCACGGGCGTGATTCGGCTCCATGACATGCCAACTTTATTTATAAAACACTTTAAAAACAGAGAGTAGACGAACACAATCACACTCAAAGTCACAATAACTATTAAAAACATCGAAAAGACACAAGATACTCAAGTTAATTAACAACTAGAAATCTACAGCTCATCTGATAAAAGTCCTATATTACGCAAAATTGACTCTTTTGAGTTTAAGTAATCAAATGATTCCAATGAATGGAGTATGGAGTATGGAGTTTAAAAACACAGTGGAGCACTTCCTGTATTACCACGTGACATCACAAGGCGGAACAGCGTGTTTTCTGTTTGAGTTTGAGAGAAGAACTCGGGTTTGTGCGTTAAACGTGTGTGAATGAAACAAAACACAGCTCCACAGGTATGTTTGAGTTCTTCTCGCAAAAGGAAAACACTCTGTTCCACCTTGTGATGTCATGCGCTAATTTATGTGCTCCATGTGTTTTCAAAAGCCACACGCCTTCACTAGAATCATTTTTTGGATAATTTCAGCTCTAGAATTGCCAGTTTACTAAAAAAAAGCTGTTGAAAACTACTGCTTCATGACATCACAAGGTGGAACAGAGCGTTTTTATCTTTGGAGATGTAGACAGACTAATAACAAAAAACAAAACACAACTCCAGGTCTGTTTTTGAGGAGGTAACAACATTATAACGTGACTTAAAGCGCAAAAGAGTCCATTTTGTGCAATATAGGACCTTGACAATGTTCGCTTTAACCTGCTCTTTATAATCTTGGTGTTTTTATTTTGTTATTTTGTCCTTAAATCAAGATAAAAACATTAATAACAGACCAATCAGGTGCCTTCTTTTCAGGTTTGATTGACAGCTATCACGGCTCATTGCTAAGTGGGATTAGGTGTGCACATTCAACAACATATATGTAATTTTGCTCCAAATTATCCGCTATAATTTTGTGTTTTTGTCCTAATTGTCTTCATATTTGGGCCCACTCGCTCCGTCCACTTCTATTGTACAGTCTATGGGTCTAAATGGGGCTGTCATGGCAACATGCAGTGCCAGAAAATGACTCCAAACGCTGTAAACAAAGCTTGACTCACGTAACAAAGGAACATACCTTGGTCACTGGGTTCTTAGAAAATAGCAACGCCGCAGAGTTAATTGCAAAGGTGAAGTAGGTTAATTAAAGATGGAGGAGGCGTTGCTGCTAATTGGTCACGATTTGAGGAGTGACTAAAACAGCATGTTGTTTTTTTTATAAATGGGTCTTTGGTTTAAGGTAGTATCAGGGATTTATAGAAAAGGAATTAGGACAAGAAATTATCCATAAAATAAAGTCTGAACCGGGACTTGAGGGGCAGGACTGAACCATGGACTTAACGTGGTCTAAACCAGGACTAAAGCAGAACTTAACCAGGACTAACCAACTCTAAATCACAAGTACCCATGGAATAAAAGAAAAAAAAAAAAACATGTCAAAAGACCTAATTGAACAAATACAAGGAGTATATGTTTAATGCCCTACTGTGGAACATTCCAGGCAAAGAAATAACATCTCCATGGAGATAAGTAGCAGACCCTCCACCTTAGAAGTTTAAATGCAAATTTTGTCTTGTCTCAGTACAGATTTATAACATAAGTATAAAATGAGTCCACTGTGTGCCGTCTGTATCTACTTATAAAGCGTTTTATTGTCCAAGAATCAGGAATTGCACTGTTAGCATTCTAGTTGTTTGCATTATTCTGATTAGGCTGTTTTCTGATCTACAGTATGTTATTTCCTCATCACAAACAGACCTGGAGTTGTGTTTTGTTTCGTTCGCACATGTTTAACGCACAAACCCTGCGTATTTAGATTCTCCTTTTAAACAGAAAACACTCCGTTCCACCTTGTGATGTCATGTGGTAATACAGGAAATGATCCCCTGTGTTTTTAAACTCCATACACCTTCACTAGAATCATTTGGATAAGTTCAGTCCTGGAATTTCCAATCTCTGTTAAACTTAAATTAAAAGGTTGCTATTAAGTTAAATAACTACCCGTTCATGACATCACAAGGTGGAACTGAGCATTTTGAGCTTTGGAGATGTAAACAGACTAATAATAAAGTGTTACTCAAACGTGTGAATGAAACAAAACAGAACTCCAGGTAGTTTTTGAAGAGGAAACAATATAAAACATGTCTTAAAGCTCACAAGAGTCAGTTTTATGTAATATAGGACCTTTAAGTACTTTAACTTTTGTACTTTTTTACTTTCTACCACTCCTGTTTAAATCGCCAAAGTTTGCCTGTTCACTCGTACCTAAACTAGCAAGAAGACTTCATTTCCAACCTCTTTCTCTTCCGCTGTGTTAACTGAACCACCTGGAGAAAGGAGCAAAGCGAGAATGCTAGGTGGCTAACCTGCTAACCTGCTAACTTGCTAACCTGCTAACTCGCTAACCCGCTAACTAGATAAAACTAATAATAATTAAAGTTTACATATTATTGGCTTTAAGTTATTAAAATAATACAAAAAGAGGAAAGAATGGAAAAATATTGATGAAATAAGTTTATAAAATGTTTTTACGTTCTGGAATTTGTTTGCACATACTGTATATTCAGGGCGCGATTTGTAGGGGAAGGAGGATGTGCTGTTTCTCCCTTCTGGTTTTGATATCTCCACCTCTGCTAAATTATCTGAATATTTGATGGGGACAAGAACCTCATAGCCTCATTAATGCAACTCCACTTATATTGCTTAAAATCTTATAAAATATCCCCCCTCTGGTTTTTCGGCAAATCGCACCCTGTAGTCTAAATATTAGGCCGTGGGTAACGAATAATTTGTTAGAAAAGAATTCACAAACGCTTTGTTTCATTTTTATTCTCTTAATGATTAACCTACACATGAATAGTCCCACTAAGATGAATAAATCTCCCTTTTACAAGTGGGATCCATGGATTTATTAAAATAGATATAATATAATAGGTGGGATCTAGCTGGCAGTATCCGTTTGAGACATTTTTTAATTTTTTTAATTGCAGATTTTCAGAAACAAACAAAAACGGCACAACAGTTCACATAAAAATAAAATAAATGCATAAAAAACACAACAGTGAATAAAAACATATTCACGTATAAAAGAGGCAATTTCAAAGCTCTAATTTAAAGGAATAAATTAAACTCATTCAAAAAGAACATAAAAAACAACCTTTTTTCTTTTCCTTCAGTTAGGCCCAATGAGCAGAAGCAAAACGTTTTCATTCTTCAAGTGTGTTATGTTTCGTTTTATCTTAAAAAAACAAAACGACATTTGTCCGTTCGAGACATACAGTATGTACTTCCTCTTTTATAAAAGTGGAGGTGACGTGTTTCCGGTTTAGATCGGAGCTCCACTTCGCCCGTACGTCTGCAGCCTCTCGCCCCTCGCCTCTCACCCCTCGCCTCTCGACTCTCGCCCCTCGCCTCTCGACTTTCGCCCCTCGCCCCTCGCCTCTCGACTCTCGCCCCTCACGATGGCGTTGTTGTCGGGGTCAGCCGGGGCACGTTTTTACACCAGACTACGCTAACACCTCTGCTCCACATCTGCACTTCTCATTGACAAAAGGCAAACATGGCGCCCCCTCTGCTCCTGGATTTGTCATTAGCCATAGTAGAACGTAACCAGAGACACTCGGCCTTTTACATAACTTCACTGGAAAGAATTTTGGAGTAAATATTTTTTGAATCGCTTAATTATTGGTTGAAGTGTCAATTAGGAGTTGGCCTAGTTACAGTGTGTGGAAGAAAAGTTTGGAGGGAAAGGGAACAGACGTCATAGTGAAGGTTACGCAGAAATCAGTACTTTTGGGGGATTGAAGAAGTTGTAGTAGTAGTAGTAGTAGTAGTAATATGCAGTTGTTTTGGGGTATATATGCCTAATCTAGTAGTAGTAGTAGTAGTAGTAGTAGTAGTAGTAGTGTAGTATTTCCAGGTCACTTCTGTGCTCTTTAAAGCTGCACTGTGTAACTTTTTGGTTAGGGGCCCGTCACCTGCTTGTTTCTATGGATACATCACTACTCTGCTTGGAATGTTCCACAGTATGACATTAAACAGCTCTACTTTACATTTATTCAATTATAGGTGGTTTTAGAGCTCAAAAATACCTAAAAAAACAGACATTCTGACTGTGAGCGGGGTCGCCTCTCCACAGATCTGACCTGTAACTCGATCAGGTTTGGTTTCCATGAAGATAGAAAGGTTTAATGCCATACTGCGAAACATTCCATTCAAAGCAATAACATCTTTGTATAGAAAAGCACTTGATGGAGCCCCCACCAGAAAAGTTACACAGTGCGTCTTTAAAAATGCCTTCGTGTGAATGGAATATTTGCTTGAATTCTTCCCTCGAGTAAATTTGGACTAGAGCCGTCTCTTTGCTTTCTCAGCGCGGACGTTTTTGTGTGGTCAGGTCGTAATTTAAAGCTAAACCAAAGCTTCTGTCACTGAACGCTGGTACTGAAGCAGAATATTTGTAAATACAGGTCGTTTTTCTTCGTTGGTATTGGCGGTTTTTGACCTTTTTGGCCCCAGGAGGTCGTCTGAGGGACACAGCTGAAAGCACGGGGTGGCGTTTTTGTGTTACGTTGACTAAAGTGGTGATTCTCAACCTAGGGAGTAAGGACCAGTAGGAGGCAGGGTTGTTAAAAGTACTGAAAATCACATACTAATCGATAAGAAAACTAGTATTGAAACTAAATACTCATTTTTTGCAGGTATCGATACTAAAAAAGTCACATTCACAGAACAGAAATGAACCTTTACTATCACCCACTGCACCAGACTATAGAGGGACAGAGGAGATAATACTCCCTACAACCCACTGCACCAGACTATAGAGGGACAGAGGAGATAATACTCCCTACAACTGTACAACAACTCACCTACTGCACCAGACTATAGAGGGACAGAGGAGATAATACTCCCGACAACCCACTGCACCAGACTATAGAGGGACAGAGGAGAAAATACTCCCTACAACCCACTGCACCAGACTATAGAGGGACAGAGGAGAAAATACTCCCTACAACCCACTGCACCAGACTATAGAGGGACAGAGGAGAAAATACTCCCTACAACCCACTGCACCAGACTATAGAGGGACAGAGGAGAAAATACTCCCTACAACCCACTGCACCAGACTATAGAGGGACAGAGGAGAGGTGTCAAATGAGACATAATTATAAAAACAAATGTACAAGTCAAAATAAAATAGAAAAATAAGTAATAAACTATAAAATAAATCACAGCTATAAACAAGAGACAAGAACGACAGTGCAAATAATATGATGATTGACAGGGCATAAGGTTATCCGTTACTTGAGATTGAGTTGTTGTACAGTTGTAGGGAGTATTATCTGTTACATAAGAGTGAGTTGTTGTACAGTTGTAGGGAGTATTATAGTATGAATGTAGTCCTGTATCTCTGTTTGAGTGGAGCTGTAGGAGCCTGTTGGAGAATGAATTTATCATAAAAATAAAATGTCATCTGTGAATACTGGCATCACCGGTACATTTACACGACCAACTACAATAATCAGATAATCCAATAACTAGTATTTTTAGTGTTGTTTACAGCAGAGAAATCAGATCATCAAAAGAACACCTTTTAATAACTGAATTTTAGCGTATCTGTTGTAGTTCTCTTTCATTTTTATCTTTGCCACGTTAATTAGTCACTTTTTGCCTAATTAGAACCATAATTGTGATTTCTC
This sequence comes from Taenioides sp. WSHXM2023, assembly GCA_029959045.1. Classification (NCBI taxonomy): domain Eukaryota; kingdom Metazoa; phylum Chordata; class Actinopteri; order Gobiiformes; family Gobiidae; genus Taenioides; species Taenioides sp. WSHXM2023. Next base: position 6,354,811 of record CM057104.1, on the reverse strand, counting down.
AATTCATACCAAATGTGTTAAAAAGCACATGTTACACTATTTTCTGATCATATTATAATTTTAAACAGACCTGGAGTTGTGTTTTGTTTCATTCACACATGTTTAACACACTTTGTAACACTCTGATCCACCTTGTGATGTCATGTGGTGATACAGGAAGTGCTCCACTGTGTTTTTAAACTCCAAACACCTTCACTAGAATCATTTGGATCATTTCAACCCCTGGAATTGTCAATCTGTACTGAACAAAAGGTAAAAAGTAACTTGAATACTACATTTTCATGACATCACAAGGTGGAACAGAGCATTTTGAGTTTTGGAGATGTAGACAGACTAATAATACTAATGTAGGATTGCTCAAATATGTGTGAATGAAACAAAACACAACTCCAGGTCTGTTTTTGAGGAGGAAAAAGCTTCATAACATGGCTTAAAACTCACAAGCGTCAGTTTTGTGTACCTGTTAATAACTGTATTTTAGCGTAACTGTTGTATTTCTCTTTCATTTTGATCTTTGTCACATTAAATAGTCAGTTTTTGCATAATTTCTTCATATGAGATGTATCAGATAACAAAACACAGCCTTTTATTCCAGTCTGAAAAACACCAAAGAGGAACAAAAAGCCGTATTTGTTGAGTCGAGTTGTGTGGTGTTGGTCCTTTGTAGTGTGGTGGTTTGATGTGTGCTGTTTGAAGCCGAGGTGGTGGAGCGCAGGAGAGACGTTGCCGGGCGACAAATCCACAAATCCTGCGAGGAAAAGAGAGGGAGGAAAAAGCAATATTTGAGTTATGTAATAGGTTGTGTCCATGTCTCATCATAACAGAGTTTAAAGTGGAACTAAACACTAAATGCACTTTTTTTTGCTAAGTTTGTGCTCCCTTTATCTGATTTATCCGATTTATCCATCTTGCATTTACTTTATTACCATGTTTTACTGGTAAACAATATATAGAAAAACACATTTTCTTACAGTGAGCACAGTCGCCTCTCCACAGACCTGACCTGTAACTTGGTCTGGTGGCGTGACCCTTTTGTTTTCATCTCATTTTATGGAACCTTCCACCAGAAAAGTTACAAAATGCGCTTTTAACCAAGGGATACTTTACGGTGGCATCACGTTAGGGGTGTTCTTCTATGAAGGAATATTCAGCAGTTACTATGGTGACCCAGGGCACTCATTAGCAAAAAAAGCCTGACACATTTTAAGATCTAAATCTAAAAAATTCAACAAAAAAATACAATTAAAATGGATTTAAACAATGCATTTTCATTTTTCAATACAAGCGTTCATGATTTAGGAGTTTGATTTTCGACAAAAACGTGAGAGTGACTAACAGAAAAACTGCAGGCTAACGCCAGCTAGCTTTTGGTTGCAATGTTACGTGTGAGAGACTTGTTTAAAAGCACAAATCAGTTCACCTGTTCCAGTTTAGTCACTCCTTTATCTTCAGATTGTATTAAAACAGCTCAGATTTAAGTCTAACTTGAGTAACAACGCCTCAAACATAGCAGTGCCTCCAGTTAGCATCACACCCACCGGGAATATTGACTGACATCAGTTGCAAAGAAGTGTGAATTTTCCGAACGCTGCAGATGACAGTTATATTAGATTTATTTCACGTTGACAACTTTATTATTGAGTTGTATTTATTCTGACGTGTTTGGGCTGCGAGCTGCTAAACACCTCCAGAGCCGTCAGGTAAAACTTACAACCAAAACATGTCAGAGTAAAATATGTCTCGAACAAAGTTTTCTGCCTAGAAGAAATAAAAAAAACAAAAACAAATACTGCCTGATTTTGCTGCAAGATTTATCACAACTGAATCGAAATCACAAATTTGACTCTCACTTCACACCAGATGCATTAAAATCAATTAAGTTTTAGCTTCCTTTAAAGGTGCACTGTGTAACTTTTTGGCTGGGGGTCTGTCACCTGCTTGTTTCTATGGATATGTCGTTGCTCTGCCTGGAATGTTCCACAGTATGACTTTAAACAGCTCAACCTTATGTTTATTCAATTACAGGTGGTTTTACAGCTCAAAAATACCTAGAAAAACATTCACATTCGGGGTTGTGGGGTCGCCTCTCCACAGATCTGACCTGTAACTTGGTCTGGTTTGGTCTCCATGAAGATAGAAAGGTTTAATGCCATACTGTGGAACATTCCAGACAAAGCAAAAACACCTCCATGCAGAAAAGTTACCCAATGCATTTTTAATATGAAATATACTGTCGCTAAAAATGCAAATATTATAGTTTCATGATTTTAGTTTAGTTTTTATGTTTTTAAGTGGGTGAGATTGACCGTGCTTTGTCTGGAAAGTTCCGCAGTGCAGCTTTAAAGGTACACGTTCTGACCCGTTTTTCTGTGTTTTTAGGTGGATGAGATTTACCACGACGAGTCTCTGGGAGCAAACATCAACATCGTGCTGGTGCGGATGATCATGGTGGGCTACAGACAGGTGAGAGGAAAGACGGAGAATTTAAAGACACACTACGGAACTTTAATACTGGACAAAGTAAATGGTAAACGGTCACATTTTTATACAGCACTTTTCCACCTTCAAGGAACCACTCAACCATTCACACACATTCATACACCAGTGTACACAGACACCTGATGTAAGTTTACAGTGTGTTGAGAGCGGGATTCGAACCACCAACCTTCAGATCAGAGAACGAACACTTTACAAATTGAGATACTGTTGCTCACCTGAATCATTTACACTTACAGAAACTAATCTGGAACTAAACATTGAATATAGACCAGGACTAAACCAGGACTAAACCAGGACTAAACCAGGACTAAACCAGGACTAGACCAGTACTAAACCAGGACTAAACCAGGACTAAACCAGGACTAAACCAGGACTAAACCAGGACTAGGACAGGACCAGACCAAGTCTAAAACTGCAAACTAATTAAACTAAACTAAACTAAACTGTGCAAAGCGTAACCAAAACTTTACTCAATTAAGAATACTATTTCTTAATATAATATTACTCTAGTTGCCTGGAAGTAAGAAGTTTACGTTAAAGCTGCACTATGTAACTTTTCTGGTACAAGTCCAGCATGTGGTTGTGTCCGTGGAGATATGCCAGGGAGATTGCTTTATGGCTTTAATTTAAACTTGCTTATTATTTAATTATAGGTGTTTTTTTGTTGTTGTTTTTTTTAACAATAAAACAATACCTACAAAAATATGTATTCTACTGTCAGCAGGCGTACCTCTCCACAGATTGGACCTGTAAACTGGCTTGGTGCTTGTCTCCATGGAAATAGATAAGCTTAATATCATACTGTGAAAAATGACTCAAGTGGTAACACATATGGAGATTTTTTTAAACTGCTATCACAGCCTCCCATTGTTTCTGACACAATTTTATTTTTATCTAGTCCAGCAATTAGTCATCTCCCAGAGCCAGGATTTAGACCTCTCCATTTGCTGCATACAGAACAGTGTAAATCCGGTCTCATTTATTCTTCAGACCTTTTTAATTGCCGCAGTCTTTGGTTCAGTTGTCAGGCACTAGTTACAGGAGCAGAGGCTTGACCAAGCTCAGATCATTTATAATTTTCTGTATTTGTAATTTGGCGATTTCTATTTTATGATCTATGTTATAATGTTGTTTCTGCATCAAAAACAGACCTGGAGTTGAGTTTTGTTTCATTCACACGTTTGCCTAACCCTGGATTTTTAGTCTGTCTGCATCTCCAAAGATCAGAATGCTCTGTTCCACCTTGTGATGTCACGAAGTGGTAGTTTTCCAGCTAACAGCTACGAGCTTTTACCTTTATTTCAGCAGAGATTGGTAATTCCAGGGCTCATTTTCCCTCTATTCCAGAATGATGTTTTCACTCTTGTCATTGATCGATCTCTATCTCCCGCTCTCTTCTCAAGTCTGCCAGGCAAGTTTATTTGTAGAGCACAATTTGCACACAAAGTAATTCAAATGCTTTACAGAATAAGAAATGTATTAAAATCACAATACAAACAAATCAAAACATAAATAATCAGTATAAAATTTTAAAAGAGAGATACATTAAAGGTTGTATAGAGGATTTTCCAAGGTCTTTACAGCCGGTGCGCGTTCAGAATTGCTGCTGAAGTTCCTTGTCCAGAAGAAATTTATCGACCAACGCGTCGGTCTTTAGACCCTTCGTCTGCTTCAGTGACGCCGCCGCTTGAAGGAATCTCCGAGAATCACCTTAGTTTGGCTTCGCTTCTTTTCCCCTTCTCTTCTTCTTTCAGCGACCTCAAAAACGGACTTTCTTTTGTGGCTAACTGGTAGTGGATTCTTGTCTGTGATCGCGACAAACTTTGTGCAAACTGCGAGGAAGCTACAGTTGGAAAAAGCCGCTAAGAACCGCTGCGTTGGTCGAGTAAACGGCGTCTTGCGGATTTGGAATGTGTAAGAGACGAACGTAAACCACGTAATCCCAGCGCCCCGGCGAGTCAGTTACGCTAGAAACGTAGGGAGTTTGATTGACAACCGAACAGCCAATCGATAACGAGGTTTCATTCATAATTACAAGGCTGCTGCGTCTCTATAACCCCATTTTGAACTTTCACTGACAATTTGAAAAAAGAAAAAAGTCCTTCATACAACCTTTAAATGAGATACGCAGCTAAACAACCGTTTGGAGTCAAAGTAGAGGCCTGTCTCACATCTTAAGGAAGTGTGTGTGTTTTACTAAGCTTTTTGTCTTGATTGTTTAAGTATTTTATCCAGACGATTCTGATATTTGGAAAATGTTATGAAATAAAGTTCTGAAAAAAAAAAAAAAAAAAGAGCTCAGTCTAACCATGCAGGGCTTGTGTGTTAAACATGTGTGAATGATAAAAGCTCTGTTTGTGATGAGACTTAAAGCTCCCAAGAGTCCATTTAGTGTAATATAAAATCCCTGAACCTAAAAGGACTCTCTCAGAACTGAATTGTCACTCCCTGAACCTCAGCATTTGCAGCCAGTGTTTGAAAAAAACCATAATGGCTTTAGAAATGTGACGGACCAGTGAAAGAGGATGACGTCTTAAGATAATTATAAAAAGACCATTTCAGCCTCATATCTTCTGTACAGTGTCGGGTCTAATGCTGGAGAGGGTGAGCCGACCTGGAGCTCTTTACGGCTGTTGACGTTATAGAGCAAAATGGTATAGCTATCTTTATTCTTAAGCTTTTATTGCTCATCGCTATGGCAACAGTCGTAATGTATAATCATTCTGAAACCTGCAGATGGAAGAACATACTATTGAAATATAAAATCTACTGTTTTATGCAACTACCTACATGGTATAACTAAAGATGCATTGTGTAACTTTTCTGGTGGAGGGTCCGTCACCTGCTTGTTTCTATGGCGATGTCATTGCTCTGCCTGGAATGTTCCACAGTATGACATTAAACAGCTCTACCTCACATTTATTCAGTTACCGGTGCGTTTTATAGCTCAGAAATACCTAGAAAAATATACATTCTGACCATATTACACTATTTTATGATTTCAGACCTGGAATTGCCAATTTCTACTGAACTAAAGGTAAAAGGAACAGAGCATTTTGAGCTTTGGAGATGTAGACAGACTAATAATAATAATAAAGAGTTACTCAAACATGTGTGAGTGAAACAAAACTCAACTCCAGGTCTGTTTTTGAGAAAGTAACAACATTATAACAACGCTAAAATCTCACAAGAGTCAATTTTGCGCAATACAGGACCTTTGACTGATCGTCTTTCATAGAGTCTTTGTGACAAACTGTGGCATTTTTCATTTACTACATTTTCAGCACCTTGTCAGTGTCTCATCTCTGAAGCTGAGCAGGAGCTGTGATTGGTCTAAACCGGCAGTGGGATTCTCTTTCTGAAAACATCGTGAGAATTCATGTTGTTGACCAGATAAAGTCATTACCGTCTTAAAATCAATTAAAAAATCAATTACCCCAGTCAGTTCATTAATCCCTCTCCCTATCCCCCTCTCCACCTTTCTCTCTCTCCCCTCTCTCTCACTTTATTTCCTCTCTTACCTCCCTCTCCCTTGCTCTCCCCTCTCTGTTTTCGCTCTCCCTTTCTCCCTCTCTTGCTCTTTCTCCCCCTTCTCTCTTACCCCCTATGCCTTCTCTCTTCTTCCCTCTCTCCCTCTCACTCCTCTCCCCCGTCTCTCACTCTTACCCCCTATCCCCCCTCTCTCCTCTTCCATCTCTCTCTCCTCTCTTTCTCTCTCTCTCCTCTCACCCTCTCTCTCCCCTCTTTCTCTCTCCCTCTCTCTCCCCTCCCTCTCATCCCCTCCCTCTCTCGTCTCTTTCCCCATTCTTTCTTTCCTCCTTTCCTCTCACCGCCCCCTTTCTTCCCTTTCACCCCCTTCCCCTTTCTCCTCTCTCTCTCCTCCCTACCCCGTCTCTCTCGCCTCTCTTTCTCTCTCTGCGCTCTCCTTTCACTCTCTCTCACTCTCTCTCTCCCCTCTTTCTCTCTCCCCTCTCTCTTACCCCATGCCTTCTCTCTGTTCTTCCCTCTCTCCTCTTCCATCTCTCTCCTCTCTTTCTCTCTCTGCACTCCTTTTCCTCTCACCCTCTCTCTTCCCTCCCTCTCCGCTCCCTCTCTCTCATCCCCTCCCTCTTTCCTCTCTTTCCCCACTCTTTCTCTCCTCCTTTCCCTTCACCGCCCCCTTTCTCCCCTCTCTCTCTCTCTCCTACCCCCTCTCTCCCTTCTCTTTCTCTCCCTCTCTCTGTTCCAGTCCATCAGCCTGATCGAGCGTGGAAACCCGTCTCGTTCTCTGGAGCAGGTGTGCCGTTGGGCAAACACTCAGCAGAGACGTGACCCCGAGCACGCCGAGTACCACGACCACGCCATCTTCCTCACCAGGCAAGACTTTGGTCCAGCAGGTATGCAAGGTACTGTACCACGCTCGATCTGGGACTGTGCAGACTGCCACTGTTCACTCACACAGAGGTTGGCCCAGGTAAGCGCAAAATACGGGCATAAAAACGTCAAAATATGGGAACAAAAACGATAAAGTCGAAAAATGGGAAATCTAAAAGGTTAAAGAGGGGGTATTATGCGAAATTGATTAATTTTTTTAGCGGTCTCTCATCAAAAATCCACGCATCTAGTGATCTCTCCTGGGCCCTGTTCGAATCCTCCTTAAAGCTGCACTGTGTAACTTTCAAATGGAGGGTTGCTTTCACAGAAATTGCATAGTTTTGCTTTGGAATGTTCCACCATACGGCATTAAACTTATCCATCTTGCATTTATTCAATTATAGTTGATTTTATTTCTCCAAAATACTTCGAGAATCTTACAAAACCTCCTCAGATTTGACTTATAACTTGGCTTGCTGGCATCACATGTTTGCCTCCATGGAGATAGAGAAGATTAATGCCATATCGTGGAACATTCCAAGCAATTAAGACCATTCGAACGAGTGGCGGACCCTCCACCAGCAAAGTTGCCCAAAGCATGTTTAAGGTTAGCTGTATGATACGTCACCCATGCTCCCATACGACAGTTCTCCATAAATATACAAAAAATGACACAAAACTGCGCACTACAACTTCACAAACCTGATGCGTTTTGATAGCGCTCTGAAGGGTGGGGTGACTTAGCGTGGAGAGCAATACCCCATAGTCGTGTAATACTCCCTCTTTAAGTGTTTTATGAGTTGAAATTCTGTAGTTAAGGCCAACCTGAAATGAATCCGATGGAGTTTTTGGCATGTAGTGAAAAAACAGGCATGGTTTTTATGATGATCAGAGGTGGGTAGAATAGCTGGTATATAAAGCTAAAGCCGCACTGTGTAACTTTTCCAGTGGTTCTATTCCTTTTTAAACCATTGCATTCTTTTGTTGTGCCAAACTGCCAAAGCTCCAATGTGAAAACTGTAAACTACCCACCTTTGGTATCTGAACGGTCCAAATAATTACATTTCATTATTGTTTAATCTAATGTTACTTTATATTTGACTTTTCTGTAAATTACTGTTTGGGAATAGAACCCACAACCTTCTAGCTGCGAGGCGAGACACATTTAAAGGTGTTAGTCGCGTCATAACTATCGTGCAGAATGTTCTTTCAAAATGTTCTATCAGTATGACGTTAGCTGCGTTTTAGTGAAGTGAGTGATCTAACCTCTCACATGAAGCAGAAATAACAGTGACAAGTTTAAATATTTTCTCTGTATTTTCTCCTGACAGTCCAAAGAGCCGTTTCCTCTGAACCCATGACTCGTGTGGCTCATTAGGGCGACCGCGTGGAGCCGTCTGCATCGCCGTACCTTTAAGACGATCCATGATTAACTCAGAATACGCACCAAAGCTACTCAAGTTTCTAAATGTCAGAAAAAAATCCATGCGTCTAATGATCTCTCCTGGGCCCTGTTCGAATCCTCCTTAAAGCTGCACTGTGTAACTTTCAAATGGAGGGTTGCTTCCACAGAAATCGCATAGTTTTGCTTTGGAATGTTCCAAAGTAGGGCATTAAACTTATCCATCTTGCATTTATTCAATTATAGTTGATTTTATTTCTCCAAAATACTTCGAGAATCTTGAAAAACCTCCTCAGATTTGACTTATAACTTGACTTGCTGGCGTCACATGTTTGCCTCCATGGAGATCGAGAAGATTAATGCCATACCGTGGAACATTCCAAGCAATTAATACCATTTGAGCGAGTGGCGGACCCTCCACCAGCAAAGTTGCACAAAGCATGTTTAAGGTTAGCTGTAAGATTCTGTACAAAAGTCAAGTTTTAGTCATTACAGGCATAAAGAATATTAATGTGCAACTTTTCTTGTGGTGTAGTGGTTTGTACAACTGCCTCACAGTGAGAGGGTCCCTGGTTTCCTCTGTTATAAACATGCACAATGTGATTTTCTCTTTAACGCCTCAGGAAGATTAAAGATTTTTAAAGTTATAATGTTGTTTCCTCCTCAAAAACAGACCTGGAGTTGTGTTTTGTTTCATTCACACACATCTGAGTAACCCTCATTAGTGTTATTAATTTGTCTACATCTCCAAAGCTCAAAATGCTCTACTTTGTGATGTCATGAGGTGGTAGTTTTCAAGTTAACAGCTCCTTTTACCTTTTGTTCAGTAGAGACATAGAACTATAATCAAATCTTGAAGATGAATCCAAGATGGTGTCGTTTTATCCAGTTCTTATTATAGATCCATGAGTAGAGATCGGCAATGGCAAGGTTGAAACTGTCCAAATGATTCTAGTGAAGGTGTATGAAGTTTAAAAACACAGTGGAACACTTCCTGTATTACCAGAGAAAAGAACTCAGCCAGGTTTTGTGTGTTAAACATGTGTGAATGAAACAAAACACAACTCCAGGTCTGTTTGTGACGAGGAAACAACATTAGAACATAGATCAGAAAATAGCGCAATATGAGCCCTTAAAATGTGCTGTACATAACTTTTCTGGTAGAGGATCTGCTTCCTGCTTTTCTAGAGACGACAAACAGGTGATGCTACAAGGTTTGATCAGTTACAGGTCAGAACTGTGGAAAGGCAAGCTCTGTCACAAAACTTTTTAAATTACAGTAAAAGATATTTTGGAGAAATGTAGGAAAAATGTCCTTACTGTGAGCGTGCTTGCATCTCCACAAACCTGACTCCTATTTTGCCTGGAGGATGATCTGCTCATGCTCGTTTCCATGGAAATGTTGGCTATAATATTCCGCAGTATGTATCTCCATGGAGAATGTTCTGAATTATGGTTTTAACTTCATATTTCCGTGGAACCGTGAAGGTGATGTGCTACCTCCAGAAAGTTACATGGTGGTGATTTATTTTTTATTTTCTGTTTTACAATTTTGACTCTGATTTTCAATTGTACATGAAATATTTAGTTGAGTAATATCTCCCAGTGGTTTGCAGAAAAGTCAAATATTATTAATTTAAGCTATAAATAAAAATTTGTACATGTTTTTCAAAAATGCCAAACACATTTGAGTCTAAACCTCGTCCCAGTGTAAAGCTCCGCACTGAAAGCTCCCGTGTGTCTGATCCTGGGCGTACCTGCCACATGCGCCCCACCTGAGCGTTGCCATGGCAGCGGCAGTGTTTACATAACAAACCCACCTTGCACCTCTGTCTCTGGGAGGGCATCAGAGGCGGTGCAGGTCAGAGCAGACTTCACACACTGTCCTCAGAGTTTAGCTTCAAGACGCCACATTCTCCAGACAAATATAGACCCAGGACAGAGATGGAGCGGTTTGGAGCGAACAAAAATAAAAAAACACGGTGAAAACTTAAAGGTGCACTGTGTAACCTGTAACTCTTGTCTCCATGGTGATGATATTGTTTTGCCTTGAATGTTTCACAGTATGGTATTAAACATATCTATCTATAAATTTATTATTGCAGGTACAGATATATTTAGATATTATGGCTCAAACATGCCACGAAAAACTTGCATTTTTACTGTAACCTGGGTCACATCTGCACAGATCTGACCTGTAACTTGGCGACAGAAGCAGGTGGCAGAGCCTTCACCAGAAAAGTTGCACAGTGCACCTTTAATGTAAAATATTAAAGGGGACGTATCATGCAGTTGTTTCATTTTTGAGCTCATAAAAAATAAACCTGGGGAGTATTTTTTTCTTGATTCACGCATGTTTCTTTCATCTTGTTCACGAGGTTTTCTTTCTCTGAACACACTTGTTGTGGACTCAAAGGGAGTTTGGAGTAAACAGCACAACAGCCCCACAGCTGAACAGGACCTGAAGGATTTTTCTGGGCCTTTTGTGCAACTCAAGAAGCTCCAACACAGACCTGTTCATTTCATTTTAACGTGTGACTTTGTTTTCCAAACAGAAGTGACATTATAACTTCAAAAACTTCAAAAACTTCAAAAAATATAAATGTTTAAAAGGCTATAAAGAAGAAATAATGCATGATACGTCCACTTTAAACCACATTTTACATGAACTTAAATTACTTAAAGTTTTGCCAAATGAAATAATTTGATCTGCAGTTAGATTTCTCTCCCTGGTGTTCCGGTAACAGTCGGGTTAGACACTTATCAGGTGTTATGTTGCTTCTCTTATCATTAGCAGTTATCATAATTAGCATAATTAGCTTCATGGCTTGGCTGCTGAGTGCTGATCTTCACCTAAAGACAAATATGATGTTATTTAAATTTGATCATTTTCATGTTTTGGCTGAAACGTGTGATGTGCAGTTTGTTTCGTGTCCTGCAGATGCAACCAACACAAGAGATGTAACAATATCTCTAATACTCATACTGTAGTTCCATTTTATGTGTTAATCCTACTACTTCAACTACTGTGGAGTAAAGTATAAGATAAAAGTGTTACCTGATATTTTACTGCTACTTTTTCTGTTAAAAAGACGTGTCTTGCTTCATTACTGCCATATTCCAAAGTATATTAAAACATGTTTACTGATACTTTGCAGTGACATCAACACTGGGGGGTTCTACATGCATCTCTATTAGCAGAATATTTATGCGTTACCGTGGCGACACAATGCACACATTAGCAAAGACTGCCAAAAATGTTTCAATATGGTCTGAAAACTCAAGACAAAATACAAAATGGATTTAAACAGAGCATTTTCATTATTCTGTGATCAATACGAGCGTTCATGGTCCCGTTTAAGACTTTGATTTTCAACAAAAAAGTGAGAGTGACTAACGGAAAAACTGTTGGCTAATGTTTTCAAGCTTGTGACTGTAATTTTATGTGTGCGAGACTTGCTTCACCTGTTGTATTTCCAGCTAAACCAGCTCTTTCTGGTCAGATCGCGTTAAAACAAAGCTTAGATTTAAAGTCTAACAGCGCTTCAGACAGAGCAGAGCCTCCAGGGAATGTTGATGACGTCAGCTGCAAAGTATCAATAACGGCCATTTTTTCCTGTTATCTACACTTGGAGCAAAGGATCACGGTCAGTGTAGCTGCATGTGGATATAGAAGCGTATCATTTGTTAAACTGTAAAAGTTTTTATTTATTATTATTATTATTATTATTATTATTATTATTATTATTATTATTATTATTATTATATTATTGCTAGACTTTTTATAGAATGGTTATTGTTACATCTCTTTTACAAAGCAATGCATTTGGCTTTATATGCTCTTCATCGCCCCCTATTGTCCATTATCGTCACCATCGCCATCATCATCATCAACCATCTTAATATTATAGTCCGAACCATCACATAACAGTCATGCATTTACTCAGCTGTCTGTCCCTGCATCCTCTGCTTTTTACTGCATGCCAAAGAGTCTTCTAATATCCACCAGCATGAAAGAAAAAAAAAAATCAAAACGAGAAAATTAGCTAGAAACGTTTGATAAAAATGCACTGAATCGCTGCACAGCTCTGATCGAGTTTTGTTTGTTGTTTGTGCTTTTGCTGCCAGTAATTTCACCTTGAGATTTAAGTCACAAAGTTCATTTTTTTAGTGGTTTATTTTAATTTATTTATGTATTTTTGTCACATTTAGGTACATGTCATTGTGGGAAAGCCTGGGTAGATCTGGCAGGTTATGTCAGGAAGGGCATCTGGTGTAAAACAAACGACATAATCAATAATGATGAAGGAGGGAGAGTGAATATACAGTACAGAAGACACATATGCAGATACTAAGATACTGTATGTAGGTGTTAAAAAAGGTACTACAATCAGAGCCTTAAAGGTCCACAGTGTAACTTTCTGGTTGGGGGTCTGTCCTCTGCCTGGAATGTTCCACAGTATGACTTTAAACAGCTCTATCTTAACATTTATTCAAATACAGGTGGTTTTACACTGCAAATTTCTCTGATCTGGCCAAGATTTTAAAACTTATATCAGGTTATTCATTTTGTTTTCAGATTTATTATCTAATTACTAGTTCTGAATTGGATTAATTCTAATTTTTTTGTACTTTATTTTTTTATACAATAATAATAATAATAATAATAATAATAATAATAATAATAATAATAATAATAATAATTGGACAGGCCTTGTGAATGATGCTGCAGGCGCTGGGGTTTGGGAGAGAATTTTATGCCAGATGCCCTTTCAGAAATATTGCCATGAAATCACAAGTTCCCCACAAATATTTTCCCACATTATATTTGATTGACACAAGCCTTTAATTTCTCACATATACCAGTTAAATATCAGATCCACCTCCTCATATATTTGTGTTTTCATAGTTTTCCATAAAACTCTAAGCTTATCATCCATTTCATTGTATGGGTTTAATCACATATCCATTTCATATATTTTCTGACCTAATTTATGCATGCTCTATATGTCATTCTCCCATAATAAAGTCGTTTTCACATTTGGTTTTCATTTCCTGGTGGTTTTAAGGCCGTGGACATCACCTCGTCTTCATTATTAGCGTTTTTTTTCTGTGTTTTTGTTTTGTATATTTAGGCTACGCCCCCGTGACTGGGATGTGTCACCCTCTGAGGAGTTGCACCCTCAACCACGAGGACGGATTCTCCTCTGCTTTTGTAGTGGCCCACGAGACTGGACATGTGTAAGTAAAAGGCTGAGAGATCAACAACAATGTATATTATCTTGGATTCAAAGGTTGTTGGTTCGAATCCAGCTCTCAACATAAACATCGTTGGTAGAGAGTTTGATAAATTATCGGTGCGATTCCAGCTCCCACAAGTAAATGCTGTTGTTGTGCCCTTGGGCGAGGCACCAACATAACAACAAAATTTCCATTCTTGTACTTAGATTTTGTCAGATCGTAGAATTTGTTGATACCTGATCAGATTAAGTTTAAACTCCAAACCCAAACCTCCATGATAAACAGTATTGGTTCTTTCTCATTACCATACAACGCTCTGAGCTGCTTGTGTTAAATAATTACCGCCTCAGGTCTGCTCTTTTATTCAATTTTAATGTTGCCACGGGCAACGGCTCCGATGGTCTGTGAAGTCAAAGCCTGTGATGACATGTGAGAGAGAGAATAAGGCTGAAATAAAGCTGAAAATAAAGCTGCTCTTCAAAGACTAACCTCAAAACACCTTCCGGCGTGATTCCTACTCACAAACTTCAATTCATAAAGGTCTGATATTACACAAAATTGACTCTTGTGAACTTTAAGTCATGTTATAATGCTGTGACCTCGTCAAAAACAGACCTGGAGTTGAGTTTTGTTTCAGTCACACGCTTTATTATTACTCTGTTTGCATCTCCAAAGCTCAAAATGCTCTGTTCCACCCTGTGATGTCATGTAGTGGTAGTTTTCAAATTGTGTTTAACTTTTCTGTTAGGAGGGCGCCAACTGCTTGTCTCCATTAAGATTTTGATATCTTTGCAAGTAACGTGGCGCAGTATGGCATTAAACTCATTTTACAGGCAGGTGACACCATCAGGCTGAGTTACAGGTCAGATCTGTGGAGAGGGGGCCGCGTTCTCAGTAAGAATCCACGTTTTTTAGTGTATACTAGTATTTTAGCAGTTAAAACACATGCAAATTAATACAGACAAGGTAGATCACTTTAATGCCATACTGTGGGACATTCCAGGCAATAAAAGAGTATCTCCATAGAGACAACCAGGTGGCGGGCCCTCATCCAGAAAAGTTACTTAGTGCACCTTTAACAGCTACCTGCTACCTTTTATCATTTGTTTAGTACAGATTGGCAATTCTATGAGCCAAATGATTCTAGTGAAGGTGTATGGAGTTTAAAAACGCAGTGGAGCACTTCCTGTATTACAGCATGACATCACAAGGTGGAACAGAGTGTTTTCTGTGTTCTGAGAGAAGAACTCAGACTAAATATTCAGGATATTCAGGTCTGTTTGTGATGAGGAAACAACATTTGAACATAAATCAAAAAATAGCGTAAAATGGGCCGTTTAATTCGCATATAAGCCGCCATATTTGTTTTGATACATATTGTTTTGGTTTTATCTGTGATTTTGTGGCAATTTTTATGTTTTCTTCAATTTTTTTTAGAAGACTCAAAACAATTTTCATTTTCATTGTCTTTCTGTGTTTATTTGACAAACGTTTCAGTATGAGAGTCTAAACGGCGCTCTATATAGGACTCATTTAAAGCATTTCAGAGCCAACAGACAGAGACAGCCCCATGGACCTGTACTGTATTATTCTAGTCCTTTTTTTCTATGATTTTACGGCGTTCTCCTCATAGCTACAGCTGTGTGCAAAGAGACGCATTACCTCTAAAAGCTTTGAGTGTTCTTACTGTTTAAAATAAAGTACTGCAATCACAAATGGACCTGTGTTGCCAGATAAAGGACACAGAATACACGTTTTTCTCATTTTTACTATATGGACAGGGCTTTGTGAATGATCGGCTGCAGGTGCTGGGGTTTACGTAGTGACCGTTCAGATCAGAGAGAGTTTTTTTAGTTTTAAACCAACTGGATTTCAGCTTTGAAACTGGCAACGCAAACGAGAGAGTCATGTGAGGCTCATTCTGCTTTCTGATTGGAGAATCGTCTTGAGATCCAAAACATAAACAACCTCGCCATTAAGTGCAATGTTTTTGTAATTAAGAATAAATCAGCATTACAGTTGTTATCAGTAAAAAACAATATTTGATTTGAACATGTTTAACTCATATTTAGAGATAGAGTTAGGTCATGTTAATGGGATTTTAAAGGTCATAAATTACACAAAATTGACTCTTGTGAGCAATTTATGAGCAAAAAGCTGAAAGTTGAAACCTTCTCTTAACAAAATAAAAGTGTTGTCATTTATTTTTATTTGTCAAATCAGAACTATTGTATAATTTGACAGGAACAAATGCATGTCGCTCAGGAAGTAAAATTATAAACATCATCAGAATTAGACAAAACTGACCAAAATTAATAAGAAAATCGTAATTATTATGATTTAGTGAGATACTCTAACCAGTCATATGCTCTTTAAAAGTCCTATATTACACAAAACTGACTCTTATGAGCTTTAAGACCTGTTATAATATTGTTACCTCATCAGAAACATTTAAATTCACCCATTTCAACCTCTCACATTTTACAAAGAAGTCGCAGACGTTTCAGTATGGCAGGTCTACGTCACCTTTTACACTATTCTAATGTTAAATTTCTCATCTGGCGCCACAGTTGAGTCTCTGCTCTTTGAAAATGAAACCTTTGACAGTTCAAGAGTCCACCAGAGTCAAACGCACACTCGCAGATCTGATTTGAGTTTCATTGCAGTTAAATTGAGGCTCTGATTTTCCCACATAAAAACAGCACCTTCGGAATGAGAGTGGAGCGCTTTTCTTTGACATGCAAATGAGCAGCTTGACTTGGGAGACAGACTTAACAACATAAAAACACAAACAAAGGCTGTTTAGACGAAGGAAGAGGCATATTTATCTAACATCTGCGACACTGAGCTTAATCGGGATCTCAATATGTGTCATTTTAAAGGCGCTGAACCTGATAAAAAATGTGAAAACAGAACTAGTTGATTTTAAACAGTTTGCAGTAGTCGTTATTCCTCTTTTACCTTAAATGGTAATTTTTATACAACGCTTTTTCACCTTCAAATCTCTTTACGTCAAGGAACCACTCACCCATTCACACACAAGTGCACACAGACACTGGGGGCGAGGTGGGTTAAGAGTCTTGCCCAAGGACACAAAAACATCTGTGGGAGCTGGAATGACATCGCCAACTGGTGAGTCAATGGATGTGACAGCGCAACCAGTGTTGTTGTCAAAAGTGGGATTCAAACCGCCAGCTTTTATAATGAGATAATTAGACAGTACAGCAGATTTTTTTGAAACCCAGAGATGCTTGTATAATATATCTGTACTGGGTCAAAAAAATGCTCAAAAACACAGAAAAACACTTGTCAAATCCTGATCTCAGAAGATGAGCATGGCTATACCTGGTTAGTACTTGGACTGGAGACTTCTGGGGACGCCAGGTGCCACAGTGGGGCACGATTGGCAAAGCTGTTGTTGTGTCCTTAGGCAAAACACTTCACCCACATTGCCTAGTGGTGCAGATCTGTAGCCTCCTTTCCTTGTTTTGTTAATAATGTGTGAACTCATCTGGAGTGTTGCACATGTCTGGTGTTAGCCCGAGTCATAATCTATCAAACACTTTTCATTTTCCAGTTGAAGTGAGAATATTGTGATTTCACAGTACACACACATACACACATACGTAATAAAATGTTATGTGTATTTTTTTAGGTTGGGGATGGAGCACGATGGTCAGGGGAACCGCTGTGCAGACGAGACCTCCATGGGCTCCATCATGGCTCCTCTGGTCCAGGCCGCCTTCCACCGATACCACTGGTCCCGCTGCAGTAAACAGGAGCTCAACAGATACATACAGTGAGTCCTGGTTTAGTCCTGTTTTATACCTGGTTCAGTCCTGGTTCAGTCCTGGTTCAGTCCTGGTTCAGTCCTGCTTTAGTCCTGCTTTAGTCCTCCTTTAGTCCTGCTTTAGTCCTGGTTTATTATACCACTGGTCCCGCTGCAGCAAACAGGAGCTCAACATGGCGTTATGATATATAGTGACAGTGGTCCTGATTTAGACCTGCTTTAGACCTAATTTAGTCTGTTTTAGCCAATTATTACTCAGTGGTAGTGCAGCGTCTGCAGCTCAGTGATTTCTGGAGCTTTCACATGAGGCATGGCCTGTACATATACTGAGTCAGTTTATGACATATTCTATACCCGTATCTTTGCTGGTATTACATATTTAACCTTTTTCTCCCTGTAGTTCGTATGATTGCCTGTTGGGGGAGCTTTTATATTATATTTAATGTTTTTTTCTCCCTGTAGTTCCTATGACTGCCTGTTGGGGGAGCTTTTATATTATATTCAATGTTTTTTCTCCCTGTAGTTCCTATGACTGCCTGTTGGGGGAGCTTTTATATTATATTCAATGTTTTTTCTCCCTGTAGTTCCTATGACTGCCTGTTGGGGGAGCTTTTATATTATATTTAATGTTTTTTTCTCCCTGTAGTTCCTATGACTGCCTGTTGGGGGAGCTTTTATATTATATTTAATGTTTTTTTCTCCCTGTAGTTCCTATGACTGCCTGTTGGGGGAGCTTTTATATTATATTCAATGTTTTTTCTCCCTGTAGTTCCTATGACTGCCTGTTGGGGGAGCTTTTATATTATATTTAATGTTTTTTTCTCCCTGTAGTTCCTATGACTGCCTGTTGGGGGAGCTTTTATATTATATTCAATGTTTTTTCTCCCTGTAGTTCCTATGACTGCCTGTTGGACGACCCGTTTGAACACAAATGGCCCAAACAGCCTGAACTCCCTGGGATCAACTACTCCATGGACGAGCAGTGCCGCTTCGACTTCGGGGTCGGATACAAAATGTGCACCGCTGTGAGTTTACAAAGCAAAACACACACAAACACGCACACAGATGCACACACACAGACACACACAAACAAACTCTAAACACACTGGAGTGGAGAGCAGAGGTGCGCTGTGCAACTTCCTTTGTGAAGGCTACGTCACCTTGTTTTCTCCATGGAGGTGCTTATACTTGGAATGCTATAGTTACAGGTCACATCTGTGGAGAGGGGACCCCATTCACAGTAAGAATGTATGGGGTTTTCTTAGCAATAAAAGCACCCGTTTTTGAATAAATGCACGACTGATGGTTACGTAATTAGTCACGTTTTTATACAGCGCGTTTCCACCTTCAAGTAAGACATCAGGTTTTACAGTTCCTTGAAGTTATATACACTTAATCTGTTATTAATAAATATAATAAACATAACATAAAACTCCGAGTGTTATTATTATTAGATTAATCAGTGACCTCAAGGGAAAGCGTATGTAAGAATGTCTGGATTTTTCTTAGCAATAAAAGCACCTGTAATTGAAAAAAATGCAAGAGCAATGGTAAATGTAAATGCATTTTTATACAGCGCATTTTATACAGGATTTCTTCTGGATCATCACCAAAATTTAATCATTTGTTGGATTTACCATTAGGAACATTTCCTGAAAATTTCATCAAGATCCGTCCATAACTTTTTGAGTTATCTTGCTAACTAACAAACAAACAAACTAACTAACAAACAGACAAACAGACAAACTCAGGCGAAAACATAACCTCCTTGGCGGAGGTAAAAATCACTCTTGAACTGAAATTTTTATGAATTATGTACTAAAAGCTTTTTTTTTGACAGATACAATGGGGAAACATTTAAAGTCTCATATTACGCTAATGATAATGTTTCTTCATCACAAACAGACCTGGAGTTGTGTTTTGTTTCATTCGCACATGTTTAACACACAAACTCTGTATATTTAGACGTTAGGAGTTCTTCTCTCAAACTGAAAACACTTTGTGATGTCATGTGGTGATACAGGAAGTGCTCCACATAATTATTTAAACTCCACACACCTTCACTAGAATCATTCGGATAATTTCAAAATTTCTGGAACTGGGACAGAAACTTGGTCATTTCCACTGGGACCTGAAGTTTGAACATTGAGAACAGTTCGGTCGTCTCTCAGACTGACCTGTTCTACATTTAATGCCGCACTGTGAAACATTTCAGGCACAGCAACAACATCTCCATGGAGACAAGCAGGTTAACGCGCCCTCACCAGAAATGTTTCGCAGTTCATCTTTAAACTGGCGAAACCTTGTGTATTGAAACTTTGCAGCTGATGTCATCAATATTCTCATCGAGGGTGAAGCTAACTGTAGGTACTGCTCTGTCTGAAGCTCTGTTACTCAAGTTAGACTTCAATCTGAGTTTTGTTTGAGCACAATCTGACCATAAAGAACTGACTTAGCTGGAACTACAACAGGTTTAACTACAACATTTGAACAAGTCCCTCGCAAATTACGTTACAGTCGTAAGAAGCTCCTGAAAATATGTTGTTTAAATCCATTTCGTACTTTTTCTTGAGTTTTCAGACTTATTTTAAAACTTATTTGTCAGTGTTTGCTAATGTGTGCATTGCATCACCATGGTTACTGCTGAACATTCCTCCACAGACATACATGCATTAACATCACTGCAAAGTATACATTTCCTGCATCACTCCCATAGACTGTATATTTAAAGGGACACAGCTCACCCACTAGCCGCCGCGTTCCAAATAGGAAGTGAGCATGAGCGCGCTTCTGGCTCCATCGACTCTGCCTCCGATTCACTTTGTATTGAAAAAACGTCACCCCTCTCTCTGTAACTGCTGCTCTCAGGCTCGTCATTTTGCTCTTAAAATGTTCGTATTAACTCGCTCTACGTGATCCTGGTGTTTTTATTTCGTTTTTTATTTTGTCCCTAAATAAATCTCAAATTCTGCTCCATATTCGCTCGTATAACTTCTAGCCTCGGTGAGCTTCATTTGACTGGAACCGCTATGGATGACGTCGCACTCCCTAAGTCCACTTCTTATTACAGACTTTTTTACTGTTTTTACTGGGAATATATTTGTACGAAACATCTGGACACGACATTTGGACTAAAGAAGCAACAGAATTAGCTCAAAAGTAGGAAGTAAAGTAAAGAAATACACCAGGTTCTCCTCCATTATCTTCCTCTTCTAAAAATAGTTGACGTGGGGTTGCGTGGGCAGAAAAGGTCATTACACTGATGGAGGAAATTGCCCATAGAAATGAACGTGACAGTGAATGAGGGTCAGTCTGTCGCTGACCAGTCACTGTCCAGAACGCACACAGGTCTAAAGCTGCAGTGAACTATGACAATCAGGTCAAAAACACAAAATGGAAGCTTGAGTGGCTGCAGTTTAATCGGTTTCTCCTTCCTTTGAAAAGTGCACGTGAGGTTTTGTTTGGTTTAAAGGACAGTTTGAAATGGACTTGATCTTTGACCCCATTACAGAAACTCACATATAGAAATAATGTTTAAAAATAACAGCTTGTTTTGAATGAAATAGTTTAGATGAGGGATCTCCAACTGAGCTCGGATTTCTGGGAGGGATTTCTGAATTTTAAGTATTGTGCTGAATAACAAAAATTTTAATATTTGCCACTGTAAACCTATAACTTTAATGTAGTAACTTTGTGCACGGATAAATGGAAAATGGTTTATATTTCATAGGCATCTAACTGTTTCCATCTAAGGTCTGGGTTTCCAATAGGTGGCCCATGGACCAACTCCAGACCTCCAGCAGATCAGCAGATCAGCACCAGCCCGCGAGATCCCAACCCCAATTTTAATGCGATTTAATGTCTTCAGATGCATTAGTTACCAACAGTGGGCCTCATTCATGAATCTTTTCTTTAAAAAAATTCATAACTTCCACTTTAAGAAGATGCTGAGAGAACTCTACGCCAAACAGTTCCTTCTTAAGTGAGAGTTGCGCCTAATTCACCAACTCCGTGCGCATTTACATTTCATTCAAACAGAAAATTAATATGAATTTGGTTAGAAACGTCCTCTGAACTGCCATATATGGTCAATATGGGTTTGGCCTTTTGAAGGGAAAGCGCGAGGGAGAGAGCGAACGAGGAAGTCAGATGATGGGGGGTCAGGGGGGTGTTGAGTCCAGCGCGGGGACCAGGTGCAAGGCTGTGACAGTGGCCCACATGGAGAGCACTGCGGCTGGGACAGACTGAGGCTCACTGCAACCTGTATAAAGTCTGTTAGACTTGGATCACATACTAATATTTTTATAGGAAATAATTTAAGAAAATATATCACTTACAATCATGGAGGAATTAGAATTTTTTGTTGCATTATCAGAATAATAATATTCTAAAGCAGTAGAATTTTTGTTCTTACAAGTGCTCCTGACTGTTCGTAGGATTTGTTCTTCCAGAAGAACATTGTCAGTTAAGAAAAAGTTTTGTGAATGCCAAAAGTGTTCGTAAGAAGACCATAAGTACAAATCTGTTCGTAAGAATGAGGCTCAATGTTCACGGTCAGATTCCCACTTCAACTTTAAGGGGAACACTAGTGCATATGATTGTTTTTATACCCGTCTCTTGACGTTCAGGCCTCGGTCAGGGTTACGCACTTTGCCAAACTAAATCGACATCGCTCATGGCCAGACTCCCTCATCAATCTGAGATGTAATGCCTTCAAAAGTATCAAAAATGAATACTAAAACTAATATCAAAACTTGAGTACTAAAAAGTCAAATTCACAGGACAGAGTAGAACCTTTCCTGAGTAGTTTTAGAATGATCTGGAGCTGGATCAGAACAAGTATAAGAGCACAGAGACTAGTATACGCACATGGACCACTGAGGGATTACACAGAGCTAAAAACTTGATGGTGTTGTGTCCTTGAGCAAGACACTTCACCCAGCTTGCCTTACGAATGTGGTTTGTGAGTGTTTGGATGGACTAGTTGTGAGTTTAATATCTGTGTGTGTTTGTGTTGTTGTAGTTCAGGACCTATGATCCGTGTAAACAGTTGTGGTGCAGTCACCCGGACAACCAGTACTTCTGTAAAACCAAGAAGGGGCCTCCAGTGGACGGGACCGAGTGTGCACCGGGGAAGGTATAGTTCTCTTTTCTTCCTCCTTATCTCCTTCCTTTCCTTTCCTCTCTCTCTCTCTCTCTCTCTCTCTCTCTCTCTCTCTCTCTCACACTCTCTTTCTCTCTCTTTCTCTTCCCCTCACTCTCTTTCTTCCTCTCCCTCTTCCTTTCTCTCTTTCTCTCCCTTCCTCTTCCTCTCTCTCTCTTCCTCTCGCTCTCTTCCTCTCTTTCTTCCTTTTTCTCTTTCTTCCTCTCTCTCTGTCTTTCTCTCTCTCTTTCTTTCTCCCTCTCTCTCTTCCTCTCTCTCTGTCTCTCTCTCTCTTCCTCTCTTTCTCTCCCTTTTTTTCTCTCTCCCTCATTTTCTCCATCTCTCTCCCTTGACACCTCCTTGGCCTGTCCTTTTCTCTCTATCACTCCATCTACTTTCGTTCACTTTCTCCCTCTTGCTTTCTTTCCCTCTCTCTTTCTGTCCCCTTCCCCCCCTCTCTCTTTCTTTCTTTCTTTCTTTCTTCCTTCCTTTACGCTATGCGAGATCCTGCCATACCTTACTTTCTTTCACTCTCTCTCCCTCCCTTTTCCTCTCTATCGCTCCATCTACTTTCGTTCACTTTCTCCCTCTTGCTTTCTTTCCCTCTCTCTTTCTGTCCCCTTCCCCCCCTCTCTCTTTCTTTCTTTCTTTCTTTCTTCCTTCCTTTACGCTATGCGAGATCCTGCCATACCTTACTTTCTTTCACTCTCTCTCCCTCCCTTTTCCTCTCTATCGCTCTCTCTCCCCTTCCTACCTCACCTCACCTTACTTTTTTCACTCCCCCCTCTCTCTTTCTGCCCCCTTCCTCCCTTCCTTTTCTCTCTCTCTCTCTTTTTTCCTCCTTTATAAACCCTTTGTGAGACCCTACCTTACCTTACTTTCTTTCGTTTTCTCCCTCTCGCTGTCTTTTTCTCTCTATCCCGCTCTCTGTCCGCCCCCTTCCTACCTCACCTCACCTTACTTTCTTTCACTCCCTCTCTCTCTGTCTACCCCCTTCCTCCTTTCCTTTTCTTTCTCTCTTTTTTCCTCCTTTATGAACCCTTTGTGAGATAATTAGAGCGTGCTCCATCACAGTGACAGTCTATTAGTCGTGCACTGAGGCTCTTGACCTTTTCAACTCCGTCTCTGTTTCCACTTCCTTCAAATCCTCAAACTTTCTTTCTTTCTTTCTTTCTTTCTTTCTTTCTTTCTTTCTTTCTTTCTTGTTCACAAAAGTGGAATCTTTTCTTTTTTTTCACTTTCTCTGGAAACCCAAAGTCACTCTTTAAATCGATCACATGTGCCATAGATTTACATCAGTTAAGTTTGGGTGGAGGTTATGGTGTGACTTTACGTGGTCTTACGGCTGATCTCTTCAGAGCTGGACTGGACCTGGTCTGGATTTGGACCTCTGGGAACTCCAGGTGCCACAGGGGGGCGCCAGTGGTGTTGTGTCTTTAGGCAAGACACTTCACCCACATTGCCTAAACATAACCATCTAGCATTTGTTCATTATCAGTGTTTCTAATCATAAAAACACAATCATTCCTTCTGTGAATAGGGGTGACTCTCCACAGATCTGACCTGTAATGTAGCGTAGTGCTGTAACCTGCTTTTCTCCCTCTTCATAGATAGGTTTAATCTATACTGTGGAACATTCTAGACAAAGCAATAACATTTCCATGGAGACAAGCAGGTGGCGGACACTCTACTAGAAATGTTACGCAGTGGACCTTTAAGACAATCTGATCAGAAAGAACTGACAATTTTCTGGCTAAAAAGTTACATAGTGCGGTCATGTTTCTACCTATAGCCTCATCTCCTTTCTCACTCTCTCTGTGTTCCGCAGTGGTGCTTTAAAGGCCATTGCATCTGGAGGAGCAGTCAGGAACCCCAGGGGCATGATGGGAGCTGGGGTTCGTGGTCCAAGTTTGGCTCGTGCTCTCGCACGTGTGGAGGCGGAGTCAGGGCTCGCAACCGTCAGTGCAACAACCCCGCGTGAGTACCACCAAAACACTCATCTATCACCCACGGCAACCACACAGCCCGTCACCCACGGCAACGGAAGGAAACGAATGTGTTTTTCTGTTATTGTGGAGAAACAGCTGAGGGTGAAGCTATGGTCAGGTGGAGTCAGGCTGAGGCTAAAGTCCAGATCAGCTCAGGCCACACAGGAACGGAGAACGTCTGAGCTATAGGGGGGTAACAATAACATAAATATTGTGGAAAAAGTCTCACAATAATATGGGCCATCACAATATATAGAATTAAGAGTGTCTTAAAGGAGCCATATTACGCAAAATTGACTATTGTGAGCTTTAAGACATATTATAATGTTTCCTCATCAAAAACAGACCTGAAGTTGTGTTTTGTTTCATTCATGTTTGAGTAACTCTTTATTATTAATCTGTCTACGTCTTTCAAGTTAACAGCTCCTTTTACCTTTTGTTCAGTAAAGATCAGCAATTCCAGGGCTGAAATCATCCAAATGATTCTAGTGAAGGTGTGTGGAGTTTAAAAACACAGTGGAGCACTTCCTGTATTACCACATGACATCACGAGGTGGATCAGAGTGTTATAAAGTGTGTTAAATGTGTGAATGAAACAAAACAGAAAAAATTAGAACACAGATCAGAAAAATAGTGTAGCATCAGCCCTTTAAATTTCATGTTTTTGGATTATGACAGAACCAAAAACTTGTCAAAGATTTTAAAACTTTACAAACACGAGTGGATCTGGAGCTGCGTCCTGTCTCCCTGATTTCAGAGGACGTGATTGACAGGTGGATTAACCAATCACAGAGAAGCATGCTTTGTTCACGTCTAAAACAAACATGGCTGCTTAAACTTAAGAAAGTAAAACGATAAAGAAGTAGAGCTCAAAATCAACAAACGAAGCACCAAACTGTTATTTATCTCAGGTAAAAGAAGTTACACATTTTGTTCTGAATGTTCCGAGAATTTTTGGAGAGTTTCAGGTAAAAGAAGTTATTTATTTTGTTTTGAATGTTACAAGGGTTTCGGAGAGGAGACGTCTTCTGCATTTTAGAGACACATACATACGATATTAGCGTCCTATATTGGATTGTCACAAGTTTGGACAGAAGTTTTTCTCCAATTCTAGTTTTTTTCTGGATTCAAACGCAATATAGAACAAATCCAAACCGGAAAATTGGAAGTTCAGACCTGCTATTTTCATTTTATACAGTTTTCGTGCCCTTTAAATAAGGTCAGATGAGCCAATAACAGCGTTTAGACCTTTATAAATGACTGTCCATCCCTGCACCTCCCCAGACGCTTCCTCTCTGCGATTTGGTTCATTGTTGCCCATTGTACCCCCTCTGTCCGGTGCCTTAGCCCGTCTCTGAGGCGTATCCAGGCGTATTACTCGAGAAACCCTATCTGCCAATCCTGTGTTCTGTCTTGTTCACATGAGAGGAGAGGAGCAGTGACTGATGGGTAATTTAAGTGGCTTCTTTCAATTCTCGGCTCTTGCTTTGATGCACACCGCAGTAGTCGTCGGTCACAGCTCAAGCCTTCTCTCGTGTTTGACCTAGATTTTTCGATTTAAAGATGCACTGCGGAACTTTTTTCACTAAATCATATACGCCACTTAAAGGGCTCAAGTTACGCTGTTTTCTGATGTTATAATGTTAATTCCTCGTCACAAACACACCCGGAGTTGTGTTTTGTTTCATTCACACATGTTCTACACACTTTATAACACTCTATTCCACCTTGTGATGTTATGTGGTGATACAGGAAGTGCTCCACTGTGTTTTTAAACTCCACACACCTTCACTAGAATCATTTAGATGATTTCAGACCTGGAATTGCCAATCTCTACTGAAATAAAGGTAAAAAGGTAGATGTTCATTTGAAAACCACCACTTCATGACATCACAAGTTGGACCAGAGCGTTTAGAGCTGGGGAGATGTGTTTCGAACATGTGTGAATGAAACAAAACACAACTCCACGTCTGTTTTTGAGGAAGTAACAACATTATAACATGACTTAAAGCTCACAAGAGTCCGTTTTGCATAATCTAGGACCTGTAATTACAATGGATTTCCTGCTTGTCTCTGTGGAAATAGGGACGTTTAATGCCATACTGTGGAATATTCTTAATTAAGTAATAACGTTTCCATGCCGACAAGCAGAAGTTACATAGTGCCCTTTTAAATACAGTGTCCAATAGCCTATTTGGTCCACCTCGTTACATCCTTTAATTTCTGTTGCTTTTATCATATAGCTATTATCCATAAGAGCGCCTCATCATAATCCATCCTCTTTTATAACAACATTAAACCCATTTTCAGAGAAGGTGTAAGATGTTACATGATGTACTTGAACACATCGTGCAAAAATAGGTCTAGATTAGCCCATGTTCTTTTCAAAGTAATGTTACAATACTAAAATTTAAAACTTGATTTCGAATACTAAGGAATAGACTCGATACTCAATACTGATTCCAATACTACAATGAAAATAATAATAAAAAACAAAACAAAACAAAAACTATTTCTTGATTTTCTACATTAAATCTCAGTACTTTCTTTTGTGGTCTTATATCTGTGTAATCCCTCAGTCGTCCAGGTAGGTTCCATAGTGGTCCATGTTTAGTTTAGTTTAGTTTATTTGTTTATTCATGGGTGACAATGCACATAAAAACACTGACCTACACAAAGAACAAAGAGGTAATATGTTTGCTCCATGCAGGTTATAGCAAAATTGCTCATTTCAGTCCCTGGACAGGTTGATGTCATAAATAGCGTACATGCCGTTAAAATACAGTGTGTATTAATGCAAACACTCATCCATGAAATCAATAAGTGAAACTAGTCCCATTCAGTCTCAGTCTTGACATATTTACAGTACAGTCCGTGTGCGAATACTCATCTATGTGCTCTTTATTCTGATGCAGCTCAAGGTCATTCTAAAACTATTCAGGAAAGGTTCATTTCTGTCCTGTGAATGTGTCTTTTTTACAGGGACGGACTGGCACCAAAAAATGGCCCTGGGCTTTTTTTTTCTCAAATAGGCCCACCAACTGACTGACCATATGCAGAAATGAACTTGTGGCGCCATTAAAATGCGGTCCTTTCGTGTGCTTGCTTACCTGCGTGTTTCTTTTGACGGCAATTTCCCAACATCACACCACAAATCAAGTTAATAGAAGCTGACTATCAGAGGGGTCAATGAGTAGCAAAAACCGTGACCTGCTGTTTTGTCCTTCTCACTTACCGGTACCTCCTCTTCCTCTGGCAAGTCCTCCGGTGGAGATCCCCTTGTCTCTCTTTCCAATAACTTTGCTCTCTTGTCTCTCAGCTTCTGCCATCCACCTTTCTCCTTGTGCTTCTTGCCATTTTGATTCTTCTTTGTTGGCTTTTAGACTTGCCAATCCGTCCCTGCTTTTTTAGTATCGATACCTGCTCAAAAGAGTCCCTAGTTTCGATACTAGTTTTATTATCGATTTGTATCTGACTTTCTGTTCTTTTATCAACCCTATTTCAAAACAACTAAAGCACCTTTTTACTGTCTGTGGACTTCACATATCCGACTGTAACTCGTCTCGACGCCATACCATACGCTTGTTCGTATACTGCGGAATATTCCTGATTAAGTAATAACATCTCCATGGCGACAAGCAGGTACCAGACCATCCACCAGAAAAGTTACATATTGCACATTTAAATAGTGTCCTATATTTGTTCTCTGTTTTATTTATATCTGGGTAATTACTGACATTTTACTTTTATTCTAAAGCTTTTCAGGAAAGATTCATTTCTGTGTTGTGAATCAGACTTTTTTAGTATCGATACCTGCTCAAATGAGTATCTAGTTTGATATTAGTTTTAGTATAGCTAAGTTTTGATACTTTTGACAACATTATTTCAAAGTAACACTGCTAGAGATATATTTTTATCCTTACGTTTTTCAATCTAAACTCAAAACTGGACATTTCCACTTCCATTAGAACTGCACAAACTTGTCGAAAACCTGTGATTTTTATTTTTCTACTGCAGATTTCAGTAATTCACAAAAGCAGCTCTTCTCGCTCCCCGTGTGTGTCTAAAAGCTTTATTTAAATTTGTGCACTGGATCGAGTTTTGCTCAGGTTCGTCCTTGTCTGGTCCATTTTCTGTTTGATAAAAATGGAAATGAGTGAATCAAACTCGTGATGATTTAAATGTATTTTTTTCACTCTGGCTCTGGCTCGGCTCCAGCATCAATTTAATGAGAAAAAGAAAAAGAAGAAAGGCACAGCAGATTACAGATATACTACTGCTACTACAACTACTACTGCTACTACTACTGCTACTACTAATTCCACTTTCCTGCTATGCTCTCTTCACATTACTTCTAAGTGCCAACAAATCTCATTTAAAGTTTCAATAAAAAGTATAAAAGAAGAACAGAGCATTTGTAGAAGAGTAAATGGTGACGCTCCTTGGCAGTTTAATGAACAATCACTTAAGTCTTCTCCCGAGACGCTTCCTCCTCCTCGTCGTTTCACTTCCTGCTCGAGGAATCCTCAGACTCTCAGCTCATAAAGTCAGGGCCGATTTAAAAAACGCTGTAACGAGACAAGAGTTTTACAACAGAGAGAAGAAATGAAATGAAGAAAGTGAAGAAAGATAGTTTTTAGATCCATATCATAGACTGTAGATATAAATGGACAAAGCTAACCTGCTAGCCGCCGCTTTCCAAACAGGAAGTGAGCATGGGGGCTCTTCTGGCTCCATCGACTCTGGCTCCAACTGGCTTACCATTGGAATATTGTCACTTTTCTCTCGTTTTGGTCTTAAAATCTTCGTATTAACCCACTCTACTTCCATGATCCTGGGGTTTTTATTTCACTATTTTGTCTGTAAATAAATTCCTTTTCCTAATACACAAATCTGCTCCAAATTCACTCCTGTAACTGCTGGCCTCAGTGAGCTTCATTTGACTGGAGCCGAATGCTACGAACAAAACAGTGCAAAAATTATATGATTGACAGGACATAGGGGTGAGTTGTTGTACAATTGTAGGGAGTATTATCTGTTACATAAGGGTGAGTTGTTGCACAGTTGTAGGGAGTATTATCTGTTGCATAAGGGTGAGTTGTGCAGTTGTAGGGAGTATTATCTGTTACATAAAGGTGAGTTGTTGTACAGTTGTAGGAAGTATTATGTGTTACATAGGCGTGAGTTGTTATACAGTTGTAGGGAGCATTATCTGTTGCACAACGGTGAGTTGTTGTACAGTTGTAGGGAGTATTATCTGTTACATAAGTTCCAAATTCGCCTCTATAACTGCTAGCCTCAGTGAACTTCATTGATATGTGTGGCTGTCTGAATTGATACTTTGCAGTGACATAATGCTGGGGGTGTTCTGCATGTATGTCTATGGTGGAATGTTCAGCAGTTACCATGGAGACACAATGCACAGATTAGCAAACACAGCCAAAACTCAAGAAAAAGAAACACAAAATGGATTTAAGCAACACATTTCCAGGCGCCTGTGATTAATTCAAGCGTTTGTTGTTTTGTTCAGGTGTTTGTTGTGATGAAAAAGGTGAGAGACTGGATAATGCTAGAAACCTTAATAGAGCTTCAGACAGAGCAGAGCCTACAGTTAGAATCCATCCAGTCAGGTCATTCACCACGTGCTTTGCCTGGAATGTGCCAGTGTTACGTGCAGTGAGTTTAATATATGCAAATGTATAGCCAAAAAAAGACTTGTTTTGGTTGGAGTCGCCTTTACCCACACTATGAAGTATAAATACTGTAGTACTTATAGTAATACTGAAATACTGATGCCCAAAACACACTCAGGGAAACTGCAAAATGAAGAATAAATGTTCGGAATACAGGACCCACTGTGTAAACTGTGCAACTGTGATCAATAAATTAAAGAGGAGGAACTGCAGGAGTCAGTGTGGGTGAATAAAACCACAGAAACCAAAAATTCAGTTCAAAAGGTGTTGTATTAAACGATATGAGCTCAACAGATATTCTTTGTGTATATATTAGAAAGCCATAGATAATAAATAGGTAATAAATTGTATATTATATTATATTATTATAAGTAGATATACCTAAAGACAAACAAAACAAAAATGCAATCACATAGACAGTGGTATCTTTTTGTTCAGAGTTTGAGTTCAGTTCATAAAGTTCAGGTGGTTGTAGGAAGTGTTTGTTAGAATCCGTTTGAGTTACTTATATTTCCCAAAGTTCAGTTTGAGAAGTTTGAGTTAATAGGTTCCGGGGTTATGAGAAGGGTTTGATATTTCCTACCGCAATCATACGGTGAATGGGTAGCCCGCCATCCAGTGGTGGTTTGTGGTATT
Organism: Taenioides sp. WSHXM2023; assembly: GCA_029959045.1. Classification (NCBI taxonomy): domain Eukaryota; kingdom Metazoa; phylum Chordata; class Actinopteri; order Gobiiformes; family Gobiidae; genus Taenioides; species Taenioides sp. WSHXM2023. The sequence continues at coordinate 6,324,066 of CM057104.1, read as the reverse complement.
GCAGAAGGATCCAATAGAAAAAAAAACCTGACCGTTGAGCGGGTTTTGACGGGATTGAAGGGTGAATAAATCCATCCAGAAGTCTTTGTTAGACAGGCAGTTTTAATCGTTTTCATCCAAACAATCCAGTCAGAGCGAGAGAAGCAGCGGAGGAGTGGAGCAGGAGGATACGTGACGAGTGACGCCGGAATTTAAAGGAAGTTGTCCCGTCTCAGTAGAGTTGTAACCGGAAGTGGGTGAATTGACGTGGGTTACAATTCCCAAGTTCAATTCCTAGGTGGAGGCTATGTGCAAAAATCTATATAGGTGGAGGCTTTCTGTAAAAGACTCCTCCTCCTCCTCTTCCTACTACTACCACTACTACTACTACTACTACTCCTACTACTACTCCTACTACTACTACTACTACTACTACTACTACTACTACTACTACTACTCCTAATTCCACTACTAAAACATCTTTCCTGGTACTATCTCTTCAAAATACTTCTAAGTGTCTACAAATCTCATTTAAAGTTTCAATAAAAAGTAAAATAAAAAATAATCACTCGAGTCCTCTCCCAAGATGCTTCCTCCTCCTCGTCCTTTCTCTTCCTCCTGGAGGACTCCTCAGACTCTCAGCTCGTAAAGTCTGGGCCGATTTAAAAACCGCTGTAACGAGACAAGAGTTTTACAACACAGAGATGAGAAGATGGAAAATGAAAACCCCATTCACAGTGAATAAATGAATGATAAACTTTCAAATTCAAATAAAGGGAGTCATGGCTCAGTGGTGAAGTGGCCTACAAGGTTATTGGTTCAATCAAAGCTTAGGTCGGTGCATGCAGTTGTGTCCTTTGGCAGAACACTTCACTTCATCGTGTCGTATGAATGAAACTAACCACTACTCGCATCACTGAGGACTCCATAACTCCTTCACACTGTTACCGTCAGGCAAGCGCTACAAAGTCCCTCTGGGGAACAAAAAAAATACACAAAAAATCCTTTATTCCAAACGCCATCGCTTCTTTGAACTCCACCAGATGAACTCAGACCACTGCTGGTGTTTTTTATTGTGATGTATTTTTTTTAAATGTGTTTTTTTTTGTATGTCTTTATGAAAGTTGTGCCTTGTCAAAGAAAAATGTAAAGCCTATTTACCTACCTACCCACCCATCCATTCATCCATCCATCCATCCATCCATCCATCCATTCATCCATCCATCCATTCATCCATCCATCCATCCATCCATCCATCCAATCCATTTCTCCGTCTGTCTAATCTGTTTTTCCCGTCTCCTCTCCCGTCTCCAGCCCTGCGTACGGGGGTAGAGACTGCCCTGGATCAGCCTTCGATTATCAGATGTGTAACACCGAGGAGTGCGCGGGACCCTACGAGGACTTCAGAGCCCAGCAGTGCACCCAAAGGAGCAACAAGTACCACAAGAACACCAAGCACACCTGGATGCCCTATGAGCACCCAGACGGTAAGGGGGGTGGCTAAACTAAAACCTAAACGTTGCTCCAAACCACATTTCAAAAAGAGCTGCTAAACTGAATGGGGTCTGGAGGACTAAAGGGGAGCGTGAGGGTGGATGAGGGGCGGGTCTGGAGGACTAAAGGAACAGTGTGATTGGTCAAACAGGCATCCACACTTCAAACTCCGCCCCTGCAGCCAGGTGTTTGTATTCAGAAACATTTGCCTGTAATCAGGGCAGTCATACTTGATGTGACATAGTACCTGAAATTGCAGAGGCCACTGGAACCAGGACAAACCAATATTTAGAGAATTTAGAGAATTTTCCCAGTTTGCACTAAAAATGTTGTTTTTATGCTATTTAAAGCCCCAGTTATTTTTTTTCCTTCCAATTTGTTGTTTTTATTGCACTGAAAAACATGCAACCGTACTCTGAGAGGACTTGCATCTCCACAAACCTGGCTTGTAGCTTTCTCCTGTTTGTTTCTATGGAAATGCTGTTCCTTTGGCTTTTCCACAATACGGTATAAAACATGGAGAATATGGTGAGGTTTCTATTTCCATTGAATCATGCAGACGACCTTTAGAAAGTTACATATTGTAGCTTTAATGATATATGGTTATTTAAGATGGACTATGTAACTTTTTGGTTGGGGGTCTGTCTCTTTCATGTTTCTATGGATATGTTATTGCTCTGCCTGGAATGTTCCACAGTGTGACATTAAACAGCTCTACTTCACATTTATTCACTTACAGGTGGTTTTACAGCTCAAAAATACCTAGAAAAACAGGTGTTCTGACTGTGAGCGGGGTCGCCTCTCCACAGATCTGACCTGTAACTTGGTCTGGTTTGCTCTCCATGAAGATAGAAAGGTTTAATGCCATACTGTGAAACATTCCAGACAAAGCAATAACATCTCCATGAGGAAAAGTATTTAACGGACCCTCCACCAAAAAAGTTACACAATGCAACTATATAACATTTAATTCATTTTAGATCAGAATTTATCTAAAATAACTCATAGGAACAAGTCCGTAGAGGCTTGTCACCATGGTAACCTGCAGAACTTTTGATAAACAGGAGCAGCTTGTTGTGAGTCTGTGGGAGGCGTCGTCTGTGCGTGTTTATTAAGAATGTTTTTTAATCATACACGCTTATGTCTTAGCTGTAAATTCAAAAGTATTTCTTTCAAAGTGTGAGCGTTCCTGTCTGTGTGTTTGTGTTGTGAAGTTATTTTATTTTCTTCCAGAGAGTCGTAAGTGTGAGCTGTCGTGTCTGTCCAAAGAGACGGGGGAGGTGGTCTCCATGAACCAGGTGATGCACGATGGGACCAGGTGCAGCTACAGCGACCCCTTCAGTGTGTGCGCCAGAGGGGAGTGCCTGGTGAGTACTACTACTACTACTACTGCTACTACTGCTACTACTACTACTACTACTACAGCGACCCCTTCAGCGTGTGCGCCAGAGGGGAGTGCCTGGTGAGTACTACTACTACTGCTACTACTGCTACTACTACAACTAGAATGTAGTTTATGTGGTAACAGGGATTTATCTGAACTAGAAGCCATAAAAGTTACGTACTGCCACTTTAAATTCTCCAGAAAACACCATTAGGTTAATTATTAGGTAGAAATATTGTGTTCAGGTCGATGTCGTACAACAGGAAGAACTACACAGGAAAACCCATTCAAAACCACAATGGTGCTCTTTTAAATTACATTCCTGATGAAGCCACAAAATTGAATAATTTTGTCTCTTTTTATCCCACAACTGTAAATGAGATCTGAAGAGGAAAATGCTGGTGATTCATGGTGCGTTCAAAGAGCCCACGGAAAAAAAAAAACTTGTTTAGATTATCGCAAAAATCGATTCAATGTGCCAAGGATTTTTAGAAATAAACAGCTCCAAATGATGCAAATTAATCAAAACACAGCTATTCAACACGCCACAAAAGACTTCGTTTTGTGTGTGAAAAATGTCTATTTTCAAAGTTAAAGCTACAATTTGCAAGTTTATTGATTTTTAGGTGTTTAAAGAGGGGGTATCATGCAGAATCTACTTTTTTTTTAGCTTTCTACCGTGTTAAAATGTTGTTTCCTCATCAAAAACATGCCTGAAGAGGTTTTAGAGTCATCCATGCATGTTTGAGTAATCTAGCGATCTCTCCTCGGCTCTATTCAAACCCTCTTTACGGTTAGCTATAAGATTCTGTACGAGGCTCCGCCCACAACTCTACATCACCCGTGCTCCCACGCGACAATTCTCCATAAATATACAAAAACATGATACAAAACTGCACACTACAACTTCACCAACCTGATGCGATGTGCAGCAGTTTCATTAGCGGGATGCGTGGAGTTTGTATTGTGATATCGCTCTGAAGGGGAAGCGACTTAGCATGGAGAGCAAAGGGAACAAAATGAAACTGAAACTTATTTAATTTGTACGAGAAATACAAACGTTGCTCATTTTAAATTGATTCCAGATGTCCAAATTTACTCCAAGCTTCCTTTAAATAAAATAAAATAAAATAGCATCGTGGTAAAGCTAACAACAACTAGCATGCTAATTGCGCACAAGTCTTTCTTCCTGGTTTGCAGATGATAAAAATGCTTTTTAATTACATACAGACAGCACAATGTACATTCGAACACCCCTAAAAAGTGCTCTAAGTATGGAATAGTGTGGACATTCGGACACAGACATGCAGTATATTACTTAATTACATGAAAAATGTGGGTACAACCCCTTTAATTTATACGTAGAGATTTTTTTGGGCTAAATTTAAAACAAAAATAAAAAATAAAAACAGTACGAGATGATGTCACTCTGAATCAGTAAGGACAAAGCTTCAATGTCACTTTTAAAATAATCTCTTGTTTTGTCTCTGTTTTGTACCGACCCAAGGCCCGTTTTCTGTTTTGACTAAACTCTGCTCCTCCGGCTGTCCTCCCTGTGCCGTTATCGTGTACCGTGCGAGTTCAAATCTGTGCCTAACCCTGTGACGCCTTGCTCAACAGCACGTCGGCTGCGATAAGGAGGTGGGCTCGTACAAGAGTGAGGACAAGTGCGGAGTCTGTGAGGGGGACAATTCGCACTGCAGAACTGTCAAACTCACCCTGACCAAGACGCCCAAGAAAAACGGTAAAATACTGAACTTTAAAGGGTAATATTTCTGAAAGGGCATCTGATATAAAATTCACCGCGCCTCCTCTGCACCATATATTCACCATCCCTCCTTCATTACTGTTTAAAGGACGTTATTTTCTGATCTACTGTATGAAGTTGTGTTTTGTTTCATTCACACGTTTAACGCACAAACCCTGCGTATTTAGACTGAGTTCTTCTCTCAAACAGAAAACAAGAAGTGCTCCACTGTGTTTTTAAACTCCATACACTTTAACTGTGACGGATTATGGAATTATGGATCAAAGACAAAGAGTTGTGGACCTCTCACCTGGAAAGTTAAAGATGCACGATGTACTGTAACTTTTTGGTTGGTGATCCGTCACCTGATTGTTTCTATGGAGATGTCACTGCTTTGCCTGGAATGTTCCGCAGTGTGACATTAAACAGCTCTACCTTACATATATTCAATTAAATGTGGTTTTATAGCTCAAAAATGCCTAAAAAAAACAAAAAACAAAACGTGGTCTGGTTTGGTCTCCATGAAGATAGAAAGGTTTGACAGCACACTGTGAAACATTCCAGACAAAGCAATAAGATTTCCATGGAGAAAAGCATTTGACAGACCCTCCACCAGAAAAGTTACACAGTGCAGCTTTAAACAATGCATCTTTAAAGTAGAGATTAATAATAGTTCAAAAAAACCAACACTTAAACACAACTCTACTTTGAGAATTTCCTGTTTTAACCCTTTGGTCTGGATGTATTTTTGTATTTTTTAGGAATGCTGAAAATGTTCGATATTCCCATTGGCGCTCGACACATCGTGATCGAGGAGAACGAGACGTCTCCACATTTAATCGGTAAGAAACCGGGGCACCTACTGTACAACTACTAGTGGAGCTGTATTTTTACATCTATATGCAGGATAAAAATATGTCTTACTGATGATCGGTTAAAGATTTTTTTTTCTCCTAATTTATTTATTTTGGCAAAGATTTTGTGTTATTTTTGTTTTTATTGTTTTGCAGCTGTGAAGAACCAGGTGACGGGAAACTTCATCCTGAACGGGCAGAGCGAGGAGGCGGCCGAGAGGGTCTTTATCGAGGGCGGGCTTCAGTGGGAGTATTCTGTGGACGGAGAAAGAGAAACGCTAAAAACAACCGGACCTCTGCACGAAGGAATCATAGTCCTGGTGAGAAAGATTCAAAGAAGATTTTTACCGTCTTAAAAATTAAACGTGTTTTTCAAAACTTCCAATGACCATTTCACGGTAATGTTAACAACAACTGCAATGATAACAACTGCATGCACCAACATTCCACTTCCTGGTTCGCAGAAGATAAAAAATAAACATAATCATAATAAAATCACAATAAAAGCAGTGCCCAAATATTCACAGCTTCAAAAGAAATTATAAAGAGTTTTTGCTTTCGTGGTATAAGGGTGAGTGACAACAAAAAAAAGACCTTGGGTAAAAATGATATTAAGTATGCATAGTGTGTCATTTATTTTGCTATATATAAATATTTGTAAAGTTTTGTACATAAGCAACTGCATCATTTTGAAAATATGTAATGAATAGGGGTGGGTTAATATAATTTTTTCTTTTTCCCACTCCTTTTTCTGTTATTTACAACGTATATATAATATGTATATGATTATTGTTTCTCTCTTGGCACAAACTCAAAATTAATACGACTCAATCAATAATCATAATATTTATTTATAAAGCGTCTTTCGTGCTTTTTAGCAATTCAAAGTGCTTACCAAAGGCATAATAAAACAGCATTACAATATTAGAACAATAAAAATAAATAGTGCGAAGCAGAAGACAATTAATGACAGTAGAGAAACAAGAGCCTATTTAGTGCAAATAAGATTCACTAGTAAGAAGCACGTCAGCAACATTAAGCAAAGAAGATATTTATTAATGAATGAAGAGATGAACAATGAGATGAACAATGAGACGAACGAGGAGAAGAACGAAGAGACAAACGATGAGACGAACGATGAGAAGAACGAAGAGACAAACGATGAGACGAACGATGAGAGGAACGAAGAGACGAACGAAGAGACGAATGAAGAGACGAACGAAGAGACGAATGAAGAGACGAACGAAGAGACGAATGAAGAGACGAATGAAGAGACGAACAATGAGACGAACAAGGAGACGAACGATGAGACGAACGATGAGATAAATGAGGCAGAGGTGGCTGGGTTGACGGGTTAAGCTGCTACAAATCGGCTTGTGGGAAATTAAAGGTGTGGTCGAAGTGAACTGTGGAGCGGAGAAGGAGGTTGAGGTTGAGGCGTTGAGGTCCTGCTCCTGAATCTCAGTCCATCAGAGTCGGGGCGTAGATTATCCAACCTTTTTTTTAAAGATAAATATAGTTTATAATTAGATGTTGACAGTGGTGGAAGAAGTACTCAGTTTTGTTACTTAATTAAAAGTATAGATACTGGAGCAAAAACATACTCAAGTAAAAGTAATAGTGTCACATGAAATAAAATACTTAAGTGAAAGTATTAAAGTACCTGTTTAAAAATGCACTTAAAGAGTAAAAAGTAAAAGTATTTCTCGCAGATTTTGAGATTTTAATATAGCTTTAACTGTGGTGATTTTGATAAAGATTTGTGTTGAATTTGGTTCAGTAGAAACTTGAATCATTTGTTTTTTTCCGAGATGTTTTTATTTGTATATTTTTGTTTGGTCAAACTACGAACATGTTACAAATGACCCCTCAGCCTTTTCAGCAGGTCTCAAACAATAATTAAAATACTTTTACTTTTCAGTCCAGTTCAAAAAAGTAATGGAGTAGAAAGTACAAATACCTGCTCTCAAATGTGGTGAAGTGAAAGTCAAAATAGTACAGTACTTTACTAATTTTACTTTGTTGCGTTCCACCAGTGGATGTTGGCGGTTCTCAGCGGTCTCATTTTGACCCTGTGAGCTCCTTTTGCAGTAAACATCCGAAATGTTCCGGCTTTAACCTGTTTCTTGTTCCAGGTGAATCCTCAAGAAGAAGAGGTGAAGATCAGTCTGATGTATAAATACATCATCCATGAAGATCTGCTGCCTCTGATCACAAACAACAACGTCCTGTTAGCGGAACTGGACACGTACGAATGGGCCCTGAAGAGCTGGTCCCAGTGCTCCAAGCCCTGTGGAGGAGGTCAGTGAGAAGAGGAGGAAGAGAGGAGAGGAGGAGGAGGAGAGGAGAGGAGGAGGAGGAGGAGGAGAGGAGGAGGTGGAAGAGAGGAGAGGAGAGGAGGAGGAGGAAGAGAGGAGAGGAGGAGGAGGAGAGGAGAGGAGGATGAGGAGGAGGAGAGGAGGAGGTGGAAGAGAGGAGAGGAGAGGAGAGGAGAGGAGGAGGAGGAAGAGAGGAGAGGAGAGGAGGAGGAGGAAGAGAGGAGGAGGAGGAAGGAGAGGAGAGTGGGCCCTGAAGAGCTGGTCCCAGTGCTCCAAGCCCTGTGGAGGAGGTCAGTGAGAAGAGGAGGAAGAGAGGAGAGGAGGAGGAGGAGAGGAGGAGGAGGAGGAGGAGGAGGAGGAGGAGGAGGAGAGGAGGAGGTGGAAGAGGAGGAGGCAGAGAGGAGTAGGAGGAGAGGAGAGTGGGCCCTGAAGAGCTGGTCCCAGTACTCCAAGCCCTGTGGAGGAGGTCAGTGAGAAAAGGAAGAAAAGAGAGGAGGAAGAAGAAGAGGAGGAGGAGAGGAGGAGGAGGAGGAGGAGAGGAGTAGGAGGAGGGGGAAGAAAGGAAAGGAGGAGGAGAGGAGAGGAGAGGAGAGGAGGAGGAAGAGAGGCGAGGAGGAGGAGCAGTAGCAGCAGCAGCGGTAGCAGTGCCAGTAGTAGTAGCAGTAATAGTAGTAGTAGTAGTTGTAGTTGTAGTAGTAGGTAGTGTTAGTAGTAGTAGAAGTACATGACATCTTTGCAATGTTATATTACAGTATTCTAAACCCTACAAAGGTCACTCTAAAGGCTCTGTGCAGTGTAGTAGTGGGTAGTATATGTAATAGTACTTGTAGTAGTACTGGACTTCTAGATACATTTATATATTGTTTTATTGTAATTGTATATTTGTGCGTCCCCATAAGGAGGATATGTCCTACTGTAAATGATTCTAACACTATTTCAAAATGGACATATAACAGAAACATTACAGGACTTCACACTGAATTGTAGTAATCAGCTTTGTAGTATTTTAGACGCTGTGTAATGAGAAATATATAAATCTTCTCTCTGCTCTGAGGCTGATCATAAAACAGCGAGGATTCATTATTAAAGCTCGTTTAGCCTCATATGTCACACGGGAAATAAAAGATGAAATGACATTAGTGTCGTCTGTAAATGGTAAATTGTTCAATCAAATAATGTGTTTTTTCACACGTTTTATGTTAAAGGTTCTGTGTTACACAAAATTGAGCTTTAAGTCATGTTATAATGTTGTTACCTCTCCAAAAACAGACCTGGAGTTGTGTTTTGTTTCATTCACACATGTTTGAGTAACACTTTATTATTAGTTTGTCTACATCTCCAAAGCTCAAAATTCCACCTTGTGATGTCATGAAGTGGTAGTTTTCAAGTTACAGCTACTTTGTGTGGAGCAGAGATCGGCAATTCCACGGCTGACATCATCAAAATGACTGTATTGAAGGTGTGTGGAGTTTAAAAACACAGTTTTCACAGAGCACTTCCTGTATCACCCCGTGACATCACAAGGTGGAACAGAGCGTTTTCTGTTTGCGAGAAGAACTCAGGTTTGTGTGTTAAATGTGTGAGAATGAAACAAAACACAACTCCAGGTCTGGTTGTGATGAGGAAACAACATTCGAACATAGATCAGGAAACAGTGTAATATGGGCCCTTTAATGCTGTTGCTATGCCTGGAATGTTCCACAGTGTGGCATTAACCTTGTTCTTCAAGTTACACAGTGCGTCTTTGTGTTGTAGTTTGTGTTGTAGTTTTGTGTTGTGTTTGTCTGAGGTGGCAGAGGTCGCTTCACAGATCTTTTTTGTTTTCACTGCGATAATTGAATAACCCTTTTTTCCTCCTCCTCTTCCTTTCATTCACCTCCTCCTCCTCTTCTTCCTCCTCCCTCTTCTTCTATTCCTCCTCCTCTTCTCCACCTGCTCTTTTTCCTCTCCTTCTCTCTTGCTTTTCTCATCTTGTCCTCTCCGTCTTCTTTCTCATCCTTTTCTTCTTCTCCCCCTCCTCTTCCTCGTCTCCCCCTCTTCTCCTTTTCTCCTACCTCTTCCTTATCTCCTTATCCACCTGTTCTTCCTCCTCCTCCTCTCCACATTCCCTTCCTCCTCCTCTTCTTCCCCCTCTCCTCCTGCGCTTTCTCTTCCTCCACTTACTTCTTTTTCCTTTCCTCCTCCTTCTCTTATTACCCCTCCTCTTCCTCCTCCTCTTTCTCCTCCTCTTTCTCCTTCTTCTACCTCTTATTCCTCCGTCCCTCCTTCCTCTTCCTCCTCCTTTCCTTTTCCTTCCTCCTTCTTCACCTGTTATCCCTCCTCCTCTTCTTCCTTGTCCCCCTCCCCCTCCCCCTCTTCCTCTCCCTCCCCTCTCCTTCTTCCTTCTCCTCCTCTCTCTCCCTCTTCCACCTCCTCTTCCTCCTCCACTTACTCCTCTGGTTCCCTTCCTTTCCTTTTCCTTCCTCTTGCTTCTTCACCTGCTCACCCTCTCCTCCTCTTTCTCCTTGTCCTCCTCTCCCTCGCCCCCCCTCCCTCCCCTCTCCTCCCCTCTCCGTCTTCCTCTTCCTCTCTCTCCCTTTTCCACTTCCTCATCCTCCTCCACTTACTCCTCTGGTTCTCCTCTCCTTTTCCTTCCTCTTGCTTCTTCACCTGTTCTCTCTCTTCTCCCTCTCCCTCCTTTCCCACCTCCTCCTTCTCCTCCTCCTCCTCTTCTTCCTCTCCTCTTCCTCAGGTATCCAGTACACTAAATATGGCTGTCGTCGTAAAAGTGACAGTCGTCTGGTTCATCGTAACTTCTGTGAGTCGAGTAAAAAACCCAAACCCATCCGCAAACGCTGCAACAGCCAAGACTGCAGCCCGCCCACGTGAGGACCAATCACATCCCTGCATTTGCCACCAGGGGGCGTGTCTCTGGACTAATTCTGTTTGTTTTTTTTTCCTTTCTCCTTCTCCTGTTTATATCTCCTATATTTCCATCTCTCTCCCTCTCTCCACTCCTCCTCCCTCCCTCTCCCTCCGCCTTCCTCTCCACCTCTCTCTCTCCCCCTCTCTCTTTTCCCTGTCTCTTTCTCTATCTCCCCTGCTCTCCCTTCTCTTTCTCTCCCACTCCCTTCCTCTCCTCCCCTCACTCTCTTCTTTTTCTCTCTCCCTCTCTCTGTCTCCTCTCCCTCCCTCTCCATCTTTCCCCTTTCTCTCTTCACTTCCATCTCTCTCCCTCTCTCTCTCTGTCCCTTCTGTCTCGCCACCTCCCTCTCCCCTTCCCTCCCTGTTTCTTTCCTTTCCTCCCTCTCTTCCCCCTCTACCCCCTCTCTCTCTCTCTCTCTCTCTTCCCTCCCTGTTTCTCTCTGTTCCTCCCTCTCTTCCCCCTCTCTCTCTGTTTCTCAGGTGGGTGGCAGAGGCGTGGGGTCCCTGCAGTAAGTCTTGTGGTAAACTGGGGTACCAGACCAGAGTGGTGCAGTGTGTTCAGTCTCTCCAGAACAGCACCCAAAGGCCCGTCCACAGTAAACACTGCACCCAGGAACGCCCCGACACCAGGAGGTCCTGCAACCAGACGCTCTGCCCCGCCCAGTGGAGGACGGGGGCGTGGTCTCAGGTGAGGGGTGTGGTCTCAGGTGAGGGGTGTGGTCTCAGGTGAGGGGCGTGGTCTCAGGTGAGGGGCGGAGTCTCGATTAAGGGTGTGGTCTCAGGTGAGGGGTGTGGTCTCAGGTGAGGGGCGTGGTCTCAGGTGAGGGGCGGGCCTTATGTGAGGGGCGTGGTCTCAGTTGAGGCGCAGAGTCTCAGGTGAGGGGCGGAGTCTCGGTTAAGGGCGTGCTCAGGGACATTTTTATAGACAGGATTAGGAGTCAAAAATGTCTTATATAATGTATTATATTGGCAGCATGGTGTGTCGCACTGTTGCCTCACAGTAAGACGGTTCTGGTTTTGACTCCTGTGTGGAGTTTGCATGTTCTCCCTGTGTCTGAAGGAGGGCCTCCTCCTGCTGTTCTTTTGGCTATAATAATCCACAGTATGGCATTAAACGTTTACATCTCCATGGAGATGTAATTACAGTACATGTGCGGACAGTGCATATAACACCTGTACTTGAATAAGCACGATAGATAAGTTTAATGCCATACTTTGGAACATTCCAGGCAGCACAGTCTCCAAGCAGGTAGTGCACCAATGACATTTTTAAACAGTGCAGTTTAATTCAACAGCGACAGTATTTGCTGTTCTCTCTAGAACATTCTAACGGATCAATTTACAACAAATGTGAATGTCTATCCTCAGTCATGTTTTATTGTTTTATTTGTGTGGAGTGAAATGGCCTTGTGCAGCAGCAGAGCTGTGACTCTGTTCTGAAGCTAAATGAGTTTGAATAATAAAACCTGCTGTTTATGATCAGAGCCTGTGTGTTTCTCATTACATTAACTTTAAAAATATCTCCACACTGATCACTGCACTTTAATATAAACTCCTTCAATGTCTGTCACACGTCCAGGCTTTGGGAATAGTGTTGTAAATGTATGCTGTATGAATGGACAAGGCTAACCTGCTAGCCGCTGCGTTCTAAATAGGAAATGAGCATGGACGTGATTCGGCTCCATTGACTCTGGGTCCAATTACCTTTCTACTGAAAAACCATCGCCTCTGTCTTTGTAACTGGTCTAAAAATTTTCGTATTAACTCGCTTTACATGACCCTGGTGTTTTTATTTTTTATTTTTTTGCTATTTTGTCCTTAAATCAAGATATGAATTTTAATAACAGACCAATCAGGTACTTTCTTTCCATGAGGTTAGCAATAGGTTTGATTGACAGCGTTGCTAAGCGCCCGCTCCCTGTTAAAGAAAGGGGTGTTACTTTCAAGCCCCTGGCTCCTGATTGGCTCTTTGGTTGCTATGATACTCTGATATTTTGGGTGTAATATTTATTGTTGCTTCCTGTTTGTGGTCAGTGCTCGGTGTCGTGTGGAGAGGGAATACAGCAGAGGCAGGTCGTGTGCAAAACCAGTGACAACACCATCGGAGAGTGTGCAGACGACAAACCAGAGACTCTGCTCATCTGTAAACTCAAGCCCTGTGCAGGTTTATACTGATACTACCACTACTACTACTACTACTATTGATACTACAGTTACTACAACAACTGCTCCTACTTCTACTGTTACTACTGCTAATATTGCAGTAACAGCTACTAATACTGCTCCTACTACCGCTACGTAAACTACTGTGACTAGCATTACTACTGCAACTTGAAATGCACCGATTCAAAGAGCTGAAATCTGATCTTATGTGTACTTTTAATATTTCAGGTGACTCTTCTCTGTCGCAGTCGGACTTTGAATCTTTAGAAAACTCCACAGTCAAAGACGACGCTGCTCACGCCAAGTTTTTTGAAAATCCAGTTCCAAAAACAGCATCAAGTGAGTGACCAATATTTTTGAAATAACATGCTTGGAATTTGGGAAATATCTGTTGAGAATGTACAAAACATAAGTTGTTTACATTGGTGGGGTTTCATAGAGACAGCAGCAAACTTTAAATGGGCTGTATCTGACCTCCACACAGTCTATAGGAAAAAAATGTGAGAAAATGAGAATAATTTGGCCAAATTTATGACATAAACAGTAAAATTTTTCAGAAAATGACATAAAAGTAGTGAAATTATCTGTCCATGCAGCAAGATCATTTTATTTGACAAGTTATATTAAAATAAACTACCCCTAGACTAAAATTAAGCCGTCTCAGAACTAGTAAATAGATAATAAATCTGAAAACAAGATGAATAACCTGATTTAAATTTTAAAATCTTGGCTAGATCAGAGAAATTTGCAGTGTTTACATTTTAAAATACATATTGTTGAAACTGTAGAAGAATATTTAAAAAAAAAAAAAAAAAAGGAAAAACAAATGAACACAACAAAGGAACACATCACCCTACCAGGTCTACTTTTTTAAATTAATTAATTTATTTTTTATTATTATTTTTATTACTCTATATCTCCCTTTTTGTTCATTTTCTCACTTGAGCTCATCCTCTTAACTTTCTCTCTTCCCTTCAACTTCAACATGCTCATGGTTTATTTTTTATTGTATCATTACTTTTATTATATTTTATTTATTTTATTATTATTTTTTGTTTTTGTTTGCTTTTGGGGTTTTTTCTCATTATGTCTTCTGGCTTCTCTTGTTATTAATGTTTTGGACCTATAATTTTGCATTTAAAAATGTTTAAAAATGTATGTATGCTTTAAATTAAAAAAAAAAAAAAGCCTATAGTACATGATGTTAAAAGCATTTATCTGGACAAGAATCATTAGGAAAAGGGTCCACAAAAAAAAAAAATAAAAAAATAAAAAAATGTAAAGCCTACTTTGATTATATTACTTGTAACAGTGGTGGAGAAAAAAAACGAACTGTATGAAGTGTAGAGAAACTATAATATAAAATGTAAAGGAATTCAGTGGTTTTCTATTTAATGAAGCAAAATACTGAAATCATGAAAACTTGTACTACTGAACAAGATGTACTGTATGAATGTGTAACCCGACTGCCTGTCTATTTTGTATTTTTATTTATTTAATTTAATTTAATTTTAATTTTATTTTAATATTATTATTTTTGCATTGTTATTGATTTTATGTGTGGGAAAAAAAAAACGTGCAAATATGCTGTGACTTATGTGGAAGAAAAAAAAGAGCACTGAATAAGTTGCAAATAAAAAAAAAAAGAAAGAAAGAAAGAGATAACTGCAAATATCTGATCTTTTTGACAGCGCACGCTTCACTGTGATTGGTTAAATCCACCTGTCACTCACTCATAGTTTGACAGAGGCTGACCAATGGGAGGAGTGGGCGGGGAAAAGTGGGAGGAGTGGGCGGGGAAAAGTGGGAGGAGTGGGCGGGAAAAAGTGGGAGGAGTGGGCGGGGAAAAGTGGGAGGAGTGGGCGGGGAAAAGTGGGAGGAGTGGGCGGGGAAAAGTGCGAGGAGTGGGCGGGGAAAAGTGCGTGTTTATGGATAGAGTTGTATTAAAAACGTAACATACTGAATGAAAATATTACAATTTCACCGGAATAACAGATTATGATTTGACTTTTATCATCATATCCTGTTTAAAGGTTCACTATGTAACTTTTCCCATGGAGGTTTCACCACCTTCTCTTTTTGTGTTATTGATTTGCCTGGAATGTTCCACAGTATGGCATTAAATCTATCATGTATTTATTAAATGACTGTTGTTGTAATGCCAAAAATCCTACCAAAAACTCCACCGATCTTACTTATAACTTCCCGTCTGCATTGGGAAAAGCTTAATGCCGTACTGTGGAGCATTCCAGATCTCCATGGAGACAAGTAGGCGATGAACAGCTTGTTGTAACTTGTTTTTACGGTTTATTTTCCACAGATGAGCCGTGCTTGCGAGATAAATCCATCTTCTGTCAAATGGAAGTCCTGGCTCAGTACTGCTCTATCCCGGGCTACAATAAACTCTGCTGTGAATCCTGCAATAAGAGAGAAAACTTCGAGTCCACGGACCTTCCAGATCTGGTTATAGACCCGGACTTGGACTCAACCAGGACTACGAGACCCACCACAATTAAAACTCCGACTAAAGATACAACAGCATCTACGATAAGTAAAGTGATAAGCGAAACATCAAGTCCAACAGTGTCTCCAACTTCCAGAGCAGGGAGGAAAGTCCGACCCACTGCCCCAGAGACGAGCACTGATTCTGGGGTAGGGTTGGTAGGAGCGGCTGCTGTCACCCAGACTCATGGAACAAGTGAGTGTTTATTTCAGAAATTTGTGAATAAAACCAAATATTGATACCAGAACAAAATAAAACCTTTATTTTTTATCATTCACATTGTCTTATAGATCAACGTTCATTGTGTATGTAACCAGACCTGGTTTAGTCCTCGTTTAGACTTGGTTTAGATCTGGATTAGATCTGGTTTAGACATGGTATCGTCCTAACCTTAGTCAGATCTGAGTTAGACCTGTTTCAGAGTATACCTAATCCCACGTTAAAACTGGTTTAGTCCTGGTTTAGTCCTGGTTTAGTTTTAGTTTAGTCTTGGGTTAGTCTTGGTTTGGTCTTGGTTTAGTCCTGGTTTAGTTTTAGTTTAGTCTTGGTTTAGTCCTGGTTCAGTCTTGGTTTTTGTCCTGGTTTAGTCCTGGTTTAGTTTTAGTTTAGTCAGGGGTTAGTCTTGGTTTAGTCCTGGTTCAGTCTTGGTTTTTGTCCTGGTTTAGTCCTGGTTTAGTTTTAGTTTAGTCATGGGTTAGTCTTGGTTTAGTCCTGGTTTAGTTTTAGTTTAGTCAGGGGTTAGTCTTGGTTTAGTCCTGGTTTAGTTTTAGTTTAGTCATGGGTTAGTCTTGGGTTAGTCCTGGTTCAGTCTTGGTTTTTGTCCTGGTTTAGTCCTGGTTTAGTTTTAGTTTAGTCAGGGGTTAGTCTTGGTTTAGTCCTGGTTTAGTTTTAGTTTAGTCAGGGGTTAGTCTTGGTTTAGTCCTGGTTTAGTTTTAGTTTAGGCATGGGTTAGTCTTGGGTTAGTCCTGGTTCAGTCTTGGTTTTTGTCCTGGTTTAGCTGATTTAAATTTCTGTACAATCCACAGAAAGTTAAAGCCCTTAAAAAACATAACACATAATTATGTTTCATGTTTCATTGTTTGGCTCAAACAAGTGAAAACACCATTATATTAGACGCATCCTTATCGCCATGGTTACAACATCTTTTCATAATATTACAGAATGCATTAGCAGTGTGTAACCTCCTGTTTGTGTGTTTGTGTTTGTGTTTGTCTCCTCACACTATCAGAGCTCATGCACACAGGGAATCACACCTCCACCACACACACACACATAAACATAAATACACACACAAACAAGTTACAGGTCAGGTCTGTGGAGAGGCGACCCCGCTCACAGTCAGAATGTTGTTTTTTCTTGGTATTTTTGAGCTCTAAAACCACCTATAATTGAATAAATGTAAAGTAGAGCTGTTTAATGTCACACTGTGGAACATTCCAGGCAGAACAATTACAGAAAAGTTACATAATGAACTTTTAACAACAGAAAAACCACCAACTTGGCTCCTAATCTTATATTTCCCTTTATTTTTCCAGAAAAATTGTGCGAAAAAGACACTTCAATCTTCTGCCAAATGGACATCCTCACCCGCTACTGCTCCATTCCAGGATACAACAAACTCTGCTGCCAGTCTTGCAGAAAACTGGATCAAGAATCGGAGCCCCAGATCCTCGAGCCCTCCAGACCCCCACAGGCCACCACCTTTACCCCAGGAACCTCACCCCGAGCCCCCCTCAGAGACTGGGACCAGGGCCCTGTACTACCTCCACAACCAGAGACGGACTGATGGAGCTGGGAGTCCAACTTTGAGACTCGCTACCGCCGCAAGAAGGGACGATTTTTTTTTTCAGATAGGCCTTTCACACCAAGAGACTATATGGTGCAATATGGTGCTAGTAGTAGTAGTAGTAGTAGTAGTAGTAGTAGTAGTAGATAGACAGATAGATACTTTATTGAACCCGAAGGAAATTCATTTTTTGGCAGGAACAATGAAACATAATTATAATAATACAGCAGTAATTCATCATTTCTTCTAGTAGTAGTAGTAGTAGTTGTAGTAGTACAGTAGTAATAGTAGTAGTAGTAGTAGTAGTAGTAGTAGTAGTAGTAGTAGTACCGAGAGGGGCTTTAAATTTGCTGGTAGAATTTTGGAAAAAAGAAAATCTGTGTAACCCCTAAGTGGTCCAGGTAGGGTCTCCGAGGTGGTAGAGTAGCCAAAAATTGCACTCAAGTAAGAGTAAATGTAAAAGTACAAAGTAGTGGTCCAAGAAATTACTTAAATTACTTGAGTAAAAGTAAAAAAGTATTTGGCAAACTACTACTTAAGTACGAGTAACTTAAAGAGCAGCTGTGGGGTGTAAGATCTGATTTATAATTTGAAGTTGGTTAAATCTAAGGACAAAACAAAATAATGCAAAAATACTGTAGTAGTAGTAGTAGTAGTAGTAGTAGTAGTTAAGTGTATGAAGAGGTGGGTAGGGAAGACAAAAATTGGTCTCTAGGAAGAAAAGTTGTTTTGGGAAACTGCTTCTACTCAGGCAAGAGAAATTGTAGGAGAAATGAAATAATCAGGTATTTTCAAAGGAAAAAACACAAAAATGAGACAAACTAAATCAAATCTAAAGGAGCTGCAAGAAACACAAATGTTCAAATCATTTCATCTTGTCACGTAAAGTTTTTGTCGCTTTAGATTTTCTCACAGTGAGAAAAGGAACCAAAACTTTTACTCACTAGAGCTGCACTGTGAAACTTTTCTGGTGGAGAGTCCGTCAAACGCTTTTCTCCATGGAGATTATTATTATTATTGCTTTGTCTGGAATGTTCCACAGTATGGCATTAAACCTTTCTATCTCTATGGAGACCAAACCAAACCAAGTTACAGGTCAGATCTGTGGAGAGGTGACCCCGCTCACAGTCAGAATGTCTGTTTTTCTAGGTATTTTTGAGCTCTAAAACCACCTGTAATTGAATAAATGTAAAGTAGAGCTGTTTAATGTCACACTGTGGAACATTCCAGGCAGAGCAATGACGTATCCATAGAAACAACAAGCAAAAAGTTACAAAGTGCATCTTTAAATTGCAAGAATAAAACAAAAAACACAACATTGGACTAACGTGTGTATAAATGCGCATGGATTTAAAAAAAAATTTGTTCCCGAAATTGACTTTTTTTTTAACTTTTTCTGATCCTAAAATGTTTGACCAGCTATTTTTATAAATTCAAATTTTGGTCCAAGCTTGATTTTTCCATTTTCTTCTTTTTAGAAACCTCAAAAGCCCCGTCCATTTCACTCCAAAATTGATTTCATTTTCAGAACAGGTCCATTTGGTGTCTTTTTTGGACTTTAGCTAACAGAACAGGGATAAGAGAAGGTAGTTAGGAGTTCATTTATTTTAGTTTTTGGTGTGAAAGGCCTAAACTCTTGTATTTTAGAGGGACAAAAATAATGGCTCAAACGTGAACTTCGAGCCACCTGAATATACTACTCGAGAGGTTGCATTCGTGAAAGAACATTCTGAAATTTCTATAGTTTAAACTGAGCTGGAAACAGGTCAGAAATACAAACAAATAACACATTTCTTGACCTGGTTTATGGTTCATATCTCTGTCATTTTTAAATTTTTGGACCTATCCACATGAAACAAAAACTGACACAGAGTTCAGCGTCTTTTCTGTCAGCATAAATCAACAAAAGTGGAGTATTTTTTTCACAAAAGCTTCAGAAAGCGGTGCCAGTATTCAACTCCCAAATCGTGATTGTGGTAAAAAAGGACTTGAAAAAGGACTTTAAAGGTCCTACATTACGCAAAAAGGACTCTTTAAGTGAGCTTTAAGTCATGTTATAATGTTATCGCAAACATAACTGGAGTTGTGTTTTGTTTAATTCACACATTTACATAAGACTTTTACATCTCCAAAGCTCAAAACGCTCTGTTCCACCTTGTGATGTCATGAAGCGGTAGTTTTCAAGTTAACAGCTACGTTTTAAGTTTTGTTTACTAGAGATCGGCAATTCCAGGGTTGAAATGATCCAGATGATTCTAGTGAAAGTTTATGTTAAATGTGTGAATGAAACAAAACACAACTTCAGGGATGTTTGTGATGAGGAAAAAACATTATAACATCAGAAAATAGCGTAACATGAGCCCTTTAAGAACATGAATGCAACCTGTAGCTTATACAAAACAGCAGCGTTATACAAATTTACAATAAAACTACTATCTCAATTCTGCCAGACGAGAAGAGAGAGAAAGAGGGTGAAAAAAAACGACAACAAAAACTCCAAGGTGCTTTTCCAGGGTCGTACGTTCATGTTGAGAATGTGAGGACTGCATTGCGTCATTCATGTACAGTTGTAAGTGCATTAGAACTACTATTGAACTCATGTGAACAGAAGAGAGGGGTTATGGAGTTTAAAATGTGCCGTAAAATGAGAAATGCACGTTGAAGGCGCTGTACGTGATTTTTACTGTCTTAAAAAATGTGGAAAACAGAACTTGTTCATTTAAAACAGCTGCAGTGCTCCAAAGTTATTCCTCACTTAACTTTTTGCATTCAGAGCTTCCTAATTATTCACCATTATAAGTGCTTTTCACAGCTTTCAGAGACAAAAGCTAACAAAGCTAACAATAACTAGCATCCTAACACACACTTCCTGGTTCTCAGACAATAAAATGCTTTATAATTAGGCACAAACAGCATATAGTGGACTTATTTTGACCTCAAGAGCTGTACTGGAGTAAGACACTTTTTACTGTATTACATTACAAGTCCGGCCTTTAAACGTGTACGAAATGAATGTCTATGAAAATTACTATTTCCACGTATCACCTAGCCCCTCCCACTGACCTATAAACAGGGGTATAGCACCAAATTTTGGGGCCCTGGGTACAAATCGTTTTGGTGGCCCCGCATTACATGTCCAATTTAAAATGCCCATTAAAGACTTTGTAAAGGGCCCCTCCCTGCTCTGGGCCCCGGGTAAACAGTACCCTTTACCCTCCCAGTCCGACGCCCCAACTTGGACTATTTGAATCAACAATTTCTTAAAAACGGCCGCTCTGTTCTGTAGTTTTGAATTGGAAGTCAGTGGAGCAGTGTTTAAAGTGAAATATTTAGCTCAAAATCAGTGTTTACAACGAACAATATTTAAAATAATCATCTGCATTTGTTGTGTTGACGTTTACGGCGACGTCAGCTCCCACTGGGCCCCTCCGTTTTCTAACACGGACGTCAGCTCGCCCGTTTCTCTACAGGTTTTCTTTAATCTCATTTTACGGCACACTGCAGACTCCATAGCTCCTCTGTCTCTCCTGAAGTCTTGGTGCTCATTACTTTTCCATTGTTAGAAAAACAACTGTCAGACTTGAACCAAACCCCACTGTATCTTAACCCACTCCTCCATCACACCACATGACACTATACAAGACAAAATACATACAACTTTTCATATGTTATTGTACATAGTGTAAATTTCTCATACAGAACTCCAAACAGCATTAAACCCTCTGGATGAGGAAACGACATCACTTCTTTATTGCTGTTGCCGCCATCTTTGTGTATTGTATAGTTCTTGTATATACAAACGTGAATGAAAGCTTTAAGTATTAATATTTATTGAATTTTTAAACGGTACGGAGAAGTAAAAACGTGTTTAAAAGATGATCTGTGTCGTGTCTTTATTGTTATTTGTCAGAGTTTTGCCTGTTGTTCACATGTTTATCCCAGTCCAGCTCCAGTTATTCCCTGTTTCTGCATTTTTAGCTCGTTTTCTGTTTTCACAGTTTTGGAGGATATTTAAGTTCATATAATAAAGACATATATTCTTTAGGAGTTTATTAGCCCGATTAGCGTTACATGTTGAAGGACACTTTCTGTTGAACTGAAATACTTGCGTTTGGTTGCATTCCTTGCGTTGCATTTAAAAATAAAATATTCTGAGAAAGAAAACTATATATATGGAGATGAAAACATGTTTGGATAAAGTTAAAGGTTATTATTATTATTTGTGATTATGTTTTACACTGGGTCACCTTAAGAAAATAAAAATGGGGGGGAAAAAAAGAAAGAAAAGCATGATATTAAAGGATAAGTACACACACAAAAAGAAGAAAAGAGGAATGTTTAGGAGTTACCATGGAGACACAATGAGTCTATTATTCAATTACTGCGGAGTAAAGTTCCACCCAGTATTGTATTTCTTCTTCTTCTGTTAGAAAAGACGTCTAGTGCTTCATTTCTGTCATATTCCAAAGTAGTAGATTCAAGCTGGGGGTGTTTTACATGTATGCCTATGACAGAATGTTCAGCAGTTACCAAACACAGCCAAAAACGTTTAAAGATTTAAGAGTCTGAAAACACAAATCGACTCTTTCTGGTCAGATTGTGTTAAAATAAAGCTCAGATTCAAGTCTTAACTCGAGTAATAGATCTTCAGACAGAGCAGAGCCTACAGTTAGCATCACATCCCCTGGAAATGTTGATGACGTCAGCTGCAAAGTGCCAAGTGTTGAAACCAGAGTGCCTGAAGGAAACCCGCCAAGAACACGCAAACTCCACACAGAAAGACCAGGGAGTCAAACCCAGAACCTTCTTGCTGTGAGGCGAGAGTTTAGCCACCGCAGTATTCGCATGGACAAATTGAGTTTTTGTGTTTTAAAAAGCAGCTCGAATTCTCTCTGTAAAATACTTCTACATTATATTTCCTGTTTTACACTTGGGAATAACACAGGATCTTATATTTAGGCCCATTTCTGGAGGTCCACGTTCTCACGCTCTTTCGCGATAATGAAATCTGCCACAGTGAGAAGTGCTTATTTCACTCCACACGTGTTAAAAAGGGAGTTAGAGCTTATTATACCTTTTTAACCTTAAAGCACCACGACCACTGCCATTCACACAACACAATGGACTTTAATATATTAATATATTCTAAAGATCCAATACTATTACTGCTACTTTTACACGTGTCACCAACACTGCAGAAGTCAAATGAATTTAGAATCACGTTACAGGTTAAGATGAGACGGGAGAATCTACATATTGCTGATCTGAACGATTCTAATTCCCTAGTTTTGATTTATTTTGTAGGAAGGATAGATTTTTTTATTATGTACCTATTTTTTCAAGCTAAATTTCAAAAGCTAAACTGATATGTGTAGCCGTCCGTGTTGAGTTCTGCACGCCTGACCTGGAACAGCTCAAAGTGATCGGAAAACGCCATGAGGAATATTTTAATCTGACTGGTCGAAGCGTCACAACAGTGGAACAGGCTGAAAAATCGAACTTTAGCTAATCCAGCTGAGAGAAAAGCACAGACATCTTTCCTGTTCACAAATACAAAAAGCTCTGCATGTTTTTCACAAACTAAATCGACCGTGTTGACTAAAACAAATGGGTTTTTCCATGGCCGATGCTGCTGCTGGCCAACCGGACCGTCTGTCTCTAGTAAGAGTTGTTGTAGTTAAATATTTTCTCAAAAAATATTAAGATTTTAACGGTCACATTTTTATACAACGCTTCTCCACCTTCAAGGCACCGTAAAGTTGGACACGTGATTGACTGTGAGCTGGAGACATTTGTCACAGTGAGGGACAGGAGGACACTGGACAAACTGCTCTCCATCATGGACACTCCTGCTCACCCACTGCACCAGACTATAGAGGGACAGAGGAGATAATACTCCCTACAACTGTACAACAACTCACCCAGTGCACCAGACTATAGCGGGACAGAGGAGATAATACTCCCTACAACTGTACAACAACTCACCCACTGCACCAGACTATAGAGGGACAGAGGAGATAATACTCCCTACAACTGTACAACAACTCACCCACTGCACCAGACTATAGAGGGACAGAGGAGATAATACTTTCTACAACTGTACAACAACTCACCCACTGCACCAGACTATAGAGGGACAGAGGAGATAATACTCCCTACAACTGTACAACTCACCCACTGCACCAGACTATAGAGGGACAAAGGAGATAATACTCCCTACAACTGTACAACTCACCCACTGCACCAGACTATAGAGCGACAGAGGAGATAATACTCCCTACAACTGTACAACAACTCACCCACTGCACCAGACTATAGAGGGACAGAGGAGATAATACTCCCTACAACTGTACAACTCACCCACTGCACCAGACTATAGAGGGACAAAGGAGATAATACTCCCTACAACTGTACAACTCACCCACTGCACCAGACTATAGAGCGACAGAGGAGATAATACTCCCTACAACTGTACAACAACTCAATCCTAAGTAACAGATAACCTTATGCCCTGTCAATCAGCATTTTATTTGCACTGTCGTTCTTGTCTCTTGTTTATAGCTGTGATTTTATAGTTTATTTTATATTTTATTACTTATTTTTCTATTTTATTTTGACTTGTACATATACATTTATTTTTATAATTATGTCTCATTTGACACGTGTCTCTTGCTCTTTTTTTCTACACCATCTGTTTTTGTTATTCTCTGTTATTATTTTATATTGTGATGTTTGAGCGACTGTGTCCAAATAATTTCCTTGTGGATCAATAAAGTTTGTCTTCAAAGTCTCACATTCACACACCAGTGTACACCAGGTGGGTTAAGTGTCTTGCCCAAGGACACAACGCCAGCATTCATTTGTGGGAGCTGGAATCGCACCGCCAGCGGATCTGACGGCTCAACCGATGACGTTTACGTTGAGAGGGGGATTCAAACCGCCAACGTCAGATCGGTGGACAAACGCTCTACCAACTGAGCTACTGTCGCCGCATCAGACAACCTGGAATGTTCCACAGTATTGCATTACATACACATCTATCCTTCATTGCATTTTGAGTTTAGTCGATTGGTGGTTTTCACATTATAGAATCTGATTATGTCATACGCAAAGAGACAAATTTCCCTATTAATGTACTTTGTCATGAAATATCCAAAAAGTTTATTCTCAAATCTTTAATTTCATCTTTTCTATCAGTGACTAAGCCCATTAACTTTATATTACAACAAAAACCTACATTTTAACTGTATTTATTTAATCTGTATTAAATATTATTGGCCTATAGAATGTTGTGACGTCATCTGAAACCCAGCAATTATTTTATTTTATTTTATTTTATTTTATCAAAGGCTGGGGATAGTCTGAGAGAAGCAGATTGCTGTTGGGTTCTTGATGATTCCCGTGTCAAATCTGAAGCAGAACTCACTAAACATGAGATTTAGGGACTTGTAATTCAGTTAAAAAATACTCCAGGTGGAATTCATATAAAAGCCCATTCAATCTTTAGTGAATTCCCGGGTTATTTTTTTAATTTGTGGGTTTGGAGTAGAAACTGGTCCAGATTTTGATTGATTCGACTGAAAATAAGCGGGTTACAGATTAACATTAATGTTTTACATGTCCAAATTCTGATAAAAAGGAACTAAGTATAAATATTTTTGTTGTATTTTGCTTTGTGTGTTATTAGATTCCATTACTTGTCTTTTCACTGCATAGTTTTTTCTTATTAACCAGCATCAGTGACATCCTGTACATTATGAAAAATACTCACAAAAGCGTTCTTTATGTAAATGTATTTTATTGTTCGTTTTCACATTACATCTGTAGAGACATTTCACCGTTGTTTCCTATTATGTTCCAGCCCTTTGAGCCTGAGCGAGGACAGTGATGCAGTGAACACACAAACATTTTTCTCAACAAAGTAGTTTTTCTTTTAAATACGAATACGAAACTTTTTAATTTTAAGTAATAAATTAAATAATACATTGGTTTCGGTGGCTCTAGCTTGAGACCACTGCAAAAAAAATCACATTTCATCATCAGTAGCATCCCGCTAATGAAACTACTGCATCAGGTTTGTGAATCATGTACAGTTTTATATCACGTTTTTGTTTATTTATGGAGAATTGTACAGAATCTTACAGCTAACCGTGAGAAATAGAACTGAATAGGGCCCAGGAGAGATCACTAGATTACTTAAACATGCATTTTCTTCACGTTTTGATGAGGCGACAACGTTATAACATGGTGGAAAGCGGCAAAAAAAACGATTTTGCGTAGTTAGAAGTAATAAAGCGGGTTTTGGTGGATCTGTCTCGTGTACGCTGCGGAAACATAGAGAAAAATTATTGAAATTTGAAACTGAAACTGAATTTTGAGTTATGTGGATTGTCATTTCTTAGTTTCACCTGCTTATTTCCATGGCGATAGATACGTTTAAAACCACACATGACAACAGCTGGCGTAACCTTCACCAGAAAAGTTACATAGTGCCTCTTTAATTCAAGTCTCTGTTAACTTAGATTGTAATTAGATATTCCATTTTACGGTTTAATTTCGTCTCTTGTTTCTACTTCTGATTTACACGAAGGAGGTTGGTGGTCATAATGTTTTGGTCGATCAGTTTCACGCGTTAAAATCCTTGTAATTCTCTTGTAGATTCTTGTAGATTCTTGTAGGTTCTGGTAGATGGCGCTGTGGTCTTTTTGGCTGTGTGGTTCTTGGGTTGTTTATGCAGTAAATTGCGTTGGTCGGACGAGCTGCTCTTCTCAGCCCCGGAGAGCGCCCCCTGCTGACAGGTGTCTGCGCAGGTGACGGGTGAAGTCCAGCTGTGCCCGGGGTAAGGCCTGATTCACCACAGACTTTGGGAGCCAGCCCTGAAAGAAGAAAATGGACTCATGTTGGAAACTCAAAACAGAAATCAAACTTATTCTCGAAAACTTGGAAATCTAAAGTTTACATTTTTTTACGTAATCTAGATAATTTTGCTTAAAGGTGCATTGTGTAACTTTTCTGGAGATAACTTTTCTGGAGATATTGCCTGGAATGTTCCACGGTGTAGCATTACACTTATTTATCTCTATGGAAACAGCAGGTGACGCCGCAAGGCCAAGTTACGCGTCAGATCTGTGGCGAGGCGTGCCCACTCGCAGTAAGAACGCAAGTTTTTTAGGTCAATATACGTTTAATGCCAACAGGTGGCAAGCCAGAAATCCACCAGAAAAGTTACACGGTGCGCCTTTAAAATCTGAAAATAAATTAGCCAATACGTAAAAATGTCTTACTTAATTCACAAAAAAATTTGCGAAATTAGTTTTGAAACAACTAAAATACAAGTAAATATGTCATAAAAACTGGAAACCGTACAGTAAACAAACAAAACAAATAGTAATAATAATAAAAATAAAATAAAAATTTGTTTAAATTGTGTATTGATGACAAGGACAGAAGTATATCAGGTCTAGTTCCTGTAATTTTAAATATTTTTTGCTCAATTTTTCAAAAATTTAGGAGCTTTTCCATCGAATTGACGTTGTATGCACAAAAAAAAAAAAAATTCTGAATGTAGAATTATTAACTTGAATATAAGTAATCGCAACTCATTTAGAAAAAGATTTGTGCATTTTAGACACCGCTACAGTATATGTAAAATCGTCTGTTTTCGTACTTCTTTGATGCCGTATTGATTTGAGCTTTTCCTTTATCACAAAAACACTCATTTGTCTCCGTGCGCTGACCCTGTGTCTGACTGATTTGTGTGTCTTTGTGCGTGTACCATATCTTATCAGAATCACATTTATAATTTGCTCTGAAACACCCGAGTACGAGATGCTGAGGAGAACAGTGGGGAATACTGAGCTTTTTTTTATCTGTGCCCAAAGCTGCAGATGTGGAGCAACGATACGGCGTCAACATGAAGAGGAAATTCACGACAAAATGAATTTAGTTTAGGAATTTAAAGGAACTGTAAGTATCCTGCAATCTGGTTACTGGTTTAAAAAGAACTATAATAACAACTGAACTTGGATTTTAGCATTTTATTTCCTGGCTGGACGTGGGCAGCAGATGGGACATACGTAGAGGTCATTTCGGTTCTGTTACCAAGCAACCACAATGTAAACAAAGGCCAAAACGTGTCTAAATTGCGCATTAATTATGAGTATAGTAATAACTTAACCACTTCATGTAAAATCTGATGTTAAACTATGAATAATATTTTAAATAAATTTACTCCCTACGTGCGCTCTGAGGTCTGAGGGCCAGATCCAGCTCGTGGTGCCCAAGACGAGACTTAAAACCGGGGGAACAGGTCCTTCTCTGTGGCCGGCCCCAAACTCTGGAACGCCCTGCCCCCACGTCCGAACAGGCCCCTCTAGTG
Organism: Taenioides sp. WSHXM2023; assembly: GCA_029959045.1. NCBI lineage: Eukaryota > Metazoa > Chordata > Actinopteri > Gobiiformes > Gobiidae > Taenioides > Taenioides sp. WSHXM2023. The sequence goes on along the minus strand of CM057104.1, from coordinate 6,296,556 downwards.
GAGTGTTTTAAGTCTCATTTTAAGACCCACTTTTATTCTCTTTATTTTTGTTATTTTAGTCATTTATTGCTATTTTATGATTTTCATGGTTTTGCTTTTATTTGCTTTTTACTGGTTTTATTGTTTTAGAACAGGTATGATCAATTTACCTTTTGTTGTTTTCATTTTATGATCTCTGAGCAGCACTTTGGAAACTGCTTTGTTTGTAAAATGTGTAGAAATAAAGTGGATTTTTAATTTGATAAATGGGAAATCTTAAAAACAGGGCACATATACAGGTTTTTCTTATGGTGGTAGTTCGTAGTTACTAGGCTGATACTGTTAGTCCAAGTACCACTTCTTGTCCCACTATAACTACTGCTAGAAGTACTACTGCTAGAAGTACTACTGCTAGAAGTACCACAAAGTACCAGTAAGTACTAGTATAATTATGAGCCAAAGTACCAGTAAATATCACTATAACGACCAGCCAAAGTACCAGTAAGTACTAGTATAATTACCAGCCAAAGTACCACTCTAAGTATCACCATAAGTACCACAGTAACTCCCACTGTAATTATCAGCCTAGTAACTACTACCTCCCACCATAAGTACGCAGTAAGTAACGCAGTAACACCAAATCATCGCATAAACAACTTTGCGTTTTTGTAACTTGCTTGTAGTTCAGTTCAATGCCATACTGTGGAACATTCTAGGCAAAGCAATACCATCTCCATGGAGACGAGCAGGTTACTGAAACATTACCTTGACGTCGACGTTTAAAAGCCAAGTGAATTTGCTTCTGTTCGGTCCCTCAGGTTCAATGACTATACAGGTGGGCCCATCCTCCGCTCTGCAAAAACGCACAAAAACATCAATAAATCTGCTTTTTCTTCTATTTATTTATTATTTGCTTATTTTTATGGAAAATATAGGATCTAGAAGGGTATATAAATTCTAGCCACGTCAACACCAGTCGTTTAACACGTCGTATTTTCTGTATAATTTGCTTTTAATTCAAAATAAATCACTCTGCATATACCCGTTTATATCAGGCGTATAGTTCTACAAATTGATTTTACAATGGCGAAAATGGAAGGACAACAAATTATTGACGTAACTCGTCAATAATTTACAAATGTAATTAAAGTATATATATTTCCTCTCTTCCTGTAATGCCGTGTACTTTCTTTTTTTAAATGATTATATAATGTAGTTTTTATTCTTTTTTTTCAGCTAAAGCTTTGTGTTTTTCCAGATCCATACAGTCGGAGCCCCTCAGCGGGTTATAATCCGTCGTTAACGAGCCGGTATGAGTAATTAGCGTGTTGGCATGTGTAATTGGGAAGCTAGCGTTGTTATTTAGCACCTGGGACCTGCAGATATCGGTGGTTTTTCGCACGTTGTTAATATGAGAGGGAAATGTCAAGGCTGAGCTAATAAGGGTTCATTATAATTCATTATCGCTTGTGCCCTCTGTCCGGAGCTACATGGAGTTGTAGAGCTTTTGTTTTGTTTGATTCACACATGTTTAACACACAAACACTGCACTCCGCTCCACCTTGTGATGTCATGGGCTAATACAGGAAGTGCTTCACTGTGTTTTTAAACTCCGCACACCTTCACGGGAATAACTTGGACCTGGAATTGCCGATCTCTTCTGAACTAAAGGTAAAAGGAGCTGTTAACTTGAAAACTACCACTATATGACATCACAAGGTGGAACAGAGCATTTGGAACTTTGGAGATGTAGACAGACTAATAATAAAGGATTACTCAAACATGTGTAAATGAAACAAAAAAAACAAAACAAAACACAATTCCAGGTCTGTTTTTATAACATGTCTTAAATCCATATTGTGTAATATAGGCCATTTAAGTGCATTCTGGATCCCAGGTAAACCTACTACTACTACTACTACTACTACTACTACAACATAATAATAATAATAATAATAATAATAATAATAATAATAATAATAATAATAATAATAATGCCTAATACGTCTTACAATCTCAGTGAAACCTCTCCAAGCTCTACACTGTAGACGTTATTCACTCACTCCACACTCAGGGGTGGTAAGATACTTTTATTCCTTCTAATGTACTTTTACTCCTTTTAATGTACTTTTACTCCTTCTATTGTATTTTTACTCCTTTTAATGTACCTTTACTCCTTCTATTGTACCTTTACTCCTTCTATTGTACCTTTACTCCTTCTATTGTACTTTTACTCCTTCTAATGTACCTTTACTCCTTTTAATGTACCTTTACTCCTTCTATTGTACCTTTACTCCTTCTATTGTACCTTTACTCCTTCTATTGTACTTTTACTCCTTCTAATGTACCTTTACTCCTTTTAATGTACCTTTACTCCTTCTATTGTACCTTTACTCCTTCTATTGTACCTTTACTCCTTCTATTGTACCTTTACTCCTTCTATTGTACTTTTACTCCTTCTATTGTACTTTTACTCCTTCTATTGTACTTTTACTCCTTCTATTGTACTTTTACTCCTTCTATTGTACTTTTACTTCTTCTATTGTAGTCACAGGTGTCCTGTGAGACTCCCAATCTGCACCATTGGCCTCTGACCAACACCAATCACACACACACTCACGCACACGCAAACACGCGCACGTGCACACACACACGGCAAAGCAGGTGCTAAGAAGTCTGAGCAGAAATGAGCCACTGCTCTAACCACTACTACTACTACTACTACTACTAGTACTTGCTGTTTATATTAGTACCTGACGAAGCCGCTCTGTGGGGGGAAGGCCTCCAGCTGGACGGCAGTTCCTCCCAGATAAACTCTAGTCTGATGTTTACAGCTGTGCCTCACACTCAGGAAGTCCCTCTGACCAATCAGGTTCCCCGCCGTCTCCATGGAAACCTCGTGTGTGATTACAGTCTCCGGGCCCACTCGCTGAAGGACCTGCAGAAAAAAACTTGTTTATCAAATCAGTCTGTTTCTAAGAGTTTCAGATTAACTTTTCATTTATTTAAAATGTTTGTGTAGATCTTTACCTTGTTTATTACAGTTCATATTATATTCATTTTGAAAACACACTCATTTTAATTTAAAATTATTTAAAGGTGCAATATGTAACTTTTCTGGGTTCATCACATCATTGCATTACCTAAAATGTTCCACCATATGGCATTAAACTTATCTATGTCTGTGGAGAAGCAGCTGACCCCACCAGGCCAAATTACAGGTCAGATCTGTGTTGAGAGGTGACCTGCTTTTTTTTTTTTTATAAGGTAATTTTGTCACACTGTGGAACATTCTAAATAAAGCAGTAACATGTCCCTGGAGACAAGCTGGTGGCGGATCACCCCCACCTGGAAAATTACACACTGCACCGTGCTCCACTGTGTTTTTAAACTCCACACACCTTCACTAGAATCATTTGGATCATTTTTCAGCCCTGGAATTGCCAAACTCTACTGAACTAAAGGTAAAAAGGAACTGTTAACTTGAAAACTATCACTTCATGACATCACAAGGTGGAACGGAGCATTTTGAGTTTTGGAGATGTAAACAGACTAATAATAAAGAGTTACTCAAACATGAACAATGAAACAAAACACAACTCCAGGTCTCTTTCTGAGGAGGTAACAACATTATAACATGACTTAAAGCTAAAGAGTCAATTTTCGTAATATAGGACCTTTAAAATAAAAAACTGAAGGAAGCCGAGCCGTGTTTATGAAAATTGCGTACAGTTTCCATTTCCCCCATAACATAATTGCTTTATAAACTTCATCTGCTTTCTTCCATCGTGTTACTGTTTACATCAATGTGTGATTTCCCATTGCAATATAAGAGAAAAGCACCATCTTTAACCACATTATCTGGCTGTACCCCTTACCTTTTTATGACCAAATTTAAATCATCGCCACGGCAACGTCATCTCACCTTAAACATTATATAATTTCAGACTGATTCGCTATTAATTCAAAATAAATGACACACATACAATATATTACAGTAGCTTCTTCCGCTCATAAAACTGCGATCCATTTAGTGATTACATTAGGGTTGCTAGGGGGTTGCTAGGGTAACGTGCTAAAACGGTGTTGACATTTTCTATTACGGGATGTCACATTAAATCCACTTATCCGAACGTCATGTATTTGGCACTTAGTCATAACCTTCACGTGACCCTCCATTAGCGAGCAATTAGTGTCCTGGTACGTGTAATTCAGCACGAAACCCGGTTCAATTAAACTTTTTCCATGCGCTGTTGTCAGGAGTGGTGTTTATCCGTATTAATGAGGAAGATATGATTATATTATGTGAACTAAAATATCCTCCAAAACTGGGAAATTCTGTAATGAGAAAACGGGCTGGGAATAACTCAGAAACTGATTCTTCAAACAGGGAATAATGCGGAATTACACAAATTGCAAACAACAGATTCCAGATTCAGAGTTTCAGACACAGAGCTGGAGAGTCTCTTAACTGGTCGACAATCGAGCCAGAACTGACCGGGCAGAGGGAGTTTATATAGACGACCCTGGGATGATTGGGGAATGATTGACAGCTGCAGGAAAAACAGCGAGGAAGCAAAAGATGGACTGGATCAGGCTAAGAAATGGAGCTGAACTGGGGATAAACACGTAAACAAAAGGCAAAACTGTGCCTATTGTTTACATATTACACTATTTTCTTATCTATGTTATAAATATTGTTTCCGTATCAAAAACATTCCTGGAGTTGTTTTGTTTAACGCACAAATCCTGCATATTTAAGCTGACTTCTTCTCTGAAACTGAAAACACTCTGTTGTGCCTTTTCTTTACACGCTTTATCCCCAGTCCAGCTCCATTTTCCATCCATCTTTTGCTACCTCCCTGTTTTTCCAGCTGCTCATTCCCTAATCATCAAGATTTTCCCAGTTTTGGAAGATATTTTAGTTCACAGAATAAACACAAATATTCCTTAGTTGTTTACAGCCTGATTTGCCATATTAAGCGCTACCTGTTAAAGGACTCTTTCTGATAAACTCAACTGAGACTTGCCTTTTGCGTGTATCTTTTTGTGTTGCATTTGAGTCTAGTTTACCCGTGATAGTTCCACGTTGTGATGTCATGTAGTAAGGAAGTGCTCCACTGTGTTTTTAAACTCCACACACCTTCACTAGGATCATTTGGATCATTTCAGCCCTGGAATTGCCAGTCTCTACTGAGCTAAAGGAAAAGGTAGCTGAAAACTACAGCTTCATGACATCACAAGGTGGAACAGAGCATTTTGAGCTTTGGAGATGTGGACAGACTAAAAATAAAGACTTACTCAAACATGTGAATGTACTAAAACAACTCCAGGTCTGTTTTTGAGGAGGAAACAACCTAATAACATGACTAAAAGCTCACAAGAGTCAATTTTACATAATATTGGACCTTTAAAGCAATTAAAATTAAAGGTGCACAGTCTGACTTTTCTGGTAGAAGGTCCATCACCTGCGTATCTACATGGGGATCCTAATGCTTGCTTTTATCTGGAATGTTCCACAGTATGGCATTAAACACGTGGAGACAAGCGAGTTGGCTGACCCTCCACCAGAAAGGTTACACAGCGCACCTTTAAGGACAATGGTAAACAATATAATTCAATACAGTTTACCCTATTTTGCGTCTCCATAGTAACCAACTTATTCACGTCAAAACTGTATTGTAAAATCAACTAAATCAGGTCATATTCTGAAGGTGATTTGAGATCAGTTTAGTCCTGATGTAGACCTGGTTTGGTCCTGATCCGGTCCTGGTTTCATCACGTTCACGTTCTTAATCGGTTAATTGCTCCATGGTGTCTCTTTCTTTTTTCTTTTATTCTTTCTTTATGTTTTATCTCTTTTATTTAGTATTTATTATTGGACAATCGCAGAAAGGAGAAGTTAGTGCTACTGTATATCTGATTGTAAAAAGGTAGATTCACAAGTTTAATCTGTTTTTATGTAAATATATTGTTTCCTAGTACTTTTTTCTGCATAAATAGTTGTTTTTGCATGAGCTCCCCCTGCAGGTGTAGTTATGTGAGTGCAGTTTGGGTCCGATACGCAGAGATACGCAGTAATATTGAGAGCTTATGCCACGCCCTCTTTTTAGTCGACCAATCGATCAGCAGGACCACCCGAGAATTTCTTTAGCGTAATTTCTTTAGCCCTGTATCGTCACAGTAAAACTTGAGGACTCACCCTGATCTGCTGAATACTCGGGTTCCACTGGTGCATCTCCTCCACCCTGACGAACAGGACGTCGTACAGCTGCTCCACCGTGGCGTCCAAAACCGCCTCCAGTTTAAACACCGTCTTATTCCCTCTCAGGACTTTGCTGCAGATGACGTCTCCATTGGTCTAAAGAGAAACAACATGGACGAATATAAAACAAGACTGAGACAAAGAACCCTGTCAGAACTGAAGAAGCCTCCTGGACGAGTGGTGAAACATAGTCAGTATCAGAAAAGAATCATGTCATTATTTTGGCATGGTCGTGGTCTGACGTCAACTTATTTTTGGTTTCCATGGAGATGTTTTTGCCAGGAATATTCCACAGTATGATACTGAACATTATAGAGTGTTTTTACCATTCTTACTGTGAGCAGGATTGCCTCTCCACAGATCTGTTTCCTAACTTGATTTAGTGGCCCCATCTACTTGTTTCCATGGAGACATAGTGTGGAACTTTCCAAGCAACGCAGTAACAACTCCTTATCCACCAGAAAAGTTACACAGTGCATCTTAGATCTGGTTCAGTCCTGGTTAAGACCTGCTTTAGACCAGTTTTTTCCTGAGTTTTTCCTGTTTTTGAACTTAAACTAGTTAAAAATATGGTTTATTACTACTACTACTACTACTACTACTACTACTACAGCTACTACTACGACTACTACTACTACTACTACTACAGCTACTACTACAGCTACTACTACGACTACTACTACAGCTACTACTACGACTACTACTACTACTACTACTACAGCTACTACTACTACTACTACTACTACTACTACTACTACTACTACAGCTACTACTACAGCTACTACTACGACTACTACAACTACTACTACTACAGCTACTACTACTACTACTACTACTACTGCAACTACAACTACTACAATGAGTACTACTACGCCTACTGCTATGGTTTATTGTACTCTTTATCATAGTTTATTTACTGTTCGTTTATGATTTTTGTTCTACCTCTGTAATCTCCGTCTTCCATCCGTCCATGTCCCGTAGCATACACAGAGCCGTTTCCATAGCGACCCGTCCCTGCTGCTGGTAGAAGCGCCGCTCGTCTGTGGAGAGCAGCGCCGGGGAGAACCTGGGCTCTGAAACCGAACACAAAATCAACAACAAATAAATTAGAATAACGCGCAAACAGAGAATCATTTCTGTGTTTTGGCAGCAACGAGACTTAAATCAGTGTAATCGATCTGATGGATAAAGAATTGTACTATTTCGCTCAAACAAAATGAACTAAACAAAAATGAACATGTAATTTAACAGTATTTACAATTGAGGTGAAATTAAAGGTGCACTATGTCACTTTTTGTCCACTTGTTTCTATGGATACATCATTGCTCTGCCTGGAATGTCCCACAGTATGACATTAAACAGCTCTACCTTACGTTTATTCAATTACAGGTGGTTTTATTGCTCAAAAATACCAAGAAAAACAGGCTGTGAGTGAAGAGTGGGGTCGCCTCTTCGCAGATCTCACCTGTAACTTGGTCCGGTTTGGTCTCCATGATGATAGAAAGGTTTAATGCCATACAGCGAAACTTTCCAGACAAAGCAATAACAGAGAGAGGAGAAAAGCATTTGACGGACCATAAAAGTTACACAATGCACCTTTAAAGTCACAGTTAAACATTCCAAGCAAAAAACATCTCCATGGAGACAAGATGGCGGATCCTCCCAAGTTTTTACAATCCCAAATTTTAGTCTGAAATCTTAAAATTAGTGCATATTCCTGGAACATTTTTCATAATTCGTACAAAAGTGTGATTGTCACTTTTGACTGTCAGCACAAGGAGCAATTTGCCAAAAGTATTCGATGGACCCTCCACTGGAAAAGTTACACAATGTAGATTTAAATGCGTTAGGTCAAGCTAATATTGAATACATTTGGTAGATTGTGAGAAGTCTTTGAAACATCTTTGATTGTGTTGGTGATGTGTTCAGTGTTATTTTATTTGCATAATTCCGTTCACAATTGAAACAACAAATACATAAATATGATGATTATGAATTCGTTTGACAATTTTGGTGAAATGTATAATTTTACACCCTGATTTTTTGACAAATAAAATAAAAACACTGTCAGGAAAATCTGCTCCTTGTCCAAAAATTGCCTTTGCGTTTTGGAAGGAAATTTGTGATATTAATGACATTTATGGTAGAGGAGTTCCTTTTTAGAAACTCAGAGCAACTTCTAGTATTTTTCAACGTTTTTCACAAAGTTACACAGCTGAAATTGATTTTATCACTGGTATGATCTCAAATGAAGCAATTGTAAATTAATTTAAGTGGAGTTAATCTGACTGACTGAGATTCAGGAGCAGGACCAGGCCTCCACCTGCCCCTGCTCCTCTCCAGCTCGGCTCAACCACAGCTTCAATTACCCAGAAGCCCCATTTATACGACCTGTCCCGACCACACGAACTGTCTCCGCTCTCTTGACCCCCTCACGCTGGTGTTGGAGTCAAGACCGCACTGATCGAGACCAAGACCTGTCCGAGACCACAGGGTTCTGACACCAGGACAAGACCAAGACCTCTGAGGGTCGAGACCGAGGCAAGATCAAGACTTTTAAAGACCGAGACAAAACCAAGACCACGGCCCATTGAAACCAAAAAAGACCATCTTTTTTTGTATTTTAGAGTTTATTTGGCACATATATATTAGTGTTTTTATAGATCTATTTCCGTTTTGACTGATAAATGTTATAAATAAATAAATTAAGCTTAAAATAAGACAAGCACTGAAACTTTTTGGACCCTCACCCACAGTTTGAGGAGCCCTTCTTTAAGATAACTTCCACTGGAGTCCAAACGCCTCCAAGACCAAGACAAGACTGAGTCCAAACGCGGTCGAGACTATAAAAAAACGATCTCGAGACAAAGACCGGTGTCGAGTACTACGACACTACCTCAATCCCACCCCATGTCTCTCGTTCATCCTTCAGCCTGAAAACATCTACAAAGGTCCTGAATCTCCTGGGCCGACCACCTGAGACCGAGTCCCCATCGAGAGTCTCCTCCCAACCATCACATCTGTCCACTGTCAATAAATATCTTTATCGTATTCCATTGTTGTGGCGTGGGCCTTGCTAGTGAAGTAAATAATAATAATAAAAAACACGAAACCGGCCGTACGCACCCGTAAACATTTCCTTTCCACGTCCCTCAGTCTTCATGTCTAGAGTTTTTTATCAACAAAAGATAAAAACTTACACAAAAAGACACCACTTTCCACATATAGTCACAATTATTACTGTTATGAGAAAATCGAATGGAGATTACAAACCCGCTCATGCAAACAGGCACGATCACATTTTGTATATATTTTTATAGGTTCCATATTACACAGAATTGACTCTTGTGAGCTTTTAGTCATGTTATAATGTTGTTACCTCCTCAAAAACATACCAGGGGTTGTGTTTTGAAACATTATAACGCAGATCGGCAAAAGGCATAGATACAGAAAATAGCGTAATATGGGCCCTTTAATGTACACATCACAACATTGTTTATGTCCAACCGCAAATGTCGGTTTTATTCTTTCCCATAAAAAGATAAAGGCAACATTAAAATAACATTATCATCTAAAATCATACATGTGTTACTTCTACCAGTACATTTTACGCAGTAGTTATGTATTCAATTGATACTTCGCAGTGACGTCACGCTGGGGCTGTTCTACATGTATCTCTAGTGGCGGAATTTTTAGGAGTTACCATGGTGACACGATGCACACATTAGCAAACACTGCCAAGAAAACAAAACAAAACACACAAAATGGATTTAAAGGTGCACTGCGTAACATTTCTAGTGGAGGGTGAGTGGCTCTCATCTGATGTCTCCATGGAAACGTTATTGCTTTGTCTGGAATGTTCCACAGTATAGATTGAACCGATCTATGATGAGGGAGAAGAGCAGGTTACAGCACTACGCTACATTACAGGGCAGATCTGTGGAATGTCGCCCCTATTCCAAGAAGGAATTGCTGTGTTTTTGAGCTATAGAAACACCTGTAATGAATAAATGTTAGATAGATATGTTTAATGCCATACTGTGGAACATTCCCGGGAAAGCAATAACATCTCCATCTCCAGGAGCGTTCATGGTCCTGTTTAGGTGTTTGATTTTCAACAAAAAGGTGAGACTAACTGAAAAACTGTTGGCTCAGATTGTGTAAAAAAAAAAAAAAAAAAAAAAAAGGTGAAGGGTCTGCTACTTGCTTGTCTCCATGGAGATGTTATTTCTTTGCCTGTAATGTTCCACAATATGGGATTAAACATATCTGCCTTGCATTTGTTCAATTACAGGTGTTTTATAGCTCAAAAATACCTTAAAAAAACACGAATCCTACTCCAGAAAAGTTGCACCTTTAAAGTCTAATAAACCCTCAGACAGAGCAGAGCCTACAGTTAGCATCACACCCCAAGGGAATGTTAATGACATCAGCTGCAAAGTATCAATTGAGAATAGGCAGAACTTTTCCAGAAGCAGATACTGTACCCTGATAACCGGATTTGTGATTAAAGCGATCGGTGATTGGCTAATTAGCGTCACTGTTTTGATCTGGTGTAATTACAGCGAAACATCCTCGAGCCTGAGATCTCACGATAGAAAAAATATTTAAAAAACATCTGACAGTTATGTAAGGAATTTGCACCAAAAAGCCAAAAGGGCGAAATACGACTAACTTTCTAATTTTACAATACTTAACTTTTTAAATCAGCTAATAGTTTGAGATGTTTGTCGAGTTTTGTATTTGAATGAAAACTGCCTCTGGACATGATTCAAGTTTAATACGACCTTTGACCTGAATTCCTGAACTCCAGCCAAGCCGTGTACCGTACACCAACATGGTTTATGAAAATGTATATCTGCGATATCGCTAATTTGCCGTTCTCAGTAAGATTGCATGTTTTTCAGATGATTTCGTTTTGCCATTTAAATGCCTGTAATTGAATAAATTCCAGATCTATAAATGCCAATCTGTGGAACATTATGTGAAAGCAATAATTCTGACTTGTACATATACATTTATTTTTTAAATTCTCATTTGACACCTGTTTCTTGCTATCTTTTTTGCTACTTATTTAGAAATTATTATTACTATTTATTTTTTACTTTCTGTTATTATATTATATTGTGATGTTTGAGCTACTGTGTCCAAATAATTTCCCTTGTGGATCAATAAAGTTTGTCTAAGTCTAGGGATGCACAGATCCAGCTTTTTCAGTTCCAATACCAATGTCAATACTTTGGCTTTAGTGCAGAGACAGAAAATATAATTTATTTCCTTTAAACACAAACAGCATAAGTTAAAAATGATCCAAATGTGTTTTGTAACTTCAGAACAGCTTTGTAAAGAAAAAAGGCCAGCATTTACAGCAGTTTCTAGACCAAAATGGGATATCGTCTGAACCGATATCTTGGAAGCCGATAGCCAATACACCAAAAAATATCAGCGTCAATATCCGATACCAATATCGTACATGGATCGATGGTCCTGTTTAGGTGTTTGATTTTCAACAAAAAGGTGAGACTAACTGAAAAACTGTTGGCTCAGATTGTGTAAAAAAAAAAAAAAAAAGTGCATTGTCTATCTTCTTTGGTGAAGGGTCTGCTACTTGCTTGTCTCCATGGAGATGTTATTTCTTTGCCTGTAATGTTCCACAATATGGGATTAAACATATCTGCCTTGCATTTGTTCAATTACAGGTGTTTTATAGCTCAAAAATACCTTAAAAAAACACGAATCCTACTCCAGAAAAGTTGCACCGTACATGGATCGATAATAAAAACAATATTAAGGCCCTTCTCCTCTGTCCCGACTCAAGACCAACTAGTGGCCGCTCCAGGTACTGCAGCTCCTCGGAGTTTGGGCCCAAAAAAGGTCGGATTTTGTAGGATTCTTTTCTATTTTCAATCCTCAAAGCGCCTACAAGTTAGCTTTGTAAGACTGAGCCTAGCCCCGCTCTGAGCCCACTATAGCAGCTCTCGCTCTGATTGGTCCATACGCTCCACGCTGTGCTCTGATTGGTCCAAACGCTCCACACTGTGCACGTTACAGGCGTCACACGGGTGGGAGGAGCTGGACCGTATTGAGAAAGTAAATGCGGAAGAGAAAATTATTTTTGGGCCCATGCGCCAGTGAGCACAGGGCACTGAAAACGACGCCATCTTGAGTTCACCTTCAGAATTGATTATTGTTCTGTGATATCGTATTGGTGCATCCCTAACAACATCTCCATGGTGACAGCAGATGGCAGAGCAGAAAAGTCACATTTTTTTAAAGAATTTCACTGTTGTTTTGTCAATTTTAGCTTTTTTGTTGTTATTTCCAATTTAACTTGTTGCTAATTAAATGAAATAACCACAAAAGAATGCATAAAAGATGAAAAAAGGTTAAAATGAGGTCTCCATACCGTTCCACTGTGTGGCGTGGGTCTTGAGGTGATGGTGCACCTGTCTCCTCGTGTGCAGGTGTGAAATCTCCTGGCCTATCACTGCCACTGCCGCGCGCTGCAGACCTAGAAACACACGACACAATCACAAAATGCTCCTTTAAACATTTTAAACCTTTACCAGTACAGCCAACACACAGGACTAGACAAGTAGGGCACCAGTGGCACATTACCCACATTTCCTAGTTTGAATGTGGTCGTTGTCTCCATGGAGATGTTCTTGGTTTGCCTGGAATGTCCCATGGTATGACATTAAACTCATCTATCTAACATTTATTCATTCTGGGTGTTTCTACAGCTCAAAAATACAATAAATCCTTCTGTAAATTCTGTAAAAATCATTGCCTCTCCACAGATCTGACCTGTAATGTAGCCTATAGTTGTTTCCCTTCAGATAAATAGGTTTAATCTCTACTGGGAAACATTCAATAAAACAAAGCACCAACATCTCCATGAAGACAAGTAGATGTGCGAAAGTTGTGCAGTGCAGCTTTAAGAAACTAATTTAATCAATTCAAAACACAGAAAAAACTCTCTTTTCTCATTCAAATCACAAGTCAGACTCACATTACATTAGAAAAACTAGCTCTCCATTACTCATCTGTCATATTAAAGCGAATAAATTAAGAATTCCAGCCATTTCAAAGCACCTTCGAACTCATTTTCGCCAGGCGGATATTAAAAAAGAAAGGTGAGAGCGGATATACCTGTCATGCTCCTGAGATGAGGGTAGGAAATGCCACAACAAAGCTTGACAACCGCTGGCAGCATCTTATACTTTGTGTGTATAAGGCCGTGATAGCAACGTGCATGAGTCTCTTCTCCGGTTTTATAAGCCTCAATGAAGGACACCGGGAGAAGATAAGACACAGCAGAGAAAGATACAAGCTGGCGAAATGCTCTCAAGGCCAGAGGTTTTATTAAAATTAAGAGGCAGAGCTGGAGGAGAGGAAGCAGTGTTTTATTTAAAGCACAATTGGGCCAAGAAGACAAATAAGCGAGGATCACGAAGTCAAGGTTGAATGGCTGGTGTGATGAAATGTCTGCAGTCACACTGGAGGGAAAAAAAAAGCAAAAAGTAAAGTGGAAAAGCAAAGAAAAAGCAAGTTTATACCAAGAAACGAGCAAATGTCTTTACTGATGCATTAAGGGGCTTTTCTGGTGGAGGGTTCGAGACCTGCTTGAAGCTGCAGAGACGCTGCTTTAAAAGAATGCAGCCTAAACATGCATATGACTACACACATTTCCTAGTTCATAATATTTAACCCCTTTACTACAGTTACAGGTCAGATCTGTGGAGAGGCGACCCCGCTCACAGTCAGAATGCCTGTTTTTTCTAGGTATTTTTGAGCTGTAAAACCACCTGTAATTGAATAAATGTAAAGTAGAGCTGTTTAATGTCACACTGTGGAACATTCCAGGCAGAGAAATGGCGTATCTATAGAAACAAGCAGGTGACAGACCCTCCACTCTCCAAAGTTACACAGTGCACCCTTAATATGCATCACTAAACATGTTTCCTAGTTTTTAACATTGCGTAACATCACAGCAGAGCGTCTGTTGTCACTGAAGTGGAATTTGAAAATCATCAGACGTGGTATGGGGTTTTCTGGTGGAGGGTTCGCTACCTGCTTGAAGCTATAGAGATGTCACCTAATCTATATCTCCATGGAGGCTACGAAAGGGACAGCAGCAGGTCAAGTGTAGGTATTTTTGCAACGATAACAGCAACTGTAATTGAATAAACGAACGTGCCGCACCTTATTGTGAAACAGATAAGGGCAAAGCTTAATGTTTTGAGTTTGATTTATCGGCTGGAGACACGGGGAGGTAAAGGACCAGTGACCAGAGGGAAGAAAAAGGACAAGTGACCAGAGGGGAGACAAAGGACCAGTGACCAGAGGGGAGGTAAAGGACCAGTGACCAGAGGGGAGAAAAGGGACAAGTGACCAGAGGGGAGGTAAAGGACCAGTGACCAGAGGGAAGAAAAAGGACAAGTGACCAGAGGGGAGATAAAGGACCAGTGACCAGAAGGGGCTTCACAGGTCATGCTCTGGTCCAGGGCAGATTCTGAGTGTTCTCCAGATTTGATTTGGGACATTTGAGGGAATTATGAGGTGAATAGCTGCAAGTACGAAGTCAAGTAGACAGTGACTGATTAATGTTAAATCACATCAAAAGTAAAACGCTGACTGTGGGTCACAAAACCAGAGTCTTTCTTTGACATCTCCTCCAAATAGTTTTGAGATCTATAAATATAAAGTTTGGTGGAAATGAGGCTAGAGCTGCAGTTCGTTTTCGTATAACCTTATGCAGTAGGATGGATTCTCTGATATTTGTGAGTTCACAAACTCGCGAGAATCCATCTTGAGGTGTTTCTGCTGCACGGTTTAAATTCGGTCCAATCACAGGGCTTGTATGGCAGGGGGAGGGGTTTCAGACATGACGACAACCACAGCACCAGGCCAACAGGAGCAAAACAAACACGGCGACACTGGCGGACGGTGATGGTGGCTTAAAACACCCTTAATGCGCAGATCTTTATTCCAAAAACAGCTAAATTGGTTTATGGACATGTTCCCTCTCCAGCATGACACTTGTTTTGGCTTTATCTGGTGGCATTTTGACAGGTTTGCCGTGATTGGCTGAAAAGAGACTGGTGGGTGGGCACTTCGAGGCGGTTCGCTCAATCAGCTCGAGGCAAGTCCCTCCTTTTCTAAACACTTTCCGTGAGAGCCGTTCCAGATGGAGAATGGGTAGAACTCAACCTGCCGTGAACCAGATTAATTTTAGCATTTGGTATTCCAGAAAGTTACACAGTGTTGCTTTAAAAGAATGCAGCCTAAATATGCGAGATTGTCCAAGTTATTCAAATGAAACTCTACTCCGATTATGGTATTTTTAGGAGCTCATAATATTTGACCCTTTTAGTATTTTAGTATTCCAGAAGGTTACACAGTGTTACTTTAAAAGAATGCAGCCTAAATATACCAGATGAAACAAGACACACACGTTTCCAAGTTCATAATATTTGACCTTTTTAGTATTTTAGCATCCCAGAAAGTTACACAGTGTTGCTTTAAAAGAATGCAGCTTTAATTTGCACGACTCCACACATACTTCCTAGTTCATCATATCTGACCTTTAGTATTGCGTAACATCACGGCGGAGCATCTGTTGTCATTGGAGCGGTCTGAAAGTCATTGGACGTGGTGTGGGTTTTTCAGTCCAAAGTCGTGTCCCTGACCAAAGCAAGGATCCAGACTTCTCCTTCAGAACACAAGCTGTGATAAACCAGACGTTTAACCGGATTATCGAGAGACAGCAGGTGAAAGGGGCGGATTGTAACTGAAAATATCATTAAACTTTTGACTTTGGCTACGTTTTAGATACAGCTCTTGAAAAATACATCTGGTACATGGGATTTCAAAAGCTCTGTCAGTCCATCCATCAGCCCCTTTTATTTATTTTGACCTCAAGAGCTGCTTATACAAATACAAATCCACTTTATTTACGTTGTATTTGTACTGGGACTTGTATAAGCAGCTCTTGAGGTCAAAATAAGTCTGCTGTGTACTGTCTGCATCTAATTATAAAGCGTTTTACTATCAGAGTATCAGGAGGTGCATTACCGTGACAGCAAAACTTTAAAGTGCTTTAAGTGCTCCTTCAAAATAAGCCATGTTATAATGTTTTTTCCTTTTAAAAACATAACTGGAGCTGTGCTTTGTTTCTTTGAGTAACCCTTTATTATCAGTCTGTCCACATATCTCAAAAGTTCTGTTCCACTTTGTGACGTCATGAAGCAGCCAGACGTTTTCAGCTCCTTTTACCTTTAGTTCAGTAAAGATCAGCAACTCCAGAGCTGAAAACATCCAAATGATTCTAGTGAAGGTGTGTGGAGTTTAAAAACACAGTGGAGCACTTCCTGTATTACAACATGACATCGCAATGTGGAACAAAGTGGAGCGTTTTCAGTTTGAGAGAAAAACTCAGCGTGAATCTGCAGGGTTTGTGTGTTAAACGAAATTTAAAAAACACAACTTCAGGTCTGTTTGCGATGAGGAAAAAACTACATTATAGAAAATATCGTCATTTGGGCCCTTTAAAATGTGTCTATAATGAAAAAAAAAAGCGAAGAAAAACAATTTATAACTTCAACACTTTCATATGGTTCCATCAAAGTGTAAAAGACATGTGTTTTTATCGTTTTACCGTTAATGCAGCTAAGTCAATTCTCAAAGCGTCCCATTATCCTCTTGTGTGCTGAAATGATTATACAGTATTATAATAAACCATAGATGTAAATTAAACCTCGTTAACGTGCGACTGGCTTTTGTGACACTGCTAATTTCTTTTATATCTCTGACAATAAGGTTTTATTCAGACATAAAACAGCATGTACCTACACAATGATTCTAATGAGGGGTAATTACATGGATTTTCCTCTGCAGATTATCTCCCTCTTTTCACAAACACAATAATGAGCGTTTGATGGGGTCACGATCAAAAGGATTATCCATTTTAATGTCATTTTAGACGCAAGAGGAGAGGATGGTAGAAGGGGTTATGCTAGGTAACTACGGTAAGCCTCCAGGGACACGTACACAGTTTAAAAAGGCAATTCGAAAAGAGACGTAATCATAGCAATCGAGTGAGTGCGACCAGTCAAATGAAGCTCATCGAGGCTGAGGGTTATAGGGGTGAATTTGGAGAAGGAATTTAGTGCGAAATAAAAACATCATGTGGAGCGGGTTAATACGAACATTTTAAGAGCAAAATGAGGAGTCTGACAGCAGCAGTTAGAGAGAGCGTTTTTTCAATACAAAGTGAATTGGAGCCAGAGTCAATGGAGCCTATTTGGAACCTGGAGGCTAACGGGTTAGCTATGTCCATTTATAAATACAGTCTATGTAATGTAATTTGAATTTATAAATGTTAAATAATCGGGATGGGATGAGACACAATTTCCTTCACAGTATTTGCTTTATTTACATTTTAATTTACAGTTTTGCCATCGTTGTAGCAGGGCTTTTTGGAATTACAACTTCTTAGACTTAGACTTAGACAAACTTTATTGATCCATAAGGGAAATTATTTGGACACAGTAGCTCAAACATCACAATATAATATAATAACAGAGAGTAACAAAAACAGATGGTGTAGCAAAAAGAGCAAGAGACAACAGACAAATGAGACATAATTATAAAAATAAATGTATTTGTACAAGTCAAAATAAAATAGAAAAAACTTCTCAAGAGGAGTTAAACAGCAAAGTTAACAAACGTAAAAATATGACGGGGAAAGAAAATCCTCATGAGATCATTGTTCTCATGTGTGCACAATCTTGGGGCAGTTTTGTCTTGCGAGATCTTGCGGCGTGAGATCTGCTGGAAAAATGTCTATTAAATAATTATCATTGCTGTACGCTTATTCTTGCTAAAAAAAAAAATATAGGAGCTGCAACTGCCAAATGTCAGTGCGAACAAGGGTGACTGAGAACTGTATATTCGTGTATGTGATGATTAAACGCGAGACAACAGTGTGCGCTCAGTTCACGGTTGTCTCCACTTGCAAGTAAAATTTACTTTTGTCTGCTGTGGTGATTCACTGGTGTCTGTTCTTCCAGGGTTAGGCTGGCGATTGGAGAATTTTTCCAAGATCCCTATTAAATAAATAAATGTTATAAAGTTCTGCCTTAGAAAACTGTAGTAGTAATAGGAGCATTATTACAATAAAGAGTCGTGCAGCTACTGGCACCGTCTTCATCGTCATCGTCATCACACAATTGCAGAATGAAGTAAAGGCAAAGTTATAACGTCACCATGGAGATAAGCAGAAAAGTTCCATAGTGCACGTGTATCTCTTGTTTTCAGTTTTAAGTGGTTTCTTTGAGTAGTTCCTGTGAATTAAGGACTGTACAAGAGGCTGCAGTAAGTGAAAATATAATTTACGACAACAACTTGTATGAAATGAGTCTATGGGTCCTTACGCTGAGAAGAGCGCCCTGGAGCACTTATGTAACAGTTCAAATGAGGCTAAACACAATAGCTGCTTGAAGTCCTGCAAGATTCATGTCTATAATAATAATAATAATTTGAATGGTCAGTTAAGTTTTTACTTAGTGGTTCTTAGTAGTGGAGACAAGTGAATGACACAAAAGTAGCTGTAAAGTAACTCAAAAACTACCACTTCATGACATCACAAGGTGGAGCAGAGCATTTTGAGCTTTGGAGATGACAGACTAATAATAAAGAGAGAATAAAACATGTGTGAATAAAACAAAACACAACTCAGTTTTTGAGAAGAAAACAACATTATAACATGACTTAAAGCTCACTTTTAAATCCCAAACTGTGGAAAATTCCAGGCAAAGCAATAACATCGCCACGGAGACAAGCAATAAAGCTCCATAGTGCACCTTTCCTTTATCTCATTCACAAAGAGACACACAGTAGAGGTTAAGGGCAGTTTATAAGAGCTTCATATATGACGCATGTTAAAGACAATGACTGTGCGGTCCTCACGCTGTGAAGAAAATACAGTAGCTCCAGCACTTATGTTATACTCGTCCTTCTAAATCCCTCTCTCCTCATTAACACGGACGCACCAGGGAGCGGAGGGGTTCAAATGAGACTAAAAACAATAGCTGCTTGAAGCACTACAGCAATAATCTCAGCGACGAGAATGTGAATGGTCGTAGATTAAAAATACTGTAGATAAAGTGACATGTATTACAATTCAATTACTCTAAACTCTTAAACTATTAAAATTTCATTATAATTCTCGCTAAAGGCAAAAGCACGTTTTTACCTTAACTACAAGTTTGCTTTAAAGGTGCACTGTGTAACTTTTTGGTTAGGGGTCCGTCACTTGCTTGTTTCTATGGATACGTCATTGAATGTTCCACAGTGTGACATTAAACAGCTCTACTTTACATTTATTCAGTTACAGGTGGTTTTGTAGCTCAAAAATACCTTGAAAAACAGACATTCTGACTGTGAGCGGGGTCGCCTCTCCACGGATCTGATCAGTAACTGGGTCTGGTTTGGTCTCTGTGAAGATAGAAAGGTTTAATGCCATACTGTGAAACATTCCAGACAAAGTAATAACATCTCCATGGAGAAAAGCATTTGACAGACCCTCCACCAGAAAAGTTACACAATGCACCTTATTTTAGCTTTTAATACATTAATTACTGATGAATGTCGGTTATAAGAACTCAAGAGGGGAACCAACTGATGACATCACAAGGTGTTCATGCTTAATTAAGGCTATTAAATGCGTAGTTATTACAACGTGTTTAAATTTAACTTTAAAGAGGGAGTATTTTACTTCTGTGGGGTATAAACTGCTCACCTATAACATATTTAGATCACCATGTTTCCTTTTATTGTTTTGAAAATGTAAAAACGAAAACAAGTCTCTCTTTCTTTAGCTCTCCGCGCTAAGTCACCCCCTTCAGAGCGCCATCACAACACAATCATGAAACTGCTGCACATCGCACCAGGTTTGTGAAGTTGTAGTGTACAGTTTTGTTTTTGTATATTTATGGAGAATTGCCGTGTGGGAGCTTGTGGGCGGAGCCTTGTACAGCTAACCGTAAGGAGGGTTTGAATAGGGCCTGAATAGAATAGAGATCGCTAGATTCCACAAACATGCAGGGAGGACATCTGAAACCTCTTCTTGCATATTTTTGATGAGAGAACATTATAACATGGTAGAATGTTCCAATTTTTTGTTTATTTTACATAACACCCCTCTTTTCTTGGCTCTCAGCTGACTTCTTTTGCTTCTGAGTTGTTTACCCCTCGCTGTCCACAAAAGGAAGCACATTATTCACTAAAAGTATGTTTCAGAGCAGATTTGCATGGACGTCCAGTACCTCAGATGCCTTGGCCTGCCTCTGACGTGGTGGAAGAGGAGGATGAAGTGGCTTTGTGTCTGTATTGACGGTTCAGAGATTATACAACAGCACAAGTCACGACCGCTGACTCTGAACTGAGAAATGTACACGCAGCTATAGCATCCTCACTGAAAACTCCATCAGTAAGTTATAGAGAAGAGATTACAACAACACAATGAGACTCAGAGCTTCTACAAAAGAGCTATGAAGTTCAAGGTGCTTAACTTGATTTGTATTGTCTTAAAAGTTCCTATATTATGCAAAACTGACTCTTGTGAGCTTTAAGCCACGTTAGAATATTGTTAATACCTGAAGTTCTGTTTTGTTTCATTCACACATGTTTGAGTAATCCTTTATTATTAGTCTGTTTACATTTTCCAAAGCTCAAAATGCTCTGTTCCACCTTGTGATGGCGGCAGTTTTCGAGTTAACAGCTCCTTTTACCTTTAGTTCAGTACAGACTGGCAATTCCAGGGCTGAAATGATCCAAATGATTCTAGTGAAGGTGTTTTAAACTGTTAGTCCTCACTTACACTACGCATTCAGAGCAGCCTAATTATTCACAGTGATGAGTTTAAAAGCACTTTAAACAACGCTAGGGAATTCCATAACTGTTACCTGGCATCATAGAACTATAATCAAATCTGAAGCTGAACCCAAGATGACGTCGTGTTGTTTTCAGTGGCCTGGGCTCATCGGAGCAGGGGCGCAAAAATAATTTTCTCTTCCGCATTTACTTCCTCAATACGGGCGAGCGCCTCCCACCCGTGTGACGTCTGTAACCTGCACGGCGTGGAGCGTTTGGACCAATCAGAGCGAGAGCTGCTAGAGCGGAGCGAGCGCGGGCTCAGAGCGGGGCTAGGCTAAGTCTTACAAAGCTAATTTTTAAGAGCTTTGAGGATTTAAAAATGTTAAAAAGTTTATAAAATAGAAAAGAATCTGACCTTTGTAAAAGTCGTGGATGTCCTGTCAGCCGAACACGGGCAGTTTGAATTCCCAAAATGCATTGCGCTCTATGGGAGAATTCTTTCTGAGTTGCAGTACCTGGAGCGGCCACTAGTCGGTCTGGAGTTGGGACAGAGGGGGAACGCCTTATCCAGTTTTTATTACAGATCCATGCCTGGCAACCATGATGTACACTGGGCCAAAACTCCTATAACGTAAACAGAAATTATTATTTGACAAATAAACATATAAGAAAACACATTTATTTTGTTGAAATAATATTTAAACTGTCAGAAAAAAATGTTTCTTGCTTATAAATGGTGCCGAACTTTTGGACAGAACATGGGACTCTTTAAAATAGAACTCTCCACCTCCTGTAATTTAAAATATTTTTTTTTTTCATAAACTGTTCTTCACAAATTGCTTCTTGATCAGTGTAAAACTATAATTTATATTTACAACAGGTATTATCCCACCAAATTAAGTTAAAATTAGAGAATCAAAACCTGTCATACACACTTTAAAGCTTTAGGCCGCATCTCATTTCTCTTTCCTCGCTTCCTTCTCCTTGATTCCTCTCCTCGATCCGCCATTTTTCAGCTGTCAATCAAATGTGTCATATTAAGAAAACCACGGAAGGAAGGAGTGAACACGAGGGAGTCTTCAGGAGCAGACACCAGATAAAAGAATCAAACTTTATTGGTCTTAGTGAGGAGTTTAGATCCTCTCTCCTCCCTGTGTCTCCTCTGTGGGCGGAAATGGTTAAAGAAGTCCTTCTTTAACCATTTCCTGCAGAATCAAGGAGAAGGAAGCGAGGAAAGAGAAATGAGACGCAGCCCTCGTATCGAAATCGTTATCAAAACTGAAAACGCCATCCCTAACGTCAGCCCTTTAGCTTTGAACTCTACAAACCTGTTCTGAAACGCGTGTGCTTCTCGTATTATTTTAAAAGTTCACATTTCAGTCTTTTCTCAAACGTAAACACTCCTGGTCATGTTTAAAACGCTCAATCTGAACTGAATCTGCACAAATCACCTCTTCTACATTACTCCATTTCCTTTCTTCAGTAACACACTGTATCTGAACTTCTGTCGAGGAAAAACAAACACAAAACACCACAAAAATGTCAAATATTTTCTGATTCAAAGCCTTGCCTCAGTGCAGCTGCTCTCAGCACGACTCCCCCGTCTCCCGTCTCTGTCTGTGGGGGATTATATAACTGTCCAAACTGCAACCTGCAAATACACACATAGTTTTTACAAGTTAATCTGAGTAAAAAACACCCATTTTTATAGTTTTTGTTATAATTTGTATGACAAGTAAAACATTAATTTAACTTGTGTTCAACTTGATTTCGATACTAAGGAATAGACTTGATACTCAGTGGTTGGAAGAAGTACTCAAGCTTGTTACTTAAAGCACTGTGTAACTTTTTGGTTAGGGGGTCCGTCACCTGCTTGTTTCTATGGATACGTCATTGCTCTGCCTGGAATGTTCCACAGTATGACATTAAACAGCTCTACTTAACATTTATTCAATTACAGGTGGTTTTATAGCTCAAAAATACCTAGAAAAACAGACATTCTGACTGTGTGTGGCGTCGCCTCTCCACAGATCTGACCTGGAACTTGGTCTGGTTTGGTCTCCGTGAAGATAGAAAGGTTTAATGCCATACTGTGAAACATTCCAGACAAAGCAATAATAATAATCTCCATGGAGAAAAGCGTTTGACGGACCCTCCACCTGGAAAGTTACACAATGCAGTTTTAAATAAAAAAATACAGATACTGGAACAAAATAAATACTCAAGTACCCGTGTAAAAATGTACTTAAAGAGTAAAAAGTAAATGTATTTCAGCAGATTTAGAAACATTTGAATCTTTTTTTCTATCCATATTACGCTGTTTTCTGATCTATGTTATTTATAATGTTTTTTCCTCATCACAAATAGACCTGGAGTTGTGTTTTGTTTCATTCACACACGTTTAACACACAAATCCTGCAAATTTAGGCTGAGTTCTTCTCTCAAAACCCTGAAAACGCTCTGTTCCACCTTGTGATGTCATGTGGTAATACAGGAAGTGCTCCACTGTGTTTTTAAACTCCATAAACCGTCACTAGAATCATTTGGATAATTTCAGCCCTGAAATTGCCAAACTCTACTGAACTAAAATTAAAATGTAGATGTTTACTTGGAAACTACAGCTTAATGACATCACAAGGTGGAACAGAGCATTTTGAGCTTTGGAGATACAGACAGACTGATAATAAAGGATAACTCACGTGAATGAAACAAAACACAACTCTTTTGAGGAGGAAACAACATTATAACATGACTTAAAGCTCACAAGAGTCCTTATTGTGTAATATCGGACTTTTAATGGATGTATTTTATATTAAGTTTGTGCAGGTGGTGGTTTAATAAAGAAACACTGTTGTTAAAATGTACTGGGTGTAAACAAATAAACAATAAACAAACACAGATGTACTGTATTAAAGTATTTTATAGAAGTTTGTAAAAATATGTGTGTACGTGTGTCTCTCATTGTCCTTTGTTTTGATGTGTTTGTCTCTTATTTATTTTACCAAAGTGAAATTCCTGAGATTAGCACAGGGCCACATCACATTTCTGAGAGCTCCAGAACCTTCTCATGTACAGAGCGAGGTTATGACCTGGGTTAGACCTGGTTTAGTTCTAGGTTAGACCTGGTTAAGTCCAGGTTTAGACATGGTTTAGTTTAGTCCGAGTTTAGTCCTGGTTTAGCTCTGATTTAGTCCTGGTTTAGCCCTGGTTTAGTCCTGGTTTAGCCCTGGTTCTGTCCTGGTTTAGCCCTGGTTTAGTCCTGGTTTAACCCTGGTTTAGTCCTGGTTTAGCCCTGGTTTAGTCCTGGTTCTGTCCTGGTTTAGCCCTGGTTCTGTCCTGGTTTAGCCCTGGTTCTGTCCTGGTTTAGCCCTGGTTCTGTCCTGGTTTAGTCCTGGTTTAGTCCTTGTTTTTCCCCTGGTTTAGTCCTGGTTCTGTCCTGGTTCAGTCCTGGTTTTAGCCCTGGTGCTATCCTGGTTTAGCTCTGGTTCTCTTCTGGTTTAGCCCTGGTTCAGTCCTGGTTTAGTCCTGGTTTAGCTCTGGTTTAGTCCTGTTCATTCCTGGTTTAGTCCTGGTTCAGTCCTGGTTTAGTCCTGGTTTAGTCCTGGTTTAGTCCTGTTTTAGCCCTGTTTTAGTCCTGGTTTAGTCCTGTTTTAGTCCTGGTTTAGTCCTGGTTTAGTCCTGGTTTAGTCCTTGTTTTTCCCCTGGTTTAGTCCTGGTTCTGTCCTGGTTCTGTCCTGGTTCAGTCCTGGTTTTAGCCCTGGTGCTATCCTGGTTTATCTCTGGTTCTCTTCTGGTTTAGCCCTGGTTCAGTCCTGGTTTAGTCCTGGTTTAGCTCTGGTTTAGTCCTGTTCATTCCTGGTTTAGTCCTGGTTCAGTCCTGGTTTAGTCCTGGTTCAGTCCTGTTTTAGTCCTGTTTTAGCCCTGTTTTAGTCCTGGTTTAGTCCTGGTTTAGTCCTGTTTTAGTCCTGGTTTAGTCCAGGTTTAGTCCCGGTTTATTAAAGTGTTGTGAGTGGTTCCAGCTCGGTCCTGGTTGGAGCAGAGATCGAGGTTATGTCTGTGAAATATTTGCAGTCGGCCTCATGCCAGTCTCACATACGTCCTCCCACCTCCTCTTCCTCCATTCTCTCTCTTTCTCTATCTTTCTCACACCTTCTTCACACCTCCTCCTCCTCTTCCTTTCTCTATCTCTCTCTCCTCTCTTTCTGTCTGACTCTTTCTCTTCTCTTAATCGCCCCAACTATCCACTCCTCCTCTCTCAGTTCACCATCACTGAGTCTCTCTCCTCTCTTCTTAGTATCTGTTCTCTCTCTCCTTATCTCCTCCTCCTCCCTCTCTCTCTCCCTCTTCTTTCTATCTCTTCTGTCTCTCCCTCCCTGTCCCCTCTCTCTCTCTTTCATTGCTTACTTTATTTTCTCCCTCCTCTTTATTTCTGTCTCTCCCTCCTCTTTCTATCTTTTCTATCTCTCCTCTGTCTCTCCCTCTCTCCCTCCTTCCTTTTTCTATCTCTTCTCTCTCTCCCTCGCTCTCCCTCCCTCCTCTCTCTTTCTCTCACTCTCTCCCTCCTCTTTCTATCTCTTCCCTGTCTCTCCCTCCTCTTTCTATCTCTCTGTCTCTCCCTCCTCCTTCTATCTCTCTGTTTATCCCTCCTCTTTCTATCTCTCCTCTGTCTCCCCCTCCTCTTTCTATCTCTCCTCTCTCCCTCCTCCTTCTATCTCTCCTCTGTCTCCCCCTCCTCTTTCTATCTCTCCTCTCTCCCTCCTCCTTCTATCTCTCCTCTCTCCCTCTGTTTTTGCCTTGAGTTCACAGGTGTCCTTGTCGAAAGGATGTGTGACGTCAAACCTGAGCTCCACCTGTACTTAGGGCCAAAGACCAGGACTAGACCAGGATCAGGGCCAAAACAAGACCAGACCAGGACCAGACCAGGACTAGACCAGGATCAGGGCCAAAACAAGACCAGACCAGGACCAGACCAGGACTAGACGAGGATCAGGGCTAGAACAAGACCAGACCAGGACCAGACCAGGACAAAACCAGGATCAGGGCTAGAACAAGACCAGACCAGGACCAGACCAGGACAAAACCAGGACCAGACCAGGACCAGGACCAGACCAGGACCAGAACAGGACAAAACCAGGACCAGGCTAGGATGAGGACCAGACCAGAACCAGAACCAGGACTAGATCAGGATCAGTGCTAGAACAAGACCAGACCAGGACCAGACCAGGATCAGACCAGGACCAGACCAGGACCAGACCAGAACCAGACCAGAACCATATCAGGACCAGAAAGGACTAGATCAGGATCAGGGCTAGACCAGGACCACACAAGAAACCGACCAGGACCAGAACCAGGACTAGACCAACCAGACCAGGACCAGACCAGGACCAGAACCAGGACCAGAACCAGGACCAGAACCAGACCAAAGGCTGTATGCAAATGAGACAAAGTCACAGGGGAATGGGCAGATGTGCAGTACATGCGTCTCCATGGAGATGTTATTATTGGCTTGGAATGTCCCACAGTATTGGCACTGCATACACGATTAAATATTGATAAATATTGATTCAGTTATTTGTCTGTGATGTTTCTGAGACCAGAACTAGACCAGAACTAGACCAGAACTAGACCGGATCAGAGCTGGACCAGGGCCAGATCAGGACCAGACTGAATAGACCAGGGCCAAAGTAAAAACCCAGTTCTAGTAGACTAGACCAGGATCAGACTGGGACTAGACCAAGACCAGACCAGGACTAAGACAGCACAAGACCAGGATTAGACCAAGACCAGACCAGGACTAGTCTTGTCTATCTAGTCTAATTTTAATGCTGTTTTTGAGTTTGCTCTTCCAGTGTCACGGTGGAGTATTCAGAGGACAGAGTGACCAGACTAGAACTGGACTAGGACTAAACCAAGACTAAACCAAGACTAGACCAGGACTAGACCAGGACTAGAACAGGGACTAGATGAGGACTAGACTTTTCTAATTTGAATGCTGTTTTTGAGTTTGCTCTTCCACTTTCACTGTGGAGTATTCAGAGGACAGAGCGACCAGACCAGGACTAGACCAAGACTAAACCAGGGCCAGATCAGGACTAAACCAGGACTAGACCAGGACTTGTCTCTGTATTCTAATTGTAATGCTGTTTTTGAAGACAAACTGGACCTGGGAGCACAGGGACCATAATGTGATGAGCAGAAGAACAGATTTATGAACGGAAAGAAGTCTGGAGTCCTCCATCTTTTATGAGGAAGGAGCCGGCAGCAACTTAAGACCTGAAACACAAAGAATGAAACCAACGGAGGAATAATAAAGAGATGGAGGAAGAGAGGGAGAGATGGAGGGAGGGAGAGAAGAGGGAAAGAGAGGGACTAGGAGGAGAGAGAGAAGGTTAAGGGGCAGGGAAAAGGATATAAAAGAGAGTGAGAGAGAGTAGAAGGAGAGAAGGGGCGAGAGACAGGGAAAGGGAGAGAGAGAAAGAGAGAGAGGGACAGACAGAGAAGAGAGATAAAGACAGGAAGAGAAAGAGAGTAGGGTCGATGAAGATAGAGATGGAGGGAAGGAGGGAAGTTAGGGGGAGAGGAGGGGAGAGACAAGAGACAGAGAAGTAGGATGAAAGAAGGAAAGCTAGGGGAGGAAAGGGGAGAGAGGATGCGAGGGAGACGGAGGGGATGGGACAGAGGACAATAAAGAAGGGATGAGTGAGAAAGAGAAAGAGAGGGGAAGGAGATAAAAAGGGGATAGGATGGGAGAAAGAGAAGGGGAAGGAGAGGGAGGGAGAGAGAGAGAAAGGAGGCAGGAAAAGAATGAAAGAGAGAGAGTAGGAGGAGAGAAGGGGAGAGAGAGACAGGGAAAGGGAGGTGTGAGAGAGACAGAGAGACAGAAAGAGAAAGAGAGTAGGATGAGGAATGCAGGATGACCTGTATTAATATTATTACTATTATAAAACGAGGACACGAGACACTTGGATCTTGACACTTTGGATTTTTTGTGTTTTGAAAATCATAAAAAACACAAAAGCTCCATTCAAAACCACTGAACCACCATCTGCTCGAAGAGGACCTTGGAATAAAACAAACTCTGCTCTTCTCTTCTCTTCTCTTCTCTTTATAAACACTTTCAAATCACTTCTCTTACCCTGAACAAGCATTTCACAAAGGCATTAAGACCAAGTGAGTGCGTAACCTTTGCGGAAATAGCTGCGGCAGAGTGGTTAGCATCTTGACTCATAACAAGAAGAAGCAACAAGAGCAGAGTGAAGCCTATTTGTGAAAAGTTTGCCAAGTTTTCCCTTCTATATTACACAAAATTGACTCTTTTGAGATTTAAAACATGTTATAATGTCGTTTCCTCATCACAAACAGACCTGGAGTTGTGTTTTTTGTTTCATTCGCACATGTTCAACACACAAACCCTCCAGATTCTTCTCTCAAACTACCTCAAAAACTAACTCTTCATGACATCACAAGGTGGAACAGAGCATTTTGAGCTTTGGAGATGTGGACAGACTAATAATAAAGGATTACTCAAACATGTGTGAATGAAATAAAACAGAACTTCAGGTCATTATAACATGGCGAAAAGCTCAAAAGAGTAAATTTTGTGTAATATTGAACCTTAAAAGTGCTGATTTGAGGAGACAGAAGTTATAGAGCTCTAAAAAGAGGATTAGTCATGCTCCAGTATCTTCAAAAATGAAAAAAATCTTCCCAAAGAAAACAGAAAACATTGTCAGATGAGACGACTATCGCTGAAACCTTAAAGTTCCAATTGGGTAATTTGTCCTCTGCCTTTGACCCATCCTCCAGTGTCTTTGGGACATCAGGATATTATGAGCACGTTTTAGTTTTAGGTTTAGAACTCCAATATTCCAGTGACTTTCAATAGACACAGGGAGGGCATCTGGGGTAAATCCTTGCTTAAATCACCATTCTTGGCTGCTCCTTGTCTTGTTACGTAAGGCTCAGTTCATAAGCGTGTCGTTATAGATTATCCAGCAGAGTGCCAGATAATGTGAGCGATAAACTCTGATTCTGTATTGAACTTCTGAAGGATTTAAAGAGGAAATGACTGGCCCAGAAGTGAGTCCACATGAATCATTTTGAGATACGCATCGAATGGTGACACTTTCATTTCAGCCCGACGTTTTTAATGAAATGTTATCATAAAATCTACTGTATAGTGCGGGTTTAAAGATGGAGGAGGACAGATACGGTCCTTATCCTGGGGAAGGGTCACCGGGTGTTGCACTGACAAGCTGCTTCAGTGGCTTTTGAATGGGTCAAATGCAGAATCAGTAGGGAGGGCACGGTGGCTGAGTGGCTGGGTGGGTTTCCTCGGCACTCCGGTTTCCCACATCAACCCAAAAACATGCTTCACAGGTAAAAATCTGACTAAACCTAGCAATAAGATCACGGAGATGGGTCCCTGGGTCCACTGCTCCTGAAATGCAGAGGACAGTTTCCCTACAGGGATAATTAAAGGGATAATAAAGGGATAATAAAGGGATAATAAAGGATAATTAACTACCCTTGTTTGCCAACACTAGCTAACTGTGACCTAAATGTTATTTGAAAGAGTCCAGAATAATAACGCACTGGATTTCTTTAGTGCAGGGGTGTCAAACGTATGGCCCGAGATGATTTTGTAAAGTATTCTGTGTGTGTTTGTGTGTTCCTTTTCCTCAGAATTCCTCAAAAGTGTTTTATGATTAATTGTGATGTCGTGCTCGCACTATTTTGGACCGTATTAAAACAAAGAAAACAATCTAAATATGTTGTTTTTAAGTTCTTTACCATGATTTCACCGGTCCGGCCCACTTGGGAATAGAATTTCCTCCATGTGGCCCCTGAGCTAAAATGAGTTTGACGCCCCTGATCTAGTGCCTTCCATGACCTGCCAGCGCTTTATTCACTGACCACACCACCCACCACCAACACACCACATTCATACAGTTAATGTCGGTGAAATGTCTTGCCAGAGGACACAACAACAGTTTTTTTTGCCACTGCTGCACTGTGGCCCCTGGTATTCCCACTGGTCTCACATCCAAGTACCGACCAGGGCCCGTCTTCCTGCAGCTTCAGCTCAGATTTTACAAAGACGCACAGCCACAAACGCACAAATCATCCGAGCTGTTGTACTTCCACATAAATCAGTTCTTTCAGGTCAGATTGTGTCAGACTAAAGATCAGATTACAGCCTCACGCAGAAGGTAAAAGTACACGGTAATGTAAAGCTTAAGTACAGAGCGGGTACACTGCCAGTCTGTGCCATGGGCCTATTGTTCCGTCTCCAGGCAACACAGAAAAAACACAGACTTTACATACACGTAAATGCCTTTGGAGCAGCTGTCTGGACTGGGCTCTCCTGTTTCCCTTCTACATTAAGGTAAAAGTACTTATATATTCTCTTAATTCTCTTTATTTTGCACCAACGTGTATGAATTTTGAGTATTTTACTGTCTTGTTTTTCCTTTCAGACTACAGCTGTCGGTGGTACATTAGACCTTATATCATGAAGTATTGTTAAAATGTTGTTTCTGATCAAATGTATGGTATTTTTTTGAGGTTTTACTATGTATTGACCAAATAAATAGAAATTAGCAATAAATGTATTGCTCATTTACTGCTCAAATTCAGAATAATATGACTTAAGTGGAGTAAACAGGACTTCCTGGAAACGCAGTTGTTGTGACCTGTTCAAGAACATGTAGAGTAGAGAAGTAGAGTAGCTAATATTATACTCAGGTAATAGTACGGCTACTTTGAAATAGTATTACTCAAGTTGAAGTAAAAGTAGTGGCCTGAATACACAAGTAAAAGTAAAAAATATTATATGTTTGGAGGAAATAAAACTGTGGCAAAGGATCTGATTTAGAGTTAAGGTAATTGGACATATTTATTATACAAAATTGACTTTTTTGGCTTTTTTGAACATTGTTTCCTCGTCAAAAACATGTCAGAAGTTGTGTATAGTTTCATGAATCTCTTTATGAACCTCTTCAGACATGTTTTTGATGATGGAACAAAATTATAACATGGTAGAAAAGTTGATTTTCCATTCGTTTTTAATATTTTCAACATAAAACTTTGTCACTTGTAAATCTATATAGATCATTTAACTAACCACCAAAGAGATAAGACAGATGTTTCTTTATCTTTGGTTCTTTACTTCTTTTCTGCTTGTATCCATGGAAATGCTGTTGCTGAAATGTCTCACAGTATGGCATTAAACATCTATCTCCGTCGACTCAAGCAGGTGACGCTACTAGGCCAAGTTACAGGTCAAATCTATGGATAGGTGAGCCTGCTCTCAGTAACAATGCTTGTTTTTGAACACAGTAAAATCCCTTGTATTTCAATAATTGCAAGTAATATAAGTTTAATGCAGTACTGTGGAACATTTCAGGCAAAGCAATAACCTCTCCATGGATGCAAGCAGGCTTCTCCCCAAAAAGTTACACAGTGCACCTTTAAATAAAAATGATGACCAGTGAAAGAAAGCTGACGTCATTTATGTATTTACCAACACATATTTTTGGATTTTAAAGTTGTCCTGAAAACGTGTTTTGAGTAATCTTTTGTTTTTGTTTGTCTGCAGTCTGGTCCTCCTGACGTTTTCTTCTCTCCACTTTCCTGATGCGTCCAAATTGAATTCTCCATTGAAGCATGGCGTTGTTGCAAAGCCCGGACCCCAGGGGGAGCAGTCGAGCGATGAGCGTGGATCTGCCGCCGCTCATGTCTCGGAGCAGCGCGCGCTTCGGTGCTTTGAGTCACCACTCCTTCTTCTCCAGACACAACCCCCACCCAAACCGAGTCCGCCACATACAAGGTACAACAATACTTTAAAGGTGCACTATGTAACTTTTTGGTTGGGGGTCCGTCACCTGCTTGTTTCTATGGAGATGTCATTGCAGTGCCTGGAATGTTCCACAGTGTGACATTAAACAGCTCTACTTTACATTTATTCAATTACAGGTGGTTTTACAGCTCAAAAATACCTAGAAAAACAGACGTTCTGACTGTGAGCGGGGTCGCCTCTCCACAGATCTGACCTGTAACTTGGTCTGGTTTGGTCTCCATAAAGATAGAAAGGTTTAATGCCATACTGTGGAACATTCCAGACAAAGCAATAACATCTCCATGGAGACAAGAATTCGACAGAGCTCCCTCCAGAAAAGTTACACAATCCTGGAGTTGTGTTTTGTTTAATTCGCACATGTTTAATGCACAAACTCTGCATATTTAGAGTTCTTCTCTACAAACAGAAAACACTCTGTTCCACCTTGTGATGTCCTGTGGTAATACAGGAAGTGCTCCACTGTGTTTTTAAACTCCACACACCTTTGCTAGAATCATTTGGATCATTTCAGCCCTGAAGTTTCCAATCTCTACTGAACAAAGGGAAAAAGGTTGACAACTTAATGACATCACAAGGTGGAATGTGAGCATTTTAAACTTTGGGGATGTAGACAGACTAATATAAACCAGGATTACCCAACTCCAGGTCTGTTTTTGAGAAGGTAACAACATTCTAACACGGTTTAAAGCTCACAAGAGTCAATTTTGCGTAATATAAGGACATTTAAGTGCATTAGACGGCGTATTTCACTGAAGCTTTTTTGTGATTTTAGTATAAATCTAGTCACATTTGCAGCTTTGTGATCACAAATGTTTAAACGTGAGTATGTTCTGATTCCAGTGGCCTCTGCAGTTTGAAGTGCTTGTTGACATCACACAGAACTGCCCTGATTAAATCCAGGTGTTTCTGTTAAAAACATCTGTCTGTTGAAGTGTGGACACCTGTTAGAACAATCACTGTTCTTTACCTCAGCATTTTTGTATTTTTAGTGTTGAAAAATGTCTGAGTTACATTTTTAACCCGACATGTATGCGTAGAAAAATAAATCTGATGAATTATAGATGAGTTAGAATAGGAAAGTGGGCGGAAATAGGGGGTGGGTGGAAACTGAAATTTTCTGAGAACTCAAGCCTCAAATACAGAACAATACAGGATCAATCAAACACGCATAAATCAATCAAAATACAACTTTGATTAGCTGATCCCTGCTTGTCTCCATGGAAATGTCATTGCTTTGTCTAGAATGTTCCACGGTGTAGATTAAACCCATGACAAGGTAGACGAGCAGGTTACAGCACTACGCTACATTACAGGTCAGATCTGTGGAGCGTCGCCCCTGTTCACAGAAGGAATTATGGTATTTTTGAGCAACAGAAACACCCGTAATGAATAAACGCTAGATGGAAATGTTTAAAGTCATACCATGGAACATTCCAGGCAAAGCAATAAAATCCCCATGGAGACAAGTAGAAAAAGTGAATTTAGCTCAGCCTGTCTCCTTTAACACAAGTGTAAAAGTTTATCAAAAAATCTCACCCGGCTTCTCTGTCTTGACAACTTTGGTGAGGTTTGTGACAGAAAATGTGACGTACATAGAGGTATTGCATAACTGTTACCAATAGCAACCAATGCTCGTCCAGTTTACCCCATACCAAATAAAGATTTTCTTAAATGAATGGTTAAACTCACAGAATAATGTGTTCCTTGTGTGGAAAATGTCCCTGCATATTGATATAATTGTGTATTGATTAGGTTCGACGGAGAGTTTGGGAACGGGACCTGGTGTTGGTTGATTAGTTGTGTAGAGAACGCAATTTCAACATCTTTTGAGTCTTGAAAAGTATTCAAAATGGCGCCGTAAACAGGCAGTAGAAACCGGTAAATACACAATTTTCATAACAAGAAAACAATACAAATATAGCTTTTTTTAATTAAAGACTCATTGTGTGTGTAACTTATCTGGCGGAGAGTCCGTTACCTCCTCGTTTCCATTGATATGTTGTTGTTGTTTTGTCCAGAATGCTCCACAGTATTGCATCAAACGTATTTATCTCCATGGAGACAAAAAAGTGACACCATCAAGCCAAGTTACACATCAGGTCGCCGGATTTTTTAAGCAATAAAAACACTTGTGATTGAATGAATACAAGATACACGGGTTTAATGCTACTGTGGAATATTTCAGGCAAAGCAATAACATCAGAAAAAATCAGATGACAGACCCTACACCAGAAAAGTTACACAATGCACCTTTAACCTCTCATCGCTCAACATCTTTTTAAAACATGAAGAAAAGTGAGACAAAAGATTAAAAAATATAGAATAAAAAGTAATAGCCATTGCTCTGGAATGTTCCACAGTGTGACATTAAACAGCTCTACTTTACATTTATTCAATTACAGGTGGTTTTATAGCTCAAAAATACCTTGAAAAACAGGTATTCTAACTGTGACCGGGGTTGCATTGGAGTTTAAAACACAATGGAGCACTTCCTGTATAACCCTGTGACATCACAAGGTGGAACAGAGTGACTCAGCCTAAATATGCAGGCTTTGTAAGTTAATAAGAATAAGAATTAGAATCGTTAGTAAAAGCTCACCAAGGAAACCACAGCATATTTTTCACATTTGCATATCCACATATCTTGTATTGTATAAACTTCATTATTTTGAGTTGTTGTTGTTGTTGTTGTTGTTGTTGTGACGTTGCCACGGTTACCAGGTGCCAATAAAAACACTAAAACAAAGAAAATCAGGAAACGGCTCCCACTCACAGCATCCTACTCACTGCTTGAACGGAGAAGAAATGTTACTTGAAGTTGATTTTAATTTGGCGCGTGGGGGTAAAGGACAGACATCGCTGTTTTCTTTCTCCTTTTTCTTTTGTCTGAAAATTGTGAAAAACAGAACGAGTTGATTTCAAACGGATTCATAACGGTGCTCCACAGTTATTCCTCACTTACCTTATACGTTCAGAGCACAATGCAAAAACTAAAATCTAGCCAAGTTAACATGTGCTTAAATTAAGAAAGTTTTATCATGATGTGAGTAAATTTCACTTGAAGTAAAACGATCTAACAATAGAACAAGACTTTTTGTACTTAAAATACTGCTACGCTTAAAGGTGCACTGTGTAACTTTTCGGTTGTGGGTCCGTCACCTGTTTGTTTCTATGGAGATGTCGTTGCTCTGCCTGGAATGTTCCACAGTTTGACATTAAACAGCTCTACTTTACATTTATTCAATTACAGGTGGTTTTGTAGCTCAAAAATATCTAGAAAAACAGACATTCTGACTGTGATCGGGGTCGCCTCTCCACAGATCTGACCTGTAACTTGGTCTGGTTTGGTCTCCATGAAGATAGAAAGGTTTAATGACAAGCATTTGACGGGCTCTCCACCAGAAAAGTTACGCAATGCACCTTTAAGATAAGAAAAACAAGGCTCTTTGCACTTAAAATAAGAAATATAATTGAATTTTGCTCGAATTAAGAAAAACACTTGTTCCATTTGTAAATCATTTCACTTGTCAAGTTGAATCGACTCAAATAAAGTAAAATATTCTTAATTTTACTTAATTTTAACTTATTTAGACATAGCTTTGTGCAGTGCATTGCAATTATTCACAGCAATGCTCCCACTAATAAAACTACTACACATCGCATCAGGTTTGTGAAGTTGTAGTACAGTTTTGTATCATGTTTTTGTATATTTATGGAGAATTGTCGTGTGGGAACATGGGTGACGTAGACTTGTGGGTGGAACATTGGACAGAATCTTACAGCTAAACGCAAGGAGGGTTTGAATAGGGCCCAGGAGAGATCGCTACATTACTCAAACATGCATGGATGACTCTAAAACCTCTTCAAATTAAACAGAAGATACACACCAAAGTTCTTGTAGAGGTGCAAATGCAAGGAACAGAAACTTAAAAGTGACCAAAAACTTTTTTTTTAATTTTTAAATAACATTTTGGTAAAAATCCTTCGTCATATAATTTTTTTCTTGCTTTGGACTGTAATTTAAATTCCAAAGCAGGTTCACACCTGCTGTGTGGTTCCTGGGCCGAGGAAAAGGTGTCAAGAATCATTCAAAAAGACAGTCGGTCTGATAGTGTAACACTATTTATTACAAAAACAGAGTATAGCCAATTAACTATCCTATGTCTGAAGACTTGAAAATCTCCAGATATTTCCCTGTACATTACATATCAGTATTTGGAAGGTGAACATCTGGTACTCAGCACCTCTTAGCATTAAGACCTTATAAGGAACTATAGGCCCCAAAGCTTCAGACGATGAACACCAGATACCACAGGACCACAGTCTACAAAATGGTTGCCAGCCCAGGTGTGGTGGGGGGTACGAGCACCTGGGCTATGTGTTTTTTCACTTTTAAATCTGACACCTCTTCAGGCATGTTTCTGATGAAAAAACAACGTTATAAAATGGTAGAAATCTCCCAAAAATCGATTTTACGTAGTACACCTCTTTAACGTTATATTTTTTCTGATCTCACGTTGAAGAGCTGTATATATTTCTATCTACACTTTATTTGCTTGTCTCCAGGAGAAGTTATTGCTTTACCTGAAATGTTCCGCTGTACGGCATTAAACATATCTACATGGAGACGCGCCGTAGTGACAACACCAAGACAAATTATAAATCAGATCTTTGGCGAAGCAAGCCTCTCCTCCCCTCCTTTTTTTTTTTTTTACATTTTTATCAATAAAAACCCATAATGGAATAAATGTCATACTGTGGGACATTCTAAGCAACGCAATAACGTCTCCATGGCGATAAGCATGCGATGGACTCTGTGTCACTTTGGTAGGAAAGATAATTTGCTTCTTATGTACAGGTTCAATTATGTTGTTATGTAGCCAGTCATTGTGTTGTTATGGAAACAGCAATGTTCACACTTTATAATTTCTCTATAAAACACTAAAACACAACAGATGTCAAGTTGAATGAAAAGGTCCAGTTTCATTATATACTTTGCTATACTTAGACTACTTAGACTTTTTTGAACCCAATTTCAAAAGTTAGAAGTTTGAGAACAACTGAAAATAAGTGGACAAAAATACGATCTCAGTGTCCATCTCTTGTGTGTGGGTTTATTATTATTATTGTACATACAGTTACATTGTCCACCCAAGAGACACTTTGACCATTAAAAACAAGTCTGGAAATGTCTTCTTTGGGACATGAACCTGGACATGGCTGTCTAAAGCAGAGGAACAGACTGTGCAGGCGCTGTTAGCAAACATCAGGGAGTCACAGTCCATAGAAAAGTGCAAAAAGTTGGAAAAGTTTTTTATTTTACTTTGAGAGACTCTTGTTTAAGCTAAAGGTGCATTGTGTAACTTTTCCTCTTTTTTTTTGGAGGGTCCGTTAACTGCTTTTTTCCATGGAGATGTTGTTTCCTTGTCTGGAATGTTTCACAGTATGGCATTAAACCTTTCTATTTTCATGGAGACCAAACCAGACCAAGTTACAGGTCAGATCTGTGGAGAGGCGACCCCGCTCACAGTCAGAATGTTTGTTTTTCTAGGTATTTTTGAGCTTTAAAACCACCTGTAATTGAATAAATGTAAAGTGGAGCTGTTTAATGTCACACTGTGGAACATTCCAGGCAGAGCAATGACGTATCCATAGAAACAAGTAGGAGCAGGTGAAGTTACATAGCGCAACTTTAAGCATTTATAAAACAAGCTTGTTGGGTGAGTTTATAGTGAATTAATAGCATTTTGGTGGTTTGATTCTTACTATCTTTGTGTCCTTGGGCAACACACTTCACCCACTGGTTAATTCAGTATGTGGCTCTTTTTATTATTATGAAAAGGTTCCATATCTCAATGTTCCACAGTATGGCATTAAACTTATCTATTTGGCATTTGTTTAGCTACAGATGTTTGTATTGTTAAATAAACTGGTTGGAAACATACACTGGTAGTGCTGGCACTCCACAGATCTGACCCGTAACGCACTTGCTTGAGATAAATCAGTTTAATGTCATTCAGTAATACAATAATATCTCATCATCATGTAGAGTAGAAAAATAGGAAAAAACTTGCATTGTCCTAATAAAAATTAAAGGTGCACTGTGTAACTTTCAGTTGGGGGTCTGTCACCTTCTTGTTTCTATGGATATGTCACCGCTCTGCCTGGAATGTTCCACAGTGTGACATTAAACAGCTCTACTTTACATTTATTCAATCACAGGTGGTTTTATAGCTCAAAAATACCTAGAAAAACAGACATTCTGACTGTGAGCGGGGTCGCCTCTCCACAGATCTGACCTGTAACTTGGTCCAGTTTGGTCTCCATGAAGATACAAAGGTTTAATGCCATACTGTGAAACATTCCAGACAAAGCAATAACATCTCCATGGAGAAAAGAAATGGACTGACCCTCCACCAGAGAAGTTACACAACGCACCTTTAAAAAAAATAAAATAAAATAAAATAAAATAGAACTGAATTGAATAGAATTAAATTAAATTGAATTGAATTGTTTTTAGTGATGAAAATTTGCCAGGCATTTTGACTTGCCCCCAGCTCAGGTTTCAAAGCAAAACGTTAAGAATTACACTTTGAAAACAGACTATACTATACACTATACAGGGATATTTACCTTCTTTCTTTGTCAAACCGAAAACCTCATTAAAGCTCTTCAGAAACTTTACATTCTTAAACCAGAGACAATAAAAAAGCCATTAGGGAGATAAAACTTCTCTCTTGGGTGCTCATGGGGTGCCCTCCTCTTATCGGCCTTGTCCCTAATGACTGTAGGTCCACTGAGTACTAAATGTCTCCTCTCCAAAATAAAGACACCCGTGGGAGACGAGAGGTTTAGTGTCTCCCACGGGGAGTGTGGGAAATTTTGCTTTCGGCAAAACTGTCAGCTTTAATTGACAGCAGGAGTCGACTGTGGAGGGTTCAGAGTGAAGAATGTTATAGAATATCTGATGTAAAGGTCCTATACTGACTCTCGTGAGCTTTAAAGGTGCATTGTGTAACTTTTCTGGTGGAGGCTCTGTCTAATGCTTTTCTCCTTGGAGATTATTATTATTATTATTATTATTATTATTATTATTATTATTATTATTATTATTATTGTTTTGTCTGGAATGTTTCACAGTATGGCGTTAAACCTTTCTATCTTCATGGAGCCCAAACCAGACCAAGTTACAGGTCAGATCTGTGGCGAGGCGACCCCACTCACAGTTAAAATGCCTGTTTTTCTAGGTAATGACGTATCCATAGAAACAAGCAGGTGATGGATCCCAACCAAAAAATTGCGTAGTGCTTTAAGTCGTGTTATAATGTTGTTTCCTCCTCAAAAACAGACCTGGAGTTGTGTTTTGTTTCATTCACATGTTTGAGTAACTCGTTATTATTAGTCTATATTACTGTTTACATCTCCAAAGCTCAAAATGCTCTACTCCACCTTGTGATGTCATGAAGTGGTAGTTTTCAAGTTACAGGGGTTTGGGATTCATAATGTGATATCGAATGTAAATACCAAAAAAAAAAAGTGAAAATTGTGAAATCATTGATCTTCTAAATCAAGTCTAAACTTAAGCCAGGACTGACCCAGAACTGAACCAGGACTGAACCAGGACTAAACCAGGATTGAACCAGGACTAAATTAGGACTGAACCAGAACTGAACCAGGACTAAACCAGAACTAAACCAGGACCGAACCAGAACTAAACCAGGACTGAACCAGGACTGACCCAGAACTGAACCAGGACTGAACCAGGACTAAACCAGGACTGAACCAGGACTAAATTAGGACTGAACCAGAACTGAACCAGGACTAAACCAGAACTAAACCAGGACCGAACCAGAACTAAACCAGGACTGAACCAGGACTGAACTAGGATTAAAGCAGGATTAAACCAGGACTGAACCAGGACTGAACCAGGACTAAACCAGGACTGAACCAGGACTAAACCAGGACTGAACCAGAACTAAAACAGGACTGAACCAGAACTAAAACAGAACTAAAACAGAACTAAAACAGGCTGAACCAGGACTGAACCAGGATTAAACCAGGATTAAACCAGGACTGAACCAGAACTATAACAGGACTGAACCAGGACTAAACCGGGACTGAACCAGGACTGAACCAGGACTGACCCAGAACTGAACCAGGACTGAACCAGGACTAAACCAGGACTGAACCAGGACTAAACTAGGACTGAAACAGAACTAAACCAGGACCGAACCAGAACTAAACCAGGACCGAACCAGAACTAAACCAGGACTGAACCAGCTAGTAACAAAGTCTCCACTGTCTTTTACTGCTTTATATATTTAATTACTTAACATCCTGTGCCCAATTTTGTTCATGTATTTGAGTAGAACTTGTCTGCGTCTAATTATAACACGTTTTATTCTCTGATAATCAGGAAGTGTGCGTTTGCATGCTAGTAGATGGTAGCAAAACTCCACTCTGGCCTGTGAAAATGGTGAAAAGTGCTCATAAACTCATCATGGTGAATAATTAGGACGCTCTGAACGCATAAGGAAAGTGAGGAATAAGTTTGGACAATTGTAAACAGTTTTAAATGAACTAGTTCTGTTTTTCACGTTTTGAGACAGTAAAAATCAGGTAGAGCTCCTTCAAACTCGTCCTTGACTGTTGTTGTTGTTGAAAGAGGACGAGGAGAGGACATGTTTACATAAACTGTATATAGTAGACGCCTGTTTTGTCATATTGATAATGCATACAAACAGGAAACATTCATCGTTTTCCTATTTGAATTGGATAAAA
Organism: Taenioides sp. WSHXM2023; assembly: GCA_029959045.1. Lineage (NCBI taxonomy): Eukaryota > Metazoa > Chordata > Actinopteri > Gobiiformes > Gobiidae > Taenioides > Taenioides sp. WSHXM2023. The sequence goes on along the minus strand of CM057104.1, from coordinate 6,255,790 downwards.
GATGTAGAGTGGCTGCTTTCCAGAAATTACAGCTGCTTCTCCTGACAACATTAAGAGATGCATTCTGGGAAATAGTTTGTGTACAGTAAATGTCCCATAGAGAATGAATGGGAAAAAAACAGACAAACTTTACTGATTCACAAGGGAAATTATTTGGATAAAGTCGCTCAAACATCACAATATAATATAATAACAGAGAGTAACAAAAACAGATGGTGTAGCAAAAAAAAGAGCAAAAGACAGGAGTCAAATGAGACATAATTATAAAAATAAATGTACATGTAAATAGAAAAATAAGTAATAAAATATAAAATAAAATATAAAACAGCAACAAAATTATTATTGTCCTCCAGATATTCAGATATTTCATAACTTCCTGTTATATGGTGCCATTTTGAGGATGGTAGACCATTCAAAAGATGTAATATTTAGTTTTTAATTATTAATTGCTATGGCGACGGTCCTCATTCATCACCATTCATCATTCTGAAAACCACAGATAGAAAATGTAACATCGCCTTTGCCAAATTGATATGTGTAGCCCTCTGAATAGAGTTCTATACATAAGTCTATACATCACCTTCAAGACACTCAGCGCACTTTACATCAAGGAACCACTCACCACTCACCCCTTCACACACACGTTCATACACCAGTGCACACAGACACTGGGGGCGAGGTGGGTTCAAGCGTTCATCTGTGGGAGCTGGAAACGCACCGCCAACCAGTGATGTTTTTTTGTGTCCATATAAAAGGACATAGCTTCACAATTACAGACTGTATATATAAATAGACTGTATATATAAATGGACACAGAGTCACAACTATAGACTCTTAATATATAAATGGACATAGCGTGGACAGTGGAACAAGCAAAAGCACAGACATCTTGCCCATCCACAAATGCACAAATCTCTTCCTTCTGCATGTTTTTTTCACAAACTAAATTTGTATCTGTATTGCTGGTAAAAAAAAAAATAAAAAAAAATGCCATGTTTGTTTTGGTTCATTTGAGGTTGGCTTCCTCTCAGACCAAAATGCGTCTCCTGTCACAAGTGAACTCTTCAGCCTGAGCCTAACAAGATGGATTCTTAAGAGTCTGAACTCACAAAAATCTTGAGAATTCATGGTGCTGGCAAGATAATAGAAAATATAATTTATACACTGTTCTTTGCCTCGATCTTATATTAAAGCTACAGAGGTCCAAAGTTATTCCTCACTTGCCACTTCCAGCATTCTAATTATTCACCACTGACTTATTTTGACCTTGAGAGCTGCTTATACAGAATATCTGTACTGGGGCAAGGCACATTCAGCTCAAATGGACATGGAAAAACATTGGTACAGGGCCCTTAAAGTGAGTATAGGTTTTCATAATAGAAATATAAAGACCTTCTACTATGTCCCATTAGGGTTAGAAGCCATGGTCATTTACTCATTACTGTATAATTACTGTATTTTCTTACATTGAAACGTGGGTCAAAAATCACCTTTGTTTGTTTGTCGGATTCTGTAGTCAGTGAGTCATTTGCATATGACAGATTACACTGCAAATTTCACTAAAATACAGTTAAAGAGGGGGTATTCTGCTAAATCTGAGCTTTCTGGTGCTTTCTACCGTGTTATAACATTGTCCTCACATCAAAAACATGTCTGAAGAGGTTTTAGAGTCCTCCATGCATGTTTCAATAATTTAGTAATCTCTCCTGGGCCCTATTCAAACCCTCCTTACGTTTAGCTGTAAGATTTGGTACAAGGCTCCGCCCACAAGCCTATGTCACTCACACTCCCACACGACAATTCTCCATAAATATACAAAAAGATGATACAAAACTGTACACTACAACTTCACAAACCTGTTGCGATGTGCAGTAGTTTGATTAGCGAAATGCACGGCGATTGTAATGCGATAGAAGGGGGAGTGACTTAGCGCAGAGAGCAAACAGAGGGAGGGACTCAGAGCGACAAAAATGAAACTGAAACTAATTAAACATCCAAATACAGCATTTTCAAAACAATAAAATGTAACATGGTGATCCAAATATGTTATGTGTCATAAGTTACAGGTGCATTGTGGTGGAGGGTCCATGGAATGTTCCACAGTATGGCATTAAAGCTTTCTGTCTTCATGGAGATCAAACCAGACCAAGTTACAGGTCAGATCTGTGAAGAGGCGACCCCGCTCACAGTCAGACTGTCTGTTTTTCTAGGTATTTTTGAGCTTTAAAACCACCTGTAATTGAATAAATGTAAAGTAGAGCTGTTTAATGTCACACTGTGGAACATTCCAGGCAGAGCAATGACGTATCCATAGAAACAAGCAGGTGACGGACCCCCAACCAAAAAGTTACATATCCCCAAGTGTAATACCTCCTGCAGTGAAATAAAAGCACTTACCTCCACTTTGTTTTCCGTTTTCAGGTCTGAACGGTCGCCCAGTTTGCACAGTCCGAGATGATTGGTTTGGAGCTTCTCCGTTGTTCCCTCATCCACTCCTCAAAGGAACCATCTTCAGAAAAGGCCCGGATCTGTCTCTATCGCACACTCTGTACGGGACGAGTGCGAATAAAAGCAAAGCCAGTGAGTTTCTTCAGACAAAAAAAATACAACTTGGAAATAAAATTGTGTTATAACGTCTATTTCTTTATAGACTTGCTGTCGGAGAAGTGGAGAGACGAGCTAAAGGAGCTAGCGACGCGGATTTCAATGACCTCCCAGTCACAGAAAGAAAAGAAAGAGGTAAAGCAGGAGTATCCAATTCACCTTCGAGTAATGTTGTCAAGAGTATCGAAAATGCCAAAACTAGAATTTATACTAGATACTTATTTGAGCAGGTATCGATATGAAAAAGTCACATTCACAGGACAGAAATGAAGCTTTTTGGAATAGTTTTAGAATGATCTTGAGCTGAATCTTACTACTTAAGACAAGTACAAAAGAAAGTACTACGATTTAATGTTGAAAATCACATACTATTGTCTAAAGAAAGTGTTTTTTTTATTATCATCATGGTATCAGAATTGGTATGGAGTATCGAGTCCTTATTCCTTAGTATCGAAATCGAGTTTGCGGTTTTAGTATCGTGACAACACTACATCCAGGTGAATAAGTAGTACATTTACTGCAGGTTTGCACTACTAAAATAAACTAGAAACTATCATATATATAACTAAAATTATATAACTAAAACTATAAAAGAAAAAAATAAAATAAACATTTGATTGTGAGACCTTACATTCAGATTTGAAGACAAAACACAAGTTTGCTTCAAGTACAATTCATCATGAAACGGAAAAGAAATGGAAAGTGAACCTCACAGCAGGGCCAAACTACTTTGCAGTGACATTATGCTGGGCGGGCTCTACATGTATGTCTACGGTGGAATGGTCGGCAAGTTACCACGATGACACGACATACGCATTAACAAACACTGCTCAGAAAGTTTTAAGATGGTCTGAAAATGTTAGAGGAACTTGTTTAACAGCACAAATCAGCTCACATGTTGTACTTCCAACTAAGAGCTTCAAACAGAGCAGTGCCTTGAGTTAGCATCACATCATCAGAGAAAATTGACGACATCAGCTGCGATCAATAATCAGGGACAATGGTAATGAAAACTGTGTAACTTTTCTGGCTGAGTGGGACCACTTTGCCTCCATGGAGATGTTAGTGCTTTGGACTGAAAACTGGCATCAAACGTAACTCCATAAAGACAAGCAGCAAGTGTTAAATTACAAGCCAGATCTGTGGAGAGGCTCCCCACTCACAGTGAAATTGTATGATTATGATGGTATTTTTGAGCAATAGAAAACAGCTCATTAAATAAACGCTTGGTATAGGTCAAAAATCACATGCAAAATCAACTTTTATCAGTTTTTAACATGTCATTTTGGTTTCCCGTCAATATTAGTTTACACTAGATTATGTCTCGTATTGAAATAAGGGAGTTTTTTTTTATAGCAATTCAGGCATATGTAAAAACAGCAGCACTGTCCAAGAGTCTAGAAACATTTAAAGTCGCCCACATTTCAGATAGAGCTGCTAAACTGGGGAGTACCTGAAGGACTAAAGGGGAGAGTGTAAGAGCTGTAATCAGGGCAGTTCTGTGTGATGTCTCATAGTACCTGAACTTGCCGAGGCCACTGAAAGAAGCACATACAGTATAGGGTTCTGTTTTTGAACACAAAGCAACACATTTTCTTACATTTTACACTAAAATTGCCAAAATAGACTAGGAGCTGTACTATTCAAATTCTATATACACAGTTAAGTAGCAAACAAAGTTGATTTAGTGTTTAGTTTCACTTTAAGAAGCTTAAATTTGACGGTGTAACTGTGACATTGGACTTGGAAATGGTTGATGTTATACTTTAAAAACATTTTCTCAAATTGTCAGAAACTTTGGGCACATTTTTGACATTGGCAGGTCTCAAACTCGACTTTTAACTTGTTGTGTTTTCCTACGTGAGACAGCTGCAGGTTTCCCACAGAGTCTGAGTCCGAGTCAGGGGCTGATGAGCTCCTGTCGGTGTAACCTTCAGTCTGTCACCTGTTTTAATACGACCTTTCACACTGCTCTGCTCTGGCAACAAGTCTGGAGGAAAAAATACCATGTGGACAATATTGGTTGTTATGGCGGCAAAGCATGATATGATTACATACTTGAATTGAAAATCGTGATTCGCTGAAATGTCAGACTGAATCGCTATAATCGCTAAAATCGTATTTTTGATGGGTTTAAAAAAAAATGTCTCTTATCTCAAGCAAAATTTGCTACAGTAAGAAAACAATTTGAAATAATCATCATCATAATCAAGACATTAAAGGTAAATAAAGATAAAACTGACTCTTGTGAGCTTTTAGACATGATATAATGTTGTTACCTCCTCAAAAACACACCTGGAGTTTTGTTTTATTCACATATGTTTGAGTAACTCTTTATTATTAGTCTGTTTACATCTCCAAATGCTTTGTTCCACCTTGTGATGTCATGAAGTGGTAGTTTTCAAGTGAACAGCTACATTTTACCTTTAGTTCAGTAGAGATTTGCAATTCCAGGGCTGAAATAATCCAAATGCTTCTAGTGAAGGTGTGTGGAGTTTAAAAACACAGTGGAGCACAAGCTGTAGCTGGTATTTGTGATGGGTTTCAGTTGATGCTTTGCAATTGATATCGTCTACATGTCCCGGTGAGTGAAGCTAAGTAGAGGCACTGCTCTGTCTGTTTAATCAGAGCGTTTTAACACAATCTCACCATAAAGAACTGGTTTAGTTGGAAATTAAAAATAAAATTACAGTCAGAAGATATCTACCATTAACCAACAGTTTTTCAGTCAGTCACTTTTACCTTTTTGTGTAAAATCAAACCCTGAACCGAACCACAGACTGACCACAGACTCCTGAAAATGTTCTGTTTAAATCCATTTTGTATGTTTAGTTACAGTAGTTATTTGTCTGTTTTTAATGGTATGTATAAATGTTCGCACTTTGTATTTGTTTATTATAATTCAAATATTATGATAATTACTCTATTTCGTGGTTTTAAAAGTTCATCATTTTGAAACAAACCTAGTTGAGTTCACTGGGCGAGCCTGTAGAATAAATACTGGTCATTAGTCCGTGTTGGAGGGTGCACATCTTTCCTCCAGACTCATTAGAGCCCTAAAAAGGTCATTTAAATCTCGGGACAGTGTCTGATTTAAACGAGTGAACGTGACTAAATTAAACTCACGTTTGTGTTTTTTTTCTGGTTTAAATATCAGCGTTTCTCAAACTGCGGCGCGCGGACCTCTGCGGTTTTAGTCTTTATACATCGTGATCATATTTCTGGCTTACTTTGGGTTTAGTCCTTGATTAGAGCTGTTGTGGCAGTGATTTAGTCTCATTTTAGACTTTTTTTTTGTGCAGAGTCCACTACCTTCTTGTCTCCATGGAGATGTTGCCAAGATGGAATGTTCCACAATATGGCATTACACCTATCTACAGCATCTAGGCATTTATTCAGCAGTTGTATTTATGGCTCAAAAATACAAAAACAAAACGACATACTGTGAGCAGGGTCACCTCTCCACAGATCTGACCTGTCTTCTCTCCATAGAAATCGAGACAAGCAAATAATGGATCTTTCGCTAGAAAAGTTACATAATGTACCTTTAAATCGGATATGTTTTTATTGCCCTAGAATAAACCGTGGTTCAAGATGTAAATTACACTGGAAAAATAATAAATTAAAAAACAACAAAAAAACAAGATAATAAAGTTAATAACTGCTTGAGTAAAGTAATAGTTATCTTGATTTGAGTACATTTTTACTGTTTTAAAGGTGCATTGTGTAACTTTTTGGTAGTGGGTCCGTCACCTGCTTGTTTCTATAGAGATGCCATTTCTCTGCCTGGAATGTTCCACAGTGTGACATTAAACAGCTCTACTTTACATTTATTCAATTACAGGTGGTTTTATAGCTCAAAAAAACATAGAAAAACAGGCATTCTGACTGTGAGCGGGGTCACCTCTCCACAGATCTGACCTGTAACTTGGTCCGGTTTGGTCTCCATGAAGATAGAAAGGTTTAATGCCATACTGGGAAACATTCCAGACAAAGCAATAACATCTCCACTGAGAAAAGCAGGTGGCGGGCCCTCCCCCAGAAAAGCTACACAATGCATTTTTAAAATAAGATTTGCCAGTGGAATTAGCATAAAATGTCTTTACTTAAATTAAGAAAACAACAAGCAGTTTCTCACTTAATATACTGTTATACTGGCAAATCTTACTTAAAGACAGTTAAAATGTACATAAATGATTCAAGCATATTAAAGGGCCCATGTTACGCTATTTTCTATCTGTTCTACTGTTGTTTTCTCATCACAAACAGACCTGGAGTTGTGTTTTGTTTTGTTTCATTCACACGTTTAACACACAAACCCTGAATATTTAGAGAGTTCTTCTCTTCTTCAAAGAAAAACACACCGGATGTCAGGGCCAAACAGGTGTGGACCCAAAAAATAGATTCGAGACAAAAATGCAAAAAGTAACCAGGATTTATTGATTGAAGGAGAGGAGCCAGCAGCCAGAACAGAAGAGTTTTCAACACAGGAACTAGGAACAGAAAGATGTAGCGATGTAATGACGGTAAAAGAGGCGGGAATCAAAAAATACAGCCGACTGAAAAATCACCGTCAAGTTGATGCAACAGTCTGGCAGGAGAGCTGGCCCTTTGTAGGTAAAATGTGGCTGTTAACTTGAAAACTAGATTCATAACATCACAATTTGAACAGAGCGTTTTGAGCTTTGGAGATGTAGACAGACGAATGATGCAGGATGATTCAAACATGTGTGAACGAAACAAAAACACCCTCTGGCCCGTAATCTAAAATGTTTCAGTACATGATTTTATAGGTTTGATTTAAAAGAAAGAAATCTGATACATGTTTTGCACACTTGGGGGCGCACTACTGCCTGTCTGTTGTATCTCATGTAAATATACGTGAAGAAATGTTGTTCTTGACCTTTGTTGAAAATAAAGAAAAGGATGGCTGGAGCAACACGGTCGTTTTACCGCTGCAACGACATCAAGTTGTAAACGTGTAAGACAGGCTCATTGGTCTTTTTTTTTTTTTTTTTTGTGAAGAGGTTAAATTATTACAAGGAGAAAACGTAGTCCAAGATTAGCCTCTACAGCAGACCTGGGCATTTTAAGGCTTGGAATTAAGAAAATAAAACCTACTTTCAAAATTTTACATAATGCGCGGACTAAAACCGCAGTACTTTTACTTTGAAGCCTCTGTTAAAGCTCAACAGAGGCTCGATTTCTCTCACTGAACAAGAAAAAAAACACTAAAACATGTTAACTTTGACTTTTTTCTGCACAGTTTGGCAGATTTGACATATCTTGTATTATATTATTTGGCACACAAAGACATTGTGGTGTCTTAATAGAAAGTTAAGAAAGTTAAACTCAGAAAGCATTGTGGGGTTAATGTGACTGAAAAAGACTTACAAATGTTTCACGTTTACCATTGTTTTGAATAATTTCACTGAATAAATTCAGTTTTTGTAAAATAACCTCACTCTCTCATTCCCTCATAATAACACAGACTCTTACCAGCTTCTGTAAACAATGCCATTTACTGATTTCAATGTAGAAATAAAATGAATAACCACAGTACACTTCAAACTTTTGGCCCGGCCCTCCACAATATTTTTTGCTTCTCATTTGGCCCCTGGGGAAAAATAATTGCCCACCCCTGACCTACAGGCATTGCCTCTCTGAACTCCACCACTCTAGGAATGTATTTTTGTACTTCTTTATGATGAATGTTGTGCTTTGTCAAAGAAAAAATTCTGTCACCTCCTGGTAAAGCTTATCCGTTTATCTAAAACACAACTCCAGGTGTGTTTTTGATGAGGTAACAGGATTATAACATGATTTAAAGCTCTCAAGTCAGTCATCTGTCTCTGTTCTGTTTATAGGAGCGCCCGGTCGAGGAGGAGGAGCCAATCAGGAGACAGACCCAGTATTCAGCTCAGACCGGGCGTCTCATCCCCTCCTCCTCCAGATCCACCCAGCGCAGGTCCTCCACCCGCTCCCAGCACAAAGCCAACCCGCACGGACTCCTACAGGACCAGGAACTCATGGTACAGCGCGTTTAGGGTCCCGTCGTAGGCTGTATAAAAAAGTTACTCGTGGGTTTATGAGCGCTTTTCACGACTAGCATGCTAACTGCACTTCCTGATTATCTGACAGCAAAACTAAAGCTTAACCTTATTGATTAAACACGATAAAAACATTCGCATGGAACCGTAGTTTGTGTAAAGAAGCGGACTGAGGGAGTGTGACGTCACCCACAGTGTTCGGCTCCAGTCACATGAAGCTCAGCGGGGCTAGCAGTTACAGGGGGGAATTTGGAGGAATAGGAATTTATAAACGGATAGAAACACCGGGATCACGTAGAGTGGGTTAATATGAACATTTTAAGCAGAAGTTACGGAGAGAACAGTGATAATTATTTCAATGCAAAGTGAATTGGAGCAGGAAACATGCCCATGCTCACTTCCTGTTTGGAAAATGGTGCCTGGCAGGTTAGCTCTGTCCATTTGTATATACAGTCTATGTTCTGGCTCCACTGACTTTGGCTGCAATTCACTTTGTATTGAAAAACCGTCCCCCCTCTCTCTTCAACTGCTGCTGTGAGCCTCGTCATTTTGGTCTTAAAATGTTCGTATTAACCCGCGCTACATGATCCTGGTGTTTTTATTTCACTATTTTGTCCATAAATCAAGATATGAACTTTAACAACAGACAAATCAGGTGCCTTCTTTCCCTGAGCGTTGCTAAGCACTCACTTTCTGCTAAACCAGTGGTGTGAGCCGGACAGGGCGCTACCTTCAACACCCTCGCTCCGGACTGGCTCTTTATTTGCTTGCGGTCGGAATTCCAAATATGGAACTTGGCTCCAAATACTCTCCTATAACTGCCAGCTTCGGTGAGCTTCATTTGACTGGAACTGGGTGATGCTAAACTCCCTTAATCCACTTCTTTACACAGTCTGTAGTACCATACTAATGTTTTTATCAGGTTTAATCAATAAAGTATTACATTTTAGTTTTTGTTTTATTGTCAGAGAATCAGGAATTACGCAGTTAGCATGCTAGTTGTGATAAGTGCTTATAAACTCATGAGTAATTATAATAATCAGAATGCGTAAGTGAGGAAGAACTCTGGACCGACGCAAACTGTTGAAAATGAACTAGTTTCGTTTTTCACATTTTTAAGATGGTAAAACGTTCTGAAACAAGAAAATAATAATTCAAAGTGCTCTGTCGAAGCTCTCAGTTATAGATTCCTGGTATTCTGCAGTAACGCCTCTGCATCTATAATTTAAACGTGAGGGGGGACATGTATGACGAGCCCAGCAGGAGCTGAGAGTGCCAGTCTCTTCAAAGCACAGTTTTCTACAGAGGCGTGGGACTCACAGGGCTCAGAGGAGAGGGGGAGCTTTGAAAACAGAAGGAGCGGAGCGTGAGGAAGACTAACGCTAATCCTTTGGTATGTTTCTATGCACAGGTGCTGGAGCTGCTCTGTCAGATCCTTCAGACGGACTCGCTCTCCACTGTGCAGCAGTGGCTCCTCCTGGCCGGGCAAAGAGGTGAGACTCAGGGCACGTTTGTTGGATACGAGTATCTGAGGTACGGCTGGGTGATAAACATCGAATCATGAGGAAACTATATTATAACATAGATCAGAAAATAGTTTAACATGGGCCCTTGAACTCCTCCACTTGAGGCAAGGACTCCCCACACACCTGGAGAGGGAGCTGAGCCGAAAGGCAAAGCTCTCGATTTACCGTCAGTCTACGTTCCTCCCCTCACCTATGGTCATGAGCTTTGGGTAATGACCGAAAGGACGAGATCGCAGATACAAGCGGCAGAAATGAGTTTCCTCCGCAGAGTGGCTGGGCGCTCCCTTAGAGATAGGGTGAGGAGCTCAATCACACGGGAGGAGCTCGGAGTAGAGCCCTGCTCCTCCGTGTCGAGGAGCCAGCTGAGGTGGCTCGGGCATCTGTTTCGGATGCCTCCTGGACGCCCCCCTCAAGAGGTGTTCCGGGCATGTCCCACCGGAAGGAGGCCCCGGGGAAGACCCAGGACACGCTGGAGGGACTATGTCTCCCGGCTGGCCTGGGAACGCCTCAGGGTCCCCACGGAGGAGCTGGAGGAAGTGTCTGGGGTGAAGGAAGTCTGGAAGTCCCTGCTTAGACTGCTGCTTGCGACCCTGCCCCGGATAAGCGGAAAAAAATGGATGGTTGGGCCCTTGAAATGAATCATGAAGGATTCATTCGAAACTGTGATTTGGCTCCAAGAAAAATTACATGAATTTGCTGAAAAAATAATGTATAAAAATAATGAAAAATAATATTTTTTCAGCAAATTCATATAATTTCTAAAACATTTATGGTTAAAGATGCAGTGTGTAACCTTTCTGCTGATGGATATGTTACCTGCTTGTCTCCATGTTAGTGCTTTGGAAGAACATTCCAAAGTTTGATCTTATACATCTGCACCTGTATTGTCAGTTTGTGACAATACAGGTGTTTTACAGGTGCAAATAAACAACCGAAAAAAAACAAACAAACCATTGCTTCAAACTCAGCATCTCAAAACATCTCGTCATTTTGCCTGAAATGTTCCACAATATTAACCCGTGTCTCTCCAGACTGACATGTGCTGTGGTCTGGCACGGCTGCCCCAGTATGGCATAACTCTGTCTCCATGGAAACAAGCAGGTGACATCACCAGGCCAAGTACGGAGTTTATTTCCTGTAACTAACCGAGTGAACACAAGAGCAAAGGGTAATACTATACTGTGGAACATTTCAGGCAAAGCAATAACATCTCCATGGAGACAGGCAGGTGGCGGACCCTCCACCAGAAAAGTTTTATTTTCAGTACATTAAAGACACGTTTTCACCCAAAAAACACTTAAACGTGTTTGTATATCAGAATGTGTCCATGTATTATATTAAACAATTTTATTCAGTGTATTTGTTACTAATCGACTGGAGACTAGAGGCATTTTTTTCATGTTTTTTTTTTCTCAATTTCTTCCTATTTTTTCTTTATACACCGTGACATTTATAACAGACTATAGAGGATTGTGAAAAAGTTCAAATACGGGAGACTCCATTCAATCACAGGTCACCGTTTCCATAGAACCCACACTGTATATATATTAACTTTTGTCTTTTTTTCCGCTTTTTGACCTCTTTGGGCACCGGTAGCACTGTTCTCTAGAGAAAATAGTGAATAGCATATCTTCCAGTCTGCTGCCGATGAGAGGGCTAATTGAAAAGGCGCCATTCAGTTATAAAAGCAGCAATTGAATTTGTCTGATTTGTGTTTAGGGTATTTTAAGCCCATTTCCATCTTCAAACTTCAGCCCCAAAAGCATGAGCTGTCCTTTTTATCTTATCTTCTCTTTCCTGTTTATAATTTGCTTTTTAGACCCATTTTGTTGTCCGTTTTGTCACATTTGCTCCAAAATCCTGGCTGGAAAAGTAGAGGATAAAAGGCTCAGTTAGTTTTAGAAATTCAGCTAAATTAGGAGTGAAAAGATTAACAAAAAATTAAAAATAGAAATAAAAAAAATAATAATAACTGTCAACTAATTTTGGATGTAACTGTAGCTCCAGATATGTGGTAAACATGTTCAAATCAAATATAACTTTATTAATTACAAAAACACCACGGCCACGTTGTTTCTGTTATAATTTGGGGTTTTGGTTGTCAAGACGATTATGCAAAAAAAAATAAATAAAAAAAATAATAATCAGAAAGCAGAATGAGCCTCACATGAAAAATGGGCCATCTGCAGTGTATATGGAGAGGAATTCTGCACTTCAGGAAAAATTAAGCAAATTTTCCAAAACATTGTAAATAAAAATCTGTTCTTAACGCTACTTCCTCATGTTAAAGGTGCACTGTGTAACTTTTCAGTTGGGGGTCCGTCACCTGCTTGTTTCTATGGAGATGTCATTGCTCTGCCTGGAATGTTCCACAGTGTGACATTAAACAGCTCTACTTTACATTTATTCATTTACAAATGGTTTTATAGCTCAAAAATACCTAGAAAAACAGGCGTTCTGACTGTGAGCGGGGTCGCCTCTCCACGGATCTGACCTGTGACTTGGTCTGGTTTGAAAGGTTTAATGCCATACTGTGAAACAGAAACAAAATACTGTTATTTGGATCAATTTGGCATCTAACAATTAACAAAAAATAAAACATTTCTCTACATTTGTAAGAATATTTGAATTCTAAAAACATCAGTGTTATAATTTAAATTTTTTATAATATAATTTTTGCATTAAACTCCACTTTTCTTCCCCAGAGAAAGATTTGGTGATGGGGATGATTAAACAGGCTCTAGAGGGGACGGACCTCCAGAACCCAGACCTCCGGCTGTACCCCCACCTCCCTCCACAGTACAACCCCTCCACAGATCCAACATGGAGGACACCACAGCCCGGGATCAGGTTTAAACTCTTTCACTTTCAAATGTCCTGCTTAAATTATTCTAAATTCAAATATTTACTGAAATCAAAACACGTCTGACCCTCCTCGCCTCTCCACAGCCCAGAGAGAAAACGGCAGTCCACTTCAGCACAAGAGAAACCCGGTAAGATCTTAAATATTCGATTTTTGATCCATTTATTTTCATGTAGTCTAATTATAAAGCTGCACTGTGTGACTTAATAACATCTCTATGGAAACGAGATGGCTACACAAGAAGTAAAAACTATTAAAATAAAAATAGGTCTGGGCCAGAACTAAACCTAAAAGAGTCTAATGGAATTAAACAAAGAAAGAAACTAAATTAGGACTAAACCAGGACTAAACCAGGACTAAGGCAGAACTAAACTAGGACTACACCAAGGCTAAACCAGGACTAACAAGGACTAAACCAGGATTAAACCAGGACTGAACCAGGACTAAGTGCTTTTATAGAAATGACTTAATATTCTTTGCACAACAAAAGTGGATCATCTGTCAAAGTGGAGCGCCGCGCTCCTGAGGAGATCATCACTTACTGCCGCAGATTTACAGTGCCGTAAATGGCGACACAGAATCAGACAAGTGTTAAGTTTTACTTGCTACTGCAAGGGAGCCCTGAGACAAGCAACAGCCGCTGTTCTTGTCTCCAGAGTCACAAAGGACATCCACTTGCTGCAACTTTTATTCAGTTTCAGACAATAACACGTGACCAGGAAGCTGCGACCTTTAGACTCCCTGTACACACGTTAATCTTGGGTCAAAGTCTCAGTCGCGTAAGCACTTCTTTTGCACACATAAGCACATATAACTCAGTAGCTCAGTACACTTTGATAACATATTGTTACAATTCTATAACATCATCCCAATTTATTCTATTCAAATTCCATACAAATGTCACTTTTCCTGCTTAATCTCCGTGGAAAACTGTAAATCTGTCCTTTTCACACTAAAATGGTTCAATATTTGACTCTGTTAGTGTCGGAAAATCACATGACCAACCAAAGGGTCAATTAGTCCCTATTCTTAGACAGCATTTCCACATAATGGTTCAAAGCCGTTTCCATAGGTTACAACACACACTCTTATCTTCACATAACATTACGGAACTTTTACGAGAACAGGAAACTGGATCAGAAATAGGAAAATTAAAGGTGACGACAAATTATTATAAGAACACAACAGCAGAACAACCACAATCTCTACTAATCAAAACGTAAAAGGAGCTGATAACTTGAAAACTACCTACCACTTCATGACATCAGAAGGTGGAACGGAGCATTTTGAGCTTCGGAGATGTAAACAGACTAATAATAAAGGATTACTCAAACAAAACACAACTTCAGGTCTGTTTTTGAGGAGGAAACAACATTATAACGCGACTTCAAGCTCACACGAGTCAATTTTGCGTAATATAAGTTATATTTTGAATTTAAAGGTGCACTACGTAGATCAGAAAATAGTGTAATATGGCCCTTTAAGAACGTAAAAGCTGCGTTTATTTTTGCCTATGATTTACACAATGTTTCCTTTGTTTCCTGCAGATAAAATCGGAGAGGCAGAGGTCCTTCAAATCCACGATGCAGAGGACACAAGAGCCGAATCATGTCCATAATCAAAAGCTTTTCTAATTGTTCTGTTCATTAACGCACACACACGTCCACTCCCACTTAGCTTTAATTGTGTTTAATTGTTCATTGCATCGCATAGGACATAAGGTTACATAATCTTTGTGTATTACTGAACACATTTGTTTATTTAAAGCAACACTGAGTAACATGTTGCACCTGTAAGAAGGTTTTAAATGGCTCTGGTACATGTGGTTTGGTTTGTTATTGTAAATGAGGAAAACGCAAATAAATTAAAGCTGCAGTGTGTGACTTTCTGAAGGTGGATTTGCAGGATCACTTGGAAACAGAAAGTAAAAGTAAAGTAAAAATAAAGTGAAAGTAAAGTGAAAGTAAAAGTAAAGTAAAAGTGAAATATAGGTAAAGTAAAAGTAAAGTAAAAGTAAAGTAAAAATAAAGTAAACGTAAAGTAAAAATAAAGTAAACGTAAAGTAAAAAAGTAAAGTGAAAGTAAAAGTAAAGTAAAAATAAAGTAAAGAAAGTTAAGTAAAAGTTAAGTAAAAGTTAAGTAAAAGTAAAGTAAAAAATAAAGTGAAAGTAAAGTAAAAATAAAGTAAAAGTGGCGTAAAGTACAAGTAAAGTATACTTTGGAACATTCTCCATAGATATAGATATGTTTGGTGCAATACTGTGTGGAATATTAAAGCCCAAGGAACAACACTGCCATGGAGACAAGCTGGAAGAGCCAGGTTTGTGGAGATGCAAGCCCGTTTAGAGTAGGACGCATGTTTTTTAGTGCAACAAAGACAAGGACAATGACAAAAGAAACATTTTCTATGTTTTAGTTTAAAAGGATTAAGATCTGTCTGAAAAAAATAAAATAAAATCACAACTAATTTGAGGTATTTGTCAGGCGATTTTAAAATACAATGTGATGAAGAATTTAAAGATGCACTATGCAACTTTTCCGGAGGAGGTTTTTAACATCGAGAAAACTTTGAGGCTGAAAAATGCCGCCATTTTTTGAAGCTATTATGAAAAAAATCATTTCACTTTATTTTTACTGACAGAGAAAAAAAATCCAGCTCAGTTTCAACTATTCAAGGGTTTCAAAATAAGACCATTGCCATAGCGATTAAAAACGTAAAACAAAATAATATGTCTTTGGGGGAAAAAATGGGAAAAAGCGGAAATGTTGCAGGGATTTTAGAATTTTGTGACTAAAAAAACTAACTAAACCCAGAACTAAACCAGGACTAGACCAAGGCTCAACGAGGACTGGAGCAGGACCAAACCAGGTCTATATGAGGACTTCTACAGATTCAGGAAAGGTTTATTCTGTCCTGTGAATGGGACTTTTTCGTATCGATACCTGCTCAAATAAGTATCTAGTTTCGATACTAGTTTCAGTATCGATTAGTATCCGATTTTTGATACTTTTGACAAGCCTAAAAGAACGAAACCAGGATCAAGTCAGGACAAGCGTGAACGAGACGAGACTGAAAAGCTAAATAGAACCCTTTGTGTTTTTTTGGCAGAGTTTGCAGGTTACATAATTCTTCTTGAAAGATGAATACTGCGCTGCCCAAAATAAACACGGGGCTGTTTCCTCCATCAGACGCTTAAAGAGTCTCACATAAAAAAGTCTGGCTGTGTCTTATTACCGAAGTCGGACCAGAACGCTCTATATTTATCCCAACAATGTCCTTAACAATGCACATTTGTCTCAGCGTGAATGAAGCTGACAGGAAAATACGGCTTGTCACCGTGGAGATGTTGTTGCTTTGTCTGGAGTGTTCCAGAGTATGGCATTAAAACTGTCTAACTCCGCTCAGACCAGCAGGTGAGGTCGGGATTGTGGCGTCACATTGAAGTTTCAGTGAGTCTAAAGTTAAATCAATAGAGATTTCAACAGTTTTCTGACTCGTGTATTTACCAGCAGTGACCTGGAGTTTATCCTTTTGTTCCACCGCGCTTGTGTTTATTTTTAACGTTGTTTTGGCTCGTTTATCTTTAGACCGTATAAAGAAGTGGACTATGGGAGTGTGAGCGTTCGGTTCCAGTCAAATGAAGCTCACTGGGCTAGTCGTTATAGGAGTGAATTTGGAGCCACACTCCATATTAGAAAAGGAATTTATTTATGGATAAAATAGTGAAATAAAAACGCATGTAAAACGGGTTAATATGAAACATTTTAAGACCAAAATGTCAAGGCTCACAGCTGTAAATTTCTCCCAAGTGAGACGAAAAAGGATTATCTTATCTTAATGTAAAATCAAATGGAGCCAGAGGTCGCTGGAGCCTGAAGCGCGTCCGTGTTTACTTCCTATTTGGAGCGCCTGTTTATACAGTATGTACAGTATATGGTGGATTTCCGTGACCGAACTTTATGGAGCTCAACAGTGACTGCCCACGCCCCAGTTCCGGAAGCACATTTCACAATTCCACACATTCTTTGGGGGTGTGAAGCTAACTGAAGGCACTGTTCTGTCTGAAGCTCTGTTACTCAAGTTAGAGCTCCATCTGAGTCGGTTCTTTCAGGTCAGACTGTGTTCAAACAAAGCTCAGATTAAACTCTAACTTGAGTAACACAGCTTCAGACAGAGCAGTACCTTCAGTTAGCTTCACACCCCCAAAGAATGTGTGGAATTGTGAAATGCACTTCCTATTTGGAACGCCCATTTATACAGTATGTATATGGTGGATTTCCATGGCCGAACTTTATGGACCGCCCACGCCCCAGTTCTGGAAGTACATTTCACAATTCCACATATTCCTTGGGGGTGTGAAGCTAACCGAAGGCACTTCTCTGTCTGAAGCTAGGCAAGCTGATTTGTGCTGTTAAACAAGTCTCTCACACATATTTTTTTTGTTGAAAATCAAACTCCTAAACAGGGCCATAAACTCTCGTACTGATCTACCGAAAAGGTACGGTTTGAATCCATTTTGTATGTTTTTTCTTGAGTTTTCAGATAATCTTAAAACTTTTTTGCCAGTGTTTGCTAACGTAGTGTCCCCTACTCAACATTCCACCATTAGAGACACATGTAGAACACCCCCGGCTTGACTTTACGGCAAAGTATCAATAGAACGTTGCGATCTCCAGCAGCACCGTCACAATGTCAGGCCTTCTTTCAACTCTTAGACTACAATTTATAATACAATAGAAGGTTTGTTTCTTTTTCTCCAGTGAAAATTCCAGGAAACATTTCTTTTTCGCTCTTCGTCTGTGCATTATAGAGAATAACATAAGCTTTGAAAGCGCTCGTCTCTGCTTCGTGCTCTTGGGGTTGATCAGGGTCTTTTCTCTTCCAGCATTTCCTGGAAGTTTCTGGTCCTCTTATTATGGATCAGGGGAATGTCTGTAGTGATTTTCTTCGCACATGTTAAAAAGAGGAAAATCTGAAAGTGAATATGAGACTTTTTCATGTTTTACTGATGATTTGACTCTGTGTTTGACTGGGAAATTCAGAAACCTCTTACGTAACATACTAGTTTAGTTATTTTCCATGTATTTGAGGAAAGTTTGTACAGATATATCGTACAAACAGCTCTTTAGGTCAAAATAAGTCGACTGTGCGCTGTTTGTATCTAAGCATTTTAGAGTCCCCAAATCGTGAAGTTTGCAGTTGGCTTGCTAGTTATCGTTCGCTTTACCATGACGATAAACTTCACTCTGGCCTCTAAAAGTTGTGAAAAGTGCTTATAAACTCATCAAAGTGAATAATTATGACGCTTGAATTGCATAAGGTAAGTGAGGAATAGGATTTAAAATACGATAGTTCTGTTTTGTCACATTTTAAAAAGTAAAAATCAGGTACAGCGCTTTTAAAGGTCCAATATTACATGAAATTGAACTTTTTGTGACCTTTAAGTCATGTTATAATGTTGTTACCACATCCGAAACATCTGGAGTTGTGTTTTGTTTTATTTACACATGTTTGAGTAATTCTTTATTATTACTCTGTCTTCATCTTCAAAGCTCAAAATGCTCTGTTCCACCTTGTGATGTCATGAAGCGATAGTTTTCAAGTTAACATCTACATTTTTACCTTAAGATCAGTAGAGATTGGCAATTCCAGGGTTGTAATCATCCAAATGACTCTAGTGAAGATGTATGGAGTTTAAAAACACAGTGGAGCACTTCCGGTACTGAACAAAACACAACTCCAGGTCTGTTTGTGATGAGGAAACAACATTATAACATCAGAAAACAGCGTAATATGAGCCCTTTTATATAAACCCAGTGTTATGCGAGTTATTTCTTGAACGACTTTGTACTTCGTAATATTATTTTGTAGTAATAGTACTTTTATTTGAGTACAATTTTTGGCTAGTCCACACATTTCTACTAACAAACAAACATGCAGGTACACAAACTTAGCCTGATGTCACAGTAAAGGAAGGCTAACCACTCTGCTACAGTTCACCTCATGCATAAAGCGATAAAACTGCACTAAACACATCATCATTTCTCAGTTGTCTAATTCAATTTCTTCGCACGTTTTTCTTCGATGCGTTTTACACTTTGACTCTGTTGTCTTCTCTGTCTTTCACCTGTCAAAAACAACTGCTCCGGGGCATCTGGCTTTGTCGTAATTACCTCTGTTTACATCACAAACGCACAAACGCAACAAAGTGCAATGAGCTGTGAAAAGCTCCAGGTGAATATTTAATGTAGATTTTGTTTTTGTCGGAATTTTCAACTTTGATTTTTCTTTCACAGCATTTAATTAGACAAGCAATTAATAAACAGAAATGAGTGTTTTTCCAGATTGAAATGTAACGTTTTAAAGACACACTAAGTAACTTTTTCTGGTAAGGTATCCGCCCGCTTGTTTGTCTCCATGGAAACTAAGTATTGTTTTGCATTTGATTCAATTACAAGTGTTTTCAATGCTTAATAAACATGTATTCTTACAGGAAGCGGGCTCGCCTCTCCACAGATCTGACTTGTAACGTGGCCTGGTGGTGTCATCCGCTTGTCTCCATGGAGATAGATACTGCGGGACATTCCTGGCAAAGCAATAACATCTAAGTAATATGTATTTTTACAGTAACAAAAACTTGACCATTGAAATTTAAAGGTGCATGATGTAACTTTTGTGGTGGAGGGTACAATTTGGCATTGAACTTTTCCGTTTCCATGGAGATAAGCATTTGACGCCACTATGTGAAATTACAGGTCAGATCTGGGGAGAGGTGACCCCGCTCACTGTAAGAATGCAGTTTTGTCCATAAAAACAGGCATAATGGAATAAAATATAGAGATAGGTTTAATGCCATACTGTGAAACATTTCAGGCACAGCTGCAACATCTCCATGGAGACAAGAAGCTAAAGTGCCCCCAACAGAAAGTGACATAGTGTAGCTTTAATGAATGTTGAAAGGGTCCTGTCCATTGTGGTAAAAGACGAGTGGTTTGGCCAGACAGATCCTCTCAGGAGGTCAGACATCAGAGAAGGAAGGAGAGAGAGAGGAGAGGAAGGAGAGAAAACTGCTGGAGGAGGGAGAGAAAGAGAGAGAGAGGGAGGGAGGGAGGGAGGGAAGTAAGAAGAGGGGGATGAAGAGAGAGAGGCAGTGAAAGGAGAGGAATCAGAGAAAAAGTGCTGGAGGAGAGAAAGAAGTGATAGAGATGGAAAGATAGAGGAGAAAAAGAAAAAGAGAGGGAGAGAGAGGCAAATAGAGAGAAAGGGAGGGAGGGATGGAGAGGGGGTGAAGAGAGAGACAGGCAGTGAAAGGAGAGGAATCAGAGAAAAAGTGCTGGAGGAGAGAAAGAAGTGGTGATAGAGATGGAAAGATAGAGGAGAGGTGAGAGAGAAAAAGAGAGAGAGAGAGAGAGAGAGAGAGAGAGAGAGAGAGGGGTGAGACAGAGAGAGAAAGAGAGAGATTGAGATGTACATACAAGACACATGCTGTTAACATGCCAGATTTCATGGGCTTTCACTCTCACATAAACAATCCACAGTGAACATGGAGACTGGAGGCAAGGTGAAGGTGCAGTGTCTTGCCCAAGGACACAACAACAGTCTCCACTACAGCCACTACTGCCCCCCTGTGGCTCCTGGTATTCCCAACAGATTCCCATCCAACCCATACTGGAACAGACCTGCTCAGCTTCAGAGATCAGAGGAGAGGGGGAATTCTTAAGGAGGTTTGGTCATGGTGAGAAGGAGAGAGTGAAGGAGAAAGAAGGGAGGGGAGTGATGCCGCTATGGAGAGAGAAAGAGAGAAAGGGAGAAAGAGAGAGGATAAAAAGAGAGAGAAAGTGACAGGAGAGGAAGGAGAGAGAATACAATTGGAGGAGAGGAGAGAGAGCGAGAGAGCGAAAAGCGACAGGAGGAGAGAGAAAAAAGGGAGAGAGGGAGGGTGAGAGAAAAAGAATGGAGTGACAGAGAGAGAGAAGGATGAGAGGATGACGGGGGAAGAAGAAGAGAGAAAACTGGTAGAGGAGAAAGAGAGGAGAAGAGGTTAGAGAGAGAGAGGGAGGCAATGACCAGAGAGGAATGAGAGAAAACTACAGAAAAGGAGAGAGAAAATGTTACTCATGCTGTTAACAGGCCAGACTGCCATGGGCGATAGACAGATCGACAGAGAGAGAGAGAGAGAGAGAGAGAGAGAGAGAGAGAGAGAGAGAGAGAGAGAGAAGGAGAGAGAGAGAAGGAGGTGATAGATAGAGGGAGGGAGAGAGAGAGAAAGGTGAGAGAAGGTGGAGAGAGAAGACAGATTGCCATGCGCATAATTCCATCAAGAAATAGATAAAGAGAGGTGAGAGAAGCAAGAGGAGAGAGAGCAATTGGACGGAGAGAATGAGGCAGTTAGTGAGAAAGAGGAGAGAGAGAAAGAGAGAGAAAGGTGAGAGAAAGAAGCTGGAGAGAAGATTGCCATGGGCTTAATTCCGTCCAGACAGAGTGATAGATAGATAGATAGATAGATAGATAGATAGATAGATAGATAGATAGATGTGCGATTACAGAGATATTTACCATAAACCAGGCCAAAAAAATCTACATTCTACCACAGAATTTTGACCTGACTCCAGCCTAATTCCAAACTATAAAAGTGGAATATATAACGACAAAAACCCAACCTACTTTCACCATTTTAAATTATGGCCCATCTTCTCTGGATCCTCTCTTTTCGAACAGCTAAAAGCACAATCAGACGACTCTCCCGTTGGACTATACTACAGAGAGGAGGGATACGATTGAACAGTCAAAGCACTACTTTTCTATTAAGTAAATCGAGTCATGGGAGAGTCAAGGCCAGTGGAGCAATCGCAATACTGTCAAAACGCAACCGGGCAATTACTCAAAACAGTTAAAGGTGCACTGTGTTTCCATGGAGATGTTATTGCTACGCCTGGAGTGGGTCATTAAAGGGTTAATATTACGCTATTTTCTGATTTATGTTAATGTAATGTTGTTTCTTCATCACAAACACACCTGGAGTTGTGTTTTGTTTCATTCACACAAGTTTAACACACAAACCCTGAGTATTTAGGCTGAGTTCTTCACTCAAACGGAAATCACTCTGTTCCACCTTGTGATGTCATGTGCGCTCCACTGTGTTTGTAAACTCCACGCACCTTAAAATCATTTGGATGATTTCAGCCCTGGAATTCACAGTCTCTTCTGAACAAAAGGTAAAAAGTAGCTTGAAAACTCCCGCTTCATGACATCACAAGGTGGAACAGAGTGTTTTGAGCTTTTGGAGATGTAGACAGATTAATAATAAAGAGTTACTCAAACATGTGAATGAAACAAAACACAACTCCAGGTCTGTTTTTGAGGAGGAAACAACATTAAAACATGTCTTAAAGCTCAAAAGAGTCAAGTTTGTGTTATAAAGGAGCTTTAACGCAGGTATTCATATAACTATATTCTATAACTAAATACGTTTTCAAAGTATTCTTCCTAATACTGTAAATAGCCATACCTTTTTACATTATAAAACTGAACAAAATGTGATTTAAAAAAAAAAAAAAAAAAAAAAAAAAAATGACTGAACGCAAGTCCCATAATACAGCCAGGACTCATGTTCAGCGCGTATTTCAGTGACGCTCGGGGGGATGCCAAGAGACGAGGAACGTGTGTGTGTGTGTGTGTGTGTGTGTGTGTTTATGTCCCCATTGCGCATGCGCCGTGGAGGTTACGTTATTACGCGCGGACCTAAACAGTGAGCGAGGTGGTCTGTCACTTCACTTCAGTCCTTGTGCGTCGGGAGGAGTATCCAACATCACCAACGACGCGGCGAGCGCATCCACCGCTTTTTACGCATGACTTTCGGACTTGTTTTACGCATCGGTTAGTCTGGATGACACGATGGCGGATGCGTCCACAAACTCCGGAGACGGTTCTACGAAGATTACGCCAGAAGTGCTCCAAAAGACGTTACAGTATTACAACTTAACCCGCGAGGAGTTTATCAACACTTACAACATCCAGCCGCTGGTTTACATCCCGGAGTTGCCGTACTGCGCGAAAACCACGTTCGTGATTCTGTACGTGATTATTTTCGTCCTCGCGCTCGCTGGGAATAGTTTGGTGATTTATATTATTTTAAAGAAGCGCGCGATCCAAACTGCTACGGACATTTTCATCTGTTCTTTGGCGGTGAGCGACCTTCTGATCACTTTCTTCTGCATCCCCTTCACGCTCCTGCAGAACATCTCGTCGGAGTGGTTCGGAGGTAAGATTTTAAGTTTACATATACTTTGCAGTTTGGAGAATTAGTCCAGGGAGGTATATCGTGTAATTTGAAGTTTAAAAACAAGCCAGGATTGAACCAGAAGTCTTTTTCCGATTCTAAATCACGCGTAAAACAGGTCCAAACTACAACTGAACAGGATAGAAAAGTGGACTAAATCAGGTCTAAACCAGGATTTCTTCCAAGACTTTTCCAGGACTATTCCAAATCTTTTTCCAATTCTAAATCACGCATAAAACAGGTCCAAACTAGAGTTGAACACGGTAGAAAAGTGGACTAAATCAAGTCTAAACAAGGACTATTCCAGGGCTAAACTAAAACCAAACTAGATTTCAAACAGGACTATATGGGGTCTAAATGAGAACTAAAAAAGATATAGTTTACAGATTTTTGTGAATAAATGATCCGAGCAATACATTATTTTGTTTTGACTGGCAAATCCAAAAAGGACTAAACCACGACTAGGAATCAGATGAAATAAACCCGGATTAAACTAGAACCAAACATAAACAGGAAAAATCTGATATGTAACTCAAAACTAGAATTGACAAGATTTAAAAGTGGGCTAAAACAGGTCTAAACCAGGATTCTTTTGCAAGACTAATCCAGGATCAAACTAGAATTAAAACATTTCATTTTTCTTTTCATAAACCATGTGTACATCAGGTTTAAATCAGATTAAATAGATAAAAAGATCTAGATTATGAACTGTGGTGAATCAGTTACCACTGAAATCAATACTCCAGACTGGCAAATCCAACCAGAACTAAACCAAGACTAGAGATCTGAAACTAGGACTAAATCAGGTCTAATTCCAGGAGTCGATCTTAAACAGGACAAAATAAAGGTCTAAACAAAAACTGATGTAGAATATACTGTTAAAATCTAGATTACAAATTGTGGTGAATCAAGTATCCAGTTATCAATAATCCAGACTGGCATATCCAACCAGAACTGAACCAAGACTAGAGATCTGAAACAAGGACTAAATCAGGTCTAATTTCAAGACTAACCCTGGAATAAATCAGGTCTAAACCAGGACTTTTTACAAGGCAAAGAGTACATTGGCTCTGACTAGGACTAGGACTTAATCAGGGCAGGTTTTGGTAGTTCAATTAGCCAACAGGACCAAACTAGGACTAAAACTAAGACTAAAACAAGTCTGAAGAAAAGAGAACTAAACCAGGTCTCAACCGGGACCGTTTCCAAGACTAGCCCAGGACTATACACTGTCCAATCTAGATCTAAAACAAGACTAAAACCCTTTTTTAAAGACACTTAGCAGAATCTAAGCAGGACTAAACCAGGTCTAAACCAGGACCAAAACTAATCCAGGACTAGAACCAAACTAGACCTAAAATAAGCACTTAACATGATCGGAAACAGGACTAAACCAGGTCTAAATTCAAGAATAATCCAGGACTAAACTAGGACCAAACAAAAAAAGGTCTAAATGGGAACTGAACAAGATATAAAACTGAACTAAACCAGGACTTTTTCCAACGCTAAAAAACAGGACAAAAGAGTTGAAACTAGGACAAAATCAAGTTAAATTCTAAGAGTAAATGGGGACTTAACTAAAACCAGACTAACTAGATCTTAAACAGGACAAAATCAGCTTTTTACATAAGGTCTAAACTCAACTAAAAGCAGAGTAAATCACGTCTAAACCAGGAATTTCTGATCCAGGACTAAAATAGCGACTAAACTAGATATAAGAAAAGGAAACCAGTTTTTTCTGCATGAACTAGAACTGAAAAGACTTGAACCAAAGATTCAAAACATGATCAGATCAAGTAAAAGATCAACCAAAAACAAAAAAACAAACAAAAAAACACCAAATATAATATAAACAGGAGTAAATCAGACTTTTTGCAAGACTAAACAAGAATTAAACTAGATCTAAATAAGTGCAATAGGTCTAAACTAACTAATAAGCACTTAACATGATCTGAAACAGGATTAAATCAGGTCTAAACCAGGTCTATTTCCAGGATCAAACCAAGACTAAACTTGGTCTCAACTGGGACTAAACTGGAAGTAAAATGTCTGAACCAGTACATAAAAAAGAAGGATGACTTTAAAGCTTGTAGAAACAGGACAGTAGACAGTGGAGAATGGATGTATTGATCGGGCTCACAGCAATTAGGCGCTCTCAGTACCAGGAAGTGACAATATTGATTCATTTATAAGCACCACTTTAAAGGATTCACATTACGCTGTTTTCTGATCTGTTATAATGTTGTTTTCGCATCATAAACAGACCTGGAGTTGTGTTTTGTTTCATTCTCACATGTTTAACACACAAATCCTGCATATTTAGGCGTTTGGAGTTCTGTTCCACCTTGTGATGTCATGTGAAAATACAGGAAGTGCACTGTGTTTTTAAACTCCACACACCTTCACTAGAGTCATTTGGGTGATTTCCGTCTGTGAATCTCTACAAAATTAAAGGTAAAGACAACTCCAGGTCTGTTTTTGATGAGGTAATAACCTTATAACACGGCTTAAAGCTCACGAAGAGTCAATTTTGCGTAATATAAGACCTTTAAAAAAACAAATTGCGCTGTTACGACTGATCGACAAAACTATCAGGTTTCACTTTTGGATTGGGACTCTGTTGTGATTGACTTTTTCGTTTGGATCAATATTACCGTGCTCCCAGGTGTGCTTTTACTGTCCATAATCCTTTCTCAACAAGTCCGCGTACATGCTGGTTAAAGGCGCGCTATGGAACATTTCGGATTGGGGGTCTGCTTGTTTCCACGGAGATTTGTTTGCTTTGCCGGGAATGTTCACCTTTGTGGGGTTAAAGTTGTCTATCTTATACTGTTTTTATTCAATTACAGGTGTTTTTGTTGCTGAAAATAAAGTGTGTGTGAGTGGGCTTGCCTCACCACAGACCTGACCTGTTACCAGACATTGTATAATGGCAACACCTGCTTGTTTCCATAGCGATACATACATTTAATGCAGTTACAGTTGCTAAAACATAACAATTTTAGATCGTCATGGTACGTTTTATGTTTCCTTACAGTGTAGTAACAGGTTTTATAAGTGTCACTCTAAGTCTCTTCTCCCTTTGCTCTCTGCGCTAAGTCACTCCCCCTTCAGAGCCCTATCACAACACAATCCGCGTCCATCCCACTAATAAAACCCCTCCACATCTCATCAGGTTTGTGAAGTTGTAGTGTACAGTTTTGTATCATGTTTTTGTATATTTATGGAGAATTGTCGAGTGGGAGCGCGGGTGAATGGGTGACGTAGGCTTGTGGGCGGAGCCTCGTACAGAATCTTACAGCAGGTTTTTGATGAGGGAACGACGTTATAACATGGTAGAAAGCTCTAGAACATCGATTTCGCATAACGCTCCCTCTTTAATGTTATTGAGTTCGGTTTACTTCACCTGGGCACTATAAACGACTCAGTAAAACGCCACATCAATACAAATCGACTTATTGATAGGATGCTTTCACTGTTCACACATGGTCATTCACCACCTCAAATGTGGGACGAAACCAGGACTAAAACCAAAACTGAACCGGGACTAGACCAGAAGTAAACCAGGACTAGAAGTGGAGCAAACCGAGTCTACATCAGGTCTAAAATGAGTTCAATTTAGGACCAAATAACAAAGAACATGAGAGAAAGGGCTCCACACGTTGTGAATGACGCTGAATCACAGTAATGAATGAATAATGGGCTTAAAGCTGCATTGTGTAACTTTTCTGATGGAGGGTCCTTGTCAAATCCTTGTCTCCATGGAGATGTCATTGCTTTGTCTGGAATGTTTCACAGTATGGCATTAAACCTTTCTATCTTCATGGAGACCAAACCAGACCAAGTTACAGGTCAGATCTGTGGAGAGGCGACCCCGCTCACAGTCAGAATGCCTGTTTTTCTAGGTATTTTTGAGCGATAAAACCACCTGTAATTGAATAAATGTAAAGTAGAGCTGTTTAAAGTCACACTGTGGAACATTCCAGGCAGAGCAATGACGTATCCATAGAAACAAGCAGGTGATGGACCCTCAACCGAAAAGTTACACAGTGCACCTTTAAGAATAAAGCATGAAGAAATGAATAAAAGGCAGTTGTTTTGAAAGTGAAGTAAAAATGTTGTAACACTTTATAATAACTAATTTAGCCTTAAAACGTGTCAAATTCACAGTGTTTAATAATTAGTTTCACAGTGTGGCATTAAACCTTTCTATCTTCATGGAGACCAAACCAGACCAAGTTACAGGTCAGATCTGTGGAGAGGCGACCCCACTCAGTCAGAATGTTTGTTTTTCTAGGTATTTTTGAGCTATAAAACCACTGGTAATCACACGACAATGACATCTCCATAGAAACAAGCAGGTGACGGACAATCAACAAAAAGTTACACAGTGCACCTTTAAGAATGAAGCATGAAGAAATGAATAAATGGCAGAAGTAACTCCTATACTCTTACTTAAGTAGTTACTAGTAGCTGATATAATATTGAATCGTTTTTCTTTTAATATTGATTCGACACGTGCTCCCTCGATACGCATGCGTCTCCACCATTCGCGCTGTGCTGTCATTTATTTTGGTCCGAGGGGAAACAGATAACGTGGCGTCCTCCTCAGATGCAGGAAGTAAACAGACTTACAGCTGAAATGATATCATAGTAAACTGAACTGTGCGATTGCAGTTACTAAACCTGAATCATTCTTAATAAACTAAAAAAGCCTTTGCGATATGATAATTTCTCCGACTCAAATTGCACTTTTGATTCCGTTCCAATTAAAGAGCTGATCTGTGTTATAATGTTGTTTCCTCATCACAGACAGACCTGGAGTTGTGTTTTGTTTCATTCACATGTTTAACACACAAATCCTGAATATTTAGGCTGAGCTCTTCTCTCAAACTGAAAACACTGTACTCCACCTTGTGATGTCATGTGGTAATACAGGAAGTGCTCCACTGTGTTTTTAAACTCCACACACCTTCACTAGAATCATTTGGATGATTTCACCCCTGGAATTGGCCAATCTCTACTGAACTAAAGGTAAAAGGAGCTGTTCACTTGAAAAAGACAGCTTCATGACATCACAAGGTGGAACAGAGCATTTTGAGCTTTGGAGATGTAGACAGACTAATAATAAAGAGTTACTCAAACATGTGTGAATGAAAAAAAAACACAACTCCAGGTCTGTCTTCATGACTTAAAACTCACAAGAGTAAATTTTGCGTAATATAGCACCTTTAATTTTGCAGCCCTACAAAGCAGTACAACAAAAAAAAACAAAAAAAATACACAAAAAAACGTATTATAAAGTACAATATACCTAAATCCACACCGTCCTCCCGGGGAAACCACACATCTTCACTTCTGTAATGACAGGGGCCCAAATCTGACCCCTGCAGACCGAGCGGTCCCACGGGCGTCTATGGCAACTTTATCGATTCGAGTATTGCTCCCGTGTTATGTAATAGGTCGGGATCACATGACATCACAGTACTGCAGAGTCCCAGTGGTTTTTTACTGAGCTGGAGGCAGATCAGAAACCTGTGGTAGAATTTGCTGTTTTAGCAGATTTGTTGACCCGGTTTATGGTTCATATCTGTGTGATTTATTATATGATGCAGAGGAGGGACAGGCCTAGAGGAAGACCAAAGAGTTGATTTAAGGATGTACTGAAAGAAGAGTGTCTAGGGAATAAAAGGTTGATGAGAAATCTTTAAGTGCCCAGAGACTTTCATTATAGACAAATTGATCTAATGACTTTGGTAATCTGACCTAATTCTGACTGTTTTAAAGAATATTTATGTATATTTATTTATATATATTAAAAATGAAACGTATTTATTTTATTTTGTCTCGTCCCATCCCTAGTATATGTTTTTTTTGACATAAAATTAATATCAAAGTAAGAGCACATGAAAAGTAAAACAAATAGTAATGATAATAATAATGTTAATGAACCAATAAAACTTAAAAGAACTGCTATAACAAGCTATAACAGTGACTCATTGTCCTCACGTGTAAATAGTTCATATGGTCTAATGTAAAAATGTCTGAAGAATGTAAAAGAAAGCTCGTTATGTTAAATTAGAAGAGGGGATGGGATTAAGTAAGTTTTCTTCTTCCCACTCCTTTTTGGGCAAATGTTTTTTGTTGTTATTTCCGTTATGATTGCACTTTTGTCATATGTATATGTAAAATAATGTAAATGGCTTACTTGCCCAAAATAAATAAATAAATAAATAAATAAATAAAAACTGTATAGCCTGCACTCTTACTTTTACTAGGTACTATAATCATAACTGAACCTGTGTCTCCAGAGCCTAAACCTGCAGAAAGAGACACGTCCAAGTTTGTCTCATTCTCAGTTTATGGACAGGCTCATGTGAAGCTCAGAACCTTCAGAATTCCCTCCCTGAGCTGCAGAGGCTGTACTAGCACTGATTCATGACTGGTGCAGGTTCTGGGGTTTAGGTAGAGACCGTTCAGATCAGAGAGAGGCATTTTAGGTTTAAACAACTGGATTTCAGCTTTGAAACTGGCAACGCAAATGAAAGACTCATGTGAGGCTCATTCTGGAACCAAAGCATCAAATTATCACAGAAACAAGTCCAATGTTTTTGTAATTAAGAATAAATCAACATTACAATAGTTGTCAGTAAACATTATATGTAATTTGAACATGTCTACTTTGTTTCTGGGGTCCTTTAACCACCTGTGCAAAAAATCGATACGATTTAAAAATCGAGTTGGCAGGTCAAATCGATTCATTTTCCCTGAAACTCGAGTTTAAAGATTTTTTTAATCCCCTGTCCCCATACAGTTTATATTCCAAGTGCACAGCGCATGCATTTCATTTTTACATTTGCCAAGACCCGAGGCTTTCCGTACTGCACTTCCTGCAGTGCGTTTCTCTCGCCCGCCGTAACATCACATGCACAAACAAACATGGCGACAGAAACAGACGGCGAGAAAGAGGGGCTCCTGCCCAAAAAAGCTCCCACAACGTCCGTAATTTGGAATTGGTTTCGTTTTGCAGCATCTGATGAACACCAAACAACACCTCGTTGCAAATGGTGTCTGAAAGCGGTTGGCGTAAGTGGAAGCAGCACGACCAATTTGTTTCAGCATTTGAAGCGCAAACATCCAGCTGAGTGGGAGAAATGCTGCCTTCTTCGGCAAGAAAACTTTCCTAGCTCTAATGCTAACACGTCATCATCTGCAAAGCAAAATACTTTTCCACAAAGCTTTTCAAGCTGTGTACCATATAAAAAGAGCGGAGCAAGGTGGAAAGCAATCACGGATGCAATTACCGACTATATTGCTACGGATTATGCTTCCAATTTAAATTTACAGTGACTAGTTATTTCATTTTAAATTGGGCGATGGGGGGGCATCGAATCGAATCGTGAATCGTGAATCGAGTTTTTTATTTAAAAATCGAAGATTTCTTTTGGAGGGGAAATCGCCCAGCCCTAGTGAAAAGTACAATTTCCTATTTGTCGAAAATCAGCCATAAGTACTTTCAGTTGATAATAGTTTTATACCCTAGACTTCTGAGTAAATTAAAGCTAAACAGATTAAAATGGAAATAAGAAAAGTCCCACAAAACTGAGACTTTCAATTTTCGCTTAGACATTTTTCCACAATAAGCCACAAGAAGAACCTAAAAGAAATCACGTTTTAATCACTGTTTCCTCACAGTAAACAACAGTCCCAGAGGTTTTATCACACAGAAGTGAAGCAGCATGGCCAAACTCCCGTCGAGAATGTAGAACAGATCAGGAGCTCATGTCTGGAGATGGGAAAACACTGAGAAACATCATCTGACCACTGACCATAAGGCTCCACTGAGGACGTGAGCTGCAGTGATTGAAAATGAAATGAAAAGTAGAAGAAAAGAAAAGTGCACATGACATATCAGAGTTGTTTTTCCACTCGAACACAGTCAACGTCATTACTGTATGTTTAAAGGGCCTGCTAGTTTCTGATCTATGTTAAAATGTTGTTTCCTCATCACAAACAGACCTGGAGTTGTGTTTTGTTTCATTCACACAACTTTGAGTAACACTTTAGTATTACTCTGTCTACATCTCTAAAGCCCAAAATGCTCTGTTCCACCTTGTGATGTCATGAAGTGGTAGTTTTCAAGTTAACAGCTCCTTTTGCTTTTCGTTCAGTAGAAAAATGGCAATTCCAGGGCTGAAATTATCCAAATGATTCTACTGAAGGTGTATGGAGTTTAAAAAAAAATTAAAAAACGGTGGAGCACTTCCTGTATTACCACATGACATCCTAAATCTGCAGAGTTTGTGCGTTAAACATGTGTGAATGAAACAAAACACAACTCCAGGTGTGTTTGTGATGAGGAAACAACATTATAACAGAGATAAGAAAACAGCGTGACATGGGCCCTTTATTATACAGTATGTTGTAGATAAAATGGTAGAGGCTTGACCACTCTGACTACTCTGTCTGACGTACGTGATTAAAATGCATGGAGACAGGTCTGTAGAGACGGACATTGGCTCTTCACAGGTTGCCATAGCACCTGTATGGCTCAGGTTATAACACAGACACTTGGACCGTGCAAACTGGAGTTATTTTGAAGTTTCTATCACCAGCCTAAACATGTGACTGTTTTTATCAAAGTCATAATGTTGTTTCCTCATCAAAAACACACCTGGAGTTGTGTTTTGTTTCATTCACACATTTTTAAAGATGTACTGTGTAACTTTTTGGTTGGGGGTCCGTCACCTACTTGTTACTATGGATACGTCATTGCTCTGCTTTGAATGTTCCACAGCATTAAACAGCTCTACTTTACATTTATTCAATTACAGGTGGTTTTAAAGCTCAAAAATACCTAGAAAAACAAACATTCTGACTGTGAGCGGGGTCGCCTCTCCACAGATCTGACCAGTAAATTGGTCTGGTTTGGTCCATGAAGATAGAAAGGTTTAATGCTACACTGTGAAACATTCCAGACAAAGCAATAACATCTCCAAGCGTTTGACTGACCCTCCACCAGAAAAGCTACACAATGCAGCTTTAACACACAAGCCCTGCAGAAAACAGAAAACACTCTGTTCCACCTTGTGATGTCATGTGGTAATACAGCAGCTCCACTGTGTTTTTAAACTCCATACACCTTCATTAAATAATGATTTGGATCATTTCAGCCCTGAAATTTCCAATCTCTACTGAACTAAAGGTAAAAGGAGCTGTTGTAACTTGAAAACTGCCACTTCATGACATCACAAGGTGGAACAGAGCATTTTGAGCTTTGGAGATGTGGACAGACTGATAATAAAGTGTTACTCAAACATGTGTGAATGAAACAAAACACAACTCCAGGTCTGTTTTTGAGGAGGAAACAACATTATAACATGACTTAAAGCTCAAAAAAGTCAATTTAGTGTAATATAGGATCTTTACGCTTTTTGCTCATATTTTTCAATTACAAAAGGCAAATAAACTTAACTTAATAAACATAATAATAACAAATTAAGTTCATCAAAACAAATGAATGGCGTCCTCATATTTACAAAATATAACATGTTTATTTCATTATTTTTTTGTTGTTGTTTATGTGTTGTCAATAATAATATACAAAAAGGACATTTCGTTAGAGCTGGGCAATTCATCAAATTTTAAAGCCACAATATGTAACTTTCCCTCCCCCAAAAATAGACTAAAATAAAAGCGTGTTTATTATTATTTTGTTGCACTGAAAAAAAAAAGAGGAAAACATGTGTCCTTACTGCGAGCAGGCTCGCATCTCCACAAACCTGACTCTTAATGAGACACAATAAAAACCAAATAGAAAATTGGGATCGAACTATATGAGAATTAACGCTTTTTTCCCATATCTCTACTACACAGGATCGCACTCTTTAGCGCCCTCTACAGTGCACTCATCCACAGAGCGATTCGGACACGCAGCTCACTACTTTTGCGTCTGAGTGAAAATA
Source organism: Taenioides sp. WSHXM2023 (assembly GCA_029959045.1). Classification (NCBI taxonomy): domain Eukaryota; kingdom Metazoa; phylum Chordata; class Actinopteri; order Gobiiformes; family Gobiidae; genus Taenioides; species Taenioides sp. WSHXM2023. The sequence continues at coordinate 6,222,502 of CM057104.1, read as the reverse complement.
AAGTCCTCTAAACTCCGATAAAACTTGATTTCTGCCTTAAATAAAGATCAGACTGACACACGAGTATTTATGGACTAATAATAATCACGTGAGTTTTTTGAGTGCTGGGCTATTTGCTTTTTGTCTGAGATGTGGAAATTATTGATCTTTTAACAGCTGGAGCTAAAATAAGCGGCTAACTAACACCACTAACACCACAACGGTTTATTTAGTCGTGTTTTATTCAGAATCACGCATCAACAGTTAGTATTTTTCCCGACTCTCGCAGTGCATTGTGGTCTATATTGACTGCTCTAGTGGCCACCGATACCCACTACTTTACAGGGTGCATTGTGGGAAATTTTGAGTGCACTACTGGACATACGGACACCCCTGAAAATGGTGTAATCCCTCAGTGTTCCAGGTCGGTTCCATAGTGTTCCATGGGCGTATACTCGTCTATGTGCTCAGGAAAGGTTCATTTCTGTCACTTTTTAGTATTGATACTTGCTCAAATGAGTATCTCGTTTCGATACTTTTGACAACCCTCTCTACAGTGACGTTTAATGATGCATTGGTACCATCTGAGACCGTCTACCTTGCTATTTTTGAAGGCTAATGCTGCATATATTACTACATTTGATCCTATATTTGCTATAGGATCAAATATCGCGGACCGGCTGTGCAGTTCTCCCAGGGCTAGCGGAGTTGCTAAGTGATCGATAGCACGAGCTTTCCGCGTTTGCTAATTACGTCTGCTCCGGGTGGCTAACGGCAACCGGCCTTTTGTAGAGTTAATGATATTGTAAAGGTTTGTGTGAAGATGTATGGACCCCTCAGTACCATGGAGATCTGTACCTTTTCAGAGACGACACGCTAAAGGTGCGTTGTGTAACTTTTCGGGTGGAGGGTCCGTCAAATGCTCGTCTCCATGGAGATGTTATTGCTTTGTCTGAAGTGTTTCACTGTACGGTGTTAAACCCTTCTATCTATCTATTCTTCTATTGTGAATCATTCAAAGCAGAGCAATGACACATCCTTGATGGACTCCCAACCGAAAAGTTACACAGTGCACCTTTAACAATGGTGTCAGTGTGTCCTGTCCATTTTTGTGCGTCTTGTCTGTTGACACATGTCCTGTCTGCTCCGTCTGTCCCGTCTGTGTGTTTTGTCTGTTTTGTCTTTTTATGGATTACCTGTTTGTCCTGTTTTTATTTTATTATATTTTGCTTTATTTTTGGTCAATATGGTTTAATCTTTGGTTCAAATTTTTTGTTGAATATCGTTATTGTTTTTATTTGTGTTTATTGTTATGTTGATGTTCTGTCTGGTTGACTAAGATTGTTGTATCACAGAAATTATTTATATATATATATATATATATATATATATATATATATATATATATATATATATATATATATATATATATATATAAAAAATCAGTACTGAGTATCAAGTCTATTCCTCAGTATCGAAATTCAGTTTGAAATTTTAGTATCATGACACTACAACACTAATGCATTTATTTAACTGAATTTAAACCTTTCTATCTGGATGGAGACCAAACCAGATCAAGTTACAGGTCAGATCTGTGGAGAGGCGACCCTGCTCACAGTCAGAATGTCTGTTTTTCTAGGTATTTTTGAGCTATAAAACCACCTGTAACTGAATAAATGTAAAGTAGAGCTGTTTAATGTCACACTGTGGAACATTCCAAGCAGAGCAATGTCATATCCATAGTAACAAGTAGGTGACGGACCCCCAATCAAAAAGTTACACAGTACATCTTTAACAACAGTGTCGGTATCGGAATCGGTATTGAGTATCGAGTCTATTCCTTAGTGTCGAAATTGAGTTTGAAATCTCAGTATCGTGCCAACACTCACGGAAGTATGTATTTATTTATTTCAGGAATATTTAGAACATATTTTTGTTTTATTTTTGTTTTTTATGGTCAGTTTTCAAACCACGGCCTCTGCTAGTAAACCTGCCTAATCCCATTTCCAATTCCTTTCACCGTATTATGTTTTCGCCATTATCTTTCATCGTCTCATCAGTAATAGACCTTTTTCACAACATCCGGAAGTCCTAAGGTTGCAGAACTTCAGGTTAATGGTTTTCTGTGGCAAAATGTCTGTGGAAATGTCTGGCGTTTTCTCCACCAGCTTCATAAATGTGCCCCGTTACCAAATCTTCTATCCACAATGATCAAGATAAGAAAGACAAAAGCTTAAAGGCGAACAACAACGAGCACTAGCGAACTACTGAGCAAAACGTAATGGTAATGAATAATGTAAGTAATAAGTAATTCATTAATAAGTAACTTGTTAACTAGAATTAAAATAAAAAATTGAGTTCACGATGTCGATATTGGTGTAGATAAGAGAGATTTGTGCAGTTCGAATGCTAGAGATATTCACAGATTACATGTCTTGAGTTCAAACTGCACAAATCTCTATCTATGCGAATATCGACATCATGAAATCGATTTTTAATTTTAATTCTAGAATCAGTATGAGTGAACAAGTTACTTATGTTTTATTCATTAAAATAACGTTAGTTTTGCTCAGTAGTTCATTAATCCTCGTCGTTTTTCGCCTTTAAACTTTCGTCTTTCTTCCCTCGATCGTTGTGGATAAATTCTTCATGAAGAATGTTTATCCTTTGTGGACCTTGTTGGTTGAAGATTTGGCGATGGGGCAGATTTATGAAGCTGGTGGAGAAAACGCCAGACATTTCCACAGACATTTTGCAGTAGAAAACCATTAACCTGAAGTTCCACAACCTCACCGGGCAGGACTTCCGGACGTTATGAAAAAGGTCTATTGGTTAGCGCCGTTACCGTTAGCATTTATCAGAGGCTTAACTTGTTTAGCATTTGGTTAACAACCTGTTAGCCATTTCCATGGAGACGGGCCTTGGAGACGGTGATCTGATCGGGATGTAAAACCCCGGGGCTGCTGTGGCTAACGTCCTAATCCTCTTCACAACTGGGCGCCGGTATCAAAGCACCGAAGCATCACTTTGGACAGAAAGAGCAGCCAAAGGATTAGATAGCTGCAGGCTAATTAGCATTTATGTAACTGAAATTGTGTAAATATTATGTAAAATAAATAAATTTCTCATATTTTGATGAAAATATTTCGATTTTAGCTGTATTAGTTTGATTCATTGGTTACTGATTATAGCCTATAGTTTGTGTTTTTTTAATTATAATAGCAAAATTTATCCAAATCAAATCAAAATCACAGTTTCAAAGAGCTTTTTAAGGTACACTGTAACTTTGAAAATGCAAGGACGTTTTTATAGGCTACATGTTTCAGAGCAAATAAAAAAATTTACTTTGAAAATAAATAAATAAGTTAAATTTTTGACAAAAAATGTACATTCTGGCCTCTCATGATAATTAGATAATTACTATAGCAACTTATCGTTCAATATATGAAAGTTTGAACAACATATATTTGGTCTCAGTGTTTTTATTGTGTGTTTATCGTCTTTGAAATAGTGCAGAGATTTCTGTAATATGAGGTAGAGGGTTAAATAAGTCACTTCTGTGGCTAATCGTTGCTTCGCTCTGCTGTTTATTTCAAAAAATGTTCACTGGGATTATTTTCATTTATCACAGTAGTTTTCATTTATCACAGTATATTTCTGTAGTGATATCATGCTTTAAATTGTGTTATTTTGACAGGCGTACTTTAATGGGCAGCAAAATGTATCACAATCGAATCAAAATGACCCTTTAAGGCTGACCTGGGCATTGTCTGTCTGCCCAGCCTGTTTAAGCTCATTTGGAATTACAAAATAAACTAAACTAAAGCTGCATTGCTTTTATTTTAGAGGTGGGTTTTTTTTAATGGCATTTTTTATAAGGCAATCTCACTTTTTCATTGTTTAGTCGTAACAAAAACTCTTACCAGTCTCACCAGCACATCAAAACTATGATATTTACCGCTTTTTATAAAGAAATACAATTAATATTATGCAGAAATGAATTAAGCATTTTGGCCTCTCCACAATATTTTCTATTTCTCATGTGGCCCCATGGAAAATGGTTGCTGTTAATACGAAATCACAAAGGCTGTCTGAATGTCCACACTGTTCACTACTTATTTAGGGGTTGCTCCATTTTTAGGGGTGTCCGAGTGTCCAGTTGGTGAAAAAGTAGTGCGCTCAAAACTCCCACAGTGGTTCTGTCGATTATACTGTGACTTGAATTATCATTATTATTGATTAATTGAATGTTATTGACATTATAAAGTCCATTTAATACGATAAACCATAGAAACCTCCACTCATTTTGTACTTTAACTTCCTCCTCGCAGATTAAAAGCCCTCATTCCTCCGGGTGGACACTCGTCTTCATCAGTGTAATCCGCCTCCAGCAGAGCGCAGTGGGCTTTCTCTCCTTCTCTCCCTCTCTATCTCTCTCTCTCTCCCACCTTTTCTACCAGTCTTTTCTCCACTGCTCTCTCTCTATCTCCCCCCTTTCACTCTGTCTCTCCCTCTTTTTCCCTCTGCACCCTTTTCTCCTTTTTCTTTCTCCCTCTCCCTTACTTCCCCTATCTGCTTTCTCTCTCTCTCCCCCTCTTTTCTTCCTATCCCTCTCTCTCTTACTTACTCTCTATTCATTTTCTCCTTGTGCGGCAGTCCCCCACTATTTCCACTCAGTTTCTTCCTCAGTCTCTCTCTCTTCCCCTCCGTCTCTCCCTTACTTCTCCTATCTGCTTTGTCTCTCTCTCCCCCTCTTTTCTTCTTGTCCCTCTCTCTCACTTTCTCTCTCTTTCTTACTTACTCTCTATTCATTTTCTCCTTGTTTCCACTCAGGTTCTTCCTCCGTCTCTCTCAATCTTCCCCCCTCCTCACTCCTTCCCTCTTTTTTCCCCTGCTCCCTCTCCCTCCTTTTCTCTCTCCGTTACTTTCTCTCCAGTCATTTTCACCTTGTTTCCTTATTTATATGGCAACAAAACCAGCACAGGGCAGAGAGGGGTCTACAGGTCCCAGGCGGAAACACAAGACTCTAATAGAAAACGAAAAAATGAAAAAAATGAAGAAGTACGTGTGCTGAAAATACTACAGGTAAAGGGCCCATTTTACGCTATTTTTAATCTATGTTATAATGTTTCTTCATCACAAACAGACCTGGAGTTGTGTTTTGTTTCATTCTCACATGTTTAACACACAAACCCTGCAAATTTCAACTGAATTATTCATAATTCATGTCTCAGGCACAGAGCCTGCAGCAGGAATCATGTGCACTAACATTGAACAGAAATACTAAGGTGATACAAAGAAACTGTAATTTTATGTTTTCCAAGTTGACTAAAACCACGACTAAACCAGGACTAAACTAGGTCTGACCCAGGACTAATCCAGGACTGAACCAGGACTACACCAGGACTAAACAGACTCAAACACATTGCCTGCAGCTTGAATCACGAATAGAAATACTAAAGTGATGAAAAGAAACTGTAATTTTATGTTTTCCAGTTGGCTAAAACCAAGACTAAACCAGGACTAAACTAGGCCTGAACCAGGACTAATTCAGGTCTAAACTAGGACTCAAGGACATCTCTTGCAGCTGTGTAAAATCCCTCAGTCGTCCAGGTAGAATCCAAGGCAAAAGGAGAAATTTAATTTGTCAACTGGACAAAGTTTATTTGGTCGAATACGTTTCTCAGCTCATCCAAGCTGCTTCCTCAGTTCTGGTCAGATGCTGGTAGACACTGCTTTATATCTGCCTGAAGGGGGCGCTAACTACAATGAAATTACTCTGAGACTACCACACCTATTTGTTTACAGTTTCTGTTAGTTTGGTGTGTCTATTCAATATGGAGTGGGAGTGGAGTGTTGTTAGCAGAACCATTCAGGGCCATGATGGTGTTTTCACTGATCTGTTTGTTTTGATTTAGGTTTGAGAATAGAGTTATAAATGGGAGACAAATGATGTCGAGACCTCCATTTCTGTTCAAGGAAGGATTCTCTTTCTTGACAAAAATTGCCTCTTTAACTCCCTCTCAATCCACTCCTTTTCTCTGGCCAAGATCTGCAGCTTGCAGCTGGAATCATGTGCACCGACATCAAATAGAAATACTAAGGTGATAAAAAGAAACTGTGATTTTATGTTTTCCAGTTGGCTAAAATGTTAATTAGTCCATTAAGTAGGTAAGTAAAAGTAAGAGTAAAAGTACACTACCAGCCACAAGTATGTTCACACTTTTACATTTATGTTTCTTTACATTTTTTACTTTATGTTTCTTACTTAAACACCTGTGGAGTTGTATTTCTCAGCTATGCATGTGTAAAATTAACATCTCACAAACAGCTTATCTATACTAGAGCACGGAAACCCGACCGAAGTCCAACAGACAAATATTTAGAACTTATGTTCGGGCTCGGGTCGGACTCAGACACATCGGCGCGTCAGATGTTTCCTGTCAACAGTAAAAACACTCGCTTTGAGACTCTTAAGTGTTATGTGTGAAATGTGGTGCAATACTTCAGATACATGATTTTTAAAGCATAAAAGATTAGCGATAAAGTCCACTGAAAGTACAGTGACTATCGTTAATCTGCAGCTTCACCTCAATCCGTGCGCTGTGGATGTAAACAGACACACGTGAACTACTTTCGCCTTTTTACTTTTAAATAAATCCTCAAACTGGATTAACAGCGCGGTTTTGTGGACTGGATGTCATTATTAGTGGAGGACAATTTCTGTGGATAATGTGGATGAGATGCTGCACTTTAAATTTACAACTTTATTAGAGGTGAGTAATAAAGTCTTCTAGTTATTTTCGTTATATCCCGAGTTTGTATTTTGCGTCTCTGTGTCCGTTAGAGGCCACACAAACAATATCCTACGTGTGTCATTAGTAGGTCTGTGAAAATAGTGTTCGGTCGGGTTCGGACACAAATATCGTAATGCCTATCGGGCTCGGGTCGGATTCGATCACTGCTCTGTCGGACGCGGGCCGGGCTCGGACAGAAAAATCGGCCCTATCCGCACTCTAATCTATACACATAAACTGGTGCTTTTTTTGTCAAAGAAATAGAAGAATTTAATATTAGAAACAAAAGTCCAGTGTCAAAGCAAACGCACTTCAAACTGTACTGATTTAAGTATGTTTTTTGTATTTTTTCTGTGTTTTTTTTTTGTTTATTTGAAGTACTGGGCTGCCTCTTGTTGGCATACTGCTGCGCTATGCCTCCAACACACAACATCCCGCTGAGACTGTGAAATCTGTGAAATCTGAAAACATTAGATCAGTGAAGTGGATGGAAATGGACAGCTGCTATGTCTGATTTTTAGCTACGACTTCACAAATTCGGAAAGTAATTCTAGTTGGGATTAAATTTGGGATTTTTGTTTTTAAATCAGTTCACAGCTCAAGTCTGAGAGAAAACAGAAATCTGAACGAGAATCCAATGCAGGGGTTTTTTTTGGTGGTAGAGGACATTCTATTATCAAAAATAATTACCATCTTTGCATTTTAAAGACCTGGAGTTGTGTTTTGTTTCATTCACACGTTTAACACACAAACTTCTTCTCTCAAACACAAAACACTCAACTTGTGATGTCATGTGGTGATACAGGAAGTGCTCCACTGTGTTTTTAAACTCCACACACCTTCACTAGAATCATTTGGATCATTTCAGCCCTGGAATTGCCAATTTCTACTGAACAAAAGGGTTAAGGGCCATATTCAAACCCTCCTTATGGTTAACTGTAAGATTCTGTACGAGGCTCCGCCCACAAGCCTACGTCACCCATTCTCCCACACAACAATTCTCCATAAATAAACTAAACTAGAACCAAACCAGAACTAAACCAGGACTAAACTACATCTGAACCAAGACTAAACTAGATTTGAACCATGACTAATCCATGACTAATCTAGGACTGATCTAGGACTAAACTAGGTCTGAACAAGGACTAATCTAGGTATGTACAAAAACTAAACCAGGACTAAACTAGGACTAAACCAGGACTAAGCTTGGTCTGAACAAGGACTAAACTAGGACTAAAGTAGATCTGAACATGACACAAAACTGTACGCTACAACTTCACAAACCTGATACGATGTGCAGTAGTTTGATGAGTGGGATGCGCGCTGATTGTGTTGTGATGGCGCTCTGAAGGGGGAGTGACTTAGCCTTAATTAAGGTGTGGTTATAATAAAGTTTTACAGAGGACGTTCTTTCACCTAAATAATTGCGTTGTATTAAATTGAAATCAAACTTACCCTTATGTAGACTTGTTTTAGTCCAGGTTTAGTTCCGTCTTTAGTCCTAATATTGGGACGCAGCCTGTAAAACATAATTAAAGGGCTCATATTACACTGTTTTCTGATCAAGAGTTGTGTTTTGTTTCATTCACACACGTTTAACACACAAATTTTGCAGATTTAGACTGAGTTCTTTTCTTAAACAGAAAAAAACACTCTGTTCCACCTTGTGATGTCATGTGGTAATACAGGAAGTGCTCCTCTGTGTTTTTAAACTCCACGCACCTTCACTAGAATCATTTGGATGATTTCAGCCCTGGAACTGCCCATTTCTACTGAACTAAAGGGGAAAAAAACTACCACTTCATGACATCACAAGGTGGAACAGAGCATTTTGAGCTTTAGAAATGCAGACAGAAGAAAAAAACACACAACTCCAGGTACGTTTTTGATGAGGTAACAACATTCTAACATGGTTTAAAGCTCACAAGAGTCAATTTTGCGTATTGTAGGACCTTTAAACTACACTGAGAATAACAGTTGCAATAAATCGTCTGTTTTTTGTTTGTGTATTTTACCTGAACATGTACCTCTTGTGTTGGCAGGCGTGCTGGTGTGTAAGACGGTGCCCTTCGTCCAGACCACTGCCATAGTAACGGGCATCCTCACCATGACCTGCATCGCCATCGAGCGTTACCAGGGCATCGTGTTCCCTCTGCAGATGAGACGCCAGTACTCCTCCAAGCGCGCGTACAAGATGCTAGGTACACACAGGGATTATGGGTAGTCAGATAACTTCATAACAAGGGGGGAAGGGGGATTAGTTATAGATACTCACCTTACTGTAATTGAGTTTTAGTTTCTACTTAACTTGACTAAACTACATCTGAACCAGGACTAAACCAGGACTAAACTGGGTCTAAACAAGGTCTGATCAAGGACTATACCCTAGACTGAACTAGGGCTAAACCAGTACTAAACTCGGTCTGAACCAGGACTAATCCAGGACTCAACCAGGACTAAACTAGGACTAAATCAGGACTGAACCAGTACTAAACTAGGTCTGAACAAGGACTAAACCCTGAGCTATTCCTGAGTGAATCTTGTTTAGTATTTTTGGCAGAGTTTAATAGTGATCAGTGCTAGGACTAAACCAGGACTTAACTAGGTCTGAACCAGGACTAAAGCAGGTCTAAACTAGGTCTAAACCCAGAAATAAACCAGGACTAAACCTTGAGCTATTCTAAGTGAATCTTGTTTAGTATTTTTGTCAGAGTTTGGTAGTGATCGGTGGTAGGACTAAACCAGAACTAAACCAGGACTGAACCAGGACTAAACCATGACTAATCTAGGATCTAGGACTAAACTAGGTCTGAACAAGGACTAATCTAGGTCTGTACAAAAACTAAACTAGGACTAAACCAGGACTAAGCTTGGTCTGAACAAGGACTAAAGTAGATCTGAACCAGGACTAAACCTTGAGCTATTCGTGAGTGAAAATTGTTTAGCCTTTTTGTCTGTAGAACTAAACCAGGACTAAACTACATCTGAACTACAACCAAACCAGGACTAAACCAGGACTACACTAGGTCTGAACCAGAACTAAATCAGCTCTAAACCTTGAGTTAGTGAATCTTGTTGAGTATTTTATTGGGAGTTTGGTGGATTTCATGGTGCAGGTGCGGTCCTGTCTGAAAAGGCTCCAGTGCTGAATGCCAAACAGGTGTTTCTGTGACACTGTGAAAAACTGAACCATGCAAATGAAAACCCCCCGCTCCCTCTGCTCACTTTGTTTTGATTTTAATTAAGGTTACGAGTTTTCAAATGAAGCTCAGACTTTGGCAGATTTCATGTTTTGGACTCCAGACAGCAGTGGATCTTCACAGAGCAGAGGTTAGACCAGTTTGAAGCTAAAAAAGTTGGAAATCTGTCAGAGTTATTAAAAGGACCCATGTTACGCTGTTTTCTGATCTGTTATAATGTTATTTCCTCTTCGCAAACACACCTAGAGTTGTGTTTTGTTTCATTCACACACGTTTAACACACAAATGCTGCATATTTAGGCTGAGTTCTTCTCTCAAACAGAAAAAAAAACTCTGTTCCACCTTGTGATGTCATGTGGTTATACAGGAAGTGCTCCACTGTGTTTTTAAACTCCACACACTACCACTTTATGACATCACAAGGTGGAACAGAGCATTTTGAGCTTTGGAGGTGTGTAAATAGTATAGAATAATAATAATAAAAAAATAGAATAATAAAGTGTTACTCAAACATGTGTGAATGAAACAAAACACAACTCCAGAGATGTTTTTTTGAGGAGGTAACAACATTATAACATGACTTAAAGCTCACACTACTATTGTACTACTACTACCACTATTACCACTACTTCTACTAATTATATTTGTACTTGATTATTTTGAAGTAACTGTTTTCACTGGAATACAAGAGCTTTAATACCAGTTTTAAAACCAGAACAGGTAGAAATGCCAAAAACTGTCAAGTTCACAAATGAAAGGGTGATTTTTGTAAGAATAATGAAAAAAATGCTGTGTCTTCCTGAACCCATGTCCTCCTCTTCCTCCTCTTCCTCCTCTTCCTCCTCCTCTTCCACCTTTCTACAGTTCATCCCTCATTTATTCCGGTCTGCACAGTGAGTCAGACCTGTTCCTGTAGCTCCACACTCCGTCTAATTATAAAATGTGAAATCTGCTCAGACTTCTTTCACACACCTGCTTCTCCAAATAACACAGCATCTGCACCTGTCAGCACCTGTCTCTCCCTGCCTCATCGCCTCCTCCCCCTGCCTAAAACCTACCCTTAACCTGCCTGGATCTGTTTGCACCAATTCGACAAGAAATGTTGTATTTAGTCTTAGTGTTTTGATTAAAAGTCCCATATTAAGCCATGTTATAATGTTACGTCATCGCAAACATACCTGGAGTTGTGTGTTTTTTGTTTTGTTGTTTTTTTAACACGTTTGAGCGATCCTGAAATAGTTTGTCTACATTTCCAAAGCTCAAAATGCTCTGTTCCACCTTCTGATGTCATGAAGCGGTAGTTTTCAAGCTACATTTTACCTTTTGTTCAGTAAAGTTTGTCAATTCCAGGACTGAAATTATCACAGTGATTCTTGTGAAGGTGTATGGAGTTTAAAAACACAATGGAGCACTTCCTGTATAGTGGTCCATGGGCGTATACTAGCCTATGTGCTCTCGTTCTGATTCAGCTCAAGATCATTCTAAAGCGATTCAGGAAAGGTTCATTTCTGTCCTCTGAATGGGACTTTTTTTGGTATTGATACCTGCTCAAATCTAGTATCTGGTTTTAGTATTGATTATCTGATTTTCAATACTTTTGACAACTCTAAAATGACAAAATTACCAGTGCCTGCACCTATCTCCCCTGTCAAAACACCTGCCCCCCTCGGCTGACTCACTGCCCATCGGCCGGACAAACTGGACGACAATAACAGGAGAGAGGAGGAGGAGGAAGGAGGAAGGGCAGGTTTAATGCAGCCATATTGTGCTTGTGTCTGTTATAGTTATAATCTATGACACCCGTGGATCATTGTGCTGTAATTTGGACATTTTAAATCTCAATATTCAGCCCTTTGGTTGACTTGGACTGGTTTCGTTTAAGCTCATTTGGAATTACAAAATAAACACATTTTATAATTTTACTTCATGCCTGGACTAAAGCTGCATTGCTTTTATTTTAAATGACATTTTTATAAGGCAACCTCACTTTTTAATTGCTTAGTCGTAACATAAACTCTCACCAGTCTCACCAGCGCGTCAAAACAATGATATTTACAGCTTTTTATAAAGAAATACAATTAAAATTACGCAGAATTGAGTTTTGGCCCGGCCCTGCACAATATTTTCTGTTTCTCCTGTGGCCCCATGGAAAAAATAATTGGCCACCCCTGTTCTAAAACACATTAATAAAAGAAACAAGTTGACAAGCTGACAGTGTTAGAAAACTGCAGTGTCCAGTGGAAGATGGTGTTGCAGAAAATGTCATCACAACAAAGAGTCGGCAACTTCAACTGAGAGCACGAGCAGATGCTGATGGTTTTACGACATTATAACAAAAAACAAACAGCAATTTTGAATTTCCAAGGTACAAATATTAGTTAAATCTGCTTCTCTGTTAAGAAGGATGGAAAAAATACAGTTTTCTAACCTGAAAATCGTATTTGAGCGCCACAAAAAGTAGAATAATGATGAAATGTGTAATATATCTGTAGATTAAGTGATAAACTGTAGTGGACTCAGCTTTTTTGTAAGGATTTGTCCAGTAAACCTCAAAATCTGGATCTTTCCTTTGTCAAAAATGCTTCGTGTTTATCATAATCTTTTTTTTTAAATGAACAAATAATGTAAAATATTACTGTAAATGTTTTTAAGCAGGGCTCTGATATCCCTTACATGTATCTGAGTGGTTTTCATCTTCCAAATTTCCCTTCATTTTTCAAAATTTGTGATATTCTGAAGTTAATCCCAGTTTTCCCATTGAAATCCCATTATGTTCCACTTCACTTTTGCCTCCAGCCGCCTCCATTCCGATATTTATTTGTTTACAATTTTTTGAAGGGTCTATAGCATAAAGCATAGAGCGTGAGCCTCAATACGTTTCTCTTCTTTCTATAAATAGTTCTGTAAATGTTGTATTTTCAGATAGAAAGCACTGGGCTGTGTAATTCTATGGGTGATTCGCTGTTTTTGAAGGACGCCCAGTGGGAGCTGGTGTTGCAATAAATGTCATCATAACAGAGAGTCTATAACTTCAACTGAAAACTGTAGATCACACTAGCGAGTAGCGGATTTTTTGTTTTCGTTTGTACCGAAATGGCTACGCAATGCTGCTGATTCGAAATTACCCCGAAAACATGATCCATAGCTAAAAATCCTCCAGCTGAGAGGTCCTGAAATAAGATCACAGAGATGGGTCCCTGGGTGCCCCATTTGCTGAGGACAATTTCCCTACAGGGATAATAAAAGTACTAAAAAAAAAATCACTCCGAGGAAGGAAAAGAGAGGAAGAAGTCTGTCTCCATCTCCAAATGCTCTGTTCCACCTCGTGATGTCATGAAGCGGTAGTTTTCAAGTGAACAGCCCGTTTTACCTTTAGTTCTTAGATTAGATCGGCAATTCCAGGGCTGAAATGACCCAAATGATTCTAGTGAAGGCGTATGGCATTTAAAAATACAATGGAGCACTTTGTGTGACACCACATGACATCACAAGGTGGAACAGAGTGTTTTTTTCACGTTTGAGAGAAGAACTGAGCCTAAATATTCAGGATTTGTGTGTTAAACATGTGTGACTGAAACAAAAAACAACTCCAGGTGTGTTTGCGAAGAGGAAACAACATTATAGCTTTGATCAGAAAACAACATAATATAGTCCCTTAGTCCCTTTAAACTTGTAACCTTTGGAAAATCAGACGTTTGAAATGACAGCACTTTGTTGATAACACTCTCCTGCAGTAATCATGGATGCTTTTAAGGGGGTTTTCTGCTTCGAAGTGCGTGTAATTTTCTTCCATCTACCCTATATATTCTGTAGGATCTACGTCTCGCTCACAGCTGGGGCTCAGGTTGAAATCCACTCCAGTTTGATAGACTAATGTATTTAATGACGGCGTGACGCTAATTGTGCGGCGGTTATAGCGTGAGCTGTTAGCATTAGCCCCAATACGTTTCTCTTCTTTCTGTAAACAGGTTGAATTCGATAGGTTTTCAGACAGAGGGCAGTGGCCTGTATAACGCTATGGGAGATTCACTGTTTTTGAAAGAAATATCCAACGTAAAGGTGCACTGCGTCACTTTTCCCATGGAAGGTTGTCTCTCCTGCTTGTCTCCATGGAGATGTTATTGCTTTGCCTGAATGTTCCATGGTGTGACATTAAACAAATATACTCCATCTTGCATTTATTCGATTATTACTGAAAACTATAAAACTTACTTAAAGTATTACTGAGCTAGCCCACTTCTCCACAGATCTGACCCGTGACTTGCCCTGCTAATGAGGCCCGCTTTTCTCCATGGAGATAGTTATTAAGAAATCAAATGCCATACTATGAAACATTTCAGGAAAAAAACAACAACATGGAGTCAAGCAGGTGGTGGACTCTCTACCAGAAATGTTCCGCAGTGCAGCTTTATGATCCACAAATGTTTGTCATTATTTGTCTGGGATCGGCTCCACAAATTTGAAATATTAATGTTACAGTTTAAAATCCTTTCAGCTGAAAACAATCAAGTCTTTATGGTTTAAAACGGCACAACTTTCACGAAATAATGTAAAGCTGCATTGTGTAACTTTTCTGGTGGAGGGTCCATCAAATGCTTTTCTTCATGGAGATGTTATTCCTTTGTCTGGAATGTTCCACAGTATGACATTAAACCTTTCTATCTTCATGGAGACCAAACCAGACCAAGTTACAGGTCAGATCTGTGGATAGGCGACCCCACTCACAGTCAGAATACCTGTTTTTCTAGGTATTTTTGAGCTATAAAACCACCTGTAATTGAATAAATATAAAGTAGAGCTGTTTAATGTCACACTGTGGAACATTCCAGGCAGAGCAGTGACAACCAAAAAGTTACACAGTGCAGCTTTAACTTTTGTTTACTTTTGGTCACTGAAGGGGTACTGAATAGTGTTTTTGTTTCATGTGGAGAGGCTCAGCAGGGTTGTATTTTTTTATTATAACCGTGGTATCGGAATCGGTATTGAGCCTCAAGTCCCTTCGCTAGTACTGAAATAAATTTGGAAATTTTAGTATCGCAACAACAGTAAGGCCTAAGAATTACAGAGACTTTAATCAAACAAATTAGGGTTTGAATTGTGACCTGTCCTCCAGCTCAGTGTTAAACTATAGAGAGTCTAAAATATGATGTAATGTGAATAGAACCGTTTAACCTGCATATACTGTAAATGTGCTGTACTAATATTGTGCACTCTGCCCCCTACAGGCCTGGTGTGGATCGTCTCTGTGATTGTGGGGTCGCCCATGTTGTTTGTGCAGCAGCTGGAGGTGAGTGGAGATTTTCTTTTATTATAATACACATTCTAATGAACAGTAACAGTACAGACCGTGGAAAAGGCTGTACATACCACCAAACATTTGAACACAAGGATCGATGTGGCACCACCCTGTGCTTTAAAGTCCAGGGACGTGATCAATAATGTATAAAACATTCTATCCTAAAGGCTGCAGCTTCTGGGACTAGAAAAAATATATAAATAATAAATATATTTAAAGCAATGTTTGTTTTGACTAGCAAAAATCAGTTTGGTCAACAAAACAGCATGCTAATAAATTCAAATAAATCTACAGTACATTTAGCTGATACAAAATGTTATTTGTTTTTCTTGCATGCGATTTTAAACATTATTTGAAGGTGCTTTATTACAAACACAGCTGAACCTGTGTTATCAGAGCTTTAATCTTTAGATAGAGACACATACTGTAAGTTTGTCTCATTCTCAGTTTATGGACAGGCTCATGTGAAGCTCAGAACCTCCAGAATTCCCTCCCTGAGCTGCAGAGGCTGCACTAGCACTGTAAGATGGATTGTGTGAAAGCCAAATGAACCAAAACAAACATAATAACACTGGCAGACATACTTCAACCTGTTTTGACAAAAATATAGACTCTTTAGTTTGTGAAAAATGTTAGAATTTGGGTTAAAGTCTCAGATCAGAGACATTTTCGGTTTAAACCAACTGGATTTCAGATTTGAAACTGTCAACACAAATAAGAGAGTCATGTGAGGCTCATTCTGCGTTCTGATTGGACCAAATTATAACATAAACAACTTGGGCATCATGTTCAGTGTTTTTGTAATTGACAATAAATTACAGTTATCAGTAAAACCTATATTTTTAAAGTGTATCCTAATCAGTGATCCTCCTGTTGTATGATTTGATTTGATTTGATTTGATTTCATTTCATTTCATTTCATTTCATTTCGTTTGTTGAAATGCTATCTTTTGGCCAAGACTCCTTTGGTTTTTAATCTCAGTGGGATTTTCCTGGTCAAATAAAGGTTAACTAAAAAAATAAATATAAATATATGTGGAACTGTTTGTGAAATTTCAACCAAAAATATGCAATAAAAATAAATCTTTGTTTGTTAAAGTTGCATTGTGTAACTTTTCTGGTGGAGGATCCGTCAAATGTTTTTCTCCATGGAAATGTTATTGCTTTGTCTGGAATGTTCCACAGTATGGCATTAAACCTTTCTATCTTCATGGAGACTAAACCAGACCAAGTTACAGGTCAGATCTGTGGAGAGGCGACCCCGCTCACAGTCAGAATGCCTGTTTTTCTAGGTACAGCTGTTTAATGCCATATTGTGGAACATTCCAGACAAACAATTACGCCGCCATGGAGAAAAGTATTTGATGACACCTCCCCCAGAAAAGTTACACAATGCGCCTTTAAATAGTCACTAAACATGTCCCTTTCTGTGCGTTTTAGGTGAAGTATGATTTCCTGTACGACCATTACCACGTGTGCTGTCAGGAGAGTTGGCGCTCGCTGACGCACCGACAGGCTTACACCACCTTCATCATGGTGGCGCTGTTCCTCCTGCCTCTGCTCACGATGCTGTTTCTTTACACGAGAATCGGGATCGAGCTCTGGATTCACAAACGCGTCGGCGACTCTTCCGTCCTCAACACCATGAACCTGCGAGAGATCAACAAGATTTCAGGGTAAGAATCCAGTCCGTGAGAAGAACAGAAAAGACTGGATGTAGACCATAGGCTTGTGTAAAGAAGTGGACTAAGGGAGTGTTCAGCTCCAGTCAAATGCTGCTTCCTCAGTTCTGAGGAAGCAGCTTGGATGAGCTGCGAAACGTATTCAACCAAATAAACTATGTCCAGTTGACAAATTAAATTTTCTCCTTTTTTGCCATGGATTCTACCTGGACGACTGAGGGATTTTACATACATATAGAGACTCATTTACATTAGAAAAGAAGCCCACTATTCTTCAACCTTCTGTACTCAGAAATTCTCTATAGGTTGAGCTGAAATTATGACACTTGCGATTTCCAAGAACTGTACAGGAGAGTGAGAGTATGTTTGTATTATTCTGTGTCTTATTCAAATCTTAATCAGCCTGTTTTGTTCTATAGGTCCTATATTAAGCAAAATTGACTTTTGTGAGCTTTAAACTATATTACAATGTTGTTTCCTCCACAAAAACAGACCTGGGGTTGTGTTTTGTTTCATTCACACATTTGAGTAACACTTTATTATTAGTAAGTTAGTTAGTAGGAAACAACATTAGAACATAAATAGAGAAAATAGAGAAAATAGCGTAATATTGGCCCTTTAAAATAACACTAAACTCTGTGAATCCACCTCGATGTGAACCCAGCTCCTCTATTGAAAACTGCACCAGAGTTGTATTGATTTTTACTTTGTGACCTGAAGAAAAGCTACCCGGACTTAAAAGGATAGTTCAGATTGATTTAAAAATAAATAAATAAAAAAATAAAGTAGAGATCATAGACTTTTAGTGGTGCAAAGCTGCTGACAGAAATGGTTTTGAAAGAAACACGGCTCTTTGGAAACATTTAATTATAACAAAATTTTTCTGGCTTAAAGGTGTACTGTGTAACTTTTCTCTGCTACCATGGAGATGTTACTGGTTTACCTAGAATGATCCACAGTATGGCATTAAACATATATTTTGCATCTATTTATGTATTTACTTACAGATGTTTAATTGCAGATTGAAAAATTGCATTGCCTATGTGGGTGCGGTCACCTCTCCACGGATCTGACCTGTAACTTGGCTTGGTTGCGTCACCTATTTGTCTGGAGACTCGTGCGTTTAATGCCATACTGTGCAACATCCAAGCCGCTGAAGGATCTTCTCTTCTCCAAAAAATGCCTTTAAAAACATACATTCTTACTGTGAGTGAGCTTGCCTCTCCAGAGATCTGACCTGTAACTTGGCCTGATTGACTTGATGGAGATAAATAGGTTTAATGTCATACTGCCTATGCCTCTGCCTATGGTCATGAGCTTTGGGTAATGACTGAAAGGACAAGATCGCAGATACAAGCGGCCGAAATGAGTTTCCTCCACAGAGTGACTGGGCGCTCCCTGAGAGATAGGGTGAGGAGCTTGGAGTAGAGTTGCTGCTCCTCTACGTTGAGAGAAGCCAGCTGAGGTGGCTCGAGCATCTGTTCTGGATGCCTGGAGAGGTGTTCCGGGCACGTCCCACCGGGAGGAGGCCTCGGGGACGACCCATGACACGCTGGTGGGACTGTGTCTCTCGGCTGGCCTGGGAACGCCTCAGGGTCCCAGTGAAGGAGCTGGAGGAAGTGTCTGGGATGAAGGAAGTCTAAGAGTCCCTGCTCAGACTGCTGCCTCCGCGACCCGTCCCCAGATAAAGCGGAAGAAAATGAATGGATTTTCTTGTCTAACATAGAGTCGTCAAAAGTATTGAAAATCAGATACTAATCGATACTAAAGTTAATAGTGAAGCAACTTTAAGACTAGTGTACGCCCATGGAGCACTACGGAACCTGGACCACTGAGGGATTACACAGATATAAGACCACATGTAAAAGAAAATACTACGATTTAATGTTGAAAATCCCATTCTATTGTCTAAAGAAAGAGTGTTTTAATTATCATTGTGGTATCAAAATCTGTAATGAGTATCCAGTCCATTCAGAGTTTGAAATTTGAGTATCGTGACAACACTCTTCAGAAGTTAAAGTTATAAAAGTTTGAATACCAATGCTATGGCGTCCAAAGTATTTAAAAAGTCTGATTAAAGCTATTTCTGCAGTTCTTTTTGTGGTATTTGCTTGTTATCTTGAGTTAGCGTGAATGTGCGTTTTGTTTTGACAGGAAGAAGAAGAGAGCGGTTAAAATGATGATCACTATAGTCCTTCTGTTCACTGTGTGCTGGGCTCCTTTCCACACCGTGCACATGCTCTTTGAATACAGTAAGTTCAAGTCATCTGTCTGTCAAAGTCACTGTCTGTCTCTTTCTTTCTTTCTATCTATCTTTCTATCTCTTTCCCTACAGTAAGTTCAAGTATACAGCCATCTATCTATCAAAGTAACTGTCTGTCTCTTTCTTTCTATCTCTCCCTCCCTACAGTAAGTTCAGTCTACTCTCTCTACATCTGTCTCTCTATACATGTATCTATTCATATTTTTATCGCTCTCTCTTTATCTTTTTCTCTAGCATCCACCTATCAAAGTAACTGTCTATGTCTCTTTCTATCTATCTATCTATCTATCTATCTATCTATCTATCTATCTATCTATCTATCTCTCTATCTATCTATCTATCTATTTATCTCCTACAGTAAGTTCAAACTCACATCTTTCCATCTCTTTCAAGCAAATGTCTTTTTCTCTCCATCAGTCTGTCCATCGCTCTGTCTCTCTACCTCTTCATCTATCCATCTAAGTCTCTCTTTCTCTCCCCCTCTCTTTCTGCCTGTCCAATCTACATAACTCCCTCTCTCTTTTCTATTCTATCAGTCACACTCATTCAATCTTTCTGTCCATCTCTCTGTCGATCAAATATCAACCCAAGTAACTATCTCTCTCCAGTTATCCACCTCCTATTACCTCTCTTTTTCACCCCCTCTCCCTCCCTCTTTCTCTCTCATCTATCTGTTTCTCTAACCCATCTTCAACTCTCAGAACATTTTCTTATTTCTTCCAAGGACAGTGTTGTTTTCCTTTCCTTCACTGATTCATCAAAACAGTTCTTTTTGCCATTGAAGTGACGTCAGTGCTAATTGAGAATCATTATATCAGAGTTGTATAGAGACGTGTCATGGACCAACTTCTCACACTGGAACAAACTGTCCCATATAAGATTAAATACAAACGCTGTGTTGTAAAAATCAATTCAAAACTACACAATGTCAATGTCAGTTCAGGTAAAGCTGCATTGTGTAACTTTTCTGGTGAAGGTCCGTCAAATGCTTCTTTTCTCCTGAGAGATGTTATTGCTTTGTCTGGAATGTTTCACAGTATGGTATTAAACCTTTCTGTCTTCATGGAAACCAAACCGGACCAAGTTGCAGGTCAGATCTGTGGAAAGGCGACCCCGCTCACAGTCAGAATGTCTGTTTTTATACGTATTTTTGAGCTATAAAACCACCTGTAATTGAGTAAATGTAAAGTAGAGCTGTTTAATGGCATACTGTGGAACATTCCAGACAGAGCAATGACATATCCATGGAAACAAGCAGGTGATGGACCCCCAACCAAAAAGTTACACAGCACACCTTTAAATAGTGCTTTTAATTGTAGTATTTAAAGGTCCTATATTATACAAAACTGACTCGTGAGCTTTAAGTCATGTTATAATGTTACCTAAGCAAAAACAAACCTGGAGTTGTGTTTTGTTTCATTCACACATTTGAGTAACACTTTATTATTTGTCTGTCTACTTCTCCAAAGCTCAAAATGCTCTGTTCCACCTTGTGATGTCATGAAGCGGTAGTTTTCAAGTTAACAGCTGCCTTTAATTTAGTAGAGATTGCCAATTCCATGGCTGAAATCATCCAAATGATTCTAGTGAAGGAGTATGGAGTTTAAAAACACAGTGGAGCACTTCCTGTATTACCACATGACATCACAAGGTGGAACAGAGTGTTTTCTGTTTGAGAGACGAACCTAAATATGCAGGATTTGTGCCTTAAACATGTGTGATTGAAACGTACTCCAGGTCTGTTTGTGATGAGGAAAAAACATTATAACATAGATCAGAAAACAGCGTAATATGAGCCCTTTAATTGTTTATAATTTTTTTCTTCTTTTTTCTCTCAGATGACCTGGAGAACAAATACGACGGAGTAACTGTGAACATGATCGTAGCTGTCGTCCAGGCAATCGGCTTTTTTAACAGCTTCAACAACCCCATCGTGTACGCATTTATGAACGAAAACTTCAAAAAGAGCTGCGTCTCCACCCTGTCCCACTGTCTCCGCAAACCCGGCCACCACCAGCAGGGCGGCGCCGTGGTGGTGCCCAAACTCACCGTCCAGTTCATCAAACCACAAAGCAGAGAAGCGTTCATCGAATCGGCGAGCACTTCCAAGCAAAACTCGAATGACAACAATCCCCTAATATTGTCGCAAGGGGAGAGCTCCAAGAGGATTCTGGAAGAAAAGATCAATACGATACAAACGGAGCTACCGGCGAATAGTTCCTCATTGGTCAAATGAATGAAAGAAAGCTAAACATGCCTTGGTTTCTCTTTTGTTTGACTGTAAAGCTCTTGTTTCAGCTGTACTGGGAATGACGCAAGTACGGTGGCTGCCAAAGTCCATTTTACACATATGCTAACTTATACAAACAGAGCTACTGGCGAATAGTTCATCTTTGGTCAAATGAATGAACAAAAACAAGGGTTGTAAAAGTACGGTGGCTGTGAAAGTCCAATTTACAAATATGCCAACTGTTAGCTTGGTGAAACTTCTAAAGATTGGTCTGGTCTATCCGATATGGCGGTCGCAAAAGGACAATTTGACTTTAAACAAGAGTCGATCTGCTTTGGTTGGACTACAGACCGACGTGTACCAAGAATGACTGAAGTACGGTGGCTCTGAAAGTCCACTTTACAAAAACGCCAACTGTTCGCTTGGTCAACAGTAGCATAGGATTGTTATGGACTAGGCAATCAAATTCTTGGTTGGCTACAGATTCCAACCTGTTCATGAAGACAACACAAGTATGGTGGCCACAAAAGGACACTTTATTTGACAATTTCTGCGGTCTCCTTTTAGTTGGACTGCAAACCTTTGTGGACCAAGAATGATTCAAGTACGGTGGCTCTGAAGGTTCATTTTACTAAGTTATTTTTACATTTTCACTGTTCGCTGTTGGCTACTCATTCCAACCAAGTTTGCGAAGAAGCACAGAGGTATGGTGGCTGGAAAAGGACAATTTATTTGACCATTTCTGTGGCCAAATGAAAGAAACAAAAGTACGGTGGCTGGGAAAGTCCATGTTACGAACCAATTTCTCAGAATTGGTCAAAATATATAGCTAGGATTGGTGCGATTTAACCAACCGGTCAATCTTGTGAAATTATGGATAAAACCGTAATTATTCAAACAAATACAACATGCATACATACTGAAGTGTCTTGCCCAGTGACACAGCAACAGTGTTAATAGTAGGAGCTGAGATTGAACTGGCAACTTTCTGGTCACTCCCATGTTAAGCAACCAGCTAATATTGTGAGATCTTTGCTCCAACCAACCAGCTGCACTGTAAAGGTTCTAGATCATGGAAGAAATGAAGTACGGTGGCTGCAAAAGGACAATTTACTTTCTAATTTTTAGGTCAAATGAATGAGCCAAGAATTGAAATCAGTTATAGTCCAATTCTGAACTTCTTGGCAACTGAACTCAAGTTAAGTTAAGTAGTGCAAGTTAAGTAGAATTCTTACATTGGACCATAAATACGAAATGGGGAAAAAGCAATGAAGTACGGTGGCTGCTAAAGGACAATTTTACTAACTACCAGCATCCTTTTTTCTTCTTCGAAATCAAATAAATTCCAACAGCGGCGACTTGGTGGGCTGCACCTCATCTTGGCTATGGACTTTTTTTTAGCAGTCAATGAAGGATGAGCTTTGAAATACAGTGGCTGCAAAGGGACATTTTCAGAACTGATTGCAAATCGCTTTTTTTTTTTTTTTTTTTGGTTAAATCATTGAAGCTACATTCACTGATATTAATCTGATTCTTGTTTTTGTAGCTAAAATGGCGATTCTATTTTATAATCTAGTTTTTAAACAGCATCTAATTATCTTGGTGGTAAAAGAGAATGGTACTACTACTACTACTAACCTTACTACTACTACTGCCACTACTGTTGCTACTACTACTACTATTACTACTGTTGCAACTACTACTACTACTACTACTACTACTACTACTACTACATCACCCATAGCAATTGGCTCAATGCAGTTATCGGAGCGAATTTGGAGTCAGGTCCAAATTAGGAATAGAGATTTATTTACGGACAAAATAGTGAAATAAAAACATTTTAAGACCAAAATGACAAGGATCACTGCAGCAGTCACAGAGAGAGGGGCCACAATATTCCAATGGAAAGTCAATCAGAGCCAGAGTCGATGGAGCTGGAAGCACGCCCATGAACACTTCCTATTTGGAACGCGGCGGCTAGTGGGTTAGCTCTGTCCATTTATATAAACAGTCTATGGAATAAACTAGATGTATTTTAGTTCACAATGTAAGAAAAGCATTGAAGTACGGTGGCTGTGAAGGGCCAGTTTATACTGTCACAACTGTCAAGCTGTCAGAGGATTATGTCTAATTAATTCAAGTATAGACCAACATATTATCAGCTTAAATTGTCCTAGCAACCAGCAAACACAGCATACTAAGCCAGGGCGGGTGACGTGTCTTGCCCAAGGACACAACAACAGTGTACAATGATAGAATCTGTGATTGAGCCGCCGATATTTACTTTTTTAAGGTTAATAGCTCTGTAATTACTGGGCCTGGCTACATGAAAGAGACCGTCACAAAGTTCAAAGTCTTCTCTAATAGCAAAAATGAAAGGATATTCAAAAAGGCGAAAATATTTTTTACACAATAGCTTCAAACTGTGGTCGCATTATTAAATCACAAAGGTGTAAATTTGTCAGATGCAAAGACTTTGAGCCAAAAGAAATAATATGGCAGTTCTTAAAGGTCCTATATTACGCCAAATTGACTCTTGTGAGCTTTAAAATGTGTTATAATGTTGTTACCTCCGAAAAAACAGCTAAAAAACAGACCTGGAGTTGTGTTTTGTTTCATTCTCACATTTGCGTAACTGTTATTATTAGTCTGTCTACATCTCCAAAGCTCAAAATGCTCCGTTCCACCTTGTGATGTCACGAAGCGGTAATGTTCAAAAGAGAGCTGGGGCTGAAATCATCCAAATGATTCTAGTGAAGGTGTGTGAGGTTTAAAAACGCAGTGGAGCTCTTCCTGTATTACCAGATGACATCATGAGGTGGAACGGAGTGTTTTCCGTTTGGGAGAAGAGCTCAGCCTAAATTTGTGAGTTTGTGCGTTAAACATGTGAATGAAACAAAACACAACTCCAAATGTGTTTGTGATGAGGAAACAACATTAGAACAGAGCAGAAAATAGCAAAATATGGGCCCTTTAACAAAAAAATAAAATAAAAAACTTAAAAAAAAAAAAAAAAAAAAGATAAGATGGATTTTCTGTTGGGCTAGAGTTATACAGAGCCTTGTCCTACATTCTGAAATTACATCATATTCTAGACAGCAACTTACACAAGCCTCGAGTTACCAAAGGAAGTATTATCTTCAAAAGTTCACGCTATCCAGTTATATATAGTAAGAAGAACTATAAAACTACTACTCGCAGTACACTGGAAGTACTCAGATAGGAAAAGGCTGTTTTGGTTTGTGAAGCTAGAAAAACATTTTATTCTTAAACGAAAATAAATGTAGTTTGATTCAGACGAGCGGTCACAAGAAACTATGAATAATATTACCAAGGAAAATCAGAGCAGGGAGTATTTTAAGAACACAAAATCTGAAAAGTATATACTACTGCTATTACTACTACTACTACTACTACTACTACTACTGCTACTGCTACAGAAATGCATATTATTACTGTACCCCCAAGTAGAATGCACAAACTCTGTCAGTAAACACAATTTAAATTAATTGAAAAAGTAAATCTCAACAAGACGGCTCCTGCTGCAAAGGATTTCACAGTGTATTAAAAACTATAAATTATAATAACGGCTGTAAATGTGAAATCTTCTCTGTAGAAAACAAATATCAGTGTTTCTATGGAAATTCCTTTAAATAAATCACACATTTTTGTAGCTACAAGCAGCTGTTTCTATATGGTTCTCATCTGGTTCTAATATTGTCATGACACATACATTTTTTTCTATACGGTTCTCACTTAACAAAACTTTTAAACTTAAAACTTAATTCATAATCAGGAAATCAAACATAACCTCGTATCGCTCACAGTCCCCTGCAAAAACTAACTGCTGTTTCAATCCATTTTGCCTTTTTTTCTTGAGTTTTCAGACGATCTTTAAACTTTTTTTGGTTTTCGCCAACGTGGGCACTGTGTCACCATGGTAACCGATGAACACCCCTAGTATGACGTCACTGCTAAATGTCAATAAGATAAGGACGGGAAATTATTGTGTTTCTGTGTCTGTTATTGTTTATTTTATCTTTTAGAATCTAGTAACAGAATATTACGTCTTCAGCGCATTTCTGGTCCTGTATTTTAACCCAATTTACTCTTTCCTTTATATTTCTCGCACTGAAGGATAAAGGATTACACCGGGAGAGACTGTAATTTTGTTTTATACAGATTTTTTTTTTTAAATACTGTACTCTTAAATGTGAAATGTAAAATGTGAAAGTTCTTGTTCCATATCTCGATCTATAGCGTCTGTTTCTTTCTTTACCTACCTCAGGAGCTGCGCAGTCCTCCCCCAATGGAAACAAAACATCTGTCACAGTAGACGGTTGGGTCAGGAAGGGCATCTGGTTTAAACACAAATCATGTAAACAAACTATTAATTACACTCACTCGTAAATATGAACTGTTAATGCACTTATATTACGCCTAGGATGGCTACAGGCAGCTGTTTGTATATGGTTCTCATCCAGCTACATACTTCACTGAAAAAGGACCTTGGTAGTTGCTTCTATATGGTTCTCACTCAACAAAATTTGTTTAAAACCAAAGTTCATTAAAAAAGTTTCAGACTTATTAAGAAATTAAATGGTTATAAAGAGTTGGGGTTAGAGTATTGTAGTTATTAAGTATGAATTATTCTTAATAGACTATTTGTTCATTATGAAATAAAGGTGCACTGTGTAACTTTTCGGTTGGGGGTCTGTCACCTTCTTGTTTCTATGGATATGTCATTGCTCTGCCTGGAATGTTCCACAGTGTGACATTAAACAGCTCTACATTTATTCAATTAAAGGTGGTTTTAGAGCTCAAAAATACTTAGAAAAACAGGCATTCTGACTGAGCGGGGTCGCCTCTCCACAGAGCTGACCTGTAACTCGGTCTGGTTTGGTCTCCATGAAGATAGAAAGGTTAAAATGCCGTACTGTGAAACATTCCAGACAAAGCAGTAACATCTCCATGGAGAAAAGCGTTTGACGCACGTTCCAGTAGAAAAGTTACACAAAACACCTTAAAGTCTTTGTTAAGGTTATTATTACGTGTAACATTTACCTAGAAACTCAAAGGTGCTGTACTTGATTTTTACCGTCTTAAAACGCAAAAAACAAAACTAGTTCACTTAAAACAGTTTGCAGTGGTCCAAACTTATTCCTCACTTACCTTTTTGCATTCTGAGCATTCTAATTATTCACAGTGATGAGTTTATAAGCGCTTTTTACAACTTTCAGACACCAGAGGAGTTTTGCCATCACTGTAAAGCTAACAGCAACTAGCATAGTAACAGTGCACTTCCTGATTCATGTGATAAAGAGCTGCTCAAGATCTGTTTATACAATGTACAGGGGTAATACAAATTTTGCTCAAATACAAGGGAAAAATCAGGTATTGGCCTTAAAAATACAATGCATTAACAAAAATACTGAACCTCATGAGCGCCAACTAGTGGAGCTGACGATTGTAAACATTTCCTGTCAGTGTTGTTCATTTCTTCGTCTGAAATGTTCCACAGTAGGGCGTTAAACGTATCTCCGTTGCATTTGTTCAATTTCAGGTGTTTTATAGCTCAAAAATACCATAAAAAACATGAATTCTTACTATGTGCAGGCTCACTTCTCCATAGATCTGACCATTAACCTGTCTCCATTGTGATTACCAAGTTGTTTTTGCCATACTGTGGAATAATAATAAGGTAAAACAGTAATATATCCATGGAGACAGCAGAAAAGTTACCAAAAGTTACAACAATCTACCTTTAATTTAAATTTTTCAACATTTTTCATGTTTTTTTAATCATATATTTTCAGTGCATATGAAATGGACAACAATGGAAGCACCAAGAGAGCCACTAAACCAGTCAAATATTGTACAGTTTTTCTGGAGATATATTTTGGACACGTCTTTACAAAAACATGTAAAAAGTTGTAATTTTTAATGTCAGCTGTTGATTGTAAATGAGCCTGTTTTTCTATTGAATGTAAATGTACTTTGTCTTGTGTTGCATTTTGCTCAGTGTCAATGTTGATTTTGAAACGGAAAATACGGGTTTTGAACAGGTTTTAGCACAATTTCTGAAGCGTTTGTGGATTTTTTCAGCTCTGAATGTTATTTTGTGGTACAGTGTCGTCCGAAAGCTGTAAATTCTACTTCAGTCTTTTCGATGCAGTGTGAAATGATTTGCAATTATGAATTCTTTGTATTTCCTTTTGGGCATTGTGTTGATTTTCATGCACTTTTGTTGACTGTTCTGATGCTGCTTCATTAAATCAGACCTCAAACTGTATTGTGTGTTCTTTTTGTTCAGTAGTGAATGAAGTACTTGATTTGGCTACTTAAGTAACAGTACAGACAGGGCAGTGGAATTGACGATGGTGAACACTTTCTGTCTAGAAGGGGGGACAAAGGGGTTTGTTGTCCCGGATCCCAGGGTTTTGGGGCCCAGAATTGGATCCTCTTCCTATTAATTTATATTAGAGGGGGGCCCCAAGTTTTTTTTTTTTAATTTTACCTAGGTACCAAGGTAGCAGCAACACAATCAATATATCCATCCATCCATCTTCTTCCGCTTATCTGGGGCAGGGTCGCTATGCAACAGTCTAAGCAGGGACTCCCAGACTTCCTTCACCCCGGACACTTCCTCCAGCTCCTCCGGGGGGACCCCAAGGCGTCCCCAGGTCAGCCGAGAGACATAGTCCCTCCAGCGTGTCCTGGGTTTTCCCCCAGGCCTCCTCCCAGTGGGACATTCCTGGAACACCTCCGGAGGCGACCAGAAGGCATCTAGAACAGATGACTGAGCCACCTCAACTGCTCCTCTCGACGTGGAGGAGCAGCGGCTCTACTCCGAGTTCCTCCCGGAGTCTACTTAAGTAAAAGTATTAAAGTACCCAAGTTCTACCAGAGTCATCTCCAGTGTCCTCTTCAACGCTGTGATCTGCTGGGGAGGAAGCCTGGCCGCTGTGTGGTTGAATAAGCACTGAAAAGCCTGGATATCTGGGAGCCAAATCCAGAACCTTCCTCCTAGAATGTTCCACAGTACGGCATTAACAGTTACCTACCTCTATGGAGACAAGTACCATAAGTTACAAGTCAGATCTGTACATGAACTCACAGTAAGAATGCGCATTTTTTCATTTAGCTATATTAAAAAAAAACATACCAACCTAGAATGTTCCACAGTATGGCATTAAGAGTGATCTTCATGAAGACAAGTTTGGCAAGTAACAAGTCAGATCTGTACGCAAACTCACAGTAAAAATGCACATTTTTTGCAATAAAATTAAAAGGTTTTTCCACAATATCACAAAGTTGTTTCTGTCTAAAAATAGTCAGTAAATTAGTCACAAAACTTTAAACTTCTGGCCAGCTCAGACTTTTGTAGATGGCAGTAGAGGTGAAGCAGCAGAACGGGGCCGCTCGTGTGTGAAATTGTATAGAGCTAAATGTACATAATCAGCTCCAGTCTGTATCTCATCTGCTCTGGGATCATCACAGCCCACACACAGCACTGTAAACACGCTCCACATGCCCTCGACACTGGAGCGGACTCTGAATCTCCACAAAGAACTCCAAAAACACACGTACTGATACTTCGCAGCTGGTGTCATCCACATTCCCTGCTCTGTTACTTAAGTTTGTTTTAATCTGAGTTTTGTTTTAACTGAATCTGACCATGAAGATTGAGTTTGAACTACAGAAGGTGAGTTGATTTTTGATAGCTTTAGTCAACAGTTTTATCGAGAGGATCTGGCTGCAGACGTATGAAAGTGGAGCTCCACTCTAGACCGGAAACACCTGACAAGTACATATTTCTCGAACTGATAAATGTTTGTTTTTTTTTAAGATAAACCAAACATAACACACTTGAAGAATGAAAGCTTTTTGCTTCTGCTCATTGGGCCTAACTGAGAGAAAAGAGGATGTTTTTTTTATGTTCTTTTTGAATAAGTTTAATTTATTCCTTTAGAGCTTTGAAATTGCCTCTTTTATACGTGAATGTTTTTATTCACTGTTTTTTTTATGCATTTATTTTATTTTCACGAGCTGTTTTATAAGGTGCTGTTTTTGTTTCTGAAAATCTGCAATTAAAAAAAAAAAAAAAGTCTTGTTTTTTCAGTCAGTCACTTTCATCTTTTTGTTGAAAACACCTGAACAGGACCATTGACACTTGAATTTATCACAGATTTAACTCCTGCAACGTGTTGTTTAATGTGTTGTTTAACAGGCTATCTTAAATATGTGTGTGCATTGTGTCTCCATGGTAACCGCTGAACATCCCACCATAGACATACAAGCAGAGCAGCCCCAGCATGATGTCACTGCAAAGTATCAATAATTCCTACATATAACAATTGTATTGGGGGGCGCTGTGGGGCCGCTGAACAAGATGGCAGCCTAACGTGAGTTCTCCTCAACAACTCTGCTAAAAGTTATAAAATCCTGGTAACTGACGCTCTCCACCACATCCACGATATGTCTAAACAAACAACGATTAAAGATTGTGACATTAGTTCCAGGTCACGCAGTGCTCATAAGCCCAAAACTAGTTCTACACCGAATGTGCTAGCTGACAATGCTACAAAAACCATGGCTGATTCACAGAGCGAGCTAGCTGCTGTGTTGAGTGAGCTGCAGGCAATGCGCACCAAAATCAACTCGATTGACACGAAAATAGACACTATTGATAGCTTTGGTGGCAAGCTGGATAAACTGGACGAACGTATAACTGAGGTGAACAAGTCCGTCATTGCGGTGAAGGGAAGTTTTGCCGCTCTTAAGCAGGACATTTCTACCAATACTACGCGGCTCACGGAGGCTGAAAGCCGCATTGGAACTGCCGAAGACAGTTTGGAAAGTGTGAAAACCGAGCTTGCTGCTGCCACAAAGCGGATTGCTTATTTGGAGTCAAAGACAGTGGATTTGGAAAACCGCGGGCGAAGAAAGAACCTAAGACTCGTGGGGCTTCCGGAGGGTGCTGAAGGTACCCAGCCTATGATTGACTACATCCAGCATATGATGCCGCTGTGGTTGGGTCTCGACGCTGGCACCAAGTATACCCTGGAAAGAGCGCACCGCACTTTGGGAAATCCAAGACCGGATCAAAACAGAGTGGTGCTCGTCCGTTTCCTGCGCTTCCAAGACCGTGAGTTTATTTTTCGCACAGCCAAACGCCGCACTATCACTCACGAGGGCCACAAGATCTTCTTTGCGCAGGACTTCTCAGCAGAAACCATGAAGGCGAGGAGCCCATTCAACGCAGTGAAGAAGAAATTCATTGAAGCTGGATCTTTCCGGGGATTCCAGGTACACCCTTGCAAGATGAGGATTCTTCACAACGGGAGAATAGTCCTCTTTTCTACACCAGAGGAGGCAGAGGACTTTTTGTTAAACTAACTTGTTTTACGTGACCATGGAGCACAGGTAACTTCAGTAGACTTAATGTGGACAATAGAAGGGGTGCATATTACTAGAATTTCAGTTACATATATTAACATATAGACGTGTATACAGTACACCTAAGGCTCTCTTTATTATTATTATTATAATTATTATTATTTTTAAGCAGATTTTTGTTATCTGAATTTACATTATCAGAGTTAGTGGTCATTTTATGTTAAGCACCTATCTTTAGACTGAAGTATTGAAAGAGTGTCATGTATACTATGCTTTACATCTCAATAGACTGGGATAAAGTTATTTTCAGGTAACAGTTGTTATGATGCAGGGTTGGGGGTGACCACGTGGGAAGCCTGAGAGAGGTGTCTGCACAGTTTAGTCACTCCTCATTTCTTTTTTGTGGATTGACACTTGCCCTTACATTGTTCAAGTTAAGTAAGGGAAGGGAGTTGGGATTCAAGGGGAGTTTTATATATTTTTATTTTAGTTTTATTTTTGCATATTTTATTACTTTTGTTTGTTTATTTCTTGTCACACTCATTATGGATACCTTATTTCATTTAAAACTATGGAAAGCTCAAACTTGTCTGATTTAAGAATTACAAGCTGGAATGTCAGGGGACTCAACAAATTGTCAAAATTGAAGCAAGTTATGAACAGGCTTAAAAGTCTACAGTCTAAGATAGTATTTCTCCAGGAAACGCATATTACGATCTCTGAAATTAAACATGTGCGGCGTAGATGGCCAGGTCAGATTATACATGCAACTTATAATAACTACGCTCGAGGGGTCTTAATCCTTATCCACAAATCGATTCCTTTCCATCTTACTAAAACTATTCAGGATCCTCAAGGTAGATTTGTTATTGCTCAGGGCAAGGTGATCTCTCTGGCATTGAATCTGGCTTGTGTTTATGGGCCTAATGAGGACAATCCCAAGTTTTTTGAGGATTTTTTCTTAACCCTGTCCTCATTACATGGTCTAAACATTATTGGTGGGGATTTCAATTGTACTTTGAACCCCCTGTTAGATCGTTCCACTAAATCTGATCCCCATAAAAAACAATGTAGAAAAACAATAATGCAATACATGGCAGATTTAAATTTGACAGAAATTTGGAGAAAACTTAATCCAAATAAAATAGAGTACTCATGTTACTCAGGTATACACAAGTCCAGATCTCGCATTGACTATTTCTTAGTGTCACAAGAACTGGTGTCAAAAGTTACAAATTGCTGGTATGATTGTATAGTTATTAGCGACCACTCCCCTATTTCAATGTCTGTACTTGTGGACAAGTTGACACGGCCTCCTCTTATCTGGCATATGCAAGTAAGATGGCTTCAAAACCCAGAATTTGTCAAATACATAGAAAACAAGATCAACTTTTATTTTGAGACGAATACTGACCAAACAAACGCATCCATACGATGGGAGGCATTTAAAGCATATATCCGAGGGCAAATTATAAGCTTTACAAGTTCTAAAAACAAAAAACAAAGAGAAAAAATGACTAGATTAGAGAAACAAATAAAAGCATTAGAAATAGGTATAAATAAGAGAGATGACTCTGGAAAACAAAAACGCTTACTCATTCTAAGAACAGAATACAATAAATTAGCAGCAGATAAAGCAGCAAAAAGTTTACTGTGGTTGAACCAGTCCTTTTATGACCAGGGTGAAAAGGCTGGTAAATTACTAGCATGGAGAATTAAAAAAACTGAATCTGAAAGGGCTATCAATGGCATATCCTTACAATCAGGAGATATCACAAATGATCCACAAGATATTAACAATGCGTTTAAAGAATTCTACCAATCATTGTACAAATCAGAATGCCCCCCTGCCCCTACTGATAGAGATGCTTTTCTTAATCATCTTGAGTTTAAGACTATTGCAGAAGAAGCTAAGCAGGATCTGGATAGTGACATTACTGTCCAAGAGCTATTACAAGCCATTAAAAGTATTAATTCGGGTAAGGCTCCGGGTCCAGATGGCCTGCCTATAGAGTTTTACAAAACTTTTCATAATCAACTGGTAACTCCACTTCTGAATATGTTTGTAGAATCATTAAATACTGGTATCCTACCTCCAACTTTAAGACTAGCTACAATAACCCTAATTTTAAAACCCAACAAAAAACCTACTGATTGCTCTTCGTACAGGCCTATTAGCCTCATGGGGGTTGACACAAAAATATTGTGTAAAGTTCTTGCCAAAAGATTAGACCCACATATTCCCCATTTGGTGCATAATGACCAGAATGGGTTTGTACAAAATCGTCAAGGGTTTCATAACATTAGAAGAGTCCTAAATATAATTTATTGTACAAATAACACAAGGGATGCAGCACTCTTGTCTCTGGATGCAAGACAGGCATTTGATAGGATCGAGTGGCCTTACTTGTTTAATGTGTTACCGAAATATGGACTTGGGATAAAATTTCTAAAATGGATCAAATTATTATACACCAGTCCCACAGCTTGTGTTAAGACAAATAACAATTTATCAAGCCAGATAACATTAGAAAGATCGACTAGACAGGGATGTCCTCTTTCCCCGTTACTGTTCATTTTAGCCATCGAACCCCTAGCTATGTCTATTAGAACTGAAGCAAATCTTTCAGGAATAAGTGTCGGAGGCTATGAACATAGAGTATCATTATATGCCGATGACGTGATTCTCTTTTTGTCAAATTTGTCAGTTAGTATTCCAACAATTCTACAATTAATTGATAAATTTGGTCAGTTCTCTGGATACACTATTAACAATTCAAAATCCTCCATACTTTTTTTAAACAAAGAAGAAAGGATCCAGCCAGTCATACACACTCCATTTTACAATGCGAGAGATGGGTTTACCTACCTTGGAATTAGAGTTACTCCACAAATAAACACCCTTATTAATGCAAATTATGACCCACTGATGAGGGATCTACGAGACTCACTTGAAAAATGGATAAATATGCCATTATCAATGATAGGCCGAATCAACTTAATTAAGATGACAATCTTACCAAAATTTCTATATTTGTTTCAGTCACTTCCTCTCCCATTGCCAAAATCATTTTTTAAAGAAATTAATAGTTTACTTTGTAGTTTTATCTGGAATAATAGAAAATCTAGACTTAGACTTAAATTATTGTATCTGCCATATGATAGGGGTGGTTTACAAATGCCTTGCTTTCAGTGGTACTACTGGTCCGCTCAACTGCGATGTGCTATGTTTTATTTTTCCACACAACCCTCTCCAGCATGGGTTTCTATTGAACAATCATCATCTAAACTGCCATTAAGCCTTTATTTATATTCTGCAGATATTAAGACATTAATGAAAAAAACAACTAATCCTTTTCTTAAAAATACAATTAGTGTTTGGTTTAAAGCTCATAAACATATTGGTGATACACCCTCCATCTCTCGGTTCTCTCCCATTTGGGGAAATATGCGGTTTACCCCGGGCAGGGCAGACGGCGGTTTCAAGAACTGGGCAGACCAAGGTCTGCAAAAAGTAGGAGATTTGTACGTTCAAGACAATTTGCTAACATTTAATGATATTTGCTTGAAATATTCCATCCCCAAAAAACATTTTTTCAAATACTTACAGTTGAAGCATTTTGTCTCATCAGAACACTGTGACGTTGTGCATGTGCCGCCGCTGTCTTGCCTGGAGGATACTGTCATGAAGCATATGCATGGAAGACGGCAAATTTCTACATTATATGCCACACTTGTTTCTCATGACAAAGAATCCAGCATGGATAGAATGAGAGCATGGAGTTTAGATATTAGGGAAGATATTGATAAGGCAGAATGGGCATCTGCCTGCTTAAAAGCTCAAACACACACTATCAACACAAGATTGAAATTATTACAACATAAATGGTTAATGAGGACATATATAACCCCTGAAAAACTTAGTAAATGGTCCCCGGGCATTCCAGACACTTGTGTTAAATGTTCGGCTGAGAGGGGCACCTTAATTCACTGTGTATGGGAATGTCCTAAATTGGTAGCGTTTTGGAAAACAGTGATTTTCACCTTAAGTAAAATTGTTGGCATCCAGGTGCCTTTCTCGGCAAAACTGTGTGTCCTAGGAATATATCCGGTCAACTTTACTATTAGCTCTAAAAGTAAGACTCTGATCAACTTTGGCCTCCTGCAGGCCAGGAGGATGGTTGCTTTGTCATGGAAAGAGACTGAAGTTTCTTCTGAACGGTCCTGGATAAGGGAAATGACATTATGTGTTACACTGGAAAAGCTGACCTATATCATTAGAGGTAAAGCACAAGAATTTGAAGAGGTATGGACACCCTTAATGGACTTTCTTGGGAAATTAGAATTGAGTAATTAGAGTGTGACAGTTTAATTATTATCACTATTTTATTATTATTATTATTATTATTATTATTATTATTATTATTATTATATTTTTTATTGTTATTATTATTTATTTATTTATTTATTTTTATTTATTTTTTCATTATTATGCATTTTCATTAATGTTAATTGTTTGCTGTACAATTATAATTCTCTTCATTGAAAATTAATAAAAAACATTGGGAAAAAAAAAAAAAAAAAAAACAATTGTATTGAAAATCCATGAAGAAAGAGCGTTCAAAACAAAACATTTTCTAATCTGTTACAGGAGATAAAATATATATATATATATATATATATAAAAACAATTTAACTTTCATTTAAACTAATCTATTTACTTTATTCAATCACAGGTGTTTTTATTGCTCAAAAATACCTTGAAAAATGCATTTGTAGTGTGACTGGGTTTGCCTCTTCACGTATCTGACTTCTGACGTAAAGGTGCTCGATGTAACTTTTTCTCCGGGGGGATCTACCACTGGCTTGTCTCCACGGACAGTTATTGCTTTGCCTGAAATGTTCCACAGTACGGCATTAAACATATCTTGCATTTATTCAGTTAAAAGTGTTTTGATAACCATCTTTTTAGCCATAAAAACATGCATTCTTACTGTGAGCAGGCTTGCCTCTCCACAGATCTGACCTGCAAAGTGGTCTTCTGCTTGTCTCCATGAAGACATTGAAGTTTCACATCATACAAGCGATACATCTCCATGGAGACAACAGGTGACACCAGAAAAGTTACACAGTGCATCTTTAACTATGCAGATTGTATGACATTATATACACAAACATACTTTTTTTATTCAGAATTTATTACATTAAATACACAAAAACATAAAATAAACAAATCTCCAGCTAATGTTTGAAGCAGTAATTTTTTCACAGGTCAAAGGTCAATCCAAAACCGCAAAACAAAACAATTAAACAAGGCCAACATTGTTATTTTAAGCTCATATTTTCTGCCTGAATTCAAATAAGGCTTTTGTACAGACATAATCTCTTATTATGGAAGCCTTGTGGAGTTTGAGTGACAATTATAATCTGTTAGACGCTGGTGTTTTCCATTTCAACACTTCAATACTCTGCAAAAACAAGATATCTACAGGTTAACGTGACTTGAAATCTGCCATCTTGAGTGGTTTTATTTCAGTTTATTTACTTATAAGTAGGAATGGGACGAGACACAATTTCCACAAGACGAGACACGAGATTGGGTCCATGAGAACGAGATTTTAACATAATTCCTAATATATAATTTCACGATTCAGTTTCCATTTTTGGCCTGTTATTTATGTGATTTCATATTTTTGTTTCCAATCTAGTACTGCTTATTGGAACTATTAAAGAGAAATAGCTCCAAAACGTAACCCTTTTTTGTCTAATCCAAAACACTTAGGAAAAAAATAAGCATTAGTGTTGTCAAAAGTATCAAAAATCTATACTAATCAATACTAAAACTAGTATCGAAATGTGATACTCATTTAAGCAGGTCTTGATACTGAAAAAGTCACATTCACAGTTTATATTGTGATGTTTCAAAATCAAGTTTAAAATCAAGCAAAATTTTCGGGATCAAGGCCGTTAAGTGCTAATTTTGAGAGATAAATTTGCTTGAAAATGCAAAAACTTAAATTAGAAACAGGTGAAATAAAAAGTAAGATTATATACGTTTAGGAATTACAGAAACATTCAAAATTAAAGGGATAGTATGTAACTTTCTCGAGGTGGTACCTGTCAGCCGCACGTCTCCATGGAAAGTTAAAACCATACTCTGAAACATTCTCCATGGAGATGGCGACGTTTTATGCCTTATTGTGGAATATTATACAGCCAAAGGAACAACATTTCCATGGAAACTGCCCTTGTGGAGTCAGGTTTGTGGAGATGCAAGCCTACTCACAGTAAGGACACATTTTTCTTTTTTCTTTTTTTTAAGTGCAATAAAAACATAATGAAAAGGCAAAAAGTTACATACTATGGCTTTAATATTAACTGGGTAATTTGTTCACTGTTTTAATAGTGTTGTCTTCTTGATTGATTGTCAAATAATAAAATTGTTAATACAAAAATGGATTTAAACAACAAATTAAATAAATTGTTTACTCTGTTATTCTGATTTCAAGTCATTTACCCGATGCAGATATTCATGTTTTGCTCTTTTGGTGAGGTTTTGCTCTGTACAGTGAGGCCGGCTGCTGCTACGTGAGGAGAGACACGTGGAAGTCTGGGCTGTCGAACAGAAGGGGGCGCTGTGGAGGAGACGGGTTTTTGTCGGCTTTGTGCAGGAGTTTGAACAGTCCAGTGCCGATGTTCATTGGGATGCCCATGATGATGCATTCAGAGACGCCTGGGACAAAAGAGAAATACAGACAAGTTAGATAATTGTGCAAAAAATAAAATAAATAAATACATTAAACAATAAAACAATAAAATAAATAAATACATTAAACAATAAAAAAATAAAATAAATAAATAAATAAATAAATACATTAAACATAAAAAAATACATTAAATAAAAAAACTACAAATAAAATTCAATTAAAAAAACTTTAAATTTTTTTGTCTCAAAGACTCTTTAAACTTTTTCTCACACTTCAGGTACTGAAGAAGTGATTATTTATTGGGTATACATCAATCTCTTTTCAATTATCACAGTTTTGTTTTTTGTTTTTTTGCTGCATTTTACATTTTATATTCAATTTCACCTTTTAAAATCACAACACAGTGTGAAAGACCAAGGTTAAAGATATTCAAAAGATTCTAGTGAAGGTGTGTGGAGTTTAAAAACACAGTGGAGCGCTTCCTGTATCACCACATGACATCACAAGGTGGAACAGAGCGTTTTCTGCTTGAGAGAAGAACTCAGCCTAAATATGCAGAGTTTGTGTGTTAAACGTGTGTGAATGAAACAAAACACAACTCCAGGTAAATAACATTTTTATAACATAGATCAGAAAAAAGTGTAATATGGATCCTTTAAAGAGAACATTTAAGCTTCAGAATACAGTTTCTGTCCTGGTGTCACATTTAAGAAAAAATAATAAATGTAAAAACAAAAAGAGGATTTAATAAATGAGTGTTTTTAATCCTGATTAGAACTGGTTTCTCCGAGGTCACAGGGCAGCTGTCTGGGCTCTGTCAGTTATAATTCAATCAGACTTAATTTAATGAGGAGGGGACACTTTGTTATGTTCTTGACACAACAGAACTGAAGGATGAGAGGAGAACATGCGAGTGAGACTGAAGCGTTTGTCCAAGGAATTAGTGTATTTATGGAGAAAAAACAGTTTTCAAGGCCAAACTACCTCTGTTCACTTGTGTCATTTAAAAGGAGCTGGACCTGATTTTTTAAAGTAGTAGAGCAACATCCTTTTTGCTTAAAGCTGCACTATTGGGGTCCGTCACCTGCTTGTTTCTATGGATACGTCATTGCTCTGCCTGAAATGTTCCACAGTACGACATTAAACAGCTCTACCTTACATTTATTCAATTACAGGTGGTTTCACAGCTCAAAAACAGGTCTCCATAAAGATAGAAAGGCTTAATGCCACAGTATGAAACATTCCAGACAAAGCAATAACATCTCAATGGAGAAAAGCATTTGACGGGTAATGCACCAGAAAAGTTACACAATGCACCTTTAAGTATAGTACATGTTTAAAGCCCCACTGTGTAACATTTTGGCAAATAGCTACACTAAAATAAAAACATGTTATTTCATTTTGGTTGGTTGTGTGTGCGTGGGCTTGCATTTCCATAAACCCGCCTCTTATTTGGCCTGGAAGAGCTCCTCCTCCTGCTTGTTTCCATGGTAATCTTGTTCCTTTAGCTATAATATTCCACATAATACTGGCATAAAACTTCTCTATCTCCATGGAGAATGTTCTGAAGTATGATTTTAACTGTTTAACGGCATCATGAGGGTGACATGCCACCTCCACAAAGTTAAATGGCGTTGAACCCTATCCGTGGGTTTCAGAGTGATGAGAATATAGGACCGTTGCCATAGCATTAAAAAATTTTAAACAAAATATTATATATTTTCAAAATGATGCATAATAATAGAAAGCTAAAACCCATGAGTATGTTTGAGACAGAGTCAGAAATTTATTAAAAATCGCAAGTTAGTACAGAGAAGTGGGTGGAGATAGGGGGTAGGTGAAAATACAACTTTTTTTTGAGCGCTCAACTCTAAAATCCGGGGCAATACAAGATCACTCAAACATGCAAGACTGAATACAGATACAACTAATCAAATTATGAGGGAACACAGTTACAAGCTCATACAAGTCAATTTTACGCTCCCTTTGAAGGAGCACTGTGTAACTTTTCTGTCTGTCTCCATGGAGATGTTAATGCTGTGGTTTAAATTGTTCATAGTATGGCATTAAATTAATCTGTCTTGTATTTTGTTCAACTACAGGTGTTTTTATTGCTCAAAAATATCTTAAAACACATCCCTTCTTACTGTGAGAGGGGTCTCCTCTCCACAGATCTAACCTGTAATTAGGCTTGCAAGTCTCCATGGAGATTCTTAAATTTATGGCTATACTGTGGAACATTCAAGCAGGAGATGGACCCTCCAGCAGGCAGGTTACACAGTGCAGCAGCAAAACTACTTTACCTTTTACTGGATCTATACCTTTGCTAATAATAGTCTGGTGGCTTTTCCATAGTAAAAGGGAATGTTTTAACTTGTCAGACGCCGGATTGATTTGAGTTTCGATTTTGCGAGTGGAGCTGTACACGCGATCGATGTGGGATCTGTCTGAAAACCATGAAGTAAAAGAGCGAAATGTTGAGATGAGTATTTGAAGATAATTGGACGAAGTGTCACTGGAGCAGGGAGAGCTGAGAAATCAAACTTAGCTGAATAAAGAACAGCGAAAAGCACAGACGTATAAGCCCATTCATATCCACACAAATACATTTCCTCTAAAATACTGTATTTTCAAAAACAAAACTGTCCATATTACTACTAAAATACATTAAAATATGTCATAAAGTATAGCTAAACTAAAACTAAACTACAAAACTGCCCTGTGATTGGTCCAATGGGTCAAACTGCGCAAGGTAAGGAATATTGTATTTTAATTTCTTTTATTTTATTCTTTTTACTTTTGTTTTTTTCTTTCTAAACTCAAATAATTAACAAAAAATTTAAATTCATAATCCTACTTTTAGATGTATTTTGATGCATCAGCTTGTTATATATGTTTGAAGAAATGCTGTAGATTTTCTGGTGTAATTTTGATTGATTTCGATACTAAGGAAAATAATACAAAATAATAAAAAATTGCTCCTTTTTAGTAACAGAATGTAATTATCATACCCAAAATAATATTACTTTCTTTATCTTAGCATAAATTTGTTGTGATAAATCTCAAAATAATAGTAAATCTGGTCAGAAAATCTCAAATTTTGTCCTGTTAATGTCATTTTCTGCAGTATCGATTCCTGTTCAAGTGAGTA
This sequence comes from Taenioides sp. WSHXM2023, assembly GCA_029959045.1. Taxonomy (NCBI): domain Eukaryota; kingdom Metazoa; phylum Chordata; class Actinopteri; order Gobiiformes; family Gobiidae; genus Taenioides; species Taenioides sp. WSHXM2023. The sequence continues at coordinate 6,181,798 of CM057104.1, read as the reverse complement.
TCTAGTTTCGATATTGGTTTTAGTATCGATTAGAATCCGATTTCCGACACTTTGGACAACCCTGCTGGATATACAGTAAAAGAAACAAAACTCTTAAAGGTGAATTGTGTAGGTTTTCTGGCGGAAGGTCTGTCTGTCTTTTTTTCCATGGAGAACTTGTTGCTTTGCTTGAAATGTTCCACAGTAGCATTAAACATATCTATCTTGCATTTATTCAATTACAGGTGTTTTTACTGCTTAAAACAACACGAGCAGGGTCGCCTATCCAGAGACCTGACGTGTCACTTGGCTCGGTGGTGTCGCTTTTTTTGGTTTTCGTGGAGATAAATACAGTACGTTTGATGCGATAATGCAATACCGTGGAGCATTCTGGACACAGCAGCACAACATCTCCATGGAGACGAAGGAGGTAACGGACACTCCAACAGAAAAGTTACGCAGTACAGCTTTAAATAGCGTAAAAAACACAGTCCGTAGCTCAGATCTGTGTAAAGTCCCTGTTTTAATCTTTTATTGTGGATCAAACTCAAATCAGCAGCTGAAAGTGACTGGGAACATTTTGTGTGAATGAACAGAACCTTATGAATCAAAGAATAAAAAACGTTTCTTGAATAATAACGAAAGAAATACTAAATATCTGAGTTTCGTCCCTGTCCCCAACTGAAGCCCACCTGAAGCTCATCTCTCGTCTTCCTTTGAATTCTGCTGAAACTTTTATTTGGCCAAAACAGTAATACATTTTGAGTGGGGTTTTCTACATTCTGTACAGACGCTATAGCTGAATAAACAGGCACTTTGAGGACTCTTTCTTACCACTCTTCCTCTCTCCCTCTTTCTCTTTTCCTCCCTGCACCCTCCTTTCTTTTCTCTCTCTCTCTCTTCCCCATCGCTTTCCTCTCTATCTCTTTCTCTACATTCCTCTTTCTCTCTCTTCTGTCTTTTATCTCTTTCCATTTCTCTTCTCTCCTTACCTTCCATTCTATCTCTCTTCCTCCATGCCCCCCTCTCACCCCGCTCTCTCTCTTCTTTTCCTACCTGCCCCATCCTCTCTCCTCTTTCCTCTCTCCTCTTCCACCACTCTCTTCCCCATCGCTTTCTCTACATTCCTCTACATACCTTTGTCTTCTATCTTTTATTTCTTTCCCTTTTTCCTCTCTCTCTCTCCTCTTTCCCTCCATGTCCCCCCTCTCCTCTTTTCTCTCTCCGCTCACCCCCCTTTACCCAGTTTTATTTCTCTCGCCACCCTTCTCTCTCCTCTTTCCTCTCTCTCTTCTATTGTTTATCCCTTTCCCTTTTTCCTCTCTCTCTCCTCTCTCATTCCGCCAGCCTCCCTTTCTCCCTCCATGCCCCCCTCTTTTTCTCTCTCCTCTCACCCACCTTTACCCAGTTTATTTCTTTTGCCACCCTTCTCTCCTCTTTCCTCTCTCTCTTCTGTCTTTTATCCCTTTTCCCTCTCTCTCTCTCTCCCTCCATGCCCCCCTCTCTCCTCTCACCCTCCGTTACCCAGTTTTATTTCTCTCACCACCCTTCTATCCTCTCTCTCTCTCTCCCTCCATGCCCCCCTCTCTCCTCTCACCCTCCTTTACCCAGTTTTACTTCTCTCTCCCTCCTTCTCTCCTCTTTCCTCTCTCTCTTCTTCCACTGTTCCGGTCTGTTCAGTACAGTCTGTCCTTGGGTGTCTGGATGTTTAAATAAAATGTAATGTTCCACCTTCACTCCGGTAAGTGCCAGTTAAATAAATAGATCATAGATGGATAGATGGATAGATAGATAAATAGATAAACAGAGAGCACACTACACTTCTGCACTTGTAGAACACTCAAACAGGTGCCTATTTCAATTATGAACTTCATTTTTATGCACAAATTACACCAAGTACAGCTTCAGCTTAAAGGGGCAATGTACAATAGACAGTTATTTGAATGTTTTGGACTGATTTTAAAGAGATAATCACCTTTTTTTTTATTTAAACGGCTCATATTACGCTATTTTCTGATCTGTTATAATGTTTCCTCATCACAAACACACCTGGAGTTGTGTTTTGTTTCATTTACGCATGTTTAACACACAAACCTGCAGATTTAGGCTGAGTTCTGTGGTAGTACAGGAAGTGCTCCACTGTGTTTTTAAACTCCACACACCTTCACTAGAATCATTTGGATAATTTCAAGCCTGAATTTGCAAATCTCTACTGAACTAAAGGTAAAAGGAGCTGTTAACGTGAAAACTACCGCTTCATGACATCACAAGGTGGAACAGAGCATTTTGAGCTTTTGGGATGTAGACAGATGACAGACTAATAATAAAGGAGAACTCAAACATGTGTGATTGAAACAAAACATACGTAACAACATAATAACATGACTTAAAGCTCACAAGAGTGTGCTGTGTAATATAGGACCTTTAAAAGACAGTAAACAACAAAATCATTTACACCTGATGCCCTTCCAGCAATCAACCTGGCCTTAGGGGGGAACACTGGAGTATGCCCTGTGTGTGGCTGCTTTGTACATGTGTTCTAGATACAAAAATATCCGGTAAAACATCTGTTTCATTGTAGTAAAAATATCTCTAACAAATTGGGCATATTTTTTATTCTTTGGTCTCTTTTCTGTGTCAGTCCAGGAACAGCAGAAACCCCAGGCAGACTCCAAATATGAAAACTTAATGGTACAATATTTGAAAATCTTACTGTAATACATGGAATAAGACATTTCTGACTCTAGTTTAAGGCTGTATTCACGTCTACAAAACTACGTACACAAAACTGGGACTAAACCAGGATCTAAACCAAGACTAGAAGAAGTGCAAATGCAGTAAATACCAAGTGCGTGGATCAATGCAAATTCTAAAAACTACAAATGTGTTTACCTGTCCAGCCAGAACCACACGCTTCGACAAAACTTTACACAGATGAGTGGCTCTGGAGCTGTTTTCTGTCTCCCAGATTTCAGAGGGCGTGATTGACAGGTGGATTAACCAATCAGAGAGAGGCATGCTCTGTTCACGTCTAAAACAAACATGGCTGCTTACAAGTAAACAAGAATTAAAAAAAACTACATAAAGGACTGAGAAAAGGCGCGGATTTTCACAGAATCAACAATCGAAGCATCAAACTATTTCTTATTTCAGGTAAAAGAAGTTATGTAATTTGTTCTGAATGTTACAAGAGTTTTTGAAGAGGAGAAGTCTTCCGCATTTGAGAGATACGGGATACAAATTAAGCAGCTGTGGCTGGATCGTGTAAAATTTGAGGTTTTTCACGCTCTGTGGTCCGGTTCCAGACCCTTCTGGATTCAAACAGAATGTAAAAGGGACTGGCTGGTCAGGCAACAAATAGATCTAAAGGTCTAAAATGAAGATGCAGTACAGATATGTTGTATAAACCGCTCTTGAGGTCAAAATGAATCCACTGTATAATATCTGCATCTATAAAGCTTTTTATTCCAAGCAGTGTGGAAAGCAGGAAGTGCACGGTTTAATAGTTGTTGCTTTGGCCTCTGAAAGTTGTGAAAAGTTCTTATAAACTCATCGTGGTGAATAATTAGGACGCTCTGAATGCATAAGATAAATAAGGGATAACTTTGGACCACTGCAAACTGTTTAAAATGAACTAGTTCTGTTTTTCACGCTTTAAAACGGTAAAAATCAGGAAGAGCACCTTTAAGATGAAGACAGTGCATGTATATATATATATTTTTTCCATTTGATACATAATAATGAGAATGTAAAAGTATATTTACCACAGACTGAGTCCTTTTGGCCGAAGTACGCGGCGTCGAAAAGGTGATCTGCCGTTTTCTCAAAGGACGCCAACATGAGCACGCTCTCCTTCATTTTGGCCAAACCGAATCTGGTGATGCCCAAAATCTCGCCCTGCACAAATGACAAAGATTCTGCGGTTTATTTCAATTACACATGAAGAGCTGGGGGATTCTGTATATAGAATTAGAATTATGAAAAATTAAAATACAGGCTTAGACAAACTTTAGTGATCCACAAGGGAAATTACTTGGACACGGAAGCTCACACATCGTAAAATATTATAAAAACAAAGAAAACATATACATGGTAATAATAAAATTCTAAATAAATCGCAAAAATAGCAAGAGACTGGTGTAAAATAAAGCGTAATTATATAAATGAACATGTACAAGCAAATCTCTAGTTCAGGGGTGTCCAAACTATGGTCCGGGGGTCAAATACAGGCCCAAAATGACAAAAAGTATGAGGCTGCTTTTTACTACAAATGTTTGGAAAATTCTGCTCTCGTTACTTAAATAAAAATAACTGAGTAAATAAAAAACATTTTGATGATACAGGCTTAACATAAATGTTAACATTATTCCTGCTGTATCTGTGTCCATTTGCTCCGTTTAAAGCTGCACTACGTAACATTTCTAGTGGACGGTCCAGCACCTTTTTGTCTCCATGGAAATGTTATTGCGTCGTCTAGAATGTTCCACAGTATAGATTAAACTAATCTACAAGCAGGTTACAGCACTACGCTACATTACAGGTCAGATCTGTGGAGAGTCGCCTCTATTCACAGAAGGAATTAATATATTTTTCAGCAAGAGAAACACCCGTAATGAATAAATGTTATACAATGGAACATTCCAGGCAAAGCAGTAACATCTCCATGGAGACGAGCCTTAGCAGATCCTCCACCAGAAAAGTTGCGCAGTGCAGCTTTAAGTTTCAATATGAAAAACGTTTGGACACCAACACTGATCTAGTTCGTTAGTTAGCCAATTATTAGAAAATAAAACAAGTTTATAGACATTTTTATTTACAACTACTTTTTTTATTTATTTAGTTTATTTATAAGACAGGGACAGTGCACAATCTACAGTAACCTTAACAGGACAGATGCTTTGTGCCAGACTGTAGCACCAGAGTCAATTTCCACCTGTCGTCCCTGGTGCAGGTTTTTTAGGTTTGATGGTCAGACACGGGGAGAACATGCAAACTCCACACAGAAAGGCCCAGGCGACCAGGGGATCGAACCCAGAACCTTCTTGCTGTGAAGCATGAGTGCCAGCCACTCAGCCACCATGCCATACAACTTTGCTGTGTAATTTTCATGGAAGTCACTTCTTCTCTGCACAATCAAGGATTTTGTCGTTTATTTTCAGTTAGATGAAGAGGCGGGGAATATTACTCGCTACAAGAGAACACCGAAAGAGCTATTTTCATTTTTGGATCATGCAAAAGTGAAATTGTCTGTAATTATTAGTAATTTTTAAGAATTTTATATATAATTTTCAAGGAGCAAAGGTGAAATTCCTGCACTTTTAGCCATTTTTTTTGAAGGAAAACAAGAATCTCAAAACATGTTGTTTTGACACATTTTAGAAGAATTGCAAAAACATGATCTGATTAGAATTATCTCAAGATTAAAAAAATTGAGATGTTACATTTTGTCTGTCTTGCTTCCCCAGACTATGGCTCTGTACAGTTGTTTTTTTCTTGATACCAATACTTACTATGCCGAATGTTTCATACCAATATCTGAATGGCACTTTTTGATACTTATTACACTATTTTCTGATCTATGTTATAATGTTGTTTCCTCATCACAAACAGACCTGGAGTTGTGTTTTGTTTCATTCACACGTTTAACACACAAAACCTGCATATTTAGGCTTAGTTCTTTTCTCAAACAAAAAAAAACACTCTGTTCTACCTTGTGATGTCACGTGGTAATACATTAAGTCTCCCACTGTGTTTTTAAACTCCATACAAAGGTAAACACAAAGATAAAAGGAGCTATTAACTTGAAAACTACCACTCCATGACATCACAAGGTGGAACAGAGCATTTTGAGCTATGGAAACGTAGACAGACTAATAATTCTGATTACTCATGTGTGAATGAAACAAAACACAACTCTAGGTCTGTTTTTGAGGAGGTAACAAGATTATAACACAGCTTAAAGCTCACAAGAGTCAATTTTACGCAATATAGGACCTTTAAGTCTAATTTAAAGACGGGCTATGTAACTTTTCTGGCACTAATCATCAATATTCAAAGAGGTATTGACCCGTCACCCAGCCCTTCTACTCACAGTTACAGTATTGAGCCCCATTAGCCACATGTTTATATTTTGTACCTTGTAGGACATGAGGTCGGCGAGCAGCATGACGTGTCTGCGGTCGATGCTCATTCCGTGATTCACCATCGTGTACTGGATCTCATTGATGATGGTGGAGCGCGCAGCTTCAATCCCCAAAGTCTTCTCCACCTGTTAGAGAAATACAACAAATATAATTAATAACATGGGAGATGTGAGTTTGGATTGTTTTTCGACCCAAATGTACTGAAGTAGAGTTGATATTGTGACCGATGGGGATGGGATGAGACAGTTTCTACAAGACGAGACATGCCACGAGATTCGGTCTACGAAAACGAGACAAGAAGAGATTTTCATATAATATTTAAAATTGTGCAAAAGAAAAAAAAAGAGAGCCACACCGCAGTTCTTTAAAGCTCACATTTTTTTATTTTAATGACACCACAATGTGACATTTCGGGTCAAGCCCTTCTTCAGCTTTTATTGGATGTGCATGAACGTGACACAATTTCTAGATGAGACAAGAAGAGATTTTGATATAATTTTTAATAAATAAATTGTGCCATTTCACAATTTTTTGCTTTATTTAATAGTATAGTTTTGCTGTCACTGTAGCACTACTTTTTTGAATTACAGCTTCTCATAAGGAGTTACTCAGCAAAGCGAATCTCTTTTTTGTCCAAGGCAAATCAGACCATTTTCCTCATGTGTGCCTCTTGTGCCTCTTCCTCTTGTGGCAATTTTCTCTCACGAGATCTTGTCCCGTTCCTAGTGATTCATGTGCACTATTCAGGGCTCAAATGACAGTTTTGGTTGTAAATGAGACAAAATTAGGTCAGTGCGACTCAAAGAAAAGTAGTACACATGCAACAGAAGATAACAGCCATTGTGTGATCTTTCATGGAGACGACTCTTGTGGCCAGACCTCCTTCTCAAAGCCTGATCTTGTTTCAAATATATTTATTGAGAAGCCAGAATGCGTTTGTACACTGATGTTTATAGACATTTTGCTTCGTTTTAACAAAAAAGGAGCAAGTGAAGACATAATACTAAAACAATACAAGAGCTAATAAACACAGAAACTCAAATAAAATCCCTCCCTACATCTTGTCAAAGCCTGAGTTCTGATTTCTGAAGTTAAGAAGGAAAACCTGGGAAAACCTGTTTATGTGTCTGTAGGCAAGACACTTCAGCCACATTGCCTAGTATGAATGTTGCGTGCGCATGTTGGTGGTGGATGGAAGGGGTGATGGCGCAGATTGACAGCCTTGCTTCTGTCAGTCTGCCCCAGGACAGCTGTGACTACAATAAGAAGCTTACAACAGTGGCATAGAGTGAATTTATAATACAGGTAACAGTTAAGTAAGTTTGAGCGTCTAGAAAAGTACTTCACAAGCCTAACGCATTATTCTTACGTATCACCTAAGGTCTAAAGAGCAGAGGGTCAAACCAGTGATTACAGAGATATATTCACACTCATAGTTTAGAAGTGTTTGAGTTCAATATAAATAAATCTTATGTTTCATTAATAAATAATGAGGAAAACACTGTTCAGGCTTAAACCTGCTCCGCATCCCAGATCAGCTTTGACATGGGACCACCTGTCTCTATATTTGTTCCATCTAATCCCTCTCAAATGTTAAACAGGAGGTTCAAGGCAAAGCTGTGTTTAGTACAGGAAAGAAAAAGTCACCTGCCGCTTCATTTGGGAGTTGAAAATAGCTTAACAAAATGCTGCTTGCCTGTCAAAAAGTACGGGGAATATGATTATTTTTACTACACACACAAAAAAATTTCAGTACTAAGGAAAAGGCTTGAGCATAATACAGATTTTGACACCACAATAATTAAAATACTCTTTTACTGGACAATAAAATGTGATCTTTAACACAACATAACAGTAGTTTATTTAATGTTAGCATTAGGGTTGTCAAAAGTATTGAAAATCAGATACTAATCGATACTATAGTGGAGGAAATAAGTATTTGATCCCTTGCTGATTTTGTAGGTTTGCCCACCCACAGTCTGTAATTTTAATTGTAGGTTTATTTTAGTGCTGTCAAAAATATTGTTATTAACGAGTTAATGCAAAACAATATTAACAGCGTTCGTTTTTTTATTGCGAGATTATCGCTCTTTGTAGTGAACTAGTTTTTTCATAAACTGCGGCCGCTGCTCGTAACGTTAGAAAAACTACAGGATCCAGCTGTAAACGGGAAGGAAAACAATTTGTATGAAACTGACAAGTCCCGGTTGGAGGAGGTGGGTTAAAAGTTTAAAGTTATTTTCTTGATTTTCTTTTTGATATTCTATCTCTCACTGTTAAAATAAAGCTCCCATTAAAATGATTGACTGTTCATTTATTTGTCAGTGGGCAAACCTACAAAATCAGCAAGGGATCAAATACTTAATTCCTCCACTGTAGAACTAATATTGAAACTAGATACTCATTTGAGCAGGCATCAATACTTATAAAGTCACATTCACAGGGCAAAAATGAACCTTTCCTGAATAGTTTTAGAATGATCTTGAGCTGAATCAGAACAAGTATAAGAGCACATAGACTCTTATACGTCCATGGACCACTGAGGGATTGCACAGATATAAGGCCATATGGGAATTGAAAATAACACTTTATTGTCTAAAGAAAATGTGTTTTTACCATCATTATGGTATCGGAATCAGTATTGAGTATCGAGTCTATTCCTCAGTATTGAAATCGAGTTTGAAATTTTAGTATCGCGACAACAATAAGACAATAAGGCCTAAGAATTACACAGACTTTAAGCAAATTAATTAAACAGCAAATTCAATGTAAATATGATATGAAAATATGATGTAATGTGAATGCAACCGTTTAACCTGCATATACTGTAAATCTGCAGTACTAATATTGTGTACTCTCATAGTTCAGGTGTATCTCTTAGTATATAAAGAGAAATTTGAGAATTCTAATTCAATGTTCAGTGTACACAATTTTTAAGGCTTGTTCTAGCTAGTATCTACTTCCAGTACTAGTTTTAGTACTGATTAGTTTCAATTTTTGACATCTCTTGTCATTTTTGCTACTTATTTTGAATTTATTGTTTACATTTATATGGCTGCTCTTTATTATTATATTATATTGTGATGTGTGAGCTACTGTGTCTAAATAATTTCCCTTGTGGATCAACAAAGTAAGTTAAAGCTGCACTATGCAACTTTTTGGTTGGGGTCTGTCACCTGCTTGTTTCTATGGAGATGTCATTGCTCCACCTGGAATGTTCCACAGTATGACATTAAACAACTCTACTACATTTATTAAATTACAGGTGGTTTTATAGCTCAAAAATACCTAGAAAAACAGGCATTCTGACTGCGAGCGGGGTCGCCTCTGCACAGATCTGACCTGTAACTTGGTCTGGTTTGGTCTCCATGAAGATAGAAAGGTTTAATGCCATACTGTGAAACATTCCAGACAAAGCAGTAACATCTCCATGGAGAAAAGCATTTGACGGACCCTCCACCAGAAAAGTTGCACAATGCAGCTTTAACAGTAAAGATGTAGCAAACTAAATACAACGTCTCCATAGGGTCTTGTTTTGTAAAAGCAGCTGACCCTGTAGTTTAGACCTCTACAAACATGCTCTGAAATGCTGGGATTCGTGTATTTATTTACCAGGTTTCTCACACGTTTTTGCTCATGAACATGTTTAAAATGAACGCTGTGAAATGAATGCAAACAGCTGAATTTGACATTTGTGACCCTTTGTTCGCGCACTGTAAAGCTTAAGGCGTATTCTGTGTAGATTTCGTACACAGCTGGTATAGGCGATAAACATTCATGCGTAATATGAAAGCCTTTACAGTGGTAATCCATACATGTATAAAATCTATCGTCATTACAGATTTCGATCATTATAACAATATGCAATTATCTACCATTCAAAGGGCTGTGCAATCAACGCTTTTTAATTACGAGTATTGCTTCCATCAATAAGAAATTAGAGTGTATTTTAAAGTGATGAATGATTTTCTGATGAGATGGACATTCGTTGTGCCCATCAAGCAAAGCAGCTATTATGCAATGTATTCAGCTTTTCAGAGCTTTTACCCATGTTATAGGCGTTTCTCCTTATTTACCTTCTCAAAGTTTGTGCAATCTTAATACTTACGAGCTATCCGAGAAGCTAGTTAGGGCCATTTGAGATGTTACAGGCTTTTTACAACGTATGTGGCAGTTAATGTGGCAGAAGACCTTCCAGAGGAAATACTTTGACGGATTGAATAACTTCATCACCAACCGAAACACTAGAGGCGAGTAAAAAACGAGGCTTTCCTTAACAAAAATGAAAACGTACCTGTTAACTTGACTACTGCAAGGTGGAACAGAGCATTTTGAGCTTTGGAGATGTAGACCGACTAGCAATAAAGTGTTACTCAAACATGTGTGAATGAAACAAAACACAACTCCAGGTCTGTTTTTGACAAGGTAACAACATTATAACACGGCTAAAAACTCACAAGAGTTGATTTTGCGCAATATAGGTCCTCTAATGTTAAATGTGTATCATAAACTGATTTTTTTTTTCTTTTCACATACAATATTAGGTGTATGGTGCCAGTGCCAATGTAAGGCAGAGCTGTTTAATGTCATACTGTGGAACATTCCAGGCAGAGCAATGATGTATCCATAGAAACAAGAAAGAATGTATGATGAATGTAAAAATGTAGTCTATTTTTTGGCTGGAAAGTTACACGTGGTGGCTTTTAAAATGGATAGATATACAAAAGTGACCCGTGTTGGTCTATAAAGACAGGGAAAATGTCTGTCAACACTAGAGTTGTTTACAAAGAGTAGAATAAATACATAAAATGAGTCTGAAAATCCTTTTCATGATCTATAAAAGCCAAATTAAATTTACTGTATCTGAATCACGCGTGGTTTTAAACAGAGAGCCCTGACTATAGACCTCCATTATGTTGTAAATGGAGGTAACTGTTTTGTTTTATTGTCATGTTAATGTAATAATATGCAGGATACAAACTCCATTATACGTCTATACAGTATTAGTGTATGACATGTGGGGGCAATTTGGCAAAGAGCCTGGCGCAGCAGTGGCGGTATGAAATGGGTCAGGTCTTATATATGCCCCAGATAAGGAGCAGTGACACAGTAACTGGGGCGAGTGGCGAGGAGGTGGACAGGTCAACCTTAATTATCTGAGTTCACATGATCATTTTACTACTGATTTACGGGTTTTTATAATGTCCTTTAATCAATTTACATTTTATTCATCTAACCTGAAATATGTCATTTTTTGCCTTTTCATAACATTGTGTAACGGTGCATTTTTATTTGCAATTTTACTTCTTCCAGCAGTTTTCGGAAACCATAGTAGTTTAAAGGTGCACTGTGTAATTTTCCTAGAGAGAGGTATGCCACGTGTTTGTCTCCGTGGAGATGTTATAACTTTTCTTGGAAAACTACCATTACTTCCAAAACTACCAATACTTGTCAGAAAAGTTAGTGTTAACTGGTTTAGTCCCAGTTGAGTCCTAGTTGAGTCCTGCTTCACCGTAGTAGTTTAAAGGTGCACTATGCAACTTTCCATGTGTTTGTCTCCATGGAGACGTTATTACGTTGCCTGGAAAGTTCCAGAGTACGGCATTAAATCAGAACTAAACACTAAATCAACTTTTTTGCTACTAAACTGTGCATATGGTGTTTTAATCGCATTATGTACTGTTCCTAGTCAGTTTTTTGGCAGTTTTAATGTAAACAAGGTACATTAGAAGCTTTCTGGTCAAAAATGTCTAAACCCACGAGTGCTGCCTCCATTTCAAGTACTGCGTGACATCACACACGACTGCCCTGATTACAGGCAGGTGTTGCGGATACAAACACCTGGCTGCAGGGGCGGAGTTTGACGTGTGGATACCTGTTTGACCAATCACACTGTTCCTTATACCTCCAGACTCCGCCCCTCCTCCTCGCCCCTCACTCTTTTCTTTAGTCCTCCAGGTACTGCCCAGTTTACAGCTCTATTTGAAATATGGAAGGAGTTTAGGTGTTTAGTCTCTTAAATGTATGTAATCTTACACTTATTAAATTTCAGATGTTTTTACTGCATTCTTACTGTGAGCAAGCTCGCATTTCCACAGATCTGACTCGTAACTTGGCCTCCTATTTAATGCAATACTGCGGAACGATTCAGATAAGGAGGCCATAACCTCACATCACCCCTGTCCTCAGAGATCTCCACTGGCTCCTCATCCTTCAGCGAACCCATTTCAAGATCCTCACAATTGTGTACAAGTCCCTCCATAATCTGGCCTCCACCTACTTCTCTGAGCTCCTCCACCTCCACACCCCCACCCGTGCCCTCCAATCAGCTGACGGCAACCTCCTGCCACCCCCCACCAGGACTAAGCATAAGACCTCGGGAGGACAGGGCCTTCTCTTCTGCTGCCCCCACCTCAGAGACTCGTCTACACTCACCATCTTTAAAAAAGCCCTGAAAACTCTGTTCAAAACTGTCTTCAAATAACTGCATCTCATTTTTATCTGGTGAATGATCTGCTGAACAGTGCGAAGTGTCTTTGTGCGTCAAGAAAAGCACCCTGAAAGAAATGTATTATTATTATTATTATAACACCTCAACTGAGACCAGCAGGTTACAGAGTGCGTCTTTAAAATGCTTGAACAGTATATGATAAATTCCTTGATGGAGGAAGATTACACAACAGGATAAAAGAATTCACTGTTCACTGTAATAGTTGATGGTCAAACCTCGTAGGTGTTGTTGGATGTAGTGCCACTTCCTTTGACTCCGTGGGTTGCCATTACAGCTCGTAGATTATCCCCCTCCACCAGGAGCTTGTACTTCTTTTTGCTGCTCTGTTCGTCGATGTGAATCACAGCTCTGGCAACTTCAGGGATGCCTTGGACCACCACCTACAGCCAAAACAATGGACCAAATGTACCCATCAAATGTACCCATCAGAGCCCAGATAACCACCAGATAACAAACCAGACTCATCTGAGCGTTGGCGTTTTAATACTGTTTGTGCATAATAATGAAAGCGCCTCAGATCAGTCTCTTCTTATGTTTAAGACAAAATGTATTTCTGAGTAACAACCTTCTTGTAAACATCTTTTTATGATAAGGGCTGCACAGTGTGTCATAATCAAGTTCAGATTTCAGTCTTCTCTTAAATGTTAATGCTTCTGGAGTCGCTTCAAATGTGCACTCTGAATCCTTTTTTTTTTTTTAATTTGCCGCAAATATAATCGCAATACTTGTCAGAAAAAAGTAGTGTTAGTGTTAACTGGTTTAGTCCTGGTTGAGTCCTGGTTTAAATCTGGTTCAGTCCTGATTCATTCCTGGTTCAATCCTGGTTTTGCTGTAGTTTTGTCACAAGTACTGCTTTTACAATATAAAAATCCCAAACTTTTAGTACTCTACAACCAGTGTTGGGTATAACTGAGTTACAAATACTTAGTTACTGTAATTGGATTATAATTTTAAGATTTTAAGTAATTTAGTCAAAATACTTAGTTACCCGTAAGCATGACCTCAGCTGTCAGATAGTGTAATATATTACATTTTTAACAAGTAACTAATAATGGGTAACTTTTTCTAATTAATTTCCCCGACACTGTTTTACTACACAAGATATTAGGGGTGTGCATTAATTACGTATAATATTAGGGTCGCATACACCTTCATGAGAACAAAATTGGATGAAATACAATTAGTTTAATTTTTAAATCATGAGAACAGTAAATGGAACTTAAGAATTTTTCATGAAAAACAAAACTTAAAAAAATTGGTTTGAATGCATTTTGAATCGATACGAAAATCACAAGATGAAGTATTGCGATATATCACTGGAATGATTTTTTCTTACACCCCTACAAGATATTTTATTTAAATTCATTTTTTTAACATTATCTTTACATTTTGTTTGTACTACACAAAGATTAAAACAGGAATAGGAATTGTTCAGGTACAGCTATCGGAAAAACTGCTATATTTAAAATATCAGTATCAAAAAATGGCACCAGTCCAATGCTTGTCGACTACTGAAATAACGTATAGTTTCAGTGCTATTCCTTTTTATCGTCATCCCTGTGTCTGACCTTGGGCAGATCCTCCTTCAGACTCTGTAGGACGTAGTACATGGAGCTTTTACTGTTTTCTCTGGGAGACACACAGACCACAGCCTCCCCGTGCACGGCGATGTCTGCAGGCTTCACCCTCAGCTTCGACATACAGATGGAGTAACGCACAGTCTCTGCATTCACCTGGAACAACCAACAATAATGTCATGAGCAATTTGGAACGTGTTGTAGCAGTGTTTCCCAGAGAATTGGTTAAGATTATGGTGGCACAATTCAATCTGTGGAGAGTATAAATGTCACTTACTGCCTATATGTAATCATTAACCAGTCTTTTTTTACCTATGGGGGCCAATCATAGTCTCCTGTATTAATGGGAAACACTGGCTTTAGGCTAAGGCAGACAAATGCATATTGTCTGCCTATAATGTGTAAGTGATCAGATCTGGTAAGGAGCCAAAAGGCGAGTGAAAGGCGGGCAAAAAATTCAGCTTAATATAGCTAATTGAGTTTAAAAAGTGTCTCTTTCTTATTGATAACTGTTGTGGAATATATATTTCAAGGGCTGATATTACGCTATTTTCTTTTATAATATTGTTTCCTCATCAGAAACAAACCTGGAGTTGTGTTTTGTTTCATTCACACGTTTTAACACACAAAACCTGCATATTTAGGCTGAGTTCTTCTCTCAATCTCCATAAACCTTCACTAGAATCATTTGGATCATTTCAGCCCTTGAAAGATAGCTGTTAACTTGAAAACTACCGCTTCATGACATCACAAGGTGGAACAGAGCATTTTGAGCTTTGGAGATGTAGACAGACTAATAAAGCAGGATTACTCAAACGCGTGTGAATGAAACAAAGCACAACTCCAGGTCTGTTTTTGAGGAGGTAACAGCATTATAACAAAACTCATTAGAGTAAATTTTGAGTAATATAAGACCTTTAAGAAAATATCTTCCAAATAAGGCCTTTCAGATTTCAGAACCTCTTGTACAAACCTCAAAAGTTGGAGCTGCTGTTGAAATTTACAGTAGTTAACAGCCTTACAAAAGACATAAAGGGCGGACTTGAAAATGGCAGCTATTGTGACATAAATGGCAGTGAAAACACATTGTACACAGCATTAAATTACAGGATCATTATTTTCTATTCAACAAAAGAATAAAGAAATGTACCTCCAGTCGTAACAGTCTGATCCTCTCCAAAGAAAGTTTCACCAAAATAAAGCAGTCGTCAGGCAGAAAAACCTCCTCAATGTACTCTGAAATCTAAAGAAACAAGATGCACAGTTTTATTTTGAAAAGTAGAAAGTAGGTTTTTTTTTTAAATAAGTCAGTGTTAAGTTTGGATACCTCTCCAAGAAGAGTTTTCTCGATCCTTCCTTTCACCAATCGGGCGAAGTCAGCGTCGTCGTCAATGTCAAGGTGAGCTGTGATGATCGGTGTACTGTAAAATATATATGTACACAATATTTTAGTAATAGTCAAAGTTTGAACGTCTATTTTATTTTTATTCTTTTTTATTTTATTATTATTTCTTTTTTTTTTTTTTTTTTCCAATTTTTGGTATTATTATTTTTATTTTTTTTTACAAAACAAAACATATAAATAATCAGTATAATTACACATTTTATTATTATTCTGACCCAGTTTGTAAATAAATAAAAATAACTTTATCTAGACACGTTTTTAACCTTTAAGTGATAATGTGCAACTTTCTGGAGGTCTATAATTCCATGGAAACAGAAAGTTAAAGCCATACTTCGGAACATTTTCAATGGAGATAGATAAGTTTAAGTCATACTTTGGAATATTATAGGCAAAGGAACACCATTTCCATGGCAACAAGCAGGAGACCGAGTAAGAGTCAGGTTTGTGGAGATGCAAGCCTGCTCCCAGTAAGGACGCATTTTTTTAGTGCAATTAACACATCCATAATAATAATAATTAAAAAAAAAATTTAGTTTATTTTGGCAAAAAAAATAAATAAAACAAATAAAATAAAAAAAATACACACAGGGGCTTTAATTATTATTATTATTATTATTATTTTTTTTTTAATCTTGATCAATTATGTTAACAACTCTAAATTGTTAATACTACTATTACTATTAACTACAACAACAACTACTACTACTACTGCTGCTACCTACTACTCTCTACTACTACTAATGTCTAACTAAAACTACTAACTACTAATTACTACTACTGCTACTGTTGGAGAATGAGCTCCTCTGTCCTGTCTATACTTTATTTTAGTTATTTTTGTTTGTTTGTTTTATTTATTTATTATGGTGTATAATGAAAACCAAAATAAACAAATTAACTGTCAAGAAAAACTCAAAAGAAATGGAAAGTTGGCGCGTTCAGCCTTCAGAGTCCATTAACTCTTATCATTAGGTCTGTTGTGTTCATGAATATATTACATTTCATTTGGACTGCTCTTAGTCAGTGTTATCCTGGGTTCATTTGGGGGAATTAATCATTGTGATGTACAGTTTAGAGACAACCGTTTCCCTGGGACTTATGTGACTGGAGAAACAAAGCGACTTTCCATTAGCAATCTCCAGACAGAGTCCTTAAAGGTACATTGTGTAATTTTTCTGGTGGAGGGTCCGTCAAATGCTTTTGTCCACGGGGATGTTATTGCTTTGTCTGGAATGTTTCACAGTACGGCATTAAACCTTTTTAGCTTCACGGAGACCAAACCAGACCAAGTTACAGGTCAGATCTGTGGAGAGAAGAGAGAATGCATGTTTTTCTAAGTATTTTTGAGATATAAACCCACCTGTAACTGAATAAATGTAAGGCAGAGCTGTTTAATGTCACACTGTGGAACATTCCAGGCAGAGTAATGACATATTCATAAAAACAAGCAGGTGACGGACTCTGCACCAGAAAAGTTACACAATGCACCTCTATGTACTTTTTCACTACTGTGTTACTTCTATAATAATGTCTACTATACATATCTACTACTACTAATTTATGTTACTTTAAATGATTTAAATTAATTATCATCACACAAAGACTGCATAATTGTGGAAAAAATAAACCTTTACTGTTAAAAACAACAAACTAAAGCTAAAATAATACTTCATTTTGGTAAAACAGTGATAGGAGGAGCCCTTGGTTGGGGATCTGCCACTTGCTTGTTTCTATGGAGATGTCATTGCTCCCCCTGGAATGTTCCACAGTATGACATTAAACAGCTTTACTTTACATTTATTCAATTACAGGTGGTTTTATTGCTCAAAAATACAGTACATAGAAAAACAGGCATTCTGACTGTGAGCGGGGTCGCCTCTCCACAGATCTGACCAGTAACTTGGTCTGGTTTGGTCTCCATGAAGATAGAAAGGTTTAATGCCATACTGTGTAACATTCCAGACAAAGCAATAACATCTCCATGGAGAAAAGCATTTGACGGACCCTCCACCAGAAAAGTTACACAATGAACTTTTAAGTCGATTCAACCTCAACTCAAACCTTATCCATACCAATAATGCAAAACTACCCCTTACACTGTATAAATGTATATATTTTTGGGCAATGTTTCACAGTATGGCATTAAATTATCCCAAAAATACCTTGAGAAACATATTCAGGATCTCCTCTCCACAGATCAGACCTGTAATTTGTCATTTTGCCTAGTGGCGCCACCAGTAATGCCATACTGTAGAACATTTTCAGGCAAAGTGATAACATCTCTGTAGAGCCAAGCAGGAGACATACCCTCCACTCGAAAAGTTACACATTACAACTTTAAAATCAGCCAGTCCCAAAACTTAAAACTAGTCCAGCGATAGTACTTTGTTATACTGTCTCGCATATATTTGAACTTGTACGATTGGAAGACCGTGAGAAAATGAACACGGCCTGGACTTCTCAAATCAACACATTTGTCAACACGTCTTACTGTATTTCATATACCGAGGTAACAGGATTATACAGGACTGTCTGTGTAAACTAGAAAAGGTAGAATATTGAGCAGAGGTTTTCAAAATGTGCTATAGCTGTGACATCTCAACTTTCTATAGGCCAATATTAGGTAACTTTTCTGGTGGAGGGTCCGTCACCTGCTTGTTTCTATGGATATGTCTTTGCTCTGCCTGGAATGTTCCACAGTATGAATTAAACAGCTCGACTTTACATTGGTGGTATGGTTTTAGAGCTCAAAAATACCAAGAAAAACAGACATTCTGACTGTGAGCGGGGTCGCCTCTCCACAAATCTGACCTGTAACTTGGTCTGGTTTGGTCTCCATGAAGATAGAAAGGTTTAATGCCATACTGTGAAACATTCCAGACAAAGCAATAACATCTCCACCAGAAAAGTTACACAATGCACCTTTAATACAGAAAGGGGGAAACTAAAATTAATACAGTTAAAATGCAGATGTTAGTTGTAAAACAGTACGTCATTCAGTCTAGTCAATTATGAAAAATTTCAAGTCCGGCATTTTTTACCTTTTGGATATTTCATGACAAAGTACTGTTATCAATAAGATATCAATAAGACATCATGCTGGGGGTGTTCTACATGTAGGTAGACTAGGCTACACCTGACCAGTCCTGCTCTAGTCCTGGTCCAGTCCTGGTCCAGTGCTAATTTAGGTGTGGAGTTTGTGCTGAATGTTGAACGAATAGCATAGTGTGTCTCAAATTAATATTTTTTAGATTCATCCTGATTTTGTGGATTATATAAACACTGAGCACTTCTGAGAGACACTAATCCATTTTGTGTTAAATTGGGGTATTATGCAAAATCGACTTTGGTTATAATGTTGTTCTCTCATCAAAAACATGCCATCCATGTTTGAGTCATTTAGCGATCTCTCCTGGGCCCTATTCAAACCCTCCTTACGTTTAGCTGTAAGATTCTCGCCAATTCTCCATAAATATACAAAAACATGATACAAAACTGTACACAACACAAACCTGCACATTGCCTCAGGTGCAGTAGTTTCATTAGTGGGATGCACGCTGATTGTGTTGTGATAGCGCTCTGAAGGGGGAGCACGAAGACAAAAGGACTCAAGAGTGCCAAAAACAAAAGTGAAACCAATTCCATGTTTTCGGTGAGTATAGCATTTTCAAAACAATAAAAGGTAACATGGAGATCTACATATTTTCATTAAAACTTTGATATGGGAACTTTTAATACAAGATTTCATGATTGTCTGAATCTAAAAACTGGCCGTACTAAACCTCCACACGCCTTCACTAGAATCATTTGGATAATTTCAGCCCTGGAATTGCCGATCTCTGCTGAACTAAAAAGAAAACTTCGCTCTTAACTTGAAAACTACCGATTCATGACATCACAAAAGCTTTGGAGATGTAGACAGACTAATAATAAATAGTAGTGTTGTTCCGACACCATTTTTTTTGGAATTCGATCTGATACCGATACTTTGCCTTGGTCTACTCACCGATACCGATACGAGTCTGATACCATAGTGTGAAGAAGTACACTTAGACTACTTAAGTTTCTAACATACAAGAGCAAAAATAAATCTTCTAAAAGGCTATGTTTTAAGAAATGCAAGATTTTGAGGACTAAAATATTAATGAAATGTATAATGATCTTGACGACGAGTAGTGCTGATTTAAGAACTTTCACTTTATACCACAGTGCGGATTACAACAACAGTGAGGCCTGTAAAAAGAAGCTGATCCTCGGAGCACATGGCTAATTATGCAGAGTAAACAAAGTCCGAGTTAGTGCTTTTGCTGTTGTTATCAGGCTGCACTCTCAAAGTTATTTTACCAAGTTGAGCGTCCACACTTAAGGCTAAATGAAGATATCAAAGAGGAAACTCAAATGTCTTACTGTTATTATGAACGTGTCTTCAGAGTCTGCAGAGCCTCCACAGTCAGGAAAATACAGAGTGGTATTGGATCGGTGATTTGATTTGAGTACTCGCCAATACCTGAAAAATGTGCGGTATCGGAGCTTTTGCCGATACCGTTATCGGAACAACTATAATAAATAGTTACTCAAACAAAACTCAACTCCAGGTATGTTTTCGATGAGGTAACAACATTCTAGCATGACTTAAAGCTCACAAGAGTCAATTTTGTGTAATACAGGAGCTTTAATAATCTGGACAGACATTTATAAGCACAACTGCACTTGTTTTTAACGTTTTAAATGGATCTATGCAGGTATTTTTTGTACTGTACTATAACAGGGCACTCAAGGAAAAGACACACTGTATAAATAAAGATAAATGAAAAGAAAAAGTCATCTGTTAGCAGTTAATACCCCATAGAAATATAACACTCCCTCTTCAAACAACTCCTCAAAGTCACACTAAGCCGTTTTCCCTCCATCAATCCACGATAAAAACAACTTATTTTTTTATTTCATAGAGGCACGACTTGGCTCTCACTCAACGTAGGATTAATGATTGACATTTTCTACCTACACAGCAAAGCAACGCAAACAGTAAGAAAAATAAGGGCCTGAAAGTGTAATTGCATAAAATTACAGAGATACATTGATGGTGGTGAAGCATTTGGTATAAGCAAGAAAACCCCAGAAAAGTTGGTGATATGAAACTTTTAGAAACGGTGTCAGGACAAGATGAAAAATTACCAGGGCAAAAAATAATGCTTCAGTTTGACCAAGAAATACAAAAGTGTCATAGATAACGTAATAGAGGTTATATAGTATTCTGGCAGCTGCATTTTTTATCCATAATACAGTGGATATATAATCTCTGTTTATAAGTGTATATATAGAGAGACCCAGAGAATCTTTGACAGTCTTTTAAGAAGTTTGAGCAAAGTTCAGGTTGTCACACTGCAGAGTTCAAGACTAATGAGCTAGACTAGGTTTTTACGTTGTCCTAAACTTTTTATGACAGTTTTTGGTGCCGAAATTGTTTGAAGAAGCACCTTGAGTTTTGTCTGTGTACAAAATGCCGCTCTCATTTGTACATTTTTTAAGGTGTAAAGGGCTAAATTATGCATTTTTCTTCTTTTTTTGACCAAGAAATACTACAGTGTCATAGATAATTGGATAGAAGTTATATAGTATTCTGGCAAGTACATTTCTTATTCATAATACAATGGGAAAACTCAGCAACTTCTCTATAATCTCTGTTTGTAAGTATGTGTGGATAGAACCAGAAAATATTCTTAAACTTCAAAAAAAAACTGTCAAAGTTCAGGCTGTCACACTGCAGAGCTCAAGATGCTAATAATGCATGCTAGGTTTTTACATTGTCATGACTTTTTGTATCATTGTAACTGTTTTTATCGTCGCGTTCGTGCTAAAATTGTTTGTAAAGCACTTTGAATTGTCTCCAAGTACGAAATGTCACTAAGGAAGACACATTATCCTATTTAATACCTGGTTTAGTCCTGGTCTAGTCCTAATTTAGTCCTAATTTATTCCTGTTCCAGTCCTAGTTTTAGACAACTGTTGGTGCAATTGTTCGAAAATTTAAGAAATATAAAATGACCATCAATTGACCTCGGTCTGGGGCTCCACACAAGATCTCACCTCGTGGGGTTTCAATGATCATGAGAACAGTGAGAAATCAGCCTAGAACTACACGGGAGGAGCTGGTCAATGATCTCAAGGCAGCTGGAACCACAGTCACTAAGAAAACCATTGGTAACACTTTACGCCACAATGGATTAAAATCCTGCACTGCTCACAAGGTCCTCCTGCTTAAGAGAGCACATGTGCAGGCCCGCCTGAAGTTTGCCAATGAACACCTGAGTGATTTAGAGATTGGGAGAAGGTGCTGTGATCAGATGAGACCAAAATCGAGCTCTTTGGCATTAACTCTACTCGCCATGTTTGGAAGAAGAGAAATGCTGCCTAAGACCCCAAGAACACCATCCCCACCGTCAAGCATGGAGGTGGAAACATTTTGCTTTGGGGGTGTTTTTCCGCATTCACTGCGTCAACGGGAGGATGGACGGAGCCATGTACCGTTAAAATCCTGAGTGACAACCTCCTTCCCTCCGCCAGGAAACTGAAAATGGGTCGTGGATGCGTTTTCCAACACGACAATGACCCAAAATATACAGCCAAGGCAACGAAGGAGTGGCTCAAGAAGAAGCACATTAAGGTCATGGAGTGGCCCAGTCTCCAGACCTTAACCCTATAGAAAACCTCTGGAGGGAACTGAAGCTCAGAGTCAGCCACGAAACCTTAATGATTTAGAGATTATCTGTGAAGAAGAGTGGACCAAAATTCCTTCTGATATGTGCGCAAACCTGGACATCAACTACAAGAAACGTCTGACCTCTGTGCTGCAAACAAGGGTTTTGCCACCAAGTATAAGTCTTTTTTCACTAGAGGGTTCAAATACTTACTTTACTCAATGAAATGCAAATCAATTTATATTTTCTGGATTTTCTTTTTGATATTGTATCTCTCAATGTTAAAATAAACCTACCATTAAAATTATAGTCTGTTCATTTCTTTGTCAGTGGGCAAACCTACAAAATCAGCAAGGGATCAAATACTTATTTCCTTCACGGTATATATATAAATAAACTCACACTTGTACATTTTTTTTAGGGCAAATACCACTACCACGTATCAACAGAATCTCAACTTTGGTCGATCTCAATGATAAGACAAGCGCATTTTAATCGTCAGGTCAACAGCCGATCATGATGAGAGCGCCATCTTGTGTAGGAAAAAAGCACTCAGGGCCACAGCGCTTCTCTTAGTTTCCTCGCCAGTTTTGCACAATTTGACTAAAAGGCTAGTCTCTCTCTCCATCTGTTTCTGTGTATGTGGTGCCGTCTGCCCCACTCCTCCAGTCCTCACCTTTTCTCTTCTCCTTCTCTCCTCTGGTGCTTCTTATTATTATAATCCAAGTTATGGAAAGTAAACGGCTATTTTCTCACCATTTATGAGTGAAAATGAAGTCCTGATTTAGAGCACGAACATCACACGTGTTTCTGTTGATAGCGGTAATGCGAGTATGCATTTATGTTTCATATATTGTACAATCCAAACTCTAAAATTGAATTTCTCCGGAATCAGTGGTCCAGTCAACACGAAATAAAAACTGTAGAGATCCTGATTCCCAGCTCTTTATGACTGTCTGTGTTTCCAATAAGACTGAAGAAGATATAGATCGATATAGATATATTTATAGCTTAAATCTCTCATTAGCCAAAACAGCAAGTATCAGATATCGTATTGGCTCAAAAAATCCATACATCCCTAAATATAAGTGTCTTGCTCAAGGATATAGTGGCAGTAGGCAACTTGTGAGGCCTGAGATTGAACCAGCCAATCACGAGAGCAGGATTTGATGCAGATAAGTGGACGAAAGCTCAACAAAACTGAGCCCACAGACTTTTAAAGAGAACAGCATCTCCTCTGTGTGCTGTGTACCTGATGTTTTTAGAAGCGTTGATGATCTCTTTAATGCGAGGAACCCCCAGCGTGATGTTCATGGAGGCGACTCCAGCGAAGTGAAAGGTCTTTAGAGTCATCTGTGTGCCAGGCTCCCCAATGCTCTGAGCACACAGGGCCCCCACCGCAGAACCAGGCTCCATCTGTGCTCTAAGAGGAGAGCGGGAGAAAGATAATTAGATTAAACAATACACACGTACAAAAGACTTGTTTGTTCACTGGTAAAGGGCTTCTTAAAAGGTGCACTGTGTAACTTTACAAATGCTTTTCTCTATGGAGATGTTATTGCCTTGTCTGGAATGTTTCACAATCCTTTCTATCATCATGGAGACCAAACCAGACCAAGTTACAGGCAACTCCGGTCACAATTAGAATGTCTGTTTTGTAGGTATTTTTGAGTTATAAAACCACCTGTAATTGAATAAATGTAAAGTAGAGCTGTTTAATGTCACACTGTGGAACATTCCAGGCAGAGCAATGACGTATCCATAGAAACAAGCAGGTGACTGATCCCCCCACCCGAATCGTCTCCACAACTGCACAATGCACAGCTCCAAGTTGTTCAGTATTTACACAAAGCAAAGTGTTTTGAAAAGTACTATTCGTACTTTGCAGCTGATATCATCAACATTCCCTGGGGGTGCGATGCTAACTGTAGGCACTGCTCTGTCTGAGGCTTTGTTAGACTTTAATCTGAGCTTTATTTTAACACAGTCTGATGAGAACGAGTTGATTTTGTTGGAACTACAACAGGTGAGCTGATTATTACTGTTAAACAAGTCCCTCTCAGGTAACATTACAGCCACAAGATAGCTAGCATTAGCTAACAGTTTTTCAGTTTGTTTTTTATTATCCTTCATTATCCCTGTAGGGAAATTATCCTCTGCTTTTTAAATCTATTGTGTAATTTTTTTCATGAGTTTTCAAACAATCTTACAAACTTTTTTGGCAGTGTTTGCTAATGTGTGCATTGCGTCACCATGGTAACTGCTGCACGTATGCGTGCGGCAGAATGTTCAGGACATCCCCAGAGTGATGTCACTGTCACAAAGCATCAATACAAATCCATTTAACTACCCCCATGTCTTATAATCTTTGTTTATATCTGTTTTCTTGTATGTATGTCTAAAATAATTTGTTTATAATAATTTGTATGTATATATGCAATAAATTTGTTATTAATTATATTGTACTTTAAAATGAACTATCCAAAAAAATAAATTCATAAATATGATCCGCTTACAGAATATATACAAAATACACCATATACAGCAACACATAGCCCAAAAAATCTTCCAGACCAAGACATTTATTTACCATGTCCACGTCACAAATTGGACACATCAATCCATAACTATCTCATCAAGATGCTATTGTATTGCTGTTATAAAAGTTACAGTTCACGTCAAAGGAAATACATATATATGGTTAAAAGTGGAGTTTCAATTAGACAGTAATTAGTTTCTTTGTGTGGAAGGATGTGTGTACTGCCCTGTTTCTCATTATCTAATACAACGGGGGAAAGGAGGGACTTCATAATGAGAATGAGTCATCTGGATTAAATTTCATTACTGTCACAAGTTATTAAAACTCCTGTCTGTCTTCACACAGACTGACACTTCTCCACAGGGTGCTAATAGAAAATGTCATGTTAATTAGCGGCATTTGTTTGACAGTAGCAGCACGGTGGCTGAGTGGCAACACTCATGCCTCACAGCAAGAAGGTTACGGGTTCGATCCCTGGGTCGCCCGGGCCTTTCTGTGTGGAGTTTGCATGTTTCCTCCCCATGTCTGGATGGGTTTCCTCTGGGTACTCCGGTTTCCCCCCATCAACCAAAAACATGTAACACCCCTATGAACAGTTTACAATCAAGGACCGTCAAGGAATTCCTCCCTCCTGTGGGCTCACCACCTGCAGAGGGGTTCATAGGGGTCTGGGTCTGGTGCACAGAGTAATGGGCAGCGTGCTGCCCCCGCGACCCAGCCGGATTAAGCGGGAGAAAATGGATGGATGTTTGACAGCTGTATAAAAAGTACGCGATATAAACTTCTATTAAACAAATATACCAAAACAGATACAGCACCTTTAACTGCTCAGTGTGCTTAAAGGTGCACTCTGTAACTTTTTGGTTGGGGGGTCTGCTCTACTTTACATTTATTCAATTACAGGTGGTTTTATAGCTCAAAAATACCTAGAAAAACAGGCATTCTAACTGTGAGCGGGGTCGCCTCTCCACAGATCTGACCTCTAACTTGGTCTGGTTTGGTCTCCATGAAGATAGAAAGGTTTAACGCCATACTGTGAAACATTTGACGGACCCTCCAAAGTTACACAATGCACCTTTAAGATTCTAGAACGATAAAGTCTTTATGCTAAATGTTTATTAACTGTGTATATGAAAGTAAGTTGTTTTGTTTGTTATGCTACCGTAAAACCATCGTTCAAACTATCATGCAAGTATTATTGGTATAAGACCGTTACATTTACCTCACAGCTTGTCCGTCATGCTAAAAACAAAATTCTTTTATTGCAAAATCCAAAAGAAGGGCTTGCGTTATTGGTCCGAAGCTCTGACTACGTGAGCTCCACTGAATGTATGAAGCCAAGTCCAGACAAAGCAACATCTCCACGGAAAGCTTTAAATTACCCATATTATACCCAAATTATACCAATGGGGTACTGTCGACAAAAAATCCCCTAGGGGCGCTGCGAGCATAGCGACCGGAAGTGAGCTTTGTGTCCCTCCATTGCCATTTACTTCAATGACAAATACTTCACAGGAAAATGGCTTCAAAATATGGGTCGTGGACGTTAGTTTTATTAAAGGAGGAGTTGAAGAGAAGGGGAAAGTCGGTGTCTGGCCGAAAATGCCAACTTATTGAAAGGCATGCTTATCTTTGTGTATATTTAATAATGTATATTTGTTTGCTTCTAGTACACGGGTACACACTTTGCAGACTCGAAGCACTGGACCAAATGGGTGTTACAGAGGCCGATGATGAAACTGCATGAGAATATTGGATGACACTACCAGATTTTACGACTTACAGTGATATACATGCTTCAACCAAGATCCCGAAAATGCCAATGAGCCGTATTACATCATACCTTGAAAGCATTATTATTAGACATATTATTAGACGTATTATTAGAAATGATTAGTATATGTTGAATTTAATGAAGCGTGACTGAAATTGTCTGTACAAAATCAATGGCGCATCTGTATTGTGCAACGACAATTCCGGTCGCTATGTTCACAGCGCCTCTAGTGGTATAAATTTCATATCCAGAACCCCATTGTTTTGTTTCTTCATTAGAAAGCAATCAGTCCCATAAAAGTTTGATATTATTACTTCTTCCTTGTTCATATGTCTGTTACGAACCAGCTCCAAGCCATATGTTTCCACCAGTAATTACAGAGTTGAAATGACATGGTGCGTTTCACACCATGCGAATATAATGTATTACAGTGTACTTTCATATGAACACGTCAGTCTCACCTCATATACTTGTCTCGGCAGGTCTCCAAGAACTTCTCAAGCTGCGTTGGCGTAATTCGATCCAGTTGGTACAGAACTTTGGGCTAAAAATAAAACCAGATTTTACTTGTGATAAAAGAAGTACTCAATATTGTTACTGAAAGGTGCATTCTGTACGTTTTCTGGTGGAGGGTCTGTCATCTGAGGTTTTTTTTTTCTATCAATTTGTTATTATTTTGTCTGGAATGTTTCACAATATAGTATTAAAGCTTTCTAGCTTCAGGGAGACTGAACCAGAAAGGCTACAGGTCAGCTCTGTGGAGAGGCGACCCCGCTCACAGTCAGAATGCCTGTTTTTCTAAGTATTTTTGAGCAATAAAACCACTTGTAGTTTAACAAATGGAAAGAAGAGCTGTTTAATGTCATACTGCGGAACATTTCAAGTAGAGCAAATAAACAAGCAGGTGACGGACCGCAAACCAAAAAGTTACACAATGCACCTTTAAGTAAAAGTACAGATCCCGGAACAAAAAATACTCAAGTAAAACAAGTATCACATGGAAAAATCTACTTAAAAGTATTAAAGTACCAGTTTAAAAATGCACTTAAAGAGTAAAAAGTAAAAGTATTTTGTGCAGTTTATGAGATCTTGCATGGCTTTAAATGTTGTGATTTTGATACAGATTTGTGCTTAATTTTAAAGTTCAACAGAAACAACTGAATCAAATTAAACTGTTTTTCTTTGTATATTTTTGTTTGCTCAAATTATGAAGTTGATAAAAAATAACCCCTCATCCTTTTCAGCAGGTCTCAAACAATAATAAAAAATACTTTTACTTTTCAGTCCTGGTCAAAAATGTAGTGGAGTAGAAAGTACAGATACCTGCTCTCAAATGTAGTGAAGTAAAAGTAAAAAATATACTTAAGTAAAGTACAGATACCTAAAATACACTTATTATAAAGGCGCAGTGCTCAACATTTCTAGTAGAGGGTCCACCACCTGCTTGTCTCCATGGAAATGCTTGATCTAGAAAGTTCCACAGTGTAGATTAAACCCGTCTATCACGAGGCAGACAAGCAGGTTACAGCACTACGCTACATTACAGTTCAGATCTGTGGAGAGTCGCCCCTATTCACAGAAGGAATTATGGTATTTTTGAGCAACAGAAACACCCGCAATGAGTAAATTCTAGATGTAAATGTTTAATGTCGTACCATGGAACATTCCAGGCTCCATAGAGACAAACAGGTAGCGGACCCTCCACCAGAAAAGTTGCACAGTGCATCTTTAAGAACAATACTTTGCTACTTCTACTTAGTTACGTTCCACCAGTGTTTATCTATATATTTTAGAGAAATATTGTAATTAGAATTAGAGCGTTTTGTTCTTACCTCAGTGGTTCCATTGTCATTGATGCCGTACTTGTCTCTGGTCTTTTTGATTCGTTCTGAAGTGCTTTTGATAAACTTTTTAATTTCCTAGAATAAAAGAAAGCAGAATTAATATTTCTTTATTATAACTGACCTAAATAACATGCAGTTAGAAATGTAAATGCATAAAAACGTTGACATGCATTTCATTTCAGAACAGTCAAAACTAAAACTTCAAGAGTACAATCACAATGTTTAGTACAGCTTTAAAAGGTGCATTGTGTCACTTTTCTGGCGGAGGATCTGTTGCCTTCTTGTTTCTATGGATACGTAACTGCTCTGGAATGTTCCACAGTGTGGCATTAAACAGCTCTACTTTACATTTATTCAATTACAGGTGGTTTTAGAGCTCAAAAATACCTAGAAAAATAAGTATTCTGACTGGGAGCGGGGTCGCCTCTCCACAGATCTGACTTAATTTGCTCTGGTTTGGTCTCCATGAAGATAGAAAGGTTTAATGCCATACTGTGAAACATTCCAGACAAAGCAATAACATCTCCAGAAAAGTAACACAAAGCACCTTTAACTTTCGAATACTCAAACGCCTTTAAAGAAGACATGAAACTTAAAGGTGCATTATGCAGGAGAGCCTGGAATGTCTCACAGTATGGCATTAAACTTACAGCTCAGGTCTGTGGAGAGGCAACCCCGCTCACAGTAAGATTGCATGTTTTCCTTTGTATTTTAGCAATAAACACACCTGCAACTGAATACAAGATAAGTGTAATGCCGTACTGTGGAACAATCCAGGCAAAGCAATAACATCTCCATGGTGACAAAAATGACAAGCAGGTGACGGACCCTCCACCAGAAAAGCTGCACAGTGCACCTTTAAAAAACAGAATTAGTAACATTAACAAAGACTAATGTTTTTAGTGTTTTTGACGAGGAAACAACATTATAACATAGATGAGAAAATAGCGTAATATGATCCTTTTAAATAACTGGAAACCGTACAGTAAAAACATTAAAACAGCAGGTGCATTTGGCCATTTACAGTGAATAAGAGCATTTATGTTCCCATTGGACACAACACAAAGGCTCAGTAATGCCCTATTGACGGACATTTATAGTTAGAAATGTAGGTTGCTTTATAATGATACCACACCAATCTTTAGATGAACCACCATGCAACGTGACTGTACCTCCATGTACTTCTCTGAACCAGTGTCTGTGAGTTTCTTTAAAGAGGGAAACATACGTAAATCCATGGGTTTCAGAATGATGAAAAGTTAAAACCGTTACCATAGCAATTAAAAACTCAACACAAAATATATCTTTTGAATGGTCAACCGTATGGAAGATCATTTGTTCCATTGGATTTTGAATTTTTCTCACTTTGAAAAGAAAAGTTACACAATGTACCTTTAATTAATGTTTCTAAAATGTTCAGGATTGTTATTATTTTTTAGTTTTCACACTTTAATAACTATATATATATATTTTTCTTCTCATTATAATCAAATTTGATATCATGACATCCATACAGATAAATTACATACACTGGCCCTATCTGGTATATTTTCTTTTTTTTATAGCATTGCCTTTTGCCATTTTATGTATGTTTAGTTGAAAAGAGTTAATTTTCTTGTAGCTTCAGTGCATTTTGTTGTATAATGCTAATGCTTTCTGTGAGGTTACCATGACACTGTATGTCCTCTGAAGAAGGACATACCATGTGCGTAGGTTTGGTTTATGCAAAGAAAAGAGAAAATGGCCAGAAATGCACAAATGAGACGAATCAAGCTACAAGACAAAACCAATGTAAATAATATACGATTTAATTAGAACGTATGTAGCCAATGTACTGAACATTTTCTGCTTATATAACATTGAAAAGTTACTCAAGGTAAAGGTGCGTTGTGTAACTTTTCAGGTGGAGGGTCCGTCATCTGCTTGTCTCCATGGTGATGTTATTGCTTTGCCTGGGATGTTCCACAGCGAGGCATTAAACGAATATATATTTTATTTGCAGTTACAGGTGTTTTTATTTCTTAAAACTACAGCAAAAACACGCATTAATAACGTGAGCTGGTCCACAGATCTGACCTGTAACTATGCCTGTTTTTCTAGGGATTTTTGAGCAATAAAACCACCTGTAACTGAGTACATGTAAGGTAGATCTGTTTAATGTCATACTGTGGAACATTCCAGGCAGAGCAATGACATATGCATAAAAATGTAAGGTGACAGTGCCCCCAATTGAAAAGTTACAAATTGCACCTTTAATTAAAAGAGTTAGAGTTAGGAGTTAGGATATTAATACGTATTTAGTGTCATATATATAT
The DNA here is from genome assembly GCA_029959045.1 of Taenioides sp. WSHXM2023. Lineage (NCBI taxonomy): Eukaryota > Metazoa > Chordata > Actinopteri > Gobiiformes > Gobiidae > Taenioides > Taenioides sp. WSHXM2023. The sequence continues at coordinate 6,151,016 of CM057104.1, read as the reverse complement.
ATTATGCTTTTATTTGCTATGTGGTTACAATCTCAAGTTTTTCTAAAGTTACTTCTGACCACTTTATGTAAACTTTTTTAATGAGAAAATCTGAAAACAAGCCTCTTTAGCAGCTGCAGACACCTGGAGCCAAGAAGCCAAACTGTTGTTTTTCCTGAAGTTTTTCAAACAGAACAAAGATGTACTTCTATAATTAGACCCATGGGAGTCTGATATAAGGGACCACATGGGGAAGAGTTCACTCAAAGGTTCACATCCATAAAAATAATCTAAGAGAAAATGTTCTGCAGGATTTAAATAGTTGTTAGAGCAGTGGTCCCCCAACACGAGGGTCAGAGGATTGTTTCCCGCTCGGACCAAGTTCTGTCACGTCCCTGGTTACTCACATTCCACTTTCATACTAGGCAAGGTGGGTGAAGTGTCTTGCCTAAGGACCAGAGACTGTATATAAATGGACATAGCTACCTGCTAGCCACCGACCCTGGCTCATATTCACTGCGTATTGAGAAAGGCAGGCACTTTGGTCGTAAAATGTTATTAACCCACTCTACATGATCCTGATGTTTTTATTTCGCCATTTTGTATGTAAATTAATTCCTATTCATAATATGGAACCTGGCTCCAAATTCGATCCTATAAGTGCTGCCCTCGGTGAGCTTCATTTGACTGGACCCGAACGCTAAGGCAGACGTCACACTCAATTAGTCCGCTTCTTTACACAGTCTATGCTAAAGACGCAATGACAGAACTTTGACCCACCTGGACTAGTATGAATGTGCCAAGCTTTTCTTTGTCGGAATAAATAAATAAAGAGAGAGACAGAGACAAAGATAAAGAAAGAGAGAAGGAGAAAGAGGGAGAGAGAAAGTCAGTGAGAGAAGATTCAACCAAATTGGAAATACAATACAAGGCACAACTGAACTTGAGATGCAATTATCTGTCATATCATATAGAATAGAACTGTCTGGAATATTAATCGCAATCTAATCAAATTTCAAATGGACAAAGCAATAACATCGCCATGGAGAAAAGCATTTGACGGACCCTCCACCAGAAAAGTTACACAATGCATCTTTAAAACATAAATCACAAAACTAGATTACATATTTTACCCAAATGGTTAAGCCCAAATAGAAAGCCATTTTGGGTCCATTACAAACAACTTTTACTTCAAAACAGAGGGCCAGTCTTTTTAATTTGGGTGGATTTGGGCAAAACAAAAAAAATAAAATAAAAAATCAGTAAAATCAGGGCACTCCTCTCACATTGGCATGAAAGAGTCTGTTTCTCTGGGCTGTTTATCTTTGAATTACCAAAATCCGGCTGTGGTGAATTGTGAATGAGGCAGGCCCGGCAAACACTTCAAACTGAAGCTGTGAAATGAATCAAATGTATTCTGATTACAATTGAATTTAATTGATTGTGCCTAATAATTACAGCAAAGAGTGTATTCAAAAAAGCCATTTAAGTTCCGGTCTTAATAAGAGTTGAATTTCAAACTCGGTTAGATACCAAGGAACAGACTTGATACCGATACCATGATGATAATAATTTATTTAGGTCCCACACAGACGCACAACATTCGGACAAAGTGTGCTCTCAGTCAGAGGCACTAAGTTCTGGAACATTCTCCCATTACCAATAAGAGACTCCAACACTGGCCACTTTCAAATCCCACTTGAGACAGTGGCTAAAGGAAAACCAGACGTGTGGACACTTTTAGTGTTTAACTGTTGCTATTGTCACTTGTTGTTTTTGCTGTGGTGTCACCTGCCGAGGGACTACAGATGGAAATTAGCATTTTTGCTCTAATCTGGCATATTTACACTGCAATGTTGTAGATGTTCATCAATATGCACTGTCTCTATTAAATAAAAGAATAAAAAAATTAAATAAATAAAATAAATATTAGGACTGGGAATTAATTTATGGACAAAATAGTGAAATAAAAACCCCAGGATCATGTAGAGTGGTTTAATATGAGCATTTTAAGACCAAAATGACGAGGCTCACAGCAGCAGTTACAGAGAGAGGGGCAGCAGTTTTTCAATGTAAAGTCCACTGGAACCAGAGTCAATGGAGCCGGAAGACCGCTCAAGCGAACTTTCTATTCTGAACGTGGCTAGCGGGTTAGCTATGACCATTTATATATTCAATCTATGTAAAAGACCTGAATAAAACCCTTAAAGTTCAGTCCTTCTCCCCTGTTTGTCCCCGATCTTTTGTCTGTGGTATTAAACATGATTGACAGGACACAGACAATGCGACTGAAATAGAAGGTTGTCCACAGGGGGCGCCCTGCTGTGAGTTACCTCCAGGAAGCCGTCCCTGCAGCACAGGAAGTCCTCCCTCTTCATGATGGCGTCTGCGGTGAGGACCAGCTCGTTCTGACTCAGGGCGGGTTCATTTTGGCACGAGTGCACTGCCTAAAGAGGAGAGAGGAAGAGAGAGAGGAAGAGAGAGAGGGAGAGGGAGAGGGAGAGAGGGAGAGGAAGAGGGAGGGAGAGAGGAAGAGAGAGGGAGAGAGGGAGAGGGAGAGGAAGAGGGAGGGAGAGAAGGGGAGAAAGAGAGAGGGAGAGAGGGAGGGAGAGGGAGAGGGAGGGAGAGGGAGAGGGAGGGAGAGAGAGAGGGAGGGAGAGAGGGAGAGGAAGAGAGAGGGAGAGGGAGAGGGAGGGAGAGGGAGAGGGAGGGAGAGAGAGAGGGAGGGAGAGAGGGAGAGGAAGAGAGAGGGAGGGAGAGAAAGAGGGAGGGAGAGAAGGGGAGAGAGAGGGAGAGGGAGAGAGAGGTAGAGGGAGAGGGAGAGGGAGGGAGAGGGAGAGGGAGGGAGAGAGGGAGAGGAAGAGGGAGGGAGAGAGGAAGAGAGAGGGAGAGAGGGAGGGAGAGAAAGAGGGAGGGAGAGAGGGAGAGGAAGAGGAAGGGAGAGGGAGGGAGAGAGAGAGAGGGGGGAGAGATACGAGGGAAAGAAGAGAGAGACAAACAGATACAGAGACATAGAGAGGGTAAGAGAGAGAGAGAGAGATGATGAGGGAAAGAAGAGAGAGAGAGAGAGAAAGAGGGAGAGAGAGTGGGAGGGAGAGAGAGAGACGAGGGAAAGGAGAGAGAGGCAGACAAATACAGAGACAGGGAGGGTGAGAGAGGGAGAGAGGGGGTAAGAAAGAGAGAGAGATGATGAGGGAAGGAGGAGAGAGAGAGAGCGATGGAGAGGATGAGGGAAGGACGAGAGAGAGAAAGAGAGAAACAGACACGGGGCGGAGAGATGAGGGAAAGGAGAGAGGCAAATACATAGACATTGAGAGGAAGAGCGGGTGAGAGAGGGAGAGAGAGGGAAAGAAGAGAGAAAGACAGAGAGAGAGAGACAGCCAGAGAGAGAGGGAGGGAGAGCCAGATAGAGGGAGGGAGAGGGATAGAGGTAATGAGGGGGAAGAAGAGAGAGACAGAGAGATAGAGAAAAAAAGGGAGAAGGAGAAAGAGAGGGGGAGAAAGGCAGAGAGAAAAAGAGAAAATGTCAGTGAGGGATGATTCAGCTAAATTGGAAATACAATACAACGCACAACTGAACCTGAGATGCAATTATCTGTCATATCATATAAAACAGAACTGTCTGGAATATTAAATTTACCCAACAGCAGCTTTTCAAACATTATTATTATTCCTTCCACTTAGCGCTAACAGACAACTGCTCCCAACTTAAACTATGGGCCTGGGGCAAGGTTAGCCAGTGTTTTTAGCAAGTTTTTCCACATTTGCAGGCTTTTCTGAGAGTTTGTGACTTATATTGTTTAGCTGTATTTGGTGAATATGGTTCATTAGCAAACACTACCGAAAAAGTTTTAACAGTCTGAAAGCTCAAGAAATATACACAATGGATTTAAACAGCAACTTGAGCAACAGAGCTTCAGACAGAGCAGTGCCTACAGTTAACATCACACCCCCAGAGAATGTTGACATCAGCTGCAAAGTATCAAAACTAAAACAATAGCTGAATCACAATTGAAAAATCAATGCCCTTTCAACCATTTTTCCAATACTCGGCTGTTTTTATGTTAATCTATTTTTTCCACTTGAGGTTATCTTAGTTAAAAAAAAAAAAATACATGAAATTGCAATTTAACAACATAATTTCAGCAAGTGAATGAAATCCCCATTGTAAACATCCGTATAATTTGTTGATCTACAAAAGCATTCTCACTTTATATCTAAAACAAATAGCGCAGAACTGCTTATGGAAACTTTATGTAAAAATATATTTGTGTAATTTTCCACTTGATGAAAGACGCATTGAGATGTAAATGCTGTTTCTTACATATACAGTAAAAGAAGGTAAAGGTGCATTGCGTAACTTTTCTGGTGGAGGGTTTCTATGGATATGTCATTGCTGTGATTAGAATGTTCCACAGTGTGACATTAAACAGCTCTACCTTACATGTATTAAATTTGATAGTTTTACAGCTCAAAAATACCTTGAAAAACAGGCATTGTTACTGTGAGCGGGGTCGCCTCTCCACAGATCTGACCTGTAACTTGGTCTGGTTTGGTCTCCATGAAGATAGAAAGGTTTAATTCCATATTGTGAAACATTCCAGACAAAGCGATAACATCTCCATGGGGAAAAGCATTTGACGGACCCTCCACCAGAAAAGTGTACATCCCGCTAATGAAACTCCTGCTCATCACATCAGGTTTGTGAAGTTATAGTACAGTTTTGTGTCATGTTTTTGTATATTTATGGAGAATTGTCGTGTGGGATTATAACATGGTAGAAAGCTCAAATACCCCTCTCTTTAAGGTCAATGGTACAAACAAACGTCATAGATCGTGACTAGTTGTGTTGTTTTTTTTCGTCTCACAATAGCCCAATTTCTACCATTGTTAGTAATAGGAAATCACACAGAGGACATGGTACTTAAACTAAATGGATTTAAAACAACATTATTCAAGCTGTGGGAGGTAGATGGGGTATTGTGCTGCAGTCAAATAAAATCACACTGAGAAGGGAATAACAAAGTGCATTTAAGGCAAAACACTACAGGCTGTTTCTTATAATATACTTACTTATACTTATAATATCCTCTTCGCAAATATACCTGGAGTTGTGTTTTGTTTCATTCACACATGTTTAACACACAAAACCTGCATGTTTAGGCTGAGTTCTTCTCTCAAACTGAAAAAACACTCTGTTCTACCCTGTGGTGATACAGGAAGTGCTCCACTGTGTTTTAAACCCCATACACCTTCACTAGAATTATTTGGATGATTTCAGTCTGCCAATCTCTACTAAATTAAAGGTAAAAGGAGCTGTTACTGTAAGAACTACCACTTCATGACATCACAAGATGGAACAGAGCATTTTGAGCTTTGGAGATGTAGACAGACTAATAATAAAGGATTACTCAAACGTGTGAATTAAACAAAACACAACTCTGGGTATGTTTTTGATGAGGAAACAACGTTATAACACAACTTAAAGCTCAAGAGTCAATTTTGTGTAATAAAACTCAAACCTCAATTGCCCTTGGGAGACAAGATGAAAATGGACATGGATGTACCAACCAAGATGCAGGCTTTTTTCATTTATTAAAGATAAAAGATCATCTGATAAAAGGTCCTATATTACACAATATTGACTCTTGAGCTTTAAGTCATGTTATAATGTTGTTTCCTCCTCAAAAACAGACCTGGAGTTGTGTTTTGTTTCATTCACACATTTGAGTAATCCTTTATTATTAGTCTGTCAACAGCTACCTTTTACCTTTTGTTTAGAAAAGATTGGAAATTCAAAGGCTGAAATGATCCAAATGATTCTAGTGAAAGCGTATGGAGTTTCAAAACACAGTGGAGCACTTCCTGTATTACCACATGACATCACAAGGTGGAACAGAGTTTTTTCTGTTTGAGAGAAGAACTCAGCCTAAATATGCAGGGTTTGTGTGTTAAACGTGTGAATGAAACAAAACACAACTCCAGGTCTGTTTTTGATGAAGGAACGACATTATAACAGATCAGAAAATAGCATAATATGGGCCCTTTAATGTTTAGTTCTAACTGATGCTTGAGAGGAAAGTCTAAAGTTCACCTGTGTCTGGAGCAAATGGAGGTTGTTCCATCTATACATCAGTGTAATGGGACATGGAGCAAAATCAAAGGTATTGATCTAAACACAGATGGGTGAACACGTGAAGAAGAGCTGCCAAGTCAACTGGAACCAGCCACTACCACAACAACGTCAGACCACACGAGATTATAGGGAAATACACTGAAGAAACAGAGGTGTAATCAAAGTGTGATCATATTTTTCATTTGATGTTATATTTTATTTACATTTCACTTGCGAATTTGCTCCAAGGAGACAAGCAGATGGCAAATCCCCACAGAAAAGGTTAATTAAAGAGGGAGTATTATGCAGAATCGATTTTTTTGAGCTTTCTACCATGTAATGTCCATCAAGAGGTTGTAGATGTCATTCATCATTCTGTCAATCATCATATCATCTTTGCACTGTTTTCCTTACAAAAATAGTGTATTTATATTACTATATTTTTTGTTTTTTACTTTCTTTTACATATACATTTATATAATTATACCTTATTTAACACCAGTCTCTTGATATTTCTTATTGCTACTTATTTAAAAGTTCTTTTATTACTCTTTGTTATTGTAATAAAATGTGATGTGTGAGCTATTTTGTCCAAGTAATTTCCCTTGTGGATCAATAAAGTTTAAGTCTAAGAAACTGTTTTAAATTGCAGCATTGTGTCAACACTGATCCCTACAAAACCAAAGTTATCCGATGAGATTTGACTCACTCTGATGTTGTCCAGGACGCGTTTAAACTCCAGAGGTTCGTCTTTCCCCTCCATGTCGGCGGGGTCGAGTCCGTCTCCTCCGTAAATGAACTGGATGATGTCCCCAGTGGAGCTACGCACAGTCAGGTCATACTGAGAGCACAGGTCTTCAAGGGACTTCACCAAACGACGCTGGAAAAAACAATTAAACACGGTATAAAACTTGAGTTAACCAACTGGGTTTTTTTTAGGATTTCTCCATTTCTTGTGAAGATTTTTATTTTATTTTATTGTACACTGCATATATGCTTTTTGTTTGCATTTTTCCTGTAACCTCCCCTGTACATATTTTAGTCAAAAACAAAAAAACATGTTCTAAAATTAAACTAAACCAACAGAATTTTTGATGACTTTTCCAATTCTTAAAGAAGATTTAATTTTATGTTATAGTACACTACACTTATACTTTATCTTTACATTTTTTCCTGTAACCTACCCTGTAAATAGTTTAGTGTTTTTATTTCTCTCTTTTTAATATACCAAAATAGGATGGGACCAGGGATGGTATAAAGATGAAAAGCACTTTTAAGGGACTTCAGTTGGGTAATGATGCTTGTGCAAAAATGGAAAATAAAAGGTGAAGATATTATAGTTGAACTGGAATTAATATTTGATCTTCCCAAATAAAATAAAAAATAAATAAATAAAATAAAAAGAAATTTAAAAGAGTTAACAAGGAATAAAGTAGATCAGGGCGACAGTGGCTCAGTAGTTTGATAGATTTCCAGTCGGACCAAGTTCTTCACCCACAGCATGAAAATGGTGTGTGTGTGAGTGATGGTGGTGATCAGAGGGGCCGATGGCACAGATTGGCAACCTCGCTTCCCTCAGTCTGCCCCAGGACAGCTGGGGCAACAATAGCAGCTTACCACCACTGGGTGTGGAGTGAATGAATAAAACACTGTAAAGCACTTTGGGTGTTTGAAAGACCAGAGAAGTTTGGGTGGTTTTTAAGGATGGTACTACATCTCGTGCCACAAGAGCTCGTGAAACAAAATTGCCACACACGAGAAAAACGATCTTGTGAGACTGTGTTTATATTTGGATTGGACGAAAAAGGGTTACGTGTTGGTGAGTTACATCTCGTATAGTTCCAAAAAGCAGTACTAGAATGGAAACAAAAATACTGACTCAAAATTGGAAACTGAATTGGAAATTGAATCGTGAAATGTATGTATGTCTCATTCTCGTCAATCCAATCTTGTATCTCGTCTTTTCGAAATTGTGTCTCGTTTCTGTCATTTTTGGTGCAAAGTTTGTAAAGTTTGGATGGAGGGGCCTTACAGTGTGAACGGATTAGCAGAGAGGCTGTTTCATAACAAATCTGATTACTGTAATTTTCAGACTACTGAGCGCACCTAAATATAAAACGCATCAACTACATTTTAAAAGAAAAAAAAATGTGTACGTATATAGGCCACACCTGTCTATAAGCCGCAGGTGTCTACGTTGTAACTTGAGATATTTAAAACAGAAAGATGGTATACATAAGGATTTTTTTATTTCTAATTAAATACTGGTACATGCTTTTTCCGGACAGTGCCTCTAACGGAGCAGTTGTCCTGTCTGGGATCATGTCAGTGTCTCGTAGGATTTCAGCAGATTTCAGGCTCTCTCAGGGCGGGGCTAGTTGTGTCAATCAGGTATGAATGGATGTCCGGCTACTGAAGTTTGAGACATTTCTTCTCATTTACGCACTCACCTGCATTTAACGCATACGAGTCATTAAGTCGTACCCCACTCACTAATGTTAGTTTAGCATCATAACTTATTTTATCACACGAAGATAAACTGTTTCAGTGCTTCCAACAGGCGAGCTAGTGTTGTAACTTCAGCCGCATCGTCGTTTAAGCCGCAGGGTTCAAAGTGTGAGGAAAAAGTAGCGGCTTATACTCCGGAAATTAAGGTACATGGACGTGTGTTTGATGCTACAGTGCAAGTGCTAAAAACTAACTTAAAATAAAAGCAACATTGGCGACATTTTGAATTAAAAGGTTCTTGTCTTGTTTCTGTGTGTTTATCAGTTCAACATTTCCAGAATAAAGTCCATAAATACAGGTAAATTATCGTGTATTCCATGCAAATTTACACACAAAACACAGATGTCATGGAGTAATTTCAATTTTACAGACGTCCCTAGGTAAAATGAATCAGTTTAGCGAGTGCGTAAGAGAAAGTACTTGTCTTTTCAAGGATGGTACAATGGAGAGCCATGGGAAAATGTAATAATAAAACTCCTTTCCTCTCCACTCCTCTCAGCTGAGTTTAAGTCTATGGGGAAGGACTTTTTAAAGTATCTGCCCTTAGAAAAGCTATTGAATTTGCTTTTAGTACTTGAACAGTACCTGCATATATCCGGTCTCGGCGGTCTTCACAGCTGTATCCACCAGACCCTCTCGTCCAGCCATCGTGTGAAAGAAAAACTCAGTCGGGGTCAGTCCAGAGTAAAAACTATTGGCCACGAAACCTTTAGCGGCTGGAAGCTACAAACACAAAGAAACTGTAATCAGCGACAGCAAAGGGAAGCAGATTTGTGATTTCAATAAGTGGTTTCTTAGCAGTGGGGGGAACTGTTCATAGGAGTGGAGTATTTTTGCAATGATGGCAGGGTTGTGACCGATTTTGCTGACAGGCTGAGATGAAATTTGTCGATTTAAGTTTGAAAGGGAAGATTTAGTTCACAGTTGACATTTTAAACAAGCCCCAGAGCCCCAGAGCATTAACATTTGAGAAAAGACTGAAATATGAACTGATAAAATATAAAAATCCCGTATATTTCAGAACTTAGTTGTAGAGGTCTAAACAAAGTAATATAAAGTTGAAGGTTTTATACATTAGACATGATATTGTGTTGCAGATTAAATTCTGTTAAAGGTGCACTGTGTAACTTTTCCACCAGCTTCTTGTCTCCTTGATTTTAGTTATTTTTTGTTGTGTTTGGAACAGTACGACATTAAAGGTTGTTGTTTTAATATTCTTTCCTCATCAAAAACATACCAGGAGTTGCATTTTGTTTCATTTACACGTTTGACTAACCTTTTATTATTAGTTTATCTGCATCTCCAAAGCTCAAAATTCTCTGTTCCACCTTGTGATGTCAAGTTAGCAGCTCCTTTTACCTTTAGTTCAGCAGAGATCAGCAATTCCATGGCTGAAATTATCCAAATGATTCTAGTGAAGGTGTATGGAGTTTAAAAACACAGTGGAGCACACATGATATGCGAGATTTGTGTATTAAACGTGTGAATGAAACAAAACACAACTCCAGGTCTGTTTGTGATGAGGAAACATTATAACAGATGAGAAAACAGCGTAATATGGGCCCTTTAATACAAAACTACAGCCCTACTTGTTAAAGAAGTTAATATAGATTTTTAATGTTCAAAGAGTAACAAAACTCAAGAGCATTTACAGGTTTTTTGAAAATGTAAAAATTAGGCAGATTTTATTCATGATTTTCCTGATTAACTCCTACTTGCGTTGTCAAAAGTATAGAAAATCACTAGATAATAATAATAATAGATACTCATTTGAACAGGTATCGATACTGCAAAAGGTCACATTAACAGGACAAAATTTGAGCTTTAGTGTGCGCTTGAGCTGTATCAGAACAAGTATAAGATCTCACTATTATTTTGTGTATGAAAATTACATTCTATTACTAAAAAAGGAAAAAAAAATCTTTATTGTGGTAATCAGTATTGAATATTCAAGTCCTTAGCATGGAAATGAAGTTTGAAATGTAAAATTCATTCACTACATTCGACTTCTTTCGGTCTGTTTTTAATCGTCTGTGTTAAGTTTCCATTTTGACACAGATGGAACAAAGAATGACCACGCTAAGTCACTCCCCCTTCAGAGCGCTGTCACAACACAATCAGCGTGCGTCCCGTTAACGAAACTACTGCACATCGCATCAGGTTTGTGAAGTTGTGTACAGTTTTTTATCATGTTTTTGTATATTTATGCAGAATTGTCGTGTGGGAGCATGGGTAACATAGGCTTGTGGGCGGAGCCTTGTACAGAATCTTACAGCTAAATGTAAGGAGGGTTTGAATAGGGCCCAGGAGAGGTATTAATTAAGTAGTTACTAAACCTGAATTATTCTTACTATTACAATTTATTCATTGCTTTATTAAGGCTATTTAAAGGCCCTATATTACACAAAAATGACTCTTGTGAACTTTTAGCCATGTTATAATGTTGTTTCCTCCTCAAAAACAGACCTGGAGTTGTGTTTTGTTTCATTCTCACATGTTTAAGTAACACTTTATTATCAGTCTGTCTGCATCTTCAAAGCTCAAAATGCTCTGTTCCACTTCGTGATGTCATGAAGCGGTAGTTTTCAAGTCACCTAGCTACCTTTCACTTTTAGTTCAGTAGAGATCGGCAATTCCAGTGCTGAAAATATCCAAATGATTCTAGTGAAGGTGTGTGGAGTTTAAAAACACAGTGGAGCACTTCCTGTATTACCACATGACATCACAAGGTGGAACAGTGCGTTTTCTGTTTGAGAGAAAAACTCATATGCAGGATTTGTGTGTTAAACTTGTGTGAATGAAACAAAACACAACTCCTCGTATGTTTGTGATGAGGAAAAAATATTATAATGTAGCTCAGAAAAGGCGTAATATTGGCCCTTTAAAAATATAGTTATTAGAAAGTATTATAACATATTTTTCTCATAATGTGCAGCCCTGAATACAGTAATTTTCAATTCAATAGTTGAATTGACAGTCTGCTGCTATACCACTGGGACATCATACGTCTTTTTACATAGGAGTTCTGAGCCCATATTGGTCCTATTATTGTACAGAGCCCCTATGCAAACACCACACTGTAAAGGCCAAACACCAAGAGAGACTTCAGTTTTTATTTTTTTTTCACTGCCAACAGACACTTCCAGGAGTGACTCATAGGGATGGGCCAAAAATATCAACAGGAAAAGGTTGAAAATCATTTGTGGTACATGTGGTAGTGTTTTCAGATTACAAAAATACAATACTCAATAATCTGTTTCGATACTAAGGAAAAGACTTGATACTCAACTAATTCTGATACAGCAATAATAACAAAAACACCCTTTCTTTAGACAATAGAATGCGATTTTCAATATTATATAGTGGTACTTTCTTGTCTATTCCCATGTGGCTTTTTATATCTGTGTAATCCTTCAGTGGTCCATGTGCGTATACTCGTCTATGTGCTCTTATACTTGCTCTGAAACAGCTCAAGATCATTCTAAAGCGACTCAGGAAAGGTTCATTTCTGTCCTGTGAATGGGACTTTTTTTAGTATCGATACCTGCTCAAATGAGTATCTAGTTTCGATACTAGTTTTAGTATCAATTAGTATCTGATTTTTGATCGTATAAGACCACAAACAACATTCTTAATCTGCATAAAAACCTGCTAACCCTGTACAAACATGTTCAGTCTTTCTGTCAATTCTTCTGGACGTGTTTAAAATGTGAACTTTAAAGGTGCATTGTGTAACTTTTCGGTAGGGGGTCCGTCACCTTCTTGTTTCTATGGATATGTCATTGCTCTGCTTGGAATGTTCCACAGTATGACATTACCTTACATTGTATAACTTAAAAATACCTAGAAAAACAGGCATTCTGACTGTGAGCAGGGTCGCCTCTCCACAGATCTGACCTGTAACTTGGTCTGGTTTGGTCTCTATGATGATGATGATATTTATTTATTTATTTATTTATTTACATGATATGCATTTATTTATTTATTTATTTATTTACATTACATTTATTTGTTTCATTACAAATTGAAAAACATGCACTGCCTATGTGGGCGCGGTCTCCTCTCCACAGACCTGACCTATAATTTGGCCTGGTGGCATCGCATACTTGTCTCCATGGAGATTGGTGGGTTTAATGCTATAATGGGCAACGTTCCAGACAAAGCAATAACATCTCCATGGAGACAAACAGCTGGCACGTGTTCTACCAGCTCGTCTCCATGGTTATTGCTTTGGTCTGACCTATAACTTGGTCCGGTTTGGTCCCCATGACGACAGAAAGGTTTAATATCATACTGTGAAACATTCCAGACGAAGCAATAACATCTCCATGGAGACAAGCATTTGATTTCCCTCCACCAGAAAAGTTACACAATGCACCTTTAAACAAAATCCTATTGTTAACACATAAATCGCAGTTGAAATCAGATATTTTTTCCCAAATCGTTCATCCTTTTAACACATAGAAAGCTGTTTACAAACACAGTGAGAGACTACTGTGTCCAAGAACAGCTCCAGATCCGCCTGGTTTCTAATGTGAACGGTAATTACACTGAACAAATAAAATAAATAAACTACTACTCACCTTGGAGTGCTTTTCGAAATGGGGGAGAGAGCGGTTCTCAAAGCCGTCAGGTACTCGAGACCCACTTATGGCCTGCTGCCCCACACACGCGATCATCTGTGAGATATTAATGAAGGATCCTGCAGATAAACAAACGAAGCACAAAGAGAAGAGGTACTTAAAGCAAATTAATGTGAGAACAGTACAAAGGAGTGGAGCAGAGAGAGGACACAACAGGGATATAAAGAAGCAGTATATAGAGAGTTATGGACGGTTAAGATGTTGGAAAAAACAGATGTAAAGAATATTTTCCTTTAAAGTGATAGTATGTATGCTGTACTCTTCCACAGTATGGCATGTCCCAAAGAGGATACGATGCTGGTATCAGATATCGTTGCAGATATTGAAAATTTTGGTAGACCAGATCGGCTTCAGCCAATATCAAATTTTGGTTTATAAATTTGTTTAACAAGACGATTTACTGGCCAATGGTTCATAATATTACACTTTATTTTTGTATTTTTACAAAGCTGTAGTTACTTTAAAGGTGCACTGTGTAACTTTTTGATTCGGGGTCCATCACCTGCTTGTTTCTATGGAGATGTCATTGCTTCTGCTTAGAATGTTCCACAGTATGACATTAAACAGGTCTACCTTACAGTTACTCAATTACAGGTGGTTTTATAGCTCAAAAATACCTAGAAAAACAGGCATTCTGACTGTAAGCGGGGTCGCCTTTCCACAGATCTGACCTGTAACTTGGTCTGGTTTGGTCTCCATGAAGATAGAAAGGTTTAATGCCATACTGTGAAACATTCCAGACATAGCAATAACATCTACAATGAAGCAAAGCATGTGATGGACCCTCCACCAGAAAACACAATTGTTACACACCTTTAAATGATCACTGTTACAAAACACATTTGGATAATTTTTACCACACACTGTTCATGTTTAAAGGAAATAAAAGACATTTTCAGCTCCCCTCATGGCCAAATAAGAGTCAGGTTTATGGAGATGACAGCCCATTCACAGTAAGGACACACTTACTTGCTTACTTGCTTAATGCCATACTGTGGAACATTACAGGACCTGCAAAAACATCTTCAGACCACCCCACTGCAGCACCTTGTATTCCCAGCAGTCTCCCGCCCAAGACCCAGCCCTGCTTAGCTTCAGAGACCCGACCACCTCATTGTGCAGTGTTGCGTTTTGTTTTTCTCGGTACCTTTGGATCCGCACAGGGCCATGATCAGGGGGCTGTTGCTCTTGTCCAGCTCCCTCAGACAGGCGCTCCCCGCTCGGTCTCTGATCACAGACAGCTCCCTCAGAATCAGCGCCTGGAGAAAAGACAACAACGAAGGTCAAACAAAACAATCATGTAATATTCAGCTTATTCCGGAAGCTACCAACATCATTCGAGTTGTATTATTTTTCATGGGGCTGCAGTTCTATCTGGACCACAAAGCTGTTTTAAAGCCGCTCCAAAGAATCCGTACAGTGTTATTTGTTGGTGCACATGAACATTGACAACTTTTAATCATAGTTTAGCAGCAAAACTTCAAATTCTCCATTGAAATTAATGGGATTCTCGTTTAATCGGAAGTGCCACCACAAAGAAAGCGTGGTTTAGTAGCATTCTGTTACCATGATTGTAATAAAGAAAAAAAAATTCTTTAAACAATAGAATGTGATTTTCAACTTTAAATCATAGTACTTTCTTTTATATTCCCATGTGGTCTTAAATCTGTGTAATTCCCTCTGTGGTCCATGGGCATATACTAGTCTATGTGCTCTTATACTTGTTCGGATACAGATTTTTTAGTATCAATACCTGCTCAAATGAGTATCTAGTTTTGAGACTAGCTTAATATCGATTAGTATCTGTTTTTCTCTAGTTCTTATTTGTCTAATAATTTGAAGTCATCGTGAAATCAATTGATTGCGGAGCCCCTGTGTGAGCGGCCAGTCGATCTCCACTCTGAAGCCCTCATTACTGAATTGATTGGCGTAAATTAAGTCCAGTCTGAGAATAATTAATACTGGTTTTGACCTGTCTTTAGTCCAGCTGTTTAATGAGTGAAGCAGCTAAATGAAAGAAAAAGCATGTTTGTATAGCTTTGTGAATAGCCTACAATAGTGGCTCTCAAAATGTTCACACCGAGGATAAGAAATTGCTGCCATTTGAAGTACAGTAACAACAAAATGTCCATTTATATTCTGCATGAAAACTGCTAACCCTCTAGTTTAGATCTTTACAAAAATGTTCTGAACTGTGATTTTTGTAGTACTGTAAACGCTTAGGGCCTGATCTTGCCCACAGTCTTAGTGCTAGTGTTAAGGAGGGGGCGTGAAGGAGGCGTAAATCGCAAATCTACTCGCAATTACAGATAAATCAGATATTTTTTCCCAAACCGTTCATTTTTATAACAGACAGAAAGCAGTCTATTGTGTCCAAAAACAGCTGCAGATCCGCCTGGTTTCTAATGTGAACAGTAATTACACCAAATAAATAAATAAACTACTACTGTTTTGTATTTTAGTTTTAGTTTTCTGTGTCACCTGCCAAACGACGACAGATGGAAATTATATATTTTTTCCTATAAACTGGCATATTTACACTATAATTGCAGATGTTCATTATTTTGCACTGTCCCTATCAAAAAAATAAATAAAATATTCAGTTCATATTTCAGTTTTTTTGTCAGTTCTTTTGGACGTGATTAAAATCTGAACTTTGAACAGAATTCTATTATTAAAACATGAATCACAAATGTAATCAAAATCACAATGCTTGTCAGAAAAATTTCAATTACATTTTTTCCCCAAATTGTTCAGCCTTATTTCTGCTGAATCTGTTCTTCTATCATATTTCACTCTACACTTAAAGCAGACCTATTATGCAAAATTTACTTTTCAGCGCTTTTACTCATGTTATAGTTGTTTCCTTCTCATTTACCCTCTCATAGTTGTGTTTGGAGTGATTCGTGCATGTTTGAGTCATCTTTAATCACTTATTTTCAAGACGCCGTATTGTCGATCAACTAGGGCTGGGCGATATGGGGCAGAAAAAAATAATAATAATTCAGATTTAGATCCAGAAACTTCATTTTCACTTTTATTTTCTTCCATCTTATTGAAACCATAGAACAAGGTGTACAGAAGGTATATAGAACAAGGTGTCAGGACCAATAAGTTTGCACAGTATCTTAAACCTAATGCATATGTGCATTAGGTTTAAGATTATAACTATAGAAAAAGAAGACATATTGTGCTTGTGTCTGCTATAAAGCAAAGCAAATGTCTTGAGTTCTGTGCTGTAGTGTCCTGATCACTTGAGTTGTTTTTTCACCTTTTGGCCCTTTGTGGTGTGTATTGGTTTTCACAACTCGTCCTTCGCTTTGTTAACATCAGTGTCAATCTTGTGACTTCTGTGCCACAGCGGAGCCAACGACTGCGCAATTCTCAGCTGAAAATCTGTTTCACAACCTCTGTGATGTCCTTTTACCCTGGTACATAACAAGTTTAGGTGTATTTATAGAAGGATGATGCATTGAGAGTCGTTACTAACTAGGGCTGCAGTGATTAACCAACTGTGAGTAGTTGGTGGTTGATTGTAAAAAAAAAATTATAGTTTTATCATTTTATCATGTTTTAGCTTTATTATGGAAGTTAACTGGTTTAGGTGTATTCATAGAAGGATGACGCACTGTTTGTTACTATCACCAACTAGAGCTGCAATTATTTATCACCAATTGTGACTAGTTGACTGTATAAAATAATTCTAGTTGTATTTTGATCATTGTAATAATTATTTGGACCTTAAAGACTCTAAAACAAAATGAGAAGTCAGTGGCGTTAGTAAGTGAAAGAATAAACCAATAATACACTTAGAAGCTTTCAGTCTCCACAATTCAACCTTGATTTGGTTAATAATGTGTTTAAAATGTCTGTGTACAATATAATTTGTACCAAAATCACTACGTCACGCTGCAGAATTGTTAACCGTTGAATAAGAAAATAAAATTGGAGAACAAAGTAAGTACAGAGCAGTGGGTGTGTATCGGATGCGGTGAACGGGCACTGAACATGCATATGGCGTCTTGAAAATAAGTGATTAAAGATTACTCAAACATGCACGAATCACTCCAAATACAACTTGAGTGAATGGTGAGGGGAAACAACTATAACAGAAGTCCATTTGCATAACAGGTCCGCTTTAAAGGGCATAATTTCTTCAACAAATCAGGGATGTCACCATTTTCTGTGTTACGATCATTGTGAGAAGAAACTTTATGATCCACAATTATTTACATGAACAAACAACAATGAAATCGGTTTTCTTTTTTCCCACTGTATAATAAAATCATCATCAATCAGATTTTAAAAAAGCACTTTACATTTAGGTTTACATTTTGAAGTGTAGATTTCAGTTGAAAATAGGAATGTACTGATACCGATATAGAAAATTTTGGTCAATCGGTTCAGCCAATATCCCATTTTGGTCTATAAACTGGTGTAATAAGCGATTTAGTAATCAATGTTGATCCAAAACATCTTTAAATTATAAATAACAGTTACAAAACACATTTGGATCATTTTTAACATAAGGAATTAATGCACCCCTCGTTGAAAACATTTTATTGTGACCTGAATAATCACTTTTATCAATCAAACAAATATTCTTCACAACCGTTTTCACGATTTAAGACGGTAAAAAAAGGCAACAGCAGCTCAGTTGGTAGAGCGTTTGTCCACTGATCCAAAGGTTGGAGGTTCAAAGCCCACTCTCAACATAAACATCACTGGTTGAGTGGTCAGACCCACAAGTTGGTGGTGCGATTCCAGCTCCCACAGATGAATGCTGTTGTTCTGCCCTTGGGCAAGATACTTAACCCACCATAGCCCAATGTCAGCGTACACTGGTATATGAATGTGCGGTAAATTTTTATATAGCACTTTTCCATTTCCTGTTTAACATGAAAATCAGATACAGCTCCTGAAGACTGAAATACATTAATCCCAAGGTCCAAACTGCAAGGTGAGTCAGTTTTAAGACCTCACGGAGAGGAGCCATTTTTACCTCTGCAGAAACCTCCTGATTCTCGGACGATGAAACACTTTAATTAGATGCAGACAGTTCACAGCCGTCTTAGTTTGACCTTGAAGACGCATTGTGTAACTTTTCTGCTGGAGGGTCCATCAAATGCTTTTCTCCATGGAGATGTTATTGCTTCATCTAGAATGTTTCACAGTATGGCATTAAACCTTTCTATCTTCATGGAGACCAAAACAGACCAAGCTACAGGTCAGACCTGTGAAGATTCAACCCTGCTCACAGTCAGGGCATTTTCTGGGCATTTTTGAGCAATAAAACCACCTGTAATTGAATAAATGTAAGGTATTGATGTTTAATATCACACTGTGGAACATTCCAGGCAAAGCAATGACATATCCATAGAAACAAGCAGGTGACGGACCTCCAACCAAAAAGTTACACAGCGCATCTTTAAGAGCTGATTTTACAATGTATCTGTATTTGGGCAAAACAGATTTTACTTTTTTACATGAAAAAGAAAATGTGGTAGAGCCTCTTTAAGCATATTGCATTTACTCAAAAACATATTGTTGGCTTGGCTGAGTTCCAGCAGTCTCTCACGCTGTTACACCAGCTCAGTGGAGAAGTGACTAAATATTAAATGGAACAAAGCTGCAAAATAAGACCAACATTTTCTTTGACAAGGTGTTAAAGAGTGGGGAGCTAGAAATATCAACGCTCTCTTCAAGCTTTCTCTGAGCAGGAAAAACAACAACATGCTGAGAAAGACAGGGTTTATTTCTTTCGTAATGGTTTCGTGGCCAAATGGAAGAAGAAATAAAACTCAAAACAAGCAGATGTGTGAGGGAAGAAGCTGAGTGAAGGCGAGTGAGGAGTAAAGATAAAATGGGGGAGTTTTTGAGGGTAAAAAAACATTGTGATTGTGAAAATTGACTCTTGTGAGCTTTAAGCCGTATTACAATGCTGTTATCTCCTCAAAAACATACCTGGAGTTGTGTTTTGTTTGATTCACACGTTTTATTTGAGTAATCCTGTATTATTAGGTTGTCTACGTCTTCTCAAAATACTATGAAGCGGTAGTTTTCATGTTATCGGCTACCTTTTACCATTTGTTCAGTAGAGATTCGCAATTCCAGGGCTGAAATAATCCATATGATTCTAGTGAAAGTGTATGTAGTGTGTGTAGTTTAAAACCGCAGTGGAGCACATCCTGTATTACCGCATGACATCACAAAGTGGAACAGAGTGTTTTCAGTTTCAGTTTGAGAGGAGAACTCAGCCTAAATATGAGGGATTTGTATTTGAATGAAACAAATCTCCAGGGATGTTTCTGATGACGAAACAACATTATAACATAAATCAGAAAATAGTGTAATATGGGCCGTTTAAAGGTGCACTGCGTAACTTTTCTGCTGCTTATCTCCATGGAGATCTTGTTGCTTTGTCTGGAATGTCCCGGTATGGCTTTAAACGTATCCATCTTGCATTTACTCAATAACATGGGCTTTTATTGATTTAAAAGTGTGCATTCTTACTGTGAGTGGGCTCGCCTCTCTGCAGATCTGACATGTAACTCAGCCCTATGGCGTCACTTGCTGTCCCCGTAGAGATGAATAAGTGTAATGCCATACTGTAGAACATTCCAGGTAAAATCTCCATGGAGAGAAGCTGGTGACGGACCCTTCATCAGAAAAGTTACACGGTGCATCTTTAAACAGCTCTGTCCACAATGGCGCTCGGCTAGCTCATTGTTATCGTCCATATTTGAGCCCTAATTATTTCTCTATGGGTTTTTGCAAGTATCTACACACTACGCACTACATTAATCAGGTTGTCAGTGATATCCGCCCACAACTCCCTGTTCACACCATGACCTGTCTATGTATTATTTGATTTTAGCTCCACAATCCAAAATCCCCATAGAGATATATGTTATATTTTATTCCTCTTTGTGTTTTATTAATTGCGCAAATCCAAGTTATATAGTTTGACCTAAATACCATTTTTCAGCAGCTCTTAAGACCATATAACCTGAGTTGCCATATTAAAGCTGTACTGTGTAACTTTTTGGTTGGGAGTACCATCACTTGCTTTATTCTGTGAAGATGTCATTACTCTGCCTGGAATGTTCCACAGTGTGACATTAAACAGCTCTACTTTACATTTATTCAATTACAGGTGGTTTTGTAGCTCAAAAATACCTAGAAAAACAGGCATTCTGACTGTGAACGGGGTCGCCTCTCCACAGATCTGACCCGTAACTTGGTCTGGTTTGGTCTTCACAAGCATAGAAAGGTTTAATGCTACACTGTGAAACATTGCAGACAAATCAATAACATCTCCATGAAGAAGTTCGACAATGCAAGGAATTGGAATCACAATTTGAGTGAAAGCAATTAGCAACACACAAAACTACCATAATTTTAGCCAAAAACACAAAATCTCCTGTATTATTCTGTATAAAAACTGCGAACCCTGGAGTTTAGATCTGCACAAACATGTTCTGAAATGTGATTCTTGTATTAGTTTATTAGTTCGTATTCAGTCTTTTTGTCATATTCAGTCTTTTTGTCAATTCTTCTGGGCATAAAATGTGAACTTTGAACTGAATCATATTAAAACATAAATCGCAATTACAATGCTTGGGAGAAACTTTTTTCTTTTTTTACTTCTTAAAGCTGAGGTACTGATTTTCTCACCACAAAAGGAGGAAGAAAGTATTTAAGTCTGTTCATTTAAAACTTGTTTATTCTTTAACCCTGCAGCACATTGTTAATCACACGAATACATTTTCGGGCGCATTCAAAGCTTTAAAACGGCTTTTTTTCAGATGGCGAAGTGAAACTGGGGTAGATCTCCCAAGAACACTGCTTTCACCGCTTACTAACTCCAGCCAAATGAAGCTCATCGAGGCCAGCAGTTATAGGGGCTGGTTTAGCAGGGAGCGTCCGTTTAGCAACTGCGTCAATCAAACCTATTGCTAATCCTAACGGGAGCATCCTCTGGGAAAGAAGGCACCTGATTTGTCTTTTATTAATGTTCACATCTTGATTTACAAAATAAAAAACACCAGGATCTTGTAGAGCGGGTTAATACTAATATTTTAAGACCAAAATGAGGAGGTTCGCTGCAGCAGTTACAGAGAGAGAGGGGTTTCCACAGAACATTAATTGGAGCCAGAGTCGATGGACCCGGAAACACGCCCATGCTCACTTCCTATTTGGAACGTGGCGGCTAGCAGGTTAGCTATTTCCATTTATATATACAGTCTATGGAGTTGACAAGAATTGAAAATAGGTTATTAGCTACAGACAGCTCGCACTGACCTCTAAGGAAAAAAAATAAATCTTTTTCTGCCCGTTCTTGACCTACATAAAAGACCAATATCTGAGCACTAGAAGGAATCTGAAAGTTCAATTGCCTCCATTTGAATAAACGCGAATGTGATTTCTGAATTCTGAGCAATTACAAGGACGAGACTGAATGCATTAATTTTACACATCGATGCAAATTTGGAAGGATGCTCCTTCACTACCAACCACAAACTGTGTAAAGAATATTAGGAATAAGAATTTATTAACAAAATAGAGAAATAAAAACACCAGGATCTTACAGAGCGGGTTAATACGAACATTTTAAGACCAAAATGAGAGAGAGGGGAGATGTTTTATTAATAAAAAGTGAACTGGAGCCGGAGTTGAAGTCCATTTATATATACAGTCTATGGTATTAAGTGAGAATATAATACAAGTGGTCTCAAAGGGTCTTTTTAATGAGTAAATAACTACGGTTCAGAGGGGGACAGTGAATATATGGTACAGAGGAGGGGGCTGTGAATATATAGAATAACTAACACAAATACAGAGCTCTGGAAAAATGTAGGTTACCAACACAATAATGGTTTTACGTCACAGCAGCTTTAAGGGAAGAAATCTCTGTTACATAAAGGAGCTCTATTGAGATGTCCTACTAACCCCCCACTGCACACCTACATTCGTTCAAGTTACATTAATTGAATACATAAAAGCTATTAATTAAAGTTATTAAAGCTATTATTAAAAAGTTATTGAATTAAACGTTATTCCTCACTTACCTTATGCATTCTGAGCGTCCTACTTATTCACCAGGGCTCAACGTTTTTGGGTCCCGAAACTGTCCTGAACCCCAGATTGAACCGTCTCGAATAGATTTCCTTCCGTCCCGATATAATTAAGTTTAAATTGCGTTTATTAATAATATTAATATTTTAGTTTTCCAGTGCATTCTGTGACATATTCTACACATATACATTAGTATTTAACACATTATTAATTCGTTTTTTATTAGTTAATTATTCATTTTACCCAGTTATACTTTAATTTCCTGTATTATAATTTTAATCATCTGTGGTCTTATTTACTCATTAACTTGACCTATAGAGCCTTGGTTAAAAGTGTTTCTGACAGTTTGGTTTAATGCAGGTGGAACATAACAGCAGCGGAGTTTATAAGCACGTTTCATAACTTTAAGACGCCAGAACGAAGTTTTGTCATCACGCTAATGCCAACAACTAGCATGCAAGCACACACTTCCAGATTATCGGACAATAAAGAGCTTTATAATTAGATGAAGACAGAAAACAGCGGAAATATTTTGACCTCAAGAGCTGCTTATATATATCTGTACTGAGGTAAGACAAATACTGTTATCAAGTACAGGCTCTTTAATGAATATATTATTAATTTTACCACCCAAATGTTTTTAATAATTTGCGACACGATTAGCTACCAATGAATTAGAGTAGTTTAAACTAGTCAACAGCGCGCTAGGCAACTTTCCTGGTGGGGGTTTGCTATCTGCTTGTGGAGAAGTTATACGCCTGGATCTTTTGCGTAAAATGTTCCACAGTATGGCATTAAACTTTCCCATGTTTTCGTTACTAAAACGCAGCTGAAGAAGTACCAGTAAACTAAACTATACATACAGCAATATAACATTTCTAACCACTGCTAAATTCTACTCTCAGAACAGATTACTTTGATATTGCTTCTTAAATTCCCTGCTGCAGTTTTCATAAAAGCCAGACTTGCTTGTATTTTGTTTTATGATTTGTATCAAGAAAGACCTTGAGTGTTATAAAGGCAAAACTAACATTATCAGCTCTCCAGAACCTTGGAGTGGGCGAGCAGCCACTGTCTCTACACTGTAATATTCTCATATTTCACGGCTCTGTCACAGTACAAACCCAAAGAGACTAGTTGTAAAGAAATTGTCCTCAATCTTCTTTTTCAAAATAAATTCTTTGTTATTGCATGAAAATAAACCTGTTCCCCAGATAGTGCCCAGGAAATATTCAAGTTAAGAATCAAAAGTCCCTTTGGGTTGCTATAATTTAAAAATGAAGACTTGTATTTATGTTGTGCTTTATGTTTGTTTAGTGCGATATTTCACTGCATGTTTCCATGGAGATGTTATTGCCTTGAATCTTCCACAATACAGCCTTCAAATGTGTTTTCACTCTTAAGATGAACACTTGAAAAACATGCAGTCTTACTGTGATGTGATTTCAGCCCTGGAATTGCCAATTTTTAGTAAATAAAAGGTAAACGGTAGCTGTTAACTTGGAAACTGCCTCTTACTGACATCACAAGGTAGAAACTCAAACATCTGTATATTTTTTGAGAAGGTAACAACATAACAACATGGCTAAACGCTCCCAAGAGTCAACAGTGCGTAATATAGGCCCTTTAAGCGTTTAATAGGGTTGTACCGCTCTCCAAATCTCTCTGTACGATATTTTGTGGAGGCTAACAAAACTGTGAATATACATTTCTCTCTTTAAATGCCTTGACAAGACCCAAGGAACTATGATTTAAAAGTGCTTATAACAGTTATTTCTTCATGTAGACTGCACTGAAACTGAAAAATGATCATGGTCTGTGTAGTTCCCTCTGTTTTTTTAGCTACTGCTGTACCATAACTATTATTTTAAGTGAAAAGACTTGTAATTCAATATATTGTGATGGTCCACGATATTATTTTGAGACCTTTGACAATATTGTTATTGTTAAACCCCACCATTTAATGTTAACTTGCCACATGTTTTACCTCTAGTGTCTCCTCGGCCGTGCATCCTGGTTGTTGCTGCAGTTTTCCGGTGTGTAGAGCTTCTATGTATTCGTCACATTTGGTGTATCCATCGTCCAGCAGGTCCTGTTTGGCCTGGAGCAGCCCCTGACCCGGAGTCACATCCCCAATACCAATGGAAAAGCCTCTATTTGCTGTGAAATACAAACAGCGGTCAGCTTTGATGAAACATGACACGCCTCAAACAAGTTTTTATAAGATTTTGAGACCAAAAATATGTCAAAAGTGCAGGGTACTTCAAGGTAACTTTAAGGTTCCGTATTACACAAAATGGACTCTTCTGAGTTTTGTTATGTCATGTTATAATGTTGTTACCTCATCAAAAACCAGAGCTGTGCTTTATTTCATTCACACATGTTTGAGTAATCCTTTATTATTAGTCTGTCTACATCTCCAAAGCTCAAAATGCTCTGTTCCACCTTGTGATGTCATGAAGCGGTAGTTTTCATGTTAACAGCTCATTTTACCTTTTGTTTAGTTTAAAGATTTACAATTCCAGGGCTGAAATCATCCAAATGATTCTAGTGAAGATGTACGGAGTTTAAAAACACAGTGTAGCACTTCCTGTATTACCACGACATCACAAGGTGGAACAGAGTTTTTTCAGTTTGAGAGAAGAACTAGAAGAAGCCTAAATACGCAGGGTTTGTGTGTTAAACTTGTGTGAATGAAACAAAACACAACTCCAGGTCTGATTGTGACGAGGAAACTACATTATAACATAAATCAGAAAATAACAGTCGACATTCAATAAAAAATGAAAGATATTGAGTCTGTACTACGGCTGGGTGATACAGCTAAACAATAACCAGCCTGTTCCCCAGATAGTGCACAGAAAACATTAAAGTTTAAAGTGCTGTACCTGTGTTTTTTCTGTCTTAAAAAGTGAAAAACTGAACTAGTTCATTTTAAACGGTTTGCAGTGGTATCTAAAGTTATTCCTCACTTACCTTATGTATTCAGAGCATTCTAAATATTTATTGCAACTTTTAAAGAAAGAGTGAAGCTTTGTCGTCACAACTAGCATGCTCACTAGCGTGCTCTTCCTGATTCTCGAACAAGAAAACGCTTTTAAACGGCCTGAGCTACAATGGTGTTTCTTTATCAAAAATATACCCAGACATTTGTTTTGTTTCATTCACACAACTTTTGTCAAAAACAGAAAACACTCAGCTCCACCTTGTGATGTCATGTGGTAATACAGGAAGTGCTCCACCATGTTTTTAAACTCCATACAGCTTCACTAGAATCATTTGGATCATTTCAGCCCTGAAATTGCCGATCTCTACAGAACTAAAGGCAGCTGATAACATGAAAACTACCAGTACAGGATATCACAAGTTGGAACAGAGCATTTTGAGCTTTGGAGATGTGTTAATGAAACAAAACAACTCCGGCATGTTTCTGAGGAGATAACAACATGACTTAAAGCTCACAATTATTAAAAGTCTCTATTGTTGTGTTAAGAAAAACAACACTGAAAGACATGTTTGTTTGATACAAGACTGTAAAACTATTCAGAAAAGGTCCATAAGGTCTTATAAATGTGAATTTTCTTCCAGCATGAATGCTTATGAAGGAAAAGGATTGCATGTAAGGTCCTCTGAGGTTGTGCAGAGCAATAGCCTGGACCAGGTTAAATTGCCAGACTTCAAATGCACTCACGAAAGCAGCGTCTGCCCATTGCTCACGGATGAAAAATGTACAGTGTCCAGATTCATTAGCGGGGCGGAAAAAGCTTTAAAAAAAAAAAAAAAGCAAAAGAGAATACAAAAGAGAAGCTTAAATCCTCCTTCCTTTGCTCCCTGCGTTAAGTCAGTCAGAGCGCCATCACAACACAATCAGCACGCATCCCGCTGATCAAACTACTGCACATCGCACCAGGTTTGTGAAGTTGTAGTGCACAGCTCTGTGTCATATTTTTGTATATTTATGGAGAATTGCATGTGGGAGCATGGGTGACGCAGGCTTGTGGGCGGAGCCTTGTACAGAATCTTACAGCTAACCATAAAGAGGGCCTTTGAGAGATCGCTAGATTACTCAAACATGCATGGATGACTCTAAAACCTCTTCAGGCATGTTTGTGATGAGGGAACAATGTTATAACATGGTAGAAAGCTAAAAAAAATAAATAAAAAAAATATATAAAAAAAATTTGATTTGCTTAGTATCCCCTCTTTAAAGGTGCATTGGGTCTGTCACCTGCTTGTTTCTATGGATACAGTATGACATTAAACAGCTCTACTTTACATTTATTCAATTACAGGTGGTTTTATAGCTCAAAAATACCTAGAAAAACATGTATTCTGACTGTGAGCGGGGTCGCCTCTCCACAGATCTGACCTGTAACTTGGTCTGGTTTGGGCTCCATGAAGATAGAAAGGTTTAATGCCATATTGTGAAACATTTCAGACAAAGCAGAAATGGAGAAAAGCATTTGACGGACCCTCCACCAGAAAAGTTACACAATGCACCTGTAAATTAGACCAAAGAAATTCAGTGTGGTTCAGGGTTGGGTGGTATGTCACAATATGATAATACGACAAAAAAATTGTTACAGCAATGAGATCACAATTATATTTTTATCACCATATCATCCGTCCTTATTTTAATGTGGTCCCTTTCTCTACTCTAGACTCAAACCTCATAAAAAAATAATATGTATATATATATAATCATACATATTTCATAAAATAAAATTTAAAATAAAATTGTACATACACAGAAATACGGGAGCGAGGCGTGCGAGGCGGGACATGGCGTTGGCGGCCTCCAGCTGGCCCCAGTCTCTCAGGAGAATGTAGAAGATGTTGTTTTTGGAGCCAGATCCCAGAGTTCCTTTGTCCAGACTCCCACACATCAGCTCACTGTTATGGATCACCACAACTGAGAAGAAGCACAGGGACAGTTAAAAAACACATATTATGCATTCTTATGGGTTTAATTCACTTTTAAAGGGCCCAAATTACACTATTTTCTGAGCTGTTATAATGTTGTTTTCTCATCACAAACAGACCTGGAGTTGTGTTTTGTTTCATTCACACATGTTTAACACACAAACCCTGCATATTTAGTTCTTTTTTCAAACAGAAAACACTCTGTTCCACCCTGTGATGTCATGTGGTAATGCAGGAAGTGGTCCATTGCGTTTTTAAACTCCATACACCTTCACTAGAATCAATTGAACGTTTCAGCCCTGGAATTGCCGATTTCTACTGAACTAAAGGTAAAAGGAGCTGCTAACATGAAAACTACCACTTCATGACATTTGGAGATGTAGACAAACTAATAAGTCTGGATTACTCAAAGATGTGTGAATGAAATAAAACCAAATTCCAGATATGTTTTTCAGGAATTAACAGCATCCGAACATGACTAAAAGCTCACAAGAGTCCATTCTGTAATATAATACTATAATATAATAATGTAATATAATCTAATATAGGACCTTTAAACATGCTTTTGGTCACCTTAGGATAAGCATTTCACATTTTCTAACTTAAAATGAGTAACACATTTGGAAAACATAATTTAAAAACTACATCTCAGTTTCCAATGATGCATTTTGGAGTTGGAGCTCCCTCTGCTGTCAGCGACGGGAATAAACAAAGGGAAAATAAACAGATGAAGTCCTTAGGCAACATGAATGCTGTGCTAACAGAGCCATGCGTTTGTTGTGAACACAATTTGACCACAGAATGAGTCCAGTGATAGTTCATGGATTTAAAAACTGTTGGGAGCAGGGGCAACAATCCAGGCAAAATGAGAACAGTGTTTTTGAGTGTCCAGAGAAGACGACGTTTGACTAATGGAGTAAGGAATACATTTTCTAACAGTTTAAACATTGTTTTAACAAAATAAAGGTGCCGTCTGTAATTTGTATTGCTTAAAGCATAACTACTGTGTAAATTAAACGCGCTACAGCCCTTTACAGTATGTTTGGAGGTAACAGTTACTTCTACTTAAGGCTGGGAGATATGGGGGGGAAAAAAAAAAAAGTCTAATTTTTTAAATTTTTTTTGCCTTCAGTTACAGTTGGATAGTTATACAAAAGTAACTGCACAATAACTTCACAAGTAAGAAAATAAGTAGCTTGTTTCATAATAATTTTTAAATTCCTCGATTATTAAAAACCTGAATAAATCTGATTCATTTGATCAACTGCCCAGCTCTACTTCTACGTACAGTATCTACCGCCCATGCTGAACCAGGAACTCAAATAACGAACTTCACCAAAATTGTCTAGCCAAGACTTTTAGCAAAACCTTATATAATTACGCTAACTACACTAAAGTGCAATCTGTCATATGGACTTCAAGAGACAAGAGCTTTAATAGCATCACAAACAATTAACACTTGGCTTTAAGTGTGAAAGAGGCTACTTAAAAAGAGGTGAAAATTTATTTGAAGAACATACGGAGGTTGACAAGTGAAATGCTTTAAACATGTATGAATTTGAATGTGTGGTTACCAAACACCAATTACGTAAATGCCATAATGTTCACTGCAAACAACAAAATATGTATAAATGTGCAACCAGCTAAATCTGCAGTTTAGACCTGAAACTGGACTCTTGTTCTTGATTATTTTAGTTTAGTAGTTCATATTTCAGTCTCCTCACAAGTGTTAAAAGGTCCTATATTACACAAAACTGACTCTTGTGAGTTTTTAGCCATGTTAGAATCCTGTTACCTCCTCAAAAACATACCCAGAGTTTGAGAAATCATTTATTATTAGTCTGTCTACATCTTCCAAGCTCAAAATCCTCTGATGTCCTGAAGTTTTCAAGTTAACAGCTGCCTTTTACCTGTAGTTCAGCAGGATTTTGGATTGGCAATTCCAGACAGACTGAAATTATCCAAATGATTCAATTGAAGGCGTATTTAAAAATTTTGTGTGTTAAAGTTAAAGTTTGCGTGTGAATGAATCAAAACACAACTCCTTGAGATTAAGACTTTATTCAGAACTAAAAGTCATGAATTTATCCATTATATCTTTATTATTGCGGAATAAAACGAGTGCCTTGACAGAAATCATCATGGTAATTAGCGCAGATGTGAGATGTGTGGACTAATAGATGCCATTTTTAAAGGTGAAAAATTAATCCACGAGGTGTTTTATCGTTATTTCATGAAACAGACGTGAGAAAAGACTTACTGAGGTGTTAAAATAGCTAATTATGATAACGCAGAATGAGATTTATTTTTATTTTTAAGTCTGAAAACTCCTGGGAACTAAATTTGTAACTTGTGTGGACAAAGGTCATTGATTAAAGTTGCACAGGGGAGATATGTTTAATGCTCTACTGTGGAACATTCCAGGCAAAAAATAAGCATCTCCATAAAGGCAAGCAAGTATCCTCTACCTTAGAAGTTACATAATGCACCTTTAATTTCAGTTGAAGCTTTATTCTCTATTTATTTTACTACGGCTGCTCAATATTGTAAGAGTGTGAGAAGAACTTAAACATGCAGAATTTGTGTGTTGAAAATGTGTGAATGAAACAAAACACAATATTTTTGATGAGGAAACATTATAATATAAATTAGAAAATAGTGCGATATTGGCTCTTTAAATAATACACCAAACTATAATAATGATAAACAACAATAAAAATTATATTAAGTTTAAAGGTGCATTGTGTAACTTTTCTGGTGCAGGGTCCATCAAATGCTTTTCTCCATGGAGATGTTATTGCTTTGTCTGGAATGTTTCACAGTATGGCATTAAACCTTTCTATCTTCATGGAGACCAAACCAGAGCAAGTTACCTGAATGCCTGTTTTTCTAGGTATTTTTGAGCTATAAAACCACCTGTAATTTAATAAATGTAGGGCAGATTTGTTTAATGCCATAGTGTGGAACATTCAAGGCAGTGCAATGACATATCCATAGAAACAAGCAGGTGACAGACCCCAACCAGAACAGTTACACAATGCACCTTTAAAGTTTTTCTTTTAAAACTCCGAGATCTACAAAAAACTGTACATTTTTACCGTTTCAAACCTGCTTATAATACCATAGAGGGGTTGAGTGCCCTGATTTTTCACGGTGGACAGTTCTAAATAATTGGACAGAAAAACTGGATTTTACCCCGTCTCATTCCCCTCTTCAGTCCCCGGTGTCTTCAGTCTCTCCTTGGAGATTACAGGCAGGTCTTTCTTTCACACTCGGGTAATCACTAATGCCAAAAGCTACATTAGGGCCGCCACACACTATTTTTATACTAACGATTTTTAAACATGCGTCAAAAAGCGCACACCACAGACACGAGGAGAATCTTATGAGATTTAAAATCTCCTTTCGCAAAAACTGCTGCGGACCACAGGCCTAAACGTTGTGAGCGCTTTGAGACTCTTTAAGTGTTCAAAAGATGAGAGCACTGCACTTCTAGTTTAGATACAATAAGTCAAAACTGTGTTATTATTTGTGAAATGTTGTGCAATACTTCAGATGCATGATTTTTAATGCACAGAAGGCTGGCGATAAAGTACACAGGAAATAGATCGTTAATCTGCAGCTTCACCCCGATCCGTGCGCTGTGGATGTAAACAGACACACGTGAGGAACTACTCTGGCCTTTTTACTTTTAAAGAACGCGTCAAACTGGATTCACAGCGCTGTTTTGTGGACTGGGTGTCATTGTTTGAGGACAAATTCTGTGGATAATGTGGATGAGATGCTGCAGTTTAAATTTACAACTTTAGGAGAGGTGAGTAATAGGCCTAATTATTTTCACCATTTACTATTTTATATACTTCGCTATTTATCTTGCGCCTCTGTGTCCGTCACTCCGTCTGCCCCTGATGCTCTGTTTTATTGGCTGTTGCTGACATTTGGTGGTTATGAGTCACACTCACGCCACACACGAGGAGCGGCTTCAAAATTGCATACGAAGACACAAAGTCGGGTCACGCTTAATCACAGCCTAAATCAAGCAAATTCTCTTGTGTGTGTGCAAGAGAATCGAATTACGACAGACGTTTTATTATCCCAGCACAGAGGTGGAGATTGTAGAGCGTGAACTTTTGACAGAAAATCATTATTATATCCATAATAATGATTTTTTGAGCTGACCATCCCAATCAGAGGGACAGTCAGCTCAGCCATTTTCGCTGTAATGTAATGGCCATGTGGTTTTTGCAGAGTTGTGGTAAAATAAAAATGGACACATCAGGCAGTGGCAGCGAGCTGTTAACTGTCAACATGTTAAAGGGCCAGTATTACACCATTTTCTGATCTATGTTATAATGTTTCCTCATCGCAGACACACCTGGAGTTGTGTTTTGTTTCATTCACACACGTTTAACACAAACAACAGAAAACACTTTGTTCCATCTTGTGGTAATACAGGAAGCACTTCACTGTGGAGTTTAAAAACGCACACCTTCATTAGAATTATTTGGATTATTTAAGCCTCAGAATTTCCAGTCTGACTGAACCAGAAGTAAAAGGTAGCTGGTAACTTGAAAACTACCGCTTCATGACATCACAAGGTGGAACTGAGCATTTTGCACTTTGGAGATGTAGAGAGACTAAAAATAAAGAATTACATAATGTACCTTTATTTATTTAATATATTTATGCATTTGTGTATTTATTAATTGATTGATGTCATTCATATCTTTTGAAAATGAATCGAACTCTTCATTGTTCAAAGTAGAAATTCGGACATTTTGATTGACAATATCGCTGAATCTCATTAAGGATTTAAAACCACTGATTTGACCAATGTCTCTTTTGTTTAGATCCACTATTAACACACTAAACACATATTGTCTGTTATTTCTAGAATCATCACGTCCATTGTACTAAATTATGACGCTGAGCTTGTTGACTACAGCTTTAAAACCTGCAAACAGATGAATCAATAGTGCCCTTTACTTCATACAGACCCATGTCTCCCACTGGAACTGTAATTTGCTGATGTTTCAACATTCTCACACAGATATAAGTCAAATATCGAGCACAGAAGAGGTGGACTCGCCCACAGCATAAAAATGAGTCTAAATCGTGTGGTAGTATGTGGTTTTAACTGTCAAAATACAGACTGGACCTGATTTGTGGCTAATATTCCTGTAATAAATACGCCTTCACTTGAGTCATCTGGGAAACAAAAACTGACAACGTTCAATGTGTCTGTCACCATTAGTAAACAAAATTAAAGAAAGTAGCTTCAAAAAACTGTCATTACTGATATATGTAAAATCCCTCAGTCGTCCAGGTAGAATCCATGGCAAAAAAGGAGAAATTTAATTTGTCAACTGGACAGAGTTTATTTGGTCGAATACGTTTCGCAGCTCATCCAAGCTGCTTCTTCAGTTCTGTTCAGTTCAGTTTTGCCCCAGAACTGAAGAAGCAGCTTGGATGAGCTGCGAAACGTATTCGACCAAATAAACTCTGTCCAGTTGACAAATTAAATTTCTCCTTTTTTGCCGTCATTACTGATACTTTGCAGCTGATGTCATCCACGTTTCCTGGGGGTGTGATGCTACCTGTAGGCTCTGCTCTATCTGAGGCTTTGTTAGACTTGAATCTGAGCTTTATTTTAACACAGTATGACCAGAAGACTTGGTTGGAACTACAATGGATGAGCTGAAGTCCCTCTCAAATAACACTACAGAGTTTTTCCAGTTAGTCATTCTCACTTTTTGTTGAAAATCAAACACGTAAACAGGACCATGAACGCTCATGTTGCTCACAAGCTCCTGAAACTGCTGTTTAAATCCATTTTGTGTTTGCTAATATGTGCATTTTGTTTCCATCCTAACGGGCAACCATTTCGCCAATACACATACATGTAGAACACCCAGCATGATACTACACTACAAAGTATCAAAGTAAAAGTATAGTGCTGTGAAAAAGTATTTGCACCCTTCCTGATTTCTTACTTTTTTGCATGTGTGTCACACTAAGAACCGATTTTATTTATTAAGGGAAAAAATGACATGTGAAAAAGTAATTGCCCCTTAAACTTAATAAGTGGCTGAACCACCTTTAGCAGCAACAACCGCAGTTAAGCGTTTGTGATAACGAGTCTTTCACATCGCTGTGGAGGAATTTTGGCCCACTCTTCTTTGCAGAATTGTTTTAAATCAGCCACATTGGAGGGTTTCCCAGCATGAATCGCCTTTTTAAGATCATGCCAGAGCATCTCAGTTGGGTTCAGGTCTGGACTTTGACTAGGCCACTCCAAAACACTCAATTTGTTTTCTTTAAGCCATTCAAAAGTGGACTTGATGGTGTGCTTTGGATCATTGTCCTGCTGCAGAACCCAAGTACGCTTCAGCTTGAGGTCACAAATCGATGGCCGGACATTCTCCTTCAGGATTTTCTGGTAGAGAGCAGAGTTCATGGTTCCTTCCATCACAGCAAGTTGTCCAGGTCCTGAAGCAGCAAAGCCGTCCCAAACCATGACATTACCACCACCACCATGTTTCACTGTTGGCATGATGTTCTTTTTATCAAATGCCGTGTTCATTTTACACCAGATGCAATGGGATGCACTCCTTCCAAAAAGTTCAACTTTTAATTCATCATTCCACAGAATATTTTCCCAAAAGCTTTGGGGATCATTAAGATGTTTTTGGCAAAAGTGAGACAAGCCCTTATGTTCTTTTTTGTCAGCAGTGGCTTTCCCCTTGGATCTCTGCCATGCGCGCCATTTTTGCCTTGTCTCTTTCTTATGGTTGAGTCATGAACACTGACCTTTACTGAGGCAAGTGAGGTCTGCAGTTGTTGATTGATCTGGGTTCCTTTGTGACCTCTTGGATCAGTCATCGCTCTGCTCTTGGGGTCATTTTTGAAGGCCGGCCACTCCTGGGAAGGTTCACCACTATACCAGGCTTTCTTAATTTGTGGATAATGGTCTCACTGTGGTTCACTGGAGTCCCAGAGATTTAGAAATTGCTTTGTAACCTTTTCCAGACTGAGACATGTCGGTTACTTTTCTTCTTATCTGCTCCTGAATTTCTTTGGCTTGCGGCATGATGTCTTGGATTGAATATGGCCTACTTCAGCTTGTCAGACAGGTTTTATTTAAGTGATCTCTTGATTTGAAAGGTCTGGCAGCGATCAGGTCTGGGTGTGCATATGAAATTGAACTCAGCTTTCCACAATAATATGATTAATCACAGTTACCTCATTATTTAACAAGGGCAATTACTTTTTCACACAGGATCGTGTAGGTTTGGATAGTATTTTTCTCTTAACAAATAAAACCATCACAGAAAAACTGCATTTTATGTTTACTTGGGTTATAGCAAAAAAGTAAGAAATCAGAAGGGTGCAAATACTTTTTCACAGCACTGTATCAATACAACCCTAAAGATGTAATTTGAGCGAATTAATGGACTTCAAGCCATAAGCTCCCCCTCATCATCAATAACATTATCAATTAGAGCGTAGTCAGTAGAAAGAGCCGATGCTTACATGAGTCATTGTGGCACAGATCCTCCCCTTTGCCACAGTACTGCTTCCCTTTGGTCCTCAGATTGGCTTTAACCAGACAGTCGTTTCCTGGTTTCAAAATGAGGCTGAAGATCTGTTTCCCGGTCCATAACGCCATCGGCTGAAATACAGACAAGACAATTTTATTAAAACACGATTTCAACATCACATATGAAAAGCACACTTCCTGGTTTGCAGATGATAAAAATAAAGCAGTTTTTGAGGTCTACTTTTAAAGCATCTTTAGTCCAAGAATCAGAAAGTGCACGGTTAGCTTGCTAGTTGGTGTTAGCATTATTGTGATGGCAAAACCCCGCTCTGGCCCTTTATAAACTCATCCTGGTGAATAATTAGAACGCTCTGAATGTATAAGGTAAGTGAGGAATAACTTTGGACCACTGCAAACTGTTTAAAATGAATTCTGTTTTTCAGGTTTTTAAAAAAAGTCTTGTCCCAATCCAGTACTAAACTAGGGCCAGTCTGGTCGCAGTCTGGTCTTCATGTATCTCTATTGGCGAAATATTTGGTTACCTTACCATGGCGCCACAACCAACACTTTAGCAAACACTGAAAAGAAGTTTTAAGATTGTCTGAAAACTCAAGAAAAACTACAAAATGGATTAAAAGGTGCACTCTGTAACTATTTGTTCGGGGGTCCGTCACCTGCTTGTTTCTATGGAGTATGACATTAAACAGCTCTAATTTACATTTACTCAATTACAGGTGGTTTTATAGCTCAAAAATACCTAGAAAAACAGACATTCTAACTGGGAGCAGGGTCGCCTTTTCTCAGATCTGACGTGTAACTTGTTCTGGTTTGGTCTCCATGAAGATAGAAAGGTTTAATGCCATACTGTGAAATATTCCAGACAAAGCAATAACATCCCCATGGAGAAAAGTATTTGACGGACCCTCCACAAGAAAAGTTACACAATGCACCTTTAAACAGCACATTTTCAGGAGTCTCATCAATCAGCGTTCATGGTCCTGTTTAGGTGTTTGATTTTCAACAAAAAGGTGAGAGTGACTAACTGAAAAACTGCTGGCTAATGCTGGCTAGCTTGTGAATGTAACTTAATGTGTGAGAGACTTGTTTAACAGCACAAATCTGTTGTAGTTCCATAGTAAATCAGTTCTTTCTGGTCAGGTTGTGTTAAAATAAAACTCAAGTTAAAGTCTAATTTGAGTAAGAGAGATTCAGACAGAGCAAAGCCTACGGTTCGCATCACATCCGCAGGAAATGTTGATGACGTCGGCTGCAAACCATCAATACCAAATCTTAATGAGGCTTGTACCTGGTCAAGAGGTCAACGGCCTTACATCGAAAGCAGGAAAAAAATGACCATAGACAAAAACAGTGGAGTCCAATTTAATGAGCTGAAATTGCACTTAAAAACCCCAATCTGGAACACAGGGGCCTCTCGCTTAGAAAACAGATGAGGAGAATAAAGTACCTTCATAATTGCTGGTCTGGGTAAAGTGATGCAGACTTTTTGATCTTTCCCGACAAGGATGGACGCTACGATCTGACAAACTTTTGACCTGTCAAAGAACGTGTCCTTAAAAGTCAAGAGGTAAGCCCCTGCAGGAAGATCAGAACACACTTTTAAGTTTTTATGCAAGCTTTGATACGAGACTTCTTTGAATTTCCATAATTATGCAGATTAAAAATCAAACAGAAATGCTAAAAAGGTACAAGTTCGGTCCTTGAGGAAAGTAAAAGGCACAAAATACTAGGTTCAACTATAGCATAAAATGTAAATCCAAACAAAAAAAATAATACAGGGATAAAGCACCATCAAAATAAGTTTACATAAAGAATGTGTTTTTTGTTTTGCATTTTGAATATGTTTATTGTGCTGAAAAACATGCATCGTTACTAAGAAACAGGCTTGCATCTCCACAAACCTGACTCTTGACTTAATTGGAGAAGAGCCTGTGCTTTTATCCTTGGAAATTCTGTTAATATATTCCACAGTATAAAACATAAAACTTGGTTATCTCCATGGAGATTGTTCCGAAGTTTGGTTTTAAATTTCAATTTTCATGGAATCACGCCGGAATCATGTAAAAAAAAAAAAGCTAAAATAAAGCCCCACCATGTAACTTTTTAGCCAAAAAAATAGACAAAAATAAAAGCATAAAAGTTTTTTGTATTTTTTTTTTCATTATAGATATGTTTATTGCACTGAAAAACGTACTGTGAGTGGGCTTGCATCTCCACAAACCTGACTCGTGACTTAATTGGAGAAGAGACGCCTTCTGCTTGTTTCCATGGAAATTCTCTTATTTTGGCATATTTTGGAATTGTGCAGGTGACATGCCACCTCCAGAAAGTTTTAAATGGTGCACTGCGCAACTTCTCTGATGGTCTGCCATTAACTTGTCTCCATGTTATTGCGTTGCCTGAGATGTTCCACAGTACGGCATTAAACAAATAGATTTTGTTCATTCAATTACAGGTGGTTTTATTTCTCAAAACTACAATAAAAACATGCATTATTTACTGTGAACTCCACAGATCTGACCTGTAATTTGGTAGTCACATGGTTAAATTAAATGCCATCCTGTAGAACATTCCAGGAAAAACATCAATGTCGATATAAAATCAAGCAGGTGGTGGACCCTCTACCAAAAAAGCTACACACTGCACCTTGAAATACAGATTTTATTTCAGTAATAGATTATCTACTTAATACTGAATTCAGCACATTGTGATTATCAGCTTTTTCAATACATTTTCCATCTATAAATATGACGTATCACCAATATATTGTCATAGGGATTCAGTTATTTTAGACAATGCTTATAAAAGATTCATGTTTTCCAAATTTGCCATTAAAACCTGAAATTTGACCTTAATTGAAATCAGCAGTGAATTAGGAAATCAATTTAAAAACCCCAGCAAACAGACATGTAGAAAAAAACACGTATAAAAAAGACCAGAAGCACAGAAGTCTAAAAAGAAACCTATTTTGAAATGTCCCAAGTGCTGCCTTTTCAATGTGGTTTTTATATTGTTTACTTTTTTTTCTTTAAATAGAAATAATTACTTTCTAAGTCTGGTCTGCACCCCTGAATGAACTTCCAGCCTTCAAAACTGATTTTACAGTGTGCTTTGCAATTTTCAGTAAAATGTGAAATTACGGAAATGGAAATTTATTTAGCAGCTTGTCATTTCTTTGTTTTGTTTTTTTGGCAGTGTTGGTCGACAGAGATGCTAACTGTAGCGTAATAAGGGAGAAGTAGAATTAGCCAAACACCAAAGGAGGCTGCTAGCTTGAAATCACGCTCCGAAAATGTGCTCTCAGTGATGTTTTAATTTTGATTCTAGGCCATAGACATGAATGGGAGTTTTTGCATAAAAAGAGTGTCCCAGTTTGGCTTTGTTGTAGACTTGGTTTAATTCTATGTTTATATTACGCAAAATGGACTCATGTGACCTTTAAGCCATGTAATAATGCTGTTTCCTCATCAAAAACAGACCTGGAGTTGTATTTTGTTTCATTCACACATATTTGAGTAACACTTTATTATTAGTCTGTCTATATTTCCAAAGCTCAAAA
Organism: Taenioides sp. WSHXM2023; assembly: GCA_029959045.1. Lineage (NCBI taxonomy): Eukaryota > Metazoa > Chordata > Actinopteri > Gobiiformes > Gobiidae > Taenioides > Taenioides sp. WSHXM2023. Next base: position 6,112,653 of record CM057104.1, on the reverse strand, counting down.
TGCTCTGTTCCACATTAAGATGTCATGAAGCGGTAGTTTTTCAAGTTTGCTGGATAATCTCAGACCTGGAATTGCCAATCTCTACTGAACTATACATAAAAGAGAGCTGCTGACGTGAAAACTACCACTTCATGACATCATAAGGTGGAACAGAGCATTTTGAGCTTTGGAGATCTAGACAGACTGATAATAAAGGGTTACTCAGACATGTGTGAATGAAACAAAACACAACTCCAGGTCTGTTTTTGAGAAGGTGCCAACAGTATAACATGACTTAAAGCTCACAAGAGTCAATTTTACGAAATACAGGAACTTTTTTATACGAATTTTCAGATTTTTGCAGCCCTATTATACTTTTAAAGATGCATGAAACAAAACAATAGGTATGTCTGTGATCGGAGTAAATCAGTTTAGTACAAAATGGCCCCTTTAACTGTATTGTGAGGAATATTATATTGTAGAATACACAGACTGTCTTTGAAATCATGTTCTCATTCACCTGTCAGAAAGTCCTGGATGGCGGCTATCAGAGGTTCACCGTTTCTGGGAGTGACGAGGTTGGCTTTTGTCTGTGGACAGTATAATAACATTTCATTTTCAACATGGCAGAAGCTGTAACCCGTTTGACGAATGCAGCCTCTGTACAGGTGTCACAATGTTAAATTGATTCAAGCCATTACAGAGAGAAGGAATATTGAAATATAATAATAATGAAAAAGTCCTGTACCCGATCTCTCACATGTATTTGAGCAAAAATTCACTTAAAAAATTATAGAGGAAAAATGATGAAATATAACAATTAAAGGCCCTGTACATGATTCTTTCACATGTATATGAGCTAAAATTAACCAATGATAGAGGAGAAATACTGAAATATAACAACATGATTACTGAAACTATTACTGAATTATCTAATTTACTTTCATTAATTGTCTTGCACATTATCATTTGGTTGCAACTACAATTTAATTATCCTATTATGGCCTCTATAATCACTATTTATCGCTGTTAAAGATACCATTCATAATTAGACTACCTGTCCATGGTGCATTCTCACATACCACCACTAGATGGGATCTACATTGCTGCAGTCTGACAGAGGGCCAGCTTTGGTCTGATAGAAAAAGACCAGAAAGCACAGGAGAGTCTGAACAAAGGCAATTATGTAAAATGGTCATGGTCACAATTTTGTATAGCGCTTCTCCACCTTCCAGGTTCAAAACTCTTTGCATCAAGGAACCACTCACCCATTCACACACACATTCGTAGGGTTAAGTGTCTTGCCCAAGGACACAACGACAGCATTTATCTGTGGTAGCTGGAATCTTACCACCGACCTGTGAGTCAGTGGACAAACGCACACTACCAACTGAGCTACTGTCACCCGTTTCACCATGATGAGTGTATGCGTTTTGCCGTCACTGTAAAGCTAACAACAACTAGCATGCTAACGTGCACTTCCTAATTATCGGAAACTAAAACCCTTTAGAATTAGAGGCAGACACTACACCATAGACTATATAAATCGACATAGCTAACCGGCTAACTGTTAGCCTCAGTGAGCTTCATTTGACTGTAGCCGAACACAATGTTTGATGTACTACTCACTACTTAGTACTAAGCACAGAGGGAGAGTAGAAAGAACAACATGTGCAGAAAGCCCTCTTTGTTTGTGGATATCCAAAATGGGCTTTCAATAGAACAAAGAGAGCTAAAAAACAAGACAAGAATCAGAACCCAGCCACTTCACAAGAGGATGTACCAACACAGACGAGAGCGCCAGAGTGGACCTCCGTCCGCCGTACATCTCCAAATAAAAGCCACGGGCCACTCCTTTAAAGACAGTGAGGTACAGATCTTAGCCAGAGAAAACAACTGGTTTGAGAGGGGAGTTAAAGAGGCTATTTTTGTTAGGAAAGACAATCCATCCTTGAACATAAATGGAGACCTCAGACATCATCTGTCTCTCATCTACAACTCCATCTTCAAACCTAGAACAAAGAACAATATGGACAGCCAGGTCAGGTCCAGGGGTGTGAAAGCAACCATTGTGGGCCTGAATGATTATGCTAATATGAACCCACACTCAGTACAGTTGAATAGGCCTAGCTAACAAAGAGAAACTGTAAACTAGTAGGTGTGTTAGTTTCAGTGTATTTAGTACCTCTCTTCAGGCACCAGCGTCTGACCAGAATTGAAGAAGCAGCTTTTACGAGCTGCGAAATGTTTTCGACCTAAATAAACGTGTCCAGTTTACAAGCTGAATTTCTCCTTTGTCACTGCTTAGTACACTTCTTTATACAGTCTCTGCAGTTTTATTTTGACTTATTTTGGATTATTCTGACCTCAAGAGCTGCTTATACCATATATAAGTACAGGGGCAAGACACACTTTGCTCAAATACATGTGAAAAAGTCTAGTATAGATCCTTTAGTGATATTCAACAGTCTTTAGATAGGACACACACATACCCCCATGAGCACCAGGGCCTCTGCTTTGGCCTCCTCGGTCTGGGGCAGGTGCAGGTTCATCTCGTCTCCATCGAAGTCAGCGTTATAGGGTGTGCACACACACTCATTAAAACGAAAGGTCCGGTGAGGCTTGACCCGTGCCTGATGGAGAGGAGCAGCAGGGGAGAAAGGTCAACAGGGGGCGACGAAGACCCACAAATCCCACATAATGAGAGACATGAGATTGGGTCGACAAGAACAAGAGTTTGCCATACGCTTCCAGCATTGAAAAGACAGGTTTTCAGGTTTCAGGTTTTTTATAATTATGACTTGACTCGCTGGTAAAACTCCGAACAAAAAACTCAGTTAAAAGTGCATTGTGTAACTTTTCTTGTGGATGGTCCGTTAAATGCTCTTCTCCATGGAGATTATTATTATTGAAATAATTTCATTAATTCATTAATAATTTCATTATTTCATATTTGTTTACTTTAAAAGGTTTACGAAAGACGTAAAGTCTTACAGACAAATCTAAAGTGCTATAGCCGGTTTAAAATCACGTAACAATAAACACACAGATCAGAAGTCTAACTATATTCTCTCCACAACAGAGCAATTATAAAATGAGTCTTATGCAACTGCATTAGATAATTAACAATATGGGCCAGAGAAGGCTGACGATTAAACAAAACAATGTCCCCGTCGATCACATCCCCGAACCTTGTTTAGACCTGGTTTAGACCTAGAATAGACCTGGATGGACCTGGAAGAGACCTAGTTTCGATCTAGTTTAGACCTGGTTTAGATCTGGTTTAAACCTGGCTGAGTCTTGGTTTAGGCCTGATTTAGACCTGGCTGAGTCTTGGTTTAGGCCTGGTTTAGACCTGGAACAGACCTGGTTTAGACCAAGCTGCGTTAGATAACTTACAATATGGGCCATGATGCTGAGTTTGTGCAGAGAAGGCTGACGATTGAACAAAACAATGTCCCCGTCAATCAGGTGTCTTTCCACCACGTCCCCGAACCTCAACTCCTGAGCGATCTTTTCACGGTTTCCATATTTCAAAAATCTGAAAGAAATTCCAAGCACATTTGGTAAAACGTGTTCAATAGATAATCTTAGCGAACATGAAAAGACCAGTGACAAGCTTTCTGATGTTTGAGGATTCAGAATTCAGAGACGAGAACTAATTTGAGTGAGTCTGACAAATTGTGATGCCTAAACAACAGAGCAGCTACAGGAGAATTCTCAGTCTACAGTATCTACCATGGGGGTTTAGAGCTGGTTCAGAGCTGGTTCAGAGCTGGTTCAGAGCTGGTTCAGAGCTGGTTCAGAGCTGGTTCAGAGCTGGTTCAGAGCTGGTTCAGAGCTGGTTCAGACCTGGCTTAGACCTGGCTCAGTCCTGGTTCAGTCCTGGCACAGTCCTAGTTTAAAGTCCTGGTCTAGTCCAATCCTGGTCTAGTCCTGGAATAAACCTGGTCCAGTCCTGGTCCAAACCTGGTTTAGTCTTGGAATAAACCTGGTTCAGTCCTGGCTTAGTTCTGGTTTTGCATGTGATCTACACATAGTATTGAAATTACATTACATTTGTGATACGATACACTACAACTGCTGCATTTCAGATGACAATATTAATGAATACAGATGGGGGGGAGCTAAAATTAAAATTGTTAAAATGCTAAATTATGTTGTAATACAATAAGCCCTAGGGTTTAGTCAATAACTGAAAATATCAGGTTCAGCATTTGTGAGTTTATCTTTGGATATTTCATGGGAAAGTACCATGTAATCAGTAGGGAAATCTGGCCCTTGCCCCCATCTGGGAGGACAACATCATTACATTCTAGAAACTGAAAACCACCAATACAAGATATTTTGGTCTTTGCAGAGAACATTATATTAAATAATTGCAGCCTTGGCAATTTGATATTTGTTATATGTTGTGTAGCCCTAGTCTGAATCCTCTATATCAGCTAACTGCTCTCAAAAGTTACGCAATGTTGATAAAAACAAAAACAAAAAAAACAAACTAAGTATATTAGACCACAAAATGATGACTGCACTGGACTCACCGTTTCATCTGTGTGGAGCGATTTTGAATGAAGTTTGCTCCTGGGTGAACATCAGGGCCATTACGAACCAGCTTCCTCATTAACTCCAGATTGGCTTTGTTCACCTGCAAAATAAATGGAACCACGACAATTATATTCAGAGGGTGAGACTGACAATTTTTTAACTAGACAGAATTTTTAGTTTTAACTTTTTTGTATTCCATTTTATTGTTTGGAGCACAATGAAAAAGAGTGAGCGTAAGAACAAATGAGCAGTTAAATCATCCATCCATCCATTTTCTTCCGCTTATCCGGGGTCGGGTGGCGGGGACAACTCCCAGACTTCCTTCACCCTGTACACTTCCTCCAGCTCCTTCCCAGGCCAGCCGAGAGACATAGTCCCTCCAGCATGTCCTGGGTCTTCCCCGGGGTCTCCTCCCGTTGGGACATGCCCAGAACCCCTTCCGAGGGAGGCGTCCAGGAGGCATCCGGAACAGATGCCAACAGGAGGACGTGGAGGAGCAGCGGCTTTACTCCGAGCTCCTCCCATGTGACTGAGCTCCTCACCTTATCTCTAAGGAAGTGCCCAGCCACTCTGCGGAGGTTCAAGGAGGGGAGTTAAATCATCTTTGAATTAATTGCCAATCAGTGCAGATAAGACACAAAAACATGGAATATTACTGTTATAGCGGTAGGGCTTTATTGTCATTTAGTCAGTCGATAACGTCTTAGTGGGCCCAAACTTGAACTAATCACTGTATTTAGATTATTATGAGTTATATGAGACAACAGCAGTTAGTGAGTGAACTGAATATTTGATATTTTTTGGTATTGTATAAAGAAAAGGCAGATTAAATTTAATCTGTTTTATATTGTTTCTTAGTACATTTTTTCTGCATAAATAGTATTTTTTTGCATGAACTCCCCCTGCAGGTGTAGCCTTGTGAGTGCAGTTAGAGTCAGATACACAGAGATATGAAACAGTTTTGAGAGCTTTTGCCAAGCCTCCTTTTTAGTCAACCAATCGATCGGCAGAACATGTCTTTAGTCAATTTTAGTTTCGACATTTTAGTTTTCCATTTCCTAAAATTGTTTAGTTCTTCATAAGACCTGGTTGAGTCCTGGCTGAGTTCTGGTTGAGACCTGGTTGAGACTACGCTGTGTCCTGGTTGAGAACTGGTTGAGAACTGGTTCAGTCCTGGTTGAGTCCTGGTTTAGACTAGACTGAGTCCTGGTCCAGCCCTGGTCCAGCCCTGGTCCAGTCCATCTAGCGGCCCACATTTAGATGATGAAATTGACAATTGTGAAACTAAGCCAGACATTTTAGCTTTGACAGTTTTATTTTCTATTCCAGTAAATAGTTTGGACCACGTTGGAGGTAGTGGGAGTAAGAACAAATAAACAACTGAATCATATCTGAATTAATTTGGCCAATCAGTGAAGACAAGAACTGGCTAAAACTGCCAAAACTGTTACACAAAGAAACTGGCCCCAAAACATGATTTGTTTAGTGAATTATAACTATATTGCATTGTTGCAGTCCTTTTGTATCTCATTACACTCACGGCAAATCTGCTTCAAATGAATCTGCTTCACAGTCTCAGTCATTGTGCAGTGAGAGGTTTGATTATTTTTATTTTTTTTTTTTGAGTCAATCAAAAATTACACCCAAACACTGTCCACAGCTTCTACTGAAAAATATCCATCATTATATAAAATGTTTAAAGGTCTTATATTACACAAAATTGACTCTCAATTGACTCTTGTGAGCTTTAAGCCATGTTATAATGTTGTTACCTCATACCTGGAGTTGTGTTTTGTTTCATTCACATGTTTGAGTCACACTTTATTATTAGTCTGTCTACGTCTCCAAAGCTCAAAATGCTCTGTTCCACCTTGTGATGTCATCAAGCGGTAATTTTCAAGTTAACAGCTACGTTTTAGATTTAGTTCAGTAGAGATCGGCAATTCCAGGACTGAAATTGAAGGTGAAGGTGTGTGGAGTTTAAAAACACAGACATGACATCACAAGGTGGAAAAGAGTGTTTTCTGTTTGAGAGAAGAACTCAGCCTAAATATACAGGGTTTGTGCGTTAAACATGTGTGAATGAAACAAAACACAACTCCAGGTGTGTTTGTGATGAGGAAACAACATTATAACATAGATCAGAAAATAGTGTAATATGGGCCCTTTAATTAAAATCCACTACCAGTTAAAAGTTTGGACACACCTTCTCATTCACTGTTTTATTTTTACTACTTTCTATATTTTAGATTCATACAGAAGACATCAAACATATGAAGCAAGAAATATGGAATTATGTAGTACTTTTGTTTCCCCAAATATTTTCTGACAAAGCAAAGGGTGGCTACTTTAAGGATTTGAATATAAAATATTTTTAAGTCGTAGAGTCATTTAACTTTTTATCCTCTACTGAACAAAAGGTAAAAGGAGCTGTTAACTTGAAAACTACCACTTCATGACATCACAAGGTGGAACAGAGCATTTTGAGCTTTGGAGATGTGAAACAAAGCACTACTCCAGTTATGTTTTTGATGAGGTAACAGCATTATAACAGCTTAAAGTTCACAAGAGACAATTTTGTGTAATATAGGACCTTTAATCTCTAGTTTTTAGTGGCGACAGAAAGAGCATATGTATCATAGACTGTGTTTTGTACCTTCTCGGGGTATGTGAGGATCTTGGCCACGTGCACTGGGACAGCCACCTCATCGATCCTCAGGTTGGGGTCTGGAGAGATGACAGTTCTGCCTGAAAAGTCCACTCTCTTTCCAGACAGGTTTCCTCTGAATCGACCTGTGGAAGACGAGAACAATTCAAAATTTAACAAAAGAGACAGGAGTTAATGGACAAAAGAGAAAGGCACATTTTAATTGAGATCATTTATTATCAGGGTTTATTTGAATAAAGAAGTCTACAGTCAATTCTCTGTCAGTAAAAGCAAGTGGTTTGGAGCAGGTCTAAACCAGGTTCAAACCAGGACTAAACCAGGACTAAACCAGGACTAAACCAGGCCTAAACCAGGACTAAATCAGGTCCAAAGCGAGTCTCGATCAGATCTCAATGTGGTCTAAACCACGGTCCAAACCAATGTCTAAACTATCTATAGTGGACTAGCTCCACTTTAGCCATATCTAGTCAAAAACAAAAGAGCACTAAATCACCAAAAAATGTTTCCTTCACAGAAAAGAACCATAACAGGCAGTGGCTTTATAACTTTATAAAATGGGAAAAAGTTACACTCTTGACACAAACTATTCCTTTAGGATTAATTAGGAAAAAATACTGTATTTTACAAGATACTTTATGAAGTTTCTTTCCTAAAACACCAATTAAAGTCTGAAAAATAATTGGCACTGGTGGAGTACACATTTTCAACTGACAGAAAAGTTATCACTGCTGAATCCTACAAAGAACACAACTCGACTAATTAAGTTTTTATTCTAACTATTTCGATAACAAGGAAAAGACTTTATACTCAATAAATACTGTGAAATAAAAATCTTTTTTTGACAACAAAATGTAATTTTCAACACAAAATAATAGAAATTTAATTAAAAGGCACTGTACCCCATTTTTCCCCATGTATTTTAGCCAAATTTATCTTACCCCAGTACAGATAAATTGTATAAACAGCTCGTGAGGTCAAAATATCTCTTCTGTGTGGTGTCTGCGTCTAATTATAAAGCGTTTTATTGTCCCAGAATCAGGAAGTGCGCTAGTTGTTATTAGCATTACTGTGATGTGATGTGAAGGTCATTTTCAAGCAATCAAAATATGTACGTTTAAGTGAATAGCGCCAAAATAGATAGAAGTTTAATGCCGTACTGTGGGACATACCAGCCAAGCAGTAACATCTCCATGGAGACAAGCAAAAGGGCAGACCAAAAAAGGTTACATCGTTCACATTTAACCACAGTCCAGTACATATTTGCTGCTATTTGATTGGTTAAAGGGCATATTTTACTGTATTTTCTGATCCATGTTGCATCAAAAACCTGGAGTTGTGTTTTGTTTCATTCACACACGTAGAACACGCAAACCCTGCATATTTAGACCGAGTTCTTCTCTCAAACAAAAAACACTGTGTGATGTCATGAGGTAATACAACATAAAACTTGACTAGAATCATTTGGATAATTGCCCATCTCTACTGAACAAAAGGTTAAAAAGTACATGTTCATTTGAAAACTAAAGCTTCATGACATCACAAGGTGGAACAGAGCATTTTGAGCTTTGGAGATGTGGACAGACTAATAATAAAGAATTACTCAAACATGTGTGAATGAAACAAAACACAATTCCAGGTCTGTTTTTGAGGAGGTAACAGCATTATAACATGGCTTAAAGCTCAAAAGAGTCAATTTTGCATAACATAGGACCTTTAATAGCCCTGGTTCTTACCTTGTTTCCCCTTCAGTCTCTGCACAAAGCCTCTGGTCCACTTCTTTGGGGCCATGTTCAGAGGGATCCCAGAGAGCTCAGAGTTTATATAGAGAGCACACTGAAGTTGAAGGAAGTCCCAGTCCTCCATGATCATCTGAGTCTTTGCACCCGTCACACGATGCTACAAACAAAACAAAAAATATATTACATAAAAAACTAGAAAAGCACTCAGAGAGCACAGACCTCCACCAAGCCCCATTTAACGCAATGCTAACAAAATTTTCAAAGTGATCCAGAATCCAGGATTTCTTCTGGATCATCACCAAAATTTAATCTTCTGCTGGATTTACCATTCGGAACATTTCCTGAAAATTTCATCAAGATCCGTCCATAACTTTTTGAGTTATCTTGCTAACTAACTAACTAACAAACTAACAGACAGACTCAGGCGAAAACATAACCTCCTTGGCGGAGGTAATAACTTACAAGGGCTTCAGGGTTTTAGATGGTATCGCAGCATGCTATAGGCCAAAATGTGTATTTTTAATAAACCAGGCCCAAACTAGAACTAAATCAGGGTCTAAATCAGAGTCTAAACCAGGGTCTAAACCAGCCCTATAACATGGTCTAAATCAGGGTCTAAATAAGGACTAAACAAGGGTCTAAATAAGGGACTAAAAGAGGACTAAATCAAGAACTAAACCAGGGGCTAAATCAGGTGTAAACCAAGACTAAACCAGGACTAAACCAGAGCTAAAACAGGCCTAAACAAGGTCTAAACCATGTATAAACCAGGTCTAAATTTGGTCTTAGAATTTTCTATTCCAAATAAAGACTTAGCAATATCTACTCAAAACTTACAGAGCAGTAAATAAAAGAAAACAACCGAAACAGGCTTTATAACTTCATAAAATGGAAAAAAAAAAAGTTTCCATTTTGACAAAAAAACTACTCCTTTAAGATTAATTAGGAAAAAGTACAGCTTTACAGCATTCTATAGGCCAAAATTAATATTGTTAAAACGCAAAATTATGTTGTAATACAGCAACTTCTTGGGTTTAGGTAATGATTGAAAATACTTGGTTCAACATTTGTGCATTTACCTTTTAAATAATTCATGGCTAAGGACAATGTAATCAATAAGAAAAAGTGTCTCTAGAAACTGAAAACCACCAATACTTAAAGGTGCACTGCGTAACTTTTCTACATGAGATTATTAAACTCGTCTATCTCCACCCAGGCAAGTAGACCAAGGTACAGATCAATTCAGTGGAGAGGCGGGCCCATTCACACAAGAATGCATGTTTTTAAAGGTATTTCTGAACAGTAAAATCACCGCTAATGAAACAAACACTGAATAGACTTTTAATACCACACTGTGGAACATATCAAGCAAAGCAATAACATCTGCCTAAAGAAAAAAAATGTTATACACAATGCACCTTTAATTTACAAACTTTATTTAAAAAATAATAGTAATAAAATCTGGATAGCATTATTTTTTTTCCCCTTAAAGCTGCACTGTGTAACTTTCATGGCGGGCTGTCCACTACCTGGTTGTCTCCATGGAGATGCTATTGCTTGCATGGGAAAAAATTGGGTACAGGAACTTAGTAGATTATGATTATACCTTTTATTCATTGTAAACTGCAATATTGATCCAAAACGCTGTAATAATAGAAAAAGTTCATCTCCCTCTCTCTCTGTCTCCCCCTCCCTCTCTCCCTCTCTTTCTTTCCCTCCCTCCTTCCCTCCCTCCTCTCATCCTCTTCTCATTCTCCCTCTCTCTCTCCCCCGCTCCTTCTCTCCCTCCGTCTCTCACTCACTCTCATCCCTCTCTCCTCCTCTCTTTCTCTCCTCCTCTCTTTCTCTCCCTCCCTCCATGCCTCCCTCTCTCTCTACCTCTCTCTACCTCTCTCTCTCCTTTCCTCTCCCTCCTTGCCTCCCCCTCTCTCCATACCTCTCTCTCTCCTGCTCCCTCTTTCTCCAACTCCCTCCATCCCTGCGTGCCTCCCCTCTCTCCCTCTCTCCGTCCCCCTCTCTCTCCCTCTCTCCATCCCCCTTTCTTTCTCTCTCTCCCTCCCTTCCTCCCCCTTTCTCCCTCCCTCTGTGCCTCCCCCTCTCTCCCTCCCTCAATCCCCCTCCCTCCCTCTACCTTCCTCTCTTTCTCCAACTCGTCTCTGCATGCCTCCCTTTCTCTCCCTCTCTCCGTCCCCCTCTCTCCCTCTCTTTCTCTCCATCCTTCCCTCCCTCCCTCCGTGCCTCCCCCTTCTCCATCCCCTTCTCATTCCCTCTCTCTCTCCCCCCGCTCCTTCTCTCCCTCCGTCTCTCACTCACTCTCCATCCCCCTCTCTCCTCTCTTTCTTTCCCTCCATGCCTCCCCCTCTCTCTGCCCACCTCTCTCTCTCTGCCCACCTCTCTCCCTCGCTTTCCCTCTCTTTCTCTCTCCCTCTGCGCCCGCCCTCTCTCCGTACCCTCCCTTTCTCTAACTCCCTTTCGTCCCTCTCCGTCCCCCTCTCTCTGTCCCTCTCTTCATCCCTCTCTCTCCCTCTCTTTCTCTCTCAGTGCCATGTCACAGTTTGCTGTATTTGTTATTTTCCTAATAGTACTGAAGAAATAAATGGAAACTATCTCAGTCTTCACATAACAAATTATCCCTCGCAGACTCCAGAGGGCAATTTCCCAGACGATTATTTTTGAACAGAGCTAAAAGAAAGAAATGATAGCTCTTGCTTACTTTCTAATCAATTCCTCGTCCTTCGATATATGTCTATAAAATAAGAAATTAAAGTTCTGCCTGACAAACCTTCTCCTCCCTACAGATTAACCCAGTTAATTTTACACTCAAAGGGAGGTTAGAGACAAGAAAATTGGCCTAGCTATTTACTTCTTCAGAAAAGGAAAAAATACTCTTAAATGTGTACTGAGTAACTCGTTTTTCTATGGATACGTCATTGTTCTGTCTGGAATGTTCCACAGTGTGACATTAAACAGCTCTACTTTACGTTTATTCAATCACAGGTGGTTTTATAGCTAAAAAATAAAGAGAAAAACAGATGTTCTGACTGTGAGGATTGCTTTTCCACAGATTTGACTTGTAACTTGGTCAGGTTTGGTCAGGTATAGAAAGTATAAAGACTCTACACCACAAAAGTTACACAATGCAGCTTTACTCCATTTCCTCCCTATAGATTAACCCAGTCAATTTTACACTCAAATAAACACTGCACCCAGGAAACGGCTCAACAGAAGCAAGATTTTACAACTTTACCAAGCATTGAGCAAAAGAAGGTTAGAGACAAGAAAATTGGTCTAGCTATTTACATCTTAAGAAAAGGAAAAAAAAAACATGCTTTAAGTCTTCTTTCCAATGACAAAAACGCCAATTTAAACCAAATCACTGGGTTTGTGTTGTCTATAGAAAATTTTACTCCCAAAAGTGTGAAATGAAATGAAATGCACTGGATAATATTGTTAAAACACAACTCCAGGTATGTTTTTGATGAGAAAACAACATAACAGATCAGAAAATAGTGTAATATGGGCCCTTTAAGTCTTATTTTTGATGACAAAAACTTCCATTTAAACCAAAACCACTGGGTTTGTGTTGCCTATAGAAAAGTTTACTCCCAAATGTTCAGCAAAGTGTGAAATGAACGCAGTGGACTACATAATATCCTTATATAGAAGCCAGTATGACTACATGGACTACATAACTCTCTAACTTAAACACATATAATGGAGTCTTTGAATGCTTTAAAGGTCCTACATTACACAAAATGGACTCTTGTGAGCTCTAAGCCATGTTATAATGTTGTTACCTCCTCAAAAACATCTGGAGTTGGGTTTTGTTTCATTCACACATGTCTGAGTAACACTTTATTATTAGTCTGTCACATCTCCAAAGCTCAAAACGCTCTGCTCCACCTTGTGATGTCATGAAGCTGTAGTTTTCAAGTTAGCAGCTCCTTTCACCTTCACTTTAGTAGAGTTTGGCAATTCCAGGTCTGAAATCATCCAAATGATTGTAGAAAAAGTATGTGCAGTTTCATAACACAGTGGAGCACTTCCTGATTTCACAAAATGGAACAGTGTTTCCAGTTTGAGAGAAGAAGTCAGCCTAAATATGCAGGGTTTGTGTTCATTTTATCTTAATTGGACGCCAGAAAGAATAGCATCTGTTTTATAATGTTACAGTTTAATGATCTTGAGCTCGCATACAGACAAGTAGATTTCGATTAAAATCAAATTTGATTAACAAACCTGTCCAATTAGCCCCCAGTGTATTGCATTTAATTGACAAGCTTCTATACAATTAAATGCAACTTCTATAACTGCTTCTGACCATGAAATTCAAAATGGGGCTCTTTAAAGGTTCCTCACTGACCTTTGTCATTTATTTTTAATTGTCTAATCAAAAATAACTTGGGCAAATTAAGAGTTTTGGCCTTAGTTAACGTAACAGTTATGAAATTATCTCTACGTATGTCGCAGCGGCTGCTCGTGTCCAACCAGGAAGTAAAACTGTCAACTTCGCCAACCAGAAAAACTAGGCAAGATTTTTGTAAAACTTTAAATGTAATTATGTTAAAGACGACATATTGTACTTGAGTCTGCTCTATAGTTATAATCTATGACACCTGTGGCTCATTGTTAGAACGTGCACATTTTAAAGGTGCACTGTGTAACTTTTTGGGGGGGAGGGTCTGTCACCTGCTTGTACTGCTTTGCCTGAAATGTTCCACAGTATTGTATTAAATGTATATTACTTGCATTTATTCAGTTACAGGGGATTTTACTGTTATGGAAAACAAATATTCTATTCAGATATTCAATAAGAAATATTCAGAACGAGAGCAGGGTCACTTATCCACAGATCTGACCTGTAAATTGGCCTAGTAGCGTCACCTGCTTGACTCCATGGAGACAGACAGATGTTTGATGCCATACTGTGGGACATTTCAGCAATAACATTTCCATGGAGACGAGCAGACAACCTTTCACGAGAAAAGATGTATGTAAAATCCACGGCAAAAGAGAAATTCAATTTGTCAACTGGACAAAAGTTTATTTTTTGGTTACGTTTCGCAGTTGTGTTAGTTTATTTAAGAGTAGTTCTTCCATGAGAAAAGTTACACAGTGCACCTTTAACAAGTGGAAAACGTGCCTCTGTTCCACCAGCTCTCTGTGGGAGTGGATTTACCTGCGTCTGCCTTCCTCCTCCGTGTTACGCAGAGAGAGAAGATGCAAAGAAAAAGACTCCCAGTAGATTTAAAATGATTAGGATTGATCTCTTAAGCGAATTCAGTTGTCATAAAGCATTACTGCCCAGGTGCTTTCAGAAACTTTTCAGACTGAATCCAAACCGGGGCTGGGTGCAGGTGGGTTGAGGAAATCGATGCCATGATACAGGACTGGCACAAAGCACCCAGCTGTCGTATTTGAAAGAGTGAATGTGAGCAGAGAGAGGAGAGTAAGTAGGTGTTTTATGTGTGTGCAGAGGGATGGGACTGTTTTTAACAGCACGCAGCCCTCAACAAAAATCCAACATAAAAAAGTCCATAAATAAATAAACGTGAACTGAATAAATGTAGGAAGGAAGAGTTTTTTAACATCCACAATTCGACTTTTCCATAGAGAGGTCACCAGCTTGTCTCCATGTTATGTTATGTTATGTTCCACAGTATGGCATTAAATGTATCTAGACAAGCAGATGATGCCACAAGGCCAAACTATAGGTCAGATCTATGGAGCGGGCCCCCCTACCAAGAAAAGTTACATAGTGTATCGTTAACTAACCCTTTAACACAGTCTGTTATGGGGTTATTTTGCTATAGATCTGGTTTAAATGGGGCTTCATTAAAGGTTGAACAGAGGATTTTCCAAGGAAAGAGAAATACAGCGACTGTTTGTCCTTTTTCAAATTTGCACATGCGTGAACCCACCCCGCTCCTCCACAGCTCCCCAAGTAGAAAAACCTTCTCCTGCCTCCTCCTTACGTTAGAAATCATGCTTGTTTACAGCTGGTGCGCATTCAGAATTGATCAAATTGCTGAACGAATTGCTGAACGAAGTTTGCTTACCAGAAGTAATTTAGCGACCAACGCGTCAGTCTTTAGACCCTTCGTCTGCTTCAGTGACGCCATCGCTGGAAGGAATCTCCGAGAATCACCTTAGTTTGGCTTCGCTCCTTTACCCCTTCTCTTCTTCTTTCAGCGATCTCAAAAACTGACTTTCTTTTGCGGCTAACTGGTAGCGGATTCTTGTCTGACATTGCGACAAACTGTTCAAACTGTGAGGAAGCTACAGTTGGAAAAAGCTGCTAAGAACCGCTGCGTTGGTCGAGTAAACGGCGTCTTGCGTCTGTGGAATTCGTGAGAGGTGAATATAAACCACGTAATCCCAGCGCGTCGGCAACTCAGTTACGCTAGAAACGTAGAGAATTTGATTGACAACCTAACAGCCAATAGCCTCAAAAACACCTTGAGGAACATGCATGTATTTCTGGTAGTGGGGTTATCTCTCCACACATCTGACCTGTAACGTGGCCTGGTTTGGTCTCCATGAAGATAAAAGACAAAGCATTCAAGACAAAGCAATAACGTCTCCATGGAGAAAAGTATTTGACAGGCCCTCCGCCAGAAAAGTTACACAGTGCACCTTTAATGCCCCCACTGACCTTCTTGATGACGTCGTTGAGGAAGATGATCTCTGTGAGCTTCATGGTGAGGTCGTCTTCGTTGGTTCCAGACTTGAGGTCGCTGACGACAGAGGGGCGGATACAGAGGGGCGGGACCAGGAGCCGGGTCAGGATCAGGTCTGAAGGTTTTCCTGCCTTTGGATTCATGAGGAGCAAAGGGATGTCCTCCTCTGGAATCCTCCTGAACAGACTCAACACCACCAGAGGGTTTAGGTTCTCCTGCAGGAAGAGGGACAAAGGAGAAGGAGAAATCGAGATAAATATAGAAATATGGTCACATTAGTTTGTCCTTGAACAAGATACTACTACTACTACTACTACTACTACTACTACTACTACTACTACTACTACTACTACTACAGCTACTACAACTACTACAACTACTACAACTACTACTACAGCTACAACTACAACTACACATATGATTTACAAAGCACTTTAAAGGTGCACTATGTAACTGTTCTGTTGGGGGGGTCCACTACCTCACCAGGAGAAGTTACTGCTTGCTGGGAATGTTTCACATTATGAGATTAAAATATAGGTACAATCCATTTATTCAATTACAAACATTTATGTTGCCAAAGGAAATAAAACTTTTAAAGACACTTTTAAGAAAAAGTCTTTGTGTTTTGTTAAAATCATGCACATCTGACATAATGTTGTTGATTAATTGCAATAAGGTTTTAGCGCAGACTAATCGATAAGCCAGAACTGGTAGCTGTAGCTAAAACTTCAAAAATTCATTGACATTTTGACTCTTGTTTTGACACATTCCTAAACATACTTGCATCATATTATATTCTCATTTCTTTTATGGTTAAATGTTGATGAATTCCAGTGTTTAAGGTGCATTGTGTAGTGCACCTTTAAAAATGGGACAGAAATACAGAGGAATTCATGTAGCAACAGGAATATCTGGAGTATCACTGTGTTTAGAACCACTGCTTTAGAAAACTCAAGCTGACCTGTGCTCTGCTCAGGAGCGGCTCTATGATCTTGTTGTGTTCAATGGCCGTGTTAAAAGACTGCATGAACTCGGACACAAACGGATCCACGGTCTTCTTTGTCGTCTTGTATTTCTCATGAATGATCTTCAGGAGGCCACACTTCTTCACCGGACCTGGAATTAAATCAAATATGGTTAAAACAGATGGACAAAATACAGAGACTTTCATACAGGGTACAGCTGCTGGTGGTGTGCAGGTTTAATGTAGTGGTTGTAGGTATAAAGAAGTGCATAGTCCAGGTTGAGTCCAGGTTGAGTCCAAGTGGGTTCAGGTTGAGGCCGGTTGAAGTCCCGGTTGAAGTCCCGGTTGAAGTCCCGGTTGAAGTCCCGTCTGAAGTCCTGGCTGAAGTCCCGGGGTACGTTCACCTGGCTTGATCCTAATTTGAGCCCAGTCCTGAAGTACACTTGGTTTAGTTGTAGCCCTGGTTTAGTTCTGGTGTGAACTCATTAAGTACTTACATGCTGAGTCCAATCTTACCTATAATTAAAGCCAATGTATGCAACTTTTACCTTTTTTTCCCTTTTTGTTGCATTTATTACACTACAAAACTCTGAAAACTTGCATCCCCACAAACCTGACTCAAAATTGTTCTTTTGGCTATAATCTTCCACAGTATGGCATAAAACTTATGTATTTCCACGGAGAATGTAGAATATTTCCATGGAATCACGTAGCCACCTCCAGAAAGTTACATACTGTGCCTTTAAGTACTGGCTAAGTTCTGGTTTGTCATTTTTAAATTTCACCCACCCCATTAAGAAAATCTTGAATCTCACCATTGTACGCCGAACAGCTGAGGCAGATGGTCTTTTTGCGGCACTTGTCTGAGATCTTCTTCTTGAGTCCTCGTTTTTGGAGATAGGCCAGGTTTGGTTTCTTCAGATAATCCAGAAACTGCAGCTTCTCCTCCTTCGACAGCATGATCCTCGAGCACGTTTTACAAATCATCTGTGTGGAGAACAAATTTACACATGAAAAGGAGGAGAGGAGAGAAGAGGTCTTCCCAGTACAAGGCAATACATTAAAGCTATATATATATATATATATATATATATATATATATATATATATATATATATATATATATATATATAGAACAGCATATAGAGAAGAGAATACATTTAAAAAGTATATGTGTATGCATACTTTTTTATTATGGTTCTTTTTATGTTTCTAAGCAGGCAATGGCAATAAAGTCAAAATTTTAAACCCATCTCTTCTCCGTGGCCTTTAATACTACACAGACAGGATAGCTTGGCATTTTATTGTTCTTTTCTATGTATCATGTTATCTGTATTTTCTTTTTCTTTTCTCCTTTTTGTTTTGTACGTTTATGTGAAGCACTTTGTCCAGCTGAAGTCGTTTTAAATGTGCTATATAAATACACTAGAACTACGTAACATCTTCATGGAAACTACAAAATGTACATTTAAGTAATATATAAAGTGAACTAAAAGCCAAACATTCTCCAAAATTTTTTCAGGTTTTATCTACTTACAATAAATCTAGCTGTAAATATAATACTATGCTGCCCTCTATAGGCTACTTAGCTTTCTGCACTTAAAGACTGGACTTTTCACCTGCAAGATTCCAATAATGGCTTTGAAATATCCAACGTGGAAACAAGGTAACTCCAAATCCAGATATCCATAATGTCCCAAACAGTCGGCCAGATTCTTTCCACAAGTTAAACAGGGCCGGTCTTTCTCACTGGTGCCCTGGAATAAGAGAGAAAGAGCAGAGACTGGAAATTATCAGGACACTGGGAGAGTTTGAACGTATCATTCATATTTAAGTATTAGTAACTGCTTGTTTCTGTATTGTAATTGCTTGATATACTGTATTTATATTACGATATTTGTTTTTTACTTACTGTACATACATTTATATAATTTATGTCTTATTGATACCACTCTTGCTATTTTTATTGCTACTTATTTAGAAGTTTATTACCTTTTTTTTTTTACTCTGTTATTGTAATATAATGTGATGTTTGAGCTACTGTGTTCAAGTAATTTCCCTTGTGGATAAATAAAGTCTGTGTAAGTCCAAGTCTAAGTATATTACTTTTTTATTATTAAAAGACATGTGAAATTGAATTGCAAAAGTAAATTTAACTGGATTAATACAAGTATGGAATTGGAAAGTAAAGGATAGGCAAACGGTATACACAGGTAAGAGTGAAAATCTTATGGTTGGTGTAAATAGAGGTAATGACAAAAAATGTGAATGTAACGGGAATAAAACACAGTAAGTAATGGTAGATTTATGCAAAGTGGACATAATAAAAAGTACACAACTGTAATATTTTATACCATCAAGGTGGAGGTTAAGGTAAGGTTTACTTCATTGCAAAAAGTAGAATGTTTAAAAAAAAACAAAAAACCTGTAAACAATAGGGATGGGACAAGATCTCGCAAGACACAATTACCACAAGATTGTGCACACATTTTTTTTTTCCTCACATTTTTACATTTGCCTTGGGTAAAAAACGTTAACTTGGTTGAGTAACTCCTGTTGAGAAACCGTAACACACAAAAGCAGTGCTCGTAACACTAGAAAACTAAATAAATAAAACAACTGTGAAGCCAAAATTATGAACTGAATGGCACAATTTATTTATTAAAAATTATATCAAAATCCTGTGAGCTGAACCTTGTGACTATTTCTCTGTGTCTCATCTTGTAGAAATTGTGTCTCGTCTCACCCCTTGTAAAGAAGTAAAGTGTACTTGTGTCTTCGTACCATGCGGTGGTCCAGGACTCCGTGGGGCAGAGGAGTGCGTCTCGTGTCTTGGCTGTAAAGGTTTTTACTGACCACCTGAATGTGAGCCTGCTGCCTCATCTGCTCTGCCGACTTCATCCCGAAACAGATGTGGCTTCTGCAGGCACAAACAACAGAGAAGGGTCAGTGGGTACAGTTTAATGTCCAGTAAAATAACTAGAATAATCAAAGAACCCAATAATAGGATCTGATTTTTGTTGTGTATTTACAGCACAAGAGAAATCGGATCATGAAAAACACCTGGTGGCACGTATCAGGTAATCAGTGCAGTTTTTAAGTAGTTGTTGTATTTAGAAAACAAAAGTACAATGACTTTTTTTAAATAACCGGATCAACTTTCAATCTTTTCTCTTTCATTTTTGTCTTGCTACATTAGTTTGTCCTTTTTTCATCATTTTCCTTGTCAAAACCTGCACAGGTGTGGACAGTCAGATAGAATTGTTTACACGGCATTTCAATAATCTGATAACTCCAGAAAAGTAAAATAAAGACAGGTTAAAGTGAATGTTTGAAATTATCAGTGGTGAATTTTATTTATTATTACAAAACCTCTTTACACTTAAACTTTACTTTACTTTGCGGTATTTTTGACAAACAAACAATTTAAATTACACTATTTTACATTCTTGATTACAAATAACAATGCATAATAGTGTTATCTGTATTACTAATATTTAATTTAATACAGGCTTTTGAGATGTCTGAGAGAATATTTTTAATGTTTAATATTTTTTTGCTCAATTATTACCACAGAGTCATGTTACGTTGTGTTGATTTTGACAAAACAACTAAAAAAAAAAATAATCAAAATAACTTTTGCAGAGTAACTTATCAAGAAAAGTGCCAAAGTACACAAGTCAATAGTTAACTGTGAAAAATACTGACTTTTTTGCAAATACTAAATAATCACTTCAGTATAATTTAGTCCCCTACAAACACATAGAAACATAGAGAGTTTCGCTGAATAAATTTGCTATAAAGTGCATGTTTTTTTAAATATAATTCTTGTAAACTTCCACATGCTAACCGGTATGCTAACACTTGAGCTAACATGCTACAGCGTTAGCATTTATACTTACATCTTTTTGGCCACATCTGTCTCTCTAAACTGCTCCTTCACCATTTTTGCGCGTTGTTTTTACACTTCGATAAAGGAAATTAAGTTTAGATGAATATTTTCATAATTATTTTCTATACTTTGAGCTGCACGCTGTCCATGTTTTGGTAAAAGCTCGTGACATGTGAACCCGAGCGCTGCGTTCAGGGCTGTAGTAAAATACACGACACTTGACTAGAAAAGTACAAGAAATAAAAAATATAATCGATAATATTATGTAAAATTAATATATATTGCCAAACAGCAGGTTTGTAGACATAAAAGTAATTAGATACCTGTTTAACTTGTATCTTGTATAGAATTGTAATAGAAATGTTTCATAGATATATATATTTTATTAACTGAACCTTATGGACTAATTTGGATGCGTTATATGTTTTTTATTTTTATTTTTATTTTTTTGTATACAGTTTTTCTTTTAAACTATGGACCGAATAAAATTTGTGTCTGAAATAAATAAATCTATTATTATTATTATTATTATTATTATTATTATTATTATTATTATTATTATTATATACTGTTGAAACTCATGCACATGTTTCTTAAAAATTACTAACAAAGGGTCAAATGGAAATTACGACAGATCGTATATATTATAGTATATGCAAGAAAAATTGTAATTTTGATTGAAGAAATTAAAATGCCAAGTTTTTTACTGGTCATGAATACAACAAAGCTCAACGACAGAGGAAAAGAAGACAAACATTGGAGTGTGTAGACAGGTGCTGCCTGCTAGTGGTGACTATAAATACTACATCAACCTTGTTTTAGTAATAAATAGAAATGATTTTAATATTATGAAGCATTTTTACACGTTTTATCCCAGTTAAGTCTTTCTAAATATATTTAAATAGGGGTGGTGTTTAGTTCACGTGCTCTTATTCCTAATTCAGCATTTTTAGCTTGTAATATCCTCAAATCAAAGTTATACAATGAAGGAAAGCTCCCAAATCAAAATAAATTCTAATACCCCCATTTCCTAAGATAAATATGCATACACTGACCAGCCTGTGAATGTGTTTGCAGTCTCAGTTTTCACCTCTAGATGGCAGCATACTCTTCCTTTTCATTTCTCTGGAACTGTTTAAAGATTGTACCTCTTGGTCTTCTAAATTTAGTTGGTCACCTGTTCTACTTTGGGTATGTTGCCGATTAATTAGGAAATGTTCCACCAAAATCCCTGTTTTATAAGTATGTCAATGTATTTATTAGTTTAGTGGTTTATTTATTATCTTAACACCTTTTTGGATCTCACGTAACATATTCAAGGTATTTGTAATATTCTCGTTAGATTCATTTTGATTTAAGACTATTTTATTTTATTGATATTTATCTTGAGCTTTGATTGCACATTTCTATCCTCCTGCTGTTCTTGAACTTGCGTTGCAACACTGGAATTTCACAATTGTGTGTTCTCTATATAGTCCTTCACTGTCTTGGGTTAGTTCTGGTTTAGACCTGGTTTAGTCCAAGTTCAGTCCCTGTTTAGTCCTTCATTGTCTTGGGTTAGTTCTGGTTTAGACCTGGTTTAGTCCAAGTTTAGTCCCTGTTTAGTCCCTCACTGTCTTGGGTTAGTTCTGGTTTAGACCTGGTTTAGTCCAAGTTTAGTCCCTGTTTAGTCCTTCACTGTCTTGGGTTAGTTCTGGTTTAGACCTAGTTTAGTCCAAGTTTAGTCCCTGTTTAGTCCTTCACTGTCTTGGGTTAGTTCTGGTTTAGACCTAGTTTAGTCCAATTTTAGTCCCTGTTTAGTCCTTCACTGTCTTGGGTTAGTTCTGGTTTAGACCTAGTTTAGTCCAATTTTAGTCCCTGTTTAGTCCCTCACTGTGTCGGGTTAGTTCTGGTTTAGTCCAAGTTTAGTCCCTGTTTAGTCCTTCACTGTCTTGGGTTAGTTCTAGGTCCAAGTTTAGTCCCTGTTTAGTCCCTCACTGTCTTGGGTTAGTTCTGGTTTAGACCTGGTTTAGTCCAAGTTTAGTCCATTCAAAATGCAGAAAAATTTACACACAACAAATGCATTTTTCTGGCAGTTTAAACATTAATTTATTGAAAATTGATGAAATAAAAGTGTTGTCATTTATTTACATCAGTCTTTTGTTTACATTATGGTTGCTCGGTAACCAAGAACTAGGAAGTAAAATTGTAAACTTCACCAAAAAAAATAAAATAAAATAAAACAAAATGTAAACACTGTCTTTATACTGCTATATAAAATAATCTTCTGAAACAGTCCCATTTCTGTTCAGTTAGTCGCCTTACGAGTTTAGTTTCCATTTTAATCTGATTTAAATAAATAATATCTTGATGCTTTGACGTGGTCCATGCTTCGTGATCCGTGATTTCCTCTCCATAACTCGTCTGTTCTGATTAATTGTCCTTTGTCGTCACAACCACCAACAGTGAAAATTACCAAACTGAATCACATTTTTTCATTTTCTCATTTTGCTCCCTCTTAGATCCAGGAAGGTTTGTTAATTAAAACTCCACTACAGCATTTTTCATGGCTGGGTATTTTCAAATCAATTTCTTCTGGCGTTCATAAGAATATAAATGCTCCTATATGTTCAAACATCTATCTCGGGAATGGTAGTATAAGCAAATATGGGCATTGGAAGTCTTAGCTTTAGTTTTCCTAAGGGAGAGCTCTGCAAATTCCCTTTAAGTGGCTCAAAACTCAAAGGGCTCGCAGTAATCATGCATAAACATACAGCCACTCATCACGTCTCTGTGGGGGAATTAAACTCACCGTGAACCCAAAATCAAGGGCTATTTCTGGCAGATGAGATTCAAGAACTGGGCCAAAATGGATAAAAACAATTGGGAGATTATAAAAATAGGGAAATATGAAACCATGCGTGCAGAATGGCAAAACGTTACGGTTGTTGTCGTGTTTTCTATTTCGATTATAAATTGGTTTGCAGTGGTAAATATTTATCATAGTTTTACATAAACACAGTCGGTTTGGATGCAACAACAAAGAAAAGATATTTAAAGTTAGAAGTTAAAGGTGCATTGTGTAACTTTTCTGGTGGAGGGTCCGTCAAATGCTTTTCTACATGGAGATGTTATTGCTTTGCTGGCAATGTTTCACAGTATGGCATTAAACCTTTTATCTTCATGGAGACCAAACCAGACCAAGTCAGAATGCCTGTTTTTCTAGGTATTTTGGAGCTTAAAACCACCCGTAACTGAATAAATGTAAGGTAGAGCTGTTTAATGTCACACTGTGGAACATTCCAGGCAGAGCAATGACATCTCCATAGAAACAAACAGGTGACAGACCCCCAACCAATTTGTGAAGACAAGTTGGAAATTACTCGAAGTGGTGAGATCTAAAATGTGTGACGCCAACCGCATGAGTCCACGGATAAAACCATAGGAACGTTCTCCAGGGAGATCCGTTTTATGCCAAATGTGGAAGATCATAGCCAAAAGACCAAAGGAACAACATTTCCATGGAAACAAGGCAACAAGATTCAGGTTTATGGAAATGCAAGCCCACTCACAGTATGGACAAGTGTGTATTTCCTAAGTGCTCAGTGCAACACAACCAAAAAATGTGGTTATATTAGTCTATTTTTCAGCTAAAAGTTACATACTGTGACTTTTTTGGAGCACATTTATGAGTTTAAACATTCATTTAGCAAGAAAGGTACATACATTTTTATTTGTCAGGTAATAAATAAGCTATAACAGTGTAAATTAGCTTTGAACGAAGATGTGCAAAATCTGTATTGTGTTCACTATATTTTAAAGGTCATGTTCTAATGTTGTTTCCTCCTCAAAAACAGACCTAGAGTTGTTTTTTGTTTCATTCACATGTTTGAGTAACACTTTATTATTAGTCTGTCTACATCTCCAAAGCTCAAAATGCTCTGTTCCACCTTGTGATGTCATGAAGCTGTAGTTTCCATCAGCTCCTTTTACCTTTAGTTCAGTCGAGATCGGGAATTCCAGGTCTGAACTGATCCAAATGATTCTAGTGAAGGTGTGTGGAGTTTAAAAACACAGTGGAGCACTTTCCTGTATTCCTGTTTGTGACGAGGAAACAACAATATAACATAGATCAGAAAATAACGTAATATTGACCCTTTAAATTAAATGTATACTATATAATGTCATATGCACAGCTGTTTTCTTCACTTTTGTAATGATGTTTTGTCTAAGTTGCTATCGGCTAGTCGTAAACATGGCGGATGTGTCCCTATTTCATCAGAGAAGTTCCAGAGGTCTATTTAACCCACAGTATTTTCCACTCTTCCTCTGGACCAAAGCGAAACAGCGGCGTTCTTCTCACAAGGCCAGCGTCTCATTTAAATCAGCTCTGCGGAGAGAGGGGCTGTTATGCATCCTAATGACACTCGCCACACTGGGAGCTTATGCAAATCAGCAACATACATATATGCTGTAGGCCCAGGGTGCACTACAAAACCAATATGGATTTCAATGCAGTATGTTTTTCTGTATCTTAGTCTTTTAGCTTTATATCTGTCTATTATTTTAAGTGAAGGAATGTTATTAAACAAGTCAGATAAGCATGACTTATCTTATCTTATCTTATAGGTCATTTAAAGGTCCTATATTGCACAAAATTGACTCTTGTGAGCTTTAAGTTGTGTTATAATGTTGTTCCCTCTTTAAAAACAGACCTGGAGTTGTGTTTTGTTTGAGTTTAGTTCAGTAGAGATCAACAATTCCAGGGCTGAAATCATCCAAATGATTCTAGTGAAAGTGTATGGAGTTTAAAAACACAGTGGAGCACTTCCTGTATTACCACATGACATCACAAAGTGGAACAGAGTGTTTTCAGTTTGAGAGAAGAACTCAGCCTAAATCTGCAGGATTTGTGTGTTAAACATGTGTGAATGAAACAAAACACAACTCCGGGTCTGTTTGTGATGAGGAAACAACATTATAACATAGATGCTTTGTCTGGAATGTTTCACAGTATGGCATTAAACCTTTCTATCATCATGGAGACCAAACCAAGATCAAGTTACAGGTCAGATCTGTGGAGAGGCGACCCCGCTCACAGTCAGAATGCCTGTTTTTCTAGGTATTTTTGAGCTATAAAACCTGTAATTGAATAAATGTAAAGTAGAGCTGTTTAATGTCACACTGTGGAACATTCCAGGCAGAGCAATGACATCTCCATAGAAACAAGCAGGTGATGGACCCCCAACCAAACACAGTGCACCTTTAAGTAAAAGTACAGATAGATTACTCAAGTAAAAGTAAAAGTATCACATGAAAAAATCTACATAAGTAAAACTACTGAAGTACCTGTTTAAAAATGCACTTTAAGAATAAAAAGTAAAAGTATTTTGCAGATTTTTTTAGAATTAAAGCTTCAAATATACTGATTTTGATAAAGAATTGAGCTGATTTATTTTCTGAGCTATAAAACCACCTGTATTTGATAAATGTAAGGTGCTGTTTAGCTGTTTAATGCCATACTGTGGAACATTCCAGGCAGAGCAATGACATACAGAATCCATAAAAACAAGCGTTAGAAACAACTTTAAATATATTAACACTACAATTTATGCTTGCCAACGTTAGCTAACCCATTTTGTATTTTCATTTTTGCGGTGTGCACGGCTCTGAGACAAAAGCCTTGACGGTCCGTGGACGTTATAATAATCCGTTAAATTATAAATAATTCATTTTGCACACGGGCCTCCTGAGATGTTGTAGATAGTGTTTTGACATGTGCACTAGTTTCATAAGAGCCGAGGTAAAGATGTATGGTTTTAATAAGAGTGACAAAGATGCGGGATAATGAAGGGCCAGTGTCCACAGAGGAAATATTACGAGGCTACACGGGGGGTTATGCTAATGCTAATGCTGACTTCACTGAATACATGTATTTACAATGGAAAGATCTGCAGTTTATGACAAATTACCGCAGGATACCAGGTCATTTATGCATATTTAAACTGGTTTAAAGGTGCACTGCTGAACTTTTCTGCTTGGGGAACGGGAATGTTATCGCTTTGCTTGGAATTTTCCACAATACGGCATTAAAAGTGTCTGGATAGTATTTATTTCATTGCAGGTGCTCAAAAATACATTGAAAAACGTCGATTCTTACTGTGAGGGGGTTGCTTTTCCACAGATCTGAGCTGTAACTTGGCCTGGTTGTGCCACTTGTTTGTCTCCATGGCGATACACAGGTTTAATGTTACACCGTGGAACATTACGGGCAAAGCAAACACAAACACATCTCCATGGATACAAGAAGGCGGTGGACTCTTTACCTGAAACGTCCGATGCTTCACCTTTTACTTGCCTGATAGAAAAACTAAAAGGTTGGCGGTTGGATTCCAGCTTCAACGAGTGCTTTTTATCATTGTGTCCTTGGGCAAAACACTTTACCCATCTTGCTTGTGCACATAGACTGTATAAAGAAGTGGACTAAGGGAGTGTGGCAGTCAAATAAAGCTCATCGAGGCTCGCAGTTATTAGAGCGAATTTGGAGTTCCATATTAAGAATATAAATTTATTTATGGACAAAATAGCGAAATAAAAACACCAGGATCATGTAGCGCGGGTTAATACGAACATTTTAAGACCAAAATAACGAGGCTCAGCAGCAGTTACAGAGAGATGGGGGACGGTTTTCCAATTTAAAGTAAATTGAAGCGAGAGTCGATGGAGCCAGAAGTGCCCCCATGCTCACTTCCTTTCTGGCTATTATTCTACTGTAGAGCAATTTTGACTGATTAAAGCGTTCTTATTATTGTTGTGAAAATCTACTGGACAAAACGCCTAAATTTATGGAGTTTCACTATTGCAAAGGACAATTTCAGCTGTCCAAGATATCACCAGTACAGGTCAGTACGGTAAGTGTCTTGCCCAAGGACACAATGATAAAAAGCACTCGTTGAAGCTGGAATCCAACCGCCAACCTTTTAGTTTTTCTATCAAGCAAGTAAAAGCTGAAGCAGTTTCTGGTAAAGAGTCCACCACCTTCTTGTATCCATGGAGATGTGTTTGTGTTTGTGTGTCTTTGCCCGTAATGTTTCACGGTACAACATTAAACCTGTGTATCGTCATGGAGACAAACAAGCGGCACAACCAGGCCAAGTTACAGCTCAGATCTGTGGAACATTCATCTGTGGGAGCTGGAATTGCACTGCGTTGCCAACCTGTGATGGGATTCGAGCGGGATTCGAACCGGCAACCTTCGGATCAGTGGACAAGCTTCCTACCAGCTGAGCTTCTGTATCACCGCCATCTTATCTCCAGGTTCTAATTCATACCTCAGTCTTTTATAATGCTCCTCAAACATGATTACATCAGAGCTCTCCACCATCCCTCCATTTTGTCCTCCTTTTTTTGCATCATTCCGTCGCTTTTCTTCAGTCTCTCCTCCTCTTTTAGCTCCGCTGTTTGCCTGTTCAGTCCCTGCAGAGAATTAGTTAAGCATAAATTACCGACTGGAATATTGAATCGGCTCGCAGACACACACACACACACGCACACACGCACACACACGCACACACACACACACGGAAGAGAGGAAAACACACGGAAAAGCTAATATATGAACAGCGTTAGCCTCACCAGCTAGCAGTTACTGTTTGGTCATTACTTTGTCATTAGCGGTGCATTGGTTTTAGAGGGACTTTAAGTAAATCAATGGTTGGGGGTGGCGGCATTGTGGTGCGTTCATGGACCTGTGTAAATGAGGTTCAGTAATTAGTCATGTTAATTAGACAAAGACGGCGGTCGCATTGATCTGCTATGGCCCAGTGCGATGCCGTAACTCTGTGCGGTTTATGCAGTGGTTATGACTATAGACATAAAGGAAGGAATTCTTTTCTATAATTCTTAATAATAATTATAATTCTAAATATTAAAGGTCCTAAATTAAGCAAAATGGACTCTTGTGAGCTTTAAGTCATGTTGTACTGCTGTTACCTCCTCAAAAACAGACCTGGAGTTGTGTTTTGTTTCATTCACACATGTTTGAGTCACGCTTTATTATCAGTCTGTCCACATCTTCAGAGCTCAA
This sequence comes from Taenioides sp. WSHXM2023, assembly GCA_029959045.1. NCBI lineage: Eukaryota > Metazoa > Chordata > Actinopteri > Gobiiformes > Gobiidae > Taenioides > Taenioides sp. WSHXM2023. The sequence continues at coordinate 6,084,118 of CM057104.1, read as the reverse complement.
AATGCTCTGTTCCACCTTGTGATGTCATGAAGCGTAGTTTTCAAGTTAGCACGTCCTTACTTCCCCGGGACAGTCCCAATTTTGAGCCCTGTGTGCCCTGTCCCAGTGGATTTATCCAAAACCATTGATTTGTCCCGGTTTTATTTAAGAAATGTGCCAGGTGTCCCTATTTTTAACCAGTTTGAACTCTGCCAACAGTAAAGAGAGGCATAAATTGTCATTTGATTGGTTAAAATACAGAAAAGCTGTTTAAAAATGATGAAAACACAAAGAAAATGTAACTATAGTGACACGTGTTAGTCATGAATGGGCTGAGTACATAACAGTTTTCCTTAATTACGCACGTGAGTCACAATTTTATTATTACCAACCGCCACAAACCGGGGCTGTCCCAGTTTTTTACTTTGAAAATCAGGTGGAACAGTGTGTTTTCTGTTTGAGAGAAGAACTCAAAAACTTGCCTAAATGCGCAGAGTTTGTGTGTTAAACGTGTGAATGAAACAAAACACAACTCCAGGTCTGTTTGTGATGAGGAAACATTATAACATAGATCACTGCAAAACTGTACAATGTCTATAGTTTAAAGACGCATTGTGTAACTTTTCTGGAGGTGCATCTGCTGCCTGCTTGTCTGCCTCCATAGAGACGTTATTGCTTCGCTTGGAATGTTCCACAATATAGCATTAAATGGTAAAAATGATAAACTTTTATACAGCACTTTTTACACCACTCACCCATTCACACAGACTCTGGGTTACGTGGGTTAAGTGTCTTGCCCAAGGACACAACAGTGGAATTGCACCGCCAACCTGCGAGTCAGTGGATTTACGTTGAGAGCGGGATTCGAACTGGCAACCTTCAGCTCAGAGGGCGAGCGCTCTTAACAGCAGCCTCTTTTTCATTGCTTATTTGGCCAGTAGGATCACTTGCACTTTTCTTATATATTAGAGTTTAATGCCATATTGCGGAACCTCCCTGTGGTGGATACGCCTGCCACCGCTCCGTAGTGTTAGTATTTCATTTCATTTACATTTTCATTAAGTTAATTATAGCACATAGTTGAATTTAATCCTTTATTTAGACTTATATTTTCTAATTTTGGGTGCACACATTTTAGTTCATATGGGCAGAGGACTCTTGGAAGAAACCATCGCTGCTGAACAAAGGGGGGAGCACCATTTAGTTAATTCTGCTAAGTTAGTTTGTTTGAGTTCATTTATTAGTTAGTTTGTTAGTTAGTTAGTTAGTTTGATCGCTTGTTTTCTGTATTATAAATATTTGCCTTTTTATTACTTTAAGTTAGCGACTTTAGTTAATTATTTAATGTAATTTCCCCCTCTCTTGTGTTCGGTTTAGTCGCTCTCGTCTATTTAAACGCACCTGTTCTCTGTCTGGGTTAGTTTTTGTTCTGTTTAGTTGGATTTAAGTTTCCCCAGTTGGGCCTGACTTTTTGTTAATGATTTACTTAATTTGAGCCTTTGTTAAATTACATTTTTATTTATTTAACTTTATTAAATTTAAACTTTTTTTTTATACCTTGTCTTTGCCTTTTTTTGTTTGGTCCACTACACTCCATTTTAATTAAGATCCGCGGTGGAAGGTAATGAAGTACAAAAGTAAAAGAACAATACTTACACATACACTTTTTAGGTATCTGTACTTTACTTAAGCGCATTTTACAGTGGGTACTTTTTACTTTTACTTCACTACATTTGAGAGCAGGTATCTGTACTTTTTACTTCACTGCATTTTAGATCTGGACTGAAAAGTAAAAAGTACTTTTCTTTACGGTGTGAGACCTGCTGAAACCACCTTTAATTTGAGTTAACGTCCCAATTTTGAGCAAACCAAATACACAAAAACAGCTAGAAAAATGATCAAATCACTTAAAATCCACTAAAATCATCAAAATCACCATATTTCATCCTGTAATTGTTCTGAACTCTTTTACTTTTTACTCTTTAAGTACATTTTTAAACAGATACTAGATTTTTTCATCTGATACTTTTACTTTTACTTGAGTAACTTTTTGTCCCGGTATCTGTACTTGTACTTAAATAACCTTGGACCTTGTTTACGGTTCATTTCTGTCAATTCTGAAATAAAATCTGGCATAAAATTCAGAGTTTTTTGTATATGAAGAATTTAACTGTGTATTGCCCATAGAGTTATACACCTAGAATGTTATGAACCCTATTTATTTTCTTGGTTCTAGCAATGCATTTCACAAGGAAGGGCATCTGGCTTCATTTAAACACTATAGACACTATATGATGGTTGTTTTGCTGTTACGATTAGAATAAACCATCTTACTCCTCCTATTTCCAGTCTACGGGCCAAAAAAACCTCTTTCTCTCCCACTCTTGGCTCTTGGTCTGCGTTCCCCGGAGATGCACAAAACAAACGCACCATCTGCCGTCTCCGTCCAGGTGAGCTCTGCTTCCTCCCGGTCCGGCTCACCCAAACCACCGAGCGCTCCCGGAATCCATCTTCATTTACCACAAGAAATTAGGAGGGGTAAATGGTTGGACGAGATAACTGGGTCAACCAAATAAAAAGTGTAGTTTTTGTGTGAGACTTTTGAATGGAGGAGCTCTAATACTTCAGAGAGATCTAATTCTGCGGCGCCATCTGTTCATATGTTTTCCAGCCATTTTTCTCCAGACTCCAACAGCAGGACTCGTACACGCGATCCAAATTATAAATACAGTTGTTATTATTAATCACCAAACAACCAATGGTTTTAATGAATGTATTTTTGCATTGCATTGTATTAAAGATGCACCGTGTAACTTTTCTGGTGGAGGTCCGTCCACCCGCTTGTGTCCATGGAGTTATTACTGTTTTGCCTTGATTATTCCACAGTATGGAAATAAACTTTGTAATCACAATGGAGACAGTTAATGGTCAGATCTATGGAGAAGCGAGCCTGCACATGGTTAGAGTTCACGTTTTTTTTTTGGCATTTTTGAGCTATAAAACACCTGTAATTGAACAAATGCAAGAAAGATATGCGTAATGCCCTACTGCGGAACATTCCAGGCAAAGAACTGACATCTCCATGGAGACAAGCAAGTAGCTCCACCTTAGAAGTTACACAGTGCAGCTTTACACAGTGTTTAAAGAATTGGTGCAGCTGCTCGCTCTAAAACTATAACAACGCAATCTTATCTTTTGGCCTCCCCAAGCCGCACTGGTCACGACCAAGGCCGGGCTGGTGTCAAATCGCCCTGAGATTACAGCGGAGGGAGCCTGGCCCCTCCCTAACCCCCTCGCAGCTTTGTACCCCCGACCGGGTGGGCGGGTCCGTTGTATAAGCGCCGTCAGTGGCTGCAGGATCCGGATGCTGTCTTGCCTGAGTTGGACTTTCTTACTCCTCTCCCCTCCCCTGTTGCTAGTCCTGTGAAATGTTTGTACTGTGTTTTGACTATGTTGCTGATGCTCGGAGGTGTTTTTATTTTGTGCACTCATTCCATATGATGCCCCTGTCAGGAGCATGGTCTGGGGTTGATTCACTTTTTTTTTTTTCTCCTCCCCCCCCTGTCCTCATGTGATGCTGTATTTTGTTTATTTCTACTGGAATTTCCCCACTGTGGGACTAATAAAGGCATATCTTATCTTATCTTATCTTATCTTATCTTTAACGGTACAGTACATAACTTTCTAGAGGTGGCACGTCACCAGCACGATTCCATGGAAACAGAAAGTTAAAACCGTATTTCGGAACATTATCCATGAAGATAGAGTAAGTTTTATGCCATATTACATGGGCCAAATGAGTCAGGTTTGTGGAGCTGCAAGCCCTATGTCATCCATGTATGTTTGAGTAATTTAACGATCTCTCCTGGGCCTTATTCAAACCCTCCTTACGTTTAGCTGTGAGATTCTGTACAAGGCTCCGCCCACAAGCCTACGTCACCCGTTCACCCATGTTCCCACGCGACAATACTCCATAAATATACAAAAAACATGATACAAAACTGTACTACAACTTCACAAACCTGATGCGACGTGCGGTAGTTTCATTAGCAGGATACACACTGATTGTGTAGTGATCGAGCTCTGAAGGGGGAGTGACTTAGCATGGAGAGCAAGGGGTGAACTCAGAGCATCAGAAATGTAACTGAAACTAATTAAACATAATACAGAGTTCTCATTTTCAAAACAAAAGGTAACACGGTGATCTAAATATACAGTATTATGTGTTAATACAACATAGACGTTTTTTAAATTTATTTATTTTTTCATGTTTAATCTTTTACAAAATAAAAAAAAGACAAAAAATAAAAAAAAAATATTTAAAAAAATAAATAAATAAAAAAATTCCACACCCCGCTCCTCTCTCCACACTCAAAAACACACACAAAACTACACAAAAAAACATCTGGACGCAACAATTTCACTGTATATTTCCATTGCGATCCACTTCCACCATTGGTTTTCTGCAAATATTGCATTTTCAAAACAATCAAAGGTAACACGGTGACCTAAAAATGTTACGTTTACCAATTAATACCCCATAGAAGTGTAACACCCCCTCTTAAATCTTTATTTTTATGCTATTTTGTATAATTTCTCAGTATTTTTCTTCCACCCCTCAACCACGTGAGCTGCCCCCTTCCCTCAGCGTCAGCCTCCGTCACACACTCGATATCACTGTGCCGTATTGACCTGAACTTATCGACGTGTAGCACCTGCCGCTAACAGCCCTCTGACTGCTGCAGCTTTCACTCAATACGACGCAAAGACCAAAGAGCGCTCCAGACACGTTTTACAGGCTCGCCCACGATCGCACCGTTAGAAAAATGCACAAGATCTGAGTAACACTGAAATAAACAGTAATATAATAATATGGGGGTTATGCTGTTGTTACTGTGGTTTCTTGACTACAGGTTTCTGGAATTATATCAAAAGTGCCTTGGTTTAGTTCTGGTTTAGTCCTGGTTTAGACCCGGTTCAGTGAAATGTTCTTAATATATCTTTCAGAGGCAGTTTAGACCTGGTGTGGTTCTGGGTTACACCTGGTTTAGTTCTGGGCTAAACCTGATTTAGATTTGGATTAGACCTGTTTTTTTCTGGGTTAGACCTGGTTTAGATCTGGGCTAAACCTGGTTTAGTTCTATATTAGACCTGGTTTAGTTCTGGGTTAGACCTGGTTAGTCCACAGTTAAACCTGATTTAATCCTGAATGGTTAGACATGGTTTAGGCCTGGTTTAATCCTGGTTTAGACCTGGTTTAGTCCTGGTTTAGTCCATCAGAAACAGTCCATCAGTGAAACATTACATATATAACTACATTCAAATAATCCCGGCTACAGTGTTTTGGCCATAACCAAACCTCACCTCATCTGTCACGTCTCGGAGGCCAGACTTGACAAATGACATTTCCAGCCCTCAGACTCCACTCCCATGATGCACTGCTCCTCCCCCAGCCCCTCAGGACCCAGAGCGGATTATGTCAAAGCAGTTCAATTGTATCAAAGAGGTAATGAACCCAAGGCTTCAGCTATTCATTTGTGAATTAGACGCTTTATATTTTCTGTTTTGTGGAAATTGGAAAGGAAAGAAGAATTAATCTGACTTTTATTCAATTTATGCATATGTTCTTTGGGTAACGCTGTAGTTCTGAGACACACACTAATGGATAACCAGTAAAAAGGATAATATATAAGTGCGTAAAGGTTCTATATTATGCAAATTTGACTCTTTTGAGCTTTAAACCATGTTATAATGTTGTTTCCTCCTTAAAAACAAACCTGGAGTTGTGTTTTGTTTCATTCACACATCATTGATTATTAGTCTGTTTACATCTCCATAGCTCAAAATGCTCTGTTCTACCTTGTGATGTCATGAAGTGGTGGTTTTAAAGTTAACAGTTATTATTTTTAACCTTTTTTTTTTTCTTTTAGTAGAGATTGAATTCCGGGCTAAAATCATCCAAATGATTCTGTTTAAAAACACAGAACAGAGTGTTTTTGTTTTTGTTTGTTTTGTTTTTTTTGTGTTTGAGCAAAGAACTCTGCCTAAATATGCAGGATTTGTGTGTTAAACAATGAATGAATGAAACACAACACAACTCCAGGTGTGTTTTTGATGACGAAACAACATTATAACTTTAATAATGTTTCTGTTTTTATTTATTTTTTATTCACCCATGTATGTGAGTGTGATGAAGACTGAAAAGAGTCAAGTAAGACCCCTAATTTGTATTTTCTGTTTATAGCAATTGCAAAAAAAAAAAAAAAGATTTATTAATTAAAGATTTTATTGCCATTATTATAGAAAACAACAAAATTACGTTTAGCGACTCAAACACTGCATAATTTTGATGTAAAGTACAAATACCGAAAATGACTCCACTCGTACAGAATGGGTTAAGTGTCTTGCCAAAGGACACAACCTCGCTGTGCCCTAATGGGAGCAGAGATTAAACCACTAAAATTTAAAGCGTTTTCTAATAAACTCCTAATGCGTTTTGCTCTTTTAATAAACAGGGGGAATATTGTAGCCTTTAATTTCACTTCACATCCCCCAAGTGTTTCTCAAGAGCCTCTCCAAGACACTTTATAATTTAGTAGGTCAGCAGTCCCAAGTCCATTATCCCGCTATCTTTCTTTCTCTCTCTCTTTTATCCCTTTCTCCCAGCTCCCTCCCTCCTTTCTCTCATCTCTCCTCACTTCTTCCCTCCCTTCTTCTACTCTCTGTCTCTCTCAACCACTGTCCACTCCCTCCATCTCTCCCAGTCCTCTTTCTCTCCATCTCTGTCTCTGCATTTCTCCTCCCCTCCGTCTCTCGTCCGTCTCTTTTCGTCTACCCCCACTCTCCCTACCTTCCCTCCTCTTGTCTCACTCCTTCACCTCTTCATCCTCTCTTTCTCTCCCAATCTCTCTTCTTCTTTCCCTCTCTTATCGCTCTCCTCACTCTCTCTCTGTTTCTCTCTCCCCTTCGTCTCTCTCCCTCTCCTCACCATCTCTTCTCTCTCTCCTCCCCATCTCTTCTCTCTCTCCTCTCTCTCTCTTCCTCTCCTTCACATCTTCTCTCTCTCTCCTCCCCATCTCCTCTCTCCCTCTCCTCCTCTCTCTTTCCTTCTCTTTTTCCTCTGTTTCACTCTGTTTTCTCTCTTCTTCTCTCCTCTCCTTCTCCTCTCTCGCTCTCATCTCACTCTCTCTCTCTCTGTTCCTCTCCCTCTTTTTTCTCCCCTTCACTTCTCTTTCTCTCTCTGCCCCCCTCTCTGTCTGTTCCTCTCCCTCCTTCTTCTCCCCCTCTCCTCATTCTCTCTGTTCCTCTCTTTCCTTCTCCTCACCCTATCCTCCCTCTTCCCCTCACCTCCATCCCCCTCCTTCCATGTTCTTTCTTTCTCTCCCTCTCTCCCCTGTTCTTATCTATCTCTTCTCCCTCTCTCGCCATTTCTCTCTCCCATCTCCTCTCTTTCCCTCTCCTCTTATTCTTCCCTCTCTCTCTCCCTCCCCCCCCACTCTCTCTCGCCTCTCCATCTCCTCCCCTTATTCTCTCCCCATCTCCTCTCGCGTCCTTTTCCTCCCCATCCTTCTCCTCTCGCTCCTTCCTCTCCTCCCTCACTCTCTTCCCCTCTCCTCCGTCACTCTCTCTCCTTTTTCTCCTCCCTCTCCTCTCTCCTCCCTCTTCCCCTCTCTTCCCTCACTCTCTCTCTCTCTCTCCTCCTTCTCCTCCCTCACGCTCTCTCTCCTCCATCCCCCTCCCTCTCTCTCCCTCTCCTCTCTCCTCCCTCTCCTCTCTCTTCCCCTCTCTTCCCTCACTCTCTCTCTCTCTCCTCCATCCCCCTCTCTCTCTCCCTCTCCTCCCTCTTTTCCTCCTCCCTCTTCCCCTCTCTTCCCTCACTCTCTCTCTGTCCTCCTTTTCCTCCCTCTCTCTCTCTCTCTCTCCTCCTTCCCCCTCTCTCTCTCCCTCTCCTCCCTCTTTTTCTCCTCCCTCTTCCCCTCTCTTCCCTCACTCTCTCTCTGTCCTCCTTTTCCTCCCTCTATCTCTCTCTCTCTCTTCTCCTTCCCCCTCTCTCTCTCCCTCTCCTCTCTCCTCTCTCCTCTCTCTTCCCTCACTCTCTCTCTCTCTCTCTCTCTCCTCCATCCCCCTCTCTCTCTCCCTCTCCTCCCTCTTTCTCTCCTCCTCTGTTTAAATTACCCATCATGCAGGTTGTATCAGCTCTGGTTTGTTTGTGGTTTAGCGTCTATAGGGGGTGACAGGGCGGCTAACGCTAACGCGCTCTGTCTGTCGCTCCAGACTGAACCCGTCGTGTGATTCACCAATTAAAATCATGTCAGTGATGCAGCAGATTAATGATTCAAACGGGGCATTAGCGGGGCATTTATGTTTAATACGGGGTGAGAATACACGCAACAAGCTGTACGGTATTAAGAGCTAACAGGAGTGGAGTGAAAAACGACAAAGTGTGAAACGACGAGAAGAGAAAAGGTCAAGAGGAGCGTTTGTGACGAGAAATACAGGGAGCAAAATGGAGATAATGAAACTGCGTAAAGAATCAATAATGAGTTCTTAAACGGCCGGTGTTACACTATTTTCTCTGTTTTCTCTGTTATTATAATGTTGTTTCCTCATCACAAACAGACCTGGAGTTGTGTTTTCCATTCACACACTCTGTTCCACCTTGTGATGTCACGCCGCAGTGTTTTTAAACTCCATACACCTTCACTAGAATCATTTGGATAGTTTTAGCCCCGGAATTGCCGATCTCTGCTGAACTAAAGGTAAAAGGTGTAGCTGTTAACCTGAAAACTATCGCTTCATGACGGATGTTGGACCCAAAAGCAAACCAGAACTCAACTAAGGTTAAGAGATTTATTGTACGGATGGATATGGAAACGAGATGAACGGGGGAGCCGAGAGGGGAGAAACAAAAAGAGATCCAGAAAGAACAAAAATTACAAAAGGTCCAAGATCAGTTTTCAAAAAAACAAGATCTTGAGAAGCGTGAGCCACGAGTTAGTTACCGATGGGGTAAAATTGACGAACTCGCCGGGAGAGGAGGAAGAACCAGGCTGATATAGACCGGAGTAGACTGGGGATGGATCTCAAGCAAACACAGAAGGGAGCGGGAAATGGAGAGACTGGAGGATCAGGACAATGACATCACAAGGTGCAACAGAGCGTTTTGAGCTTTGGATGTAGAAAGACTATTAATTCAGAGTTACTCAAACATGTGTGAATGAAACAAAACACAACTACAGGTCTGTTTTTGAGGAGGTAACAACATTAAACACGGCTTAAAGCTCAAAAGAGTCAGTTTTGCGTAATATAAGGCCTTTAAAATGCTCTTGTTTTTGTGAGAAGAGTAAATGCCAATACCAAACTTATTTATCTCTGGGTCAGATCTGTGGAGAGGCAACCATCCTCACACGCAGTTAGAATGCATGTTTTTAAAGTTTCTTTTATACTTTCGGAGAATAATAAAAATGGGAGATAGATAGATGGGATATTCAGCGCTTTTCCACCTTCAAGACCAGGGGTGGGCAATTATTCAAACAGTGAGAGATACAGGACTACATTCATACTATAATACTCCCTACAACTGTATAACAACTCACCCACTGCACCAGACTATAGAGGGACAGAGGAGATAATACTCCCTACAACTGCACAACAACTCACCCACTGCACCAGACTATAGAGGGACAGAGGAGATAATGCTCCCTACAACTGTACAACAACTCACCCACTGCAACCAGACTATAGAGGGACAGAGGAGATAATGCTCCCTACAACTGTACAACAACTCACCCACTGCAACCAGACTATAGAGGGACAGAGGAGATAATACTCCCTACAACTGTACAACAACTCACCCACTGCACCAGACTATAGAGGGACAGAGGAGATAATACTCCCTACAACTGTACAACTCACCCACTGTACCAGACTATAGAGGGACAGAGGAGATAATACTCCCTACAACACCAGACTATAGAGGGACAGAGGAGCTCCTTCTCCAACAGGCTCCTACAGCTCCACTCAAACAGTGAGAGATACAGGACTACATTCATACTATAATACTCCCTACAACTGTACAACAACTCAGCCTTATGTAACAGATAATACTCCCTACAACTGTACAGCAACTCAATCTGAAGTAACGGATAACCTTATGCCCTGTCAATCAGCATTTTATTTGCACTGTCGTTCTTGTCTCTTGTTTATAGCTGTGATTTTATACTTTATTTTATATTTTATTACTTCTTTTTCTATTTTATTTTGACTTGTACATATACATTTATTTTTATAATTATGTCTCATTTGACACATGTCTCTTTTTTGCTACACCATCTGTTTTTGTTACTCTCTGTTTTTATATTATATTGTGATGTTTGAGCTGCTGTATCCAAATAATTTCCCTTGTGGATCAGTAAAGTTTGTCTAAGTCTCAGTCTAATGATGTTTATGTTGAGCGTGAGATTCAAACTGTCACCCATAGAAGTTTGAACCCAACACTCCAGGGAATGAAATAAGATCGCCATGGAGACAAGCAGGGGGTGGACCTTTCACCAGGAAAGTTACATAGTGTATCTTTAATTTTTCATGATATATCTTCACACATGTTTTCATTTAACAAGTACATTAAATAAATTAGGAGTTTGACTAAATACAACTTTGACTGAGTAAATTAGAAGCAAAAACAATTATAACTTAGACTCAGACAAATTTTATTGATCCACAAGGGAAATTACTTGGACACAGCAGCTCACACAACACAATATATTATAATAACAAGGAGAAAAAATACAAATGGTGATAAGAAATTTAAAATAAGCAGCAAAAATAACAAAAGAGCTCATTCATCACAAATATATATATAAATATAATAACAGAGTAACAAAAATAGATGGTATAGCAAAAAGATAGCAAAAAACAGGTGTCAAATGAGACATAATTATAAAAATAAAAGTAAGAAATGTATATGTACAAGTCAAAATAAAATAGAAAAATAAGTAATAAAATATAAAATAAAATATAAAATCACTGCTATATACAAGAGACATGAGGCATAATTATAAAAGTGTATGTACAAGTAAAAATAAAAAATCTAGAATTATGGAAAAAGATAAAAGCTTTGAATTTTGTATTACATTTTTTGTGCACATTACGGCTTCTTTAATCACCATCAAGCATGCAAAAGTGTCTGAGTGAGCTGAGTTTGCTACGACGGTATCTATTTTTATCACGAAAAGCTGTCATGTGCTCGTATACATTACACAGGCCCGTCTATACATTTATTTATCTATATTCACCCATGCATAATATGTTTCTATACCTCCTCCATCTTCTTCCTCTCTTCATGTTGAACTCTGGGTGGTTTCCCCGCCGTACGGCTCTATCTACACACAGACACATTAACATATTTATCATTAGCCTGCCAGACTTCAAACAGGAGGAAGGGCCAGAGGAAGCAACCGCACAGGGCCAAGGGTGAGGGTCCCCGGGGGTCCCATATCCATTTAGGTAAAGAGGACAGAGGGGGGTTCGCTTACAGCCTAGCGCGGTTCAATTCAGTTATTTGAAGCTTGGGGATAATAAAGAAGGCGTATTTTGTATTTAGTGGGTTTTTATATTTGCAGAAAGCTAACAGTTATTAATGTTAGCACGAGGAGAAATCGTCGGGGGAAAGCTTTGAGGATCGTGCGTTGTGTAACTTTTCTGGGTCCGTTAAATGCTTTTCTTCAGTGCTTCGTCTGGAATGCTGCACAGTATGGCATTTCCACCTTTTTATCTTCATGGAAACCAAACCAAAACCACGTTACAGGTCAGATCTGTGGAGAGGCAACCCCGCTCACAGTCAGAACGCCTGTTTTTCTAAGTATTTTTGAGCTATAAAACCAGCTGTAATTGAATAAATGTAAAGTAGAGCTGTTTAATGTTGCACTGTGGGACATTCCAGGCAGAGCAATGACGTATCCATAGAAACGAGCAGGTGACGGACCCTCCACTAGAAAAGTTACATAATGGATCAGTTGGTAATGCACCTTTAGTATGGTAAATGGTCAGATTTTTACATAGCGCTTTTCCATCTTCAAGGCACTTAAGATCAAGGAGCCACTCACCCATTCACTGGGGGCGAGGTGGGTTAAGTGTCTTGCCCAAGGACACAATGACAGCATTCATCTGTGGGAGCTGGGATCGCACTGCCAACTTGTGGGTCAGTGGATCTACCAATGATGTTTATGTCAAGAGCAGGATTCGAACCACCAACCTTCGGATCAGTGGATAAAGGCTCTATCGAATGCTACTTTAAGAGGGTATTTTTCTGACGATATCGTTAGCCAGTATTAGTCTTGCCGATACTGAACTCTTAAAATCTACAGTTCAGACTAAACTTATGTTCATTTACGTCGTTCATCTTTACAGGACTTGAATTTAACTCAAATACCGGACAGTGAGTTTTGCGATACCATAATTATTACATTATAATATCGCTAAAATGTAAAAACAAAATAAATGAATCTTTTAATGTTATTTGTATTATGTATATTTTGTAATCATTTGGTCTGTTCAGCGCTGGTTTAGTTCTGGTTTAGATCTGATTTAGTCCTGGTTCAGCCCTGGTTTAGTTTTGCTTTAGTCCTAGTTTTAGTCCTGGTTTAGTCCTAGTTTAGTCCTGATTTAGCCCGGGTTTAGCTCTGGTTTAGTCCTGGTTTAGTTGTTGTTTTAGCCCTTGTTTAGTCTTGGCTTAGTCCTGGTTTAGTCTTGCTTAAGTTGTTTTAGTCCTCGTTTAGTCATGGTTTAGTCCTGGTTTAGCTCTTGTGTAGTCCTGGTTTAGTCTTGGTTTACACCTTGTTTAGTCCTGGTTTAGTCCTGATTTAGTTGTTGTTTTAGTCCTAGTTTAGTCCTGGTTTAGTTTAGTCCTAGGTCATCCTCTTTAGTCTTTTCCCACTATTTTAACACTTCTTGTCCCATTTTAAACAGTGACGTTTTTCCCAAACTTGATGCATTATTCAAATATTTGAATAAATCCGTCGTCTCGGAAAAACAAAACCCAGACTCACTCTTTAACCCGAGGTGTCCCTGAACACAACATGTAACTTAATGGAATTTCACTATTCACACAACATCCGCCCAGGGCTTTGTGTGCTTTTTAAAAAACACCACCTCACCTCCTCCTTCCTTCTTCCCTCTCTTTCTATCTTTCTCTTCCCTCTCTCACCATCTTCCCTTCTCTCCTCCTCTCTCTCTATCTCTCCCTTTCCCTTAACTTTCGCTCTCTTTCTCCTCCTCTCTCTCCCCCCCTTTCTCCTGCTTTTCTCTCTCTATCTCCTCCCTCTTCTACTTCTACTTTCTCCCTCTCTACTCTTCTTTCTCTCCCTCTCTTTCTGTCCCCTCCTCTCTTGCTTGCTCCTCTTCACTTCCCTCTCTCTGTCTCTCCTTCTATTTTCTCTTTACACTCTCTAGCCCACCCCACCTCTCCTCCTTCTCCCCTTCCCTCTTTCTCCCTCTCTGTTCCCTCTCTCTCTAGCTCCTGCCTGCTTTTCTCTCTCTATCTCCCCCTCCTCTCCTTCTCCTCTTCACTCTTTGTCTCTATCTGTTCTTCTCTTTTCCTTCTCTTCTCTCAGTCTCTCTCCCCTTCTCTTTGCTCCCTCTCTCTGTTTCTCTCTCCTCTTCTTTCTCTCTTCCTCTTCTCCTCTTCTCCTCCTCTTCCCTCCCTCTCTCTGTCTCTGTTTTGCCTTCTCCTTCTCCTTTCTCTTCTCTTCTTTTTAGGTAACTGTTTTCTGCACCTCTCTCTCTCTCTCTGTAGTTTCAGAGCAGATGATGCGTTCGGGTGCAGTGTTTTTGGTTTGAAAGGAGAGATTCTCGGAGCAGATCTGAGTCGGTGTCTGGGGCTGTATCAGTGTCAAAAGACTTCACTCCCCATGATGCCGAGAAGAGAAATGCAAAGACGTTTTTAAGAGACAAGACAAGGGCAAACAATGAAAGAAATAATTACAGTTTTGGGTTTGGCTTGGTTTTTTAAACTCCATGTATGAATCTGGTTATGGTTAACTCCTTTAAGTTCACCTGGAAAACAACATAACCACGTGTAAGTTTGTAAACAAGTCTGTGATATACGGACATAATCATGAGGTCATTAGAAAAGAGATAAAAGTGTTGAATTTGTAGCTTCAAAATGTATTTTTTTACTCTCTCCATCCCTCGCTCCCTCCCTCCTCTTTCAGGGTTAGTGAGTGGTGTGTCTCTCTGTCTGTCTCTCTCTCTTTACCCCGCTCCCTCTCTCCCTTCTTCTTTTCACTGGTGGTGTTTCTCTCTCTTCCTCCTCATCCTCTTCTCCCTGCCTCTTGCTCTCTCCTCTCTCTCTCTCTACCCCCTCCTCCTCTTTCAGTGGTAGTGAGTGGTGTCTCTCTCCTCCCTCTATCCCTTCCTCTTTCCCTCCTCCTCTTCCAGAGGTAGTGAGTGGTGTCTCTCCTCCCTCCATCCCTCCCTCTCTCCTCTTTCAGGGGTGGTGGTGTCTCTCCTCCCTCATCCCTCGCTCCCTCCCTCCTCTTTTAGGGGTAGTGGTGGTGTCTCTCTCTCCTCCCTCATCCCTCACTCCCTCCCTCCTCTTTCAGGGCTAGTGGTGGTGTTTCTCCTCCCTCATCCCTTGCTCCCTCCCTCCTTCCTCTTTCAGGGGTAGTGGTGGTCTCTCTCTCTCCTCCCTCCATCCCTCGCTCCCTCCCTCCTCTTTCAGGGGTGGTGGTGGTGTTTCTCCTCCCTCATCCCTCGCTCCCTCCCTCCTCTTTCAGGGGTGGTGGTGGTGTCTCTCTTCCCTCCATCCCTCATCCCTTGCTCCCTCCCTCCTCTTTCAGGGGTGGTGGTGGTGTTTCTCCTCCCTCATCCCTCGCTCCCTCCTCTTTCAGGGGTGGTGGTGGTGTTTCTCCTCCCTCCCTCCCTCGCTCCCTCCCTCCTCTTTCAGGGGTAGTGGTGGTCTCTCTCTCTCCTCCCTCCATCCCTCGCTCCCTCCCTCCTCTTTCAGGGGTGGTGGTGGTGTCTCTCTTCCCTCCATCCCTCCATCCCTCATCCCTTGCTCCCTCCCTCCTCTTTCAGGGGTGGTGGTGGTGTTTCTCCTCCCTCCATCCCTCGCTCCCTCCCTCCTCTTTCAGGGGTGGTGGTGGTGTTTCTCCTCCCTCATCCCTCGCTCCCTCCCTCCTCTTTCAGGGGTGGTGGTGGTGTTTCTCCTCCCTCATCCCTCGCTCCCTCCCTCCTCTTTCAGGGGCGGTGGTGGTGTTTCTCCTCCCTCATCCCTCGCTCCCTCCCTCCTCTTTCAGGGGTGGTGGTGGTGTTTCTCCTCCCTCATCCCTCGCTCCCTCCCTCCTCTTTCAGGGGCGGTGGTGGTGTTTCTCCTCCCTCATCCCTCGCTCCCTCCCTCCTCTTTCAGGGGTGGTGGTGGTGTTTCTCCTCCCTCATCCCTCGCTCCCTCCCTCCTCTTTCAGGGGTGGTGGTGGTGGTGTTTCTCCCCCCTCATCCCTCGCTCCCTCCCTCCTCTTTCAGGGGCGGTGGTGGTGTTTCTCCTCCCTCATCCCTCGCTCCCTCCCTCCTCTTTCAGGGGCGGTGGTGGTGTTTCTCCTCCATCATCCCTCGCTCCCTCCCTCCTCTTTCAGGGGTGGTGGTGGTGTTTCTCCTCCCTCATCCCTCGCTCCCTCCCTCCTCTTTCAGGGGTGGTAGTGGTGTTTCTCCTCCCTCATCCCTCGCTCCCTCCCTCCTCTTTCAGGGGTGGTGTGGCGGTGGAGCACGGGTCCATTGTGTTTGTGGATGTCGAGCTTCTGGCAGTAAAAAGGTGACATCTGGTGACTAATGCGACGAGATGTGAATGCTCTGCCTCCTTCACCAGAACACAGCTGCTCAGAGGAGAGGGGGAAGAGAACAGAGGGAGGGACGAGGAGGGAGGGAAGGAGGGCAGAGGGAGGAGGGGAGAAAGGAAGGAGGAGAGGAGGGAGAAAGAGAGAGGGAGTGGAGGGGAGCGGCGAGAGATGAGGCAGGTGGAGGAGGGGAGAGAAAAAGAGAGGAGCAGAGAGAGACAGAGCAAAAAGAAAAGGGGGGAGAGATAAGAAGGAGCGAGAGAGAGAGAGAGAGAGAGAGAGAGAGAGAAGAGAAGGGGAATGAGATAAGAAGGAGAGAGCGAAAGGGAGAGCGATAAGAAGGAGAGAGAGAGAGCCAGAGAGAGCGAAAAGAAAAGGGGAGAGAGATATGAAGGAGGGAGAGAGAGAGAGAGAGAGTGAAAAGAGAAGGGGAGAGCGATAAGAAGGAGAAAGAGAGAGAGCAAAAAGAGAAGGGAAGAGAGATAAGAAGGAGAGAGAGGGGGAAGAGAAGGGGAGAGAGAGAGAGAGGGTGAAGAGGAAGAGAGAAAGACAGGGGAAGAGGAGGGGAGAGACAAGAGAGACATAGAGTGAAGAGAGCGGGAGAGGAGAAGAGAGTGAGACAGGGCAAAGAGGAAAATAGGGAGGGAGAGGACAGAGAGCTGGAGAGAGAGGGGGAAGAGGAGGAGTTGCTCAGTTGCCCAGAGGGGCACAAATGAACAAATGAGAGGGGGATAGAGGGAGGAGGGAGAGAGGGAGAGAGGGAGGGGGCAGGACGGAGTAAACACGAGTGGTTTGGACGTGTCTGAGTGGAGCTGTTGCTTTTGGTTAATGATCCCGGCTAATCACATGTTTACGTACACGAAAGCTACAAGTACTACACGACATCACTGCAAACTGCATAAAACAATATTTCCCACGTTTACATGAGCGCTTTAACTCCGAATAAAAATAACTCCATTCTGAATCAAAATTAATTCCGCTTTAAAAAGATCATGTAAACACTTGATTGCTAATGAAAATGATTATTCGGAATTAAATTTAATTCCGAATTAAGTGGGTGGTTTATTCCGATTTTAAAGTCGAATTCATTTATTCCTCGATCATAAAAATAATTCCGGTCGTTCGGCGCGTGCTCGTTGGGTCGCCCTTCTGACGCGACGACGCACTGCGAGATGGCGGCCCGGAGCAAACGTTGGTCTCGAACTGCTCTTTGGATTTCGGGATGCGGGATGCGAGATGCAGGATGCGGGAGTGGGCTGAGGCAGAGCAGCCGTTGACTCCGTTTGTCTTCCTCCTTCTCCGACACTCTTCCCTTCTCCTCTTCTGCGGACAGACGCAAAGTGGGATAATAGAATTCTCCAGCTGCTGCTTAATTATCATCGGAACGACTGCGGAAAAAGTTTGTATCACTTTTGTGTCCGCGGCGTAACGACAAACCGAGACGACAAAAAAGCCGGTCGACGTAAATACGTTTGTGCGCCCCCTGTAGAATCAGAACCCTTCCCGATCCTAAGACGTTGAGCGGATTTAAATAAAGGCGTTTTAACATGTTTTCCATGTAAACTTGAAGGAGAATATTTTAATTCCGAACCATTTAATTCAGAACAATTAATTCGGAATTAAAAAAACATCATGTAAACGTGGCCATTATTTAATACAGATGGAGGACAGCTCACATTAATATTGTTTGAATGCAGATTTTTGTGATAATATAGAAATTTCTTTGGGTGTATTCATTAACAGAAATGATCAGGTTCATTCATCGTTAGGTTTAGGGTTAGAATTACACATTTGTGAATTTACCTTAGGATATATATTAATATATTTTATATTTTAAGGATAAATACCGTTTAATCAATAGGAAAAACTGTCTCTTTTTTGACATAATGTGCAGACTAGAGCATGAAAAACAACAATATTGACATTGATATTGCAATTTTATTAAAGGTTGACTGTGTAACTTTTCTGAAATGGAGGGTCTAACTGCTCATCACCATGGAAATGTTATTGCTCTGCCTAAAATGTTCCACAGTATGGCTTTAAACATTTCTGCCTTTCATTTATTCAATTGCAGTTGCTTAAAAACACTCTGAGGCATTTTTAACGTGAGTGAGCTTGACCCTCCACAGATCTGACCTGTAACCTGATAGCGTCATCTGCTTGTCTAACATCTGCTCTCTCTAATTTAATATTATACTGTGGAACATTGCAGGCAAAGCGGTAACCACGGAGACAAGCAGACGGCAGACCCTCAATTACAAAAGCAAGTTGATGTTTAAATTTTTTACTAGTTAAGTACACGTAAAGACTTTAACAGATTTAGAGAGATCGAAAAAATTGATTTCTAGTGGGATTTATGATATCTGGATTGTCTAGAGGAATACTTTTGAAATGTTTTACCTAAATTTGAATGTTTACTTGAATGTCAGATCCTTAATTTGTCATTATAAACACAATTCGCACGAAACAAAGGCGATAAGTACACGCCACGATCTCTGTCTTGTTTAACATTGCGTGACTGCTTTTACCAATCTGTGTATCCGTGTACCACTTTGTCCCCGTCCTCTCTCCTTTTACCCCCTCCTCCCTCTTCCCTCTTTCTCTCCGGGGCGGGGGGCAGGGTTTTAAAAGGGGGAGGGCAGGGTTCTGGGGGTCCTAAATACGCCAAGCAGCCGTCCGACTTCTAAACAAGAGGCAGGCGGGGAGGAGGGGGTCTGTTCACGCGATCCTCGTCCCGTCCCGTGCGTGAGGGGGGTCGGCGGTCAGGACAAAATCAATGACTTTTGTGTCTGCGTCTGTTCCATACGAAAACAAAAAATATCCACAATGTTCCGCCGTTTTTTCCAAGCGGCTCATATTACACTATTTTCTGATCTACGTTAAACACACAAACCCTGCAGATTTGGGTAGAGTTCTTCTCTGAATCAGAAAACACAGGAAGCGCTCCACTGCGTTTTTAAATTTCTTTAAACTTCATACACCACAAGAATCATTTGGATCATTTCAGCCCTGGAATTCCTGGCCGATCTCTTCTGAACAAAAGGTAAAAGGCGAGACTAACTTGAGTTAACTTGAAAACTACAGCTTCATGACATCACAAGGTGGAGCAGAGCATTTTGAGCTTTGGAGAAGGGTTACTCAAACACGTGTGAATGAAACAAAACACAATTCCAGGTATGTTTTTCGCATTCTAACATGGCTAAAAGCTCAATTTTGCATAATATAGAACCTTTAATGCAGTAACTATAATACAAACTATATTAATACATGTAAGTTCATTAATAAAATAAAAACACCATTGATTCACAGTATTTTTATGATGAAATGTACTGCCATAATATTACTGCTATTACTCCTCTGCTACTACATAATCAGATCAAGCAACAAGGTCATGGAGATGGGTCCCCTGCATTAAAGAATGGGTCAAATGCAGAGGACAAATTTTCCCACGGGGACAATAAAGTATACCTTAAACTTTACGGACAACTACTACAACAACAACTGCTCCTGATACGACTACTGTTACTTCAGCTTCTACTTCTTCAGATGGATGTTAAGGCTATTGATTTATGGTCAGCTTTAAATACCTTAATGCTACTACTACTACTACTACTACTACTACTACTACTACTCAATTCAATGCACCATAATGTCCTGCTACAATAAGTATTATATTACTTGTATTAATACAAATACTGCAATACCTATTCTTTATCTTTGCTTGCTCTCCTCCTCTGTGTCGTTCTATTGGAGGTAAACCAGACTTGGACAGGCCACTGGGACCCCCTCCTCTCTCCCTCCTCCTCTCTTTCCCTCCTCTCTTTCCCTCCATCTCTCCCTCCTCCTCTCTTTCCCTCCATCTCTCCCTCCTCCTCTCTTTCCCTCCATCTCTCCCTCCTCCTCTCTTTCCCTCCTCTCTCCCTCCTCCTCTCTTTCCCTCCATCTCTCCCTCCTCCTCTCTTTCCCTCCATCTCTCCCTCCTCCTCTCTTTCCCTCCATCTCTCCCTCCTCCTCTCTTTCCCTCCATCTCTCCGTCCTCCTCTCTTTCCCTCTTTCTCTCCCTCCTCCTCTCTTTCCCTCCATCTCTCCCTCCTCCTCTCTTTCCCTCCATCTCTCCCTCCTCCTCTCTTTCCCTCCATCTCTCCCTCCTCCTCTCTTTCCCTCCATCTCTCCGTCCTCCTCTCTTTCCCTCTTTCTCTCCCTCCTCCTCTCTTTCCCTCCATCTCTCCCTCCTCCTCTCTTTCCCTCCATCTCTCCCTCCTCCTCTCTTTCCCTCCATCTCTCCGTCCTCCTCTCTTTCCCTCCATCTCTCCCTCCTCCTCTCTTTCCCTCCATCTCTCCCTCCTCCTCTCTTTCCCTCCATCTCTCCCTCCTCCTCTCTTTCCCTCCATCTCTCCGTCCTCCTCAAAGAGCGCACCCCGCCCCTCCCCTCTCTGTCGATCTGCTTTGTGTAAAACTAAACCAGCGCTGTCCAAGTCAATGGGCGATTGAGTGACCGCAGCCTCATGAATACTGACAACACAAGACACAACACAAGACACAACACAAGACACAACACAAGACACAGCACAAGACACAACACAAGACACAACACAACGCACAACACAAGACACAACACAAGACACAACACAAGACACAACACAACACAACACAAGACACAACACAACGCACAACAGAGAGAGATGGTGGTACATACTGTTATGGACCTGGAGGGCTACTGCAAGTATTTAACACTGGAAATACAATAAAAATAACATCTCTCAAACAGAAATAAAATAGAATCAGTCATTAAAGGGTATGTTGCCTTCACTCTTACAAGTTTAAAAAATGTATTACAATTACAACACACAATTGTAACAGTGAGGGACATGGACACGCCTGCTCACCCACTGCACCAGACTATAGAGGGACAGATGAGATAATACTCCCTACAACTGTACAACAACTCACCCACTGCACCAGACTATAGAGGGACAGAGGAGATAATACTCCCTACAACTGTACAACAACTCACCCACTGCACCAGACTATAGAGGGACAGAGGAGCTAATACTCCCTACAACTGTACAACAACTCACCCACTGCACCAGACTATAGAGGGACAGAGGAGATAATACTCCCTACAACTGTACACCAACTCACCCACTGCACCAGACTATAGAGGGACAGAGAAGATAATACTCCCTACAACTGTACAACAACTCACCCACTGCACCAGACTATAGAGGGACAGAGGAGATAATACTCCCTACAACTGTACAACAACTCACCCACTGCACCAGACTATAGAGGGACAGAGGAGATAATACTCCCTACAACTGTACAACAACTCACCCACTGCACCAGACTATAGAGGGACAGAGGAGATAATACTCCCTACTCATTCTCCAACAGGCTCCAACAGCTCCGCTCAAACAGTGAGAGATACAGGGCCGCATTCATACTATAATACTCCCTACAATTGCACAACAATTCACCTTTATGTAACAGATAACCTTATGTCCTGTCAATCATCATAACATTGTTGCGCTCTTTCTTGTCTTTTCTATACAGCTGTGATTTTATATTTTTATTACTTATTTTTCTATTTTATTTTGACTTGTACATATAGTACATTTATATCATTATACTTTATTTGACACCTGTCTCTATCTTTCTTGCTACTTATTTAGAATTTATTAATAGCATTTATTTACTGTAAGTTTGTCTCAGTCTCAGTTTATGGACAGACTCATGTGAAGCTCAGAACCTCCAGAATTCCCTCCCTGAGCTGCAGAGGCTGCACTAGCACTGACTCATGACTGGTGCAGGTGTTGGGGTTTAGGTAGAGACCGTTCAGATCAGAGAGAGGCGTTTTAGGTTTAAACCAACTGGATTTCAGCTTTGGAACTGGCAACACAAATGAGAGAGTCATGTGAGGCTCATTCTGCGTTCTGATTGGAGAATTGTTGGCCATAATTTCCAGTGTTTTTTGTTTTTTTTTTGTATTAAAAAAATCAGTCGAACAATTGTTATCAGTGATTTGAAATGCCTCAGATCTGGGGGGCTTTGAGAGCTCATGTTAACAGAATTTCAAATATACAAAATAAAAAAAAATACAAATATATTAAATAAACATATATTTATAATGCAAAGTCGAGAGTAAAATTTGACTTTAGTTTTTAAAAATATATTTGCTATAAGATTTTAAAGGGCTTCTATTACACTATTTCCTGATCAATGTTCTAATGTTGTTTCCTCATCACAAACAGACCTGGAGTTGTGTTTTGTTTCATTTACACACGTTTAACACACAAACTCTACATATTTAGGCCGAGTTCAGGTCTGTTTTTGGTGATTTAACGACATTATAACACGACTTAAAGGTCACAAGAGTCATTTTTGTGTAAAATACGACCTTTAAAAACGCTGTCATAATTTTCCAATACCTTGAATCCCGCGTAAACCGTCTTAAAGGAGAAATAGTCGTCTCTGTCTGGGGTTGTGACATAAATTGATCCTCAGACTGAAATGACATCTTTGGTGAAACATCTGGACACGGCCACATCCATCACAGGGCGCAGATTTCCCATGAGTCTCTGGGGTTTATGGTAAAACTCCTCTTCTGTAATGGGCCCATCTCTCTCCTGTCTCTGAGCGATACGTGGACGTCTGCTGTGTGGGGCTCAAAACAAATGGTAAAAATGACCATCTAAAAGAGGTTACAAATAAAATGAAACATATAATGGGTTGTTTTTGCTACTCAAAATGTTCTGTTCCACCTTGTGATGTCATGTCGTGGTTGTTTTCAAGTTAACAGCTCCTTTTACCTTTAATTCATTAGTACATCTCTCTGTCTCTTTCCTGTCTCTCTTCTCTCTTTCGCCTCTCTCTCTGTCACTCTCTTGTTCTCAGTCTCTCTTTCTCTCTCTCTTTCTCTCTCTCCCCCTCTCTTGCTTTCTTCTTTTCTCTCTCTTCTCTCTCTATCTGTCTCAACTATTTCTATTTCTTTCTCTCTCTCTCTCGTTAAACATTCTCTTTGTCTCTGTCTGTCCCCATCCCCTGTCTCATCTTTTCACATCTCTTTCTCCTTCACTCCCTCTCTCTCTTGCTCTCTCTTTCTCTCCTCTTGTGCCTTAAATTCCCCCTCTCTTCTTTCTTTTCCTCTCACCCTCTCACTCACTTTCTCCTTCTCTCTTACCCTCTTTCTCTCTCTACACCACCTCCTCCCCTCTCTCCTGTGCCTTAAACCCCTTCTCTCTCTCTTTCTCTCTCTCTCTTATTCACTCACTCTCTCTTCCACTCACTTTCTCTCTTCACCCCCTCTCTTCTCTCTTACCCTCTTTCTCTCTCTCTACACCCCTTCTCTCTACCTCCCTTTCTGCTCTCTCTCTCTCTACACCTCCATCCTCCTCTCTCCTCCATCCCCCACCACCTCTCTCTGTCCCTCTCTCCCTTCTCTCTGCTTCTACCCCCATCTCTCTCTCTATTTATCTCTCTCATTCTCTCTCCCGTTCACTCTCTCTCCCCACTCGCTTTATTTCTCTCTCTACACCCTCCTTCTCCTCTCACTCCTCTTTCTCTCCCCTCTCTCTGCTTCTGCCCCCATCTCTCTCTCTAGTTATCTCTCTCTTTCCCATTCACTCTCTCTTTCTCTCACCCACTTTCTTTCGCTCTACCCCCAACCCCGTTCTCCTCTCGCTCCTCTTTCTCTCCTCTCTCTCTGTCTCTCTTTCCCCCTCTCTCTTCTTTCTTGCTCTCTCTCTACACCCCCCTCCTCCTCTCCTTCTCCCTCTGTCTTAAATCCGTCCAGTTTCCCGGACAAACTGCCAGGAATGTATTTCATTAACATTCCTTCTCTATGCATATGCTGTGTGTGTTCTGTGTTCATCAAATCTAAAGGGGACGGCCTCTTCTCTAATACAAACCAGCCTCTCTCCTTTTAAACACTGAGTCGAGAGTCCTTTAGCTCCGCTGAAATACGCCAACAAAGACGAGACACCAGCCATTTTAGATTTTAGCGGCGACAATATCTAGACTTCAATTAAGAACATTTTATTTATTTGGTTAGATTCAACTTATCTGTGTTTTTTTGTTTTTTATTTTAAGTGCACAGAGTTGTGTTTTTCTTTCTTTGTGCTTTTCTGTGTAACTTTTCTGGTCGAGGGTCCGACAAATGCTTGGCAATGTATGGCATTAAACCTTTCTATCATCATGGAGACTAAACCGGACCAAGTTACGGGTCAGATCTGCGGAGTCAGAATGTCTGTTTTTCTAGGTGTTTTTGAGTTATAAAACCACCTGTAATTGAAAAAAAAAAAGTAAAGTAGAGCTAAATAAATAAAAAATACAAATTCTTTAATAAAAAGAAGATTTGGACAAAAAGGTGTCAAAGCACTTCGCCACTTGGAGAGGCTGGAAAAAGCGCAACAACTACCCACGTTTCAATCTCCGATGCAGAGACGAGAACATCACGCCAGCGAGTATTAACATCAAGACCCCGATCCCAACCCATAATGCAAAACAAATCATTAAGAAAGTTTAATAAAAAGAAGATTTGGACAAAAAGGGGTAAAGTAGAGCTGTTTAATGTCACACTGTGGAACATTCCAGGCAGAGCAATGACGTATCCACAGAAACAAGCAGGTACACAATGCACCTTTAAGTGTAGCAAGATGTATTTTCTATTTTAAGTACTTGTCAAGTGAAATTTACTCAAATCGTGATAAAACTTCAAATCTTAACTTGGTTGGATTTTAGTTTTTGCAGTGTGGATTCTTTAAAGATATTTTTTCTGATAATCCATCTCAAAATCTGGGTACCGGCTGTAATTCTTGCCTGATTTTATGAACACTGTGAAGTTAAAGTGTCATATCTGATACACTGCTACATATATTAGCCACTTTTGCAAAGCTGGGGCCTCTTTTTGAAGGGCTGTGTTGAGCAACGCATAAGTTTTAAATTAAAAACGCCTTAGTGAAGAATTGTGGAAAATGTGCATAAAATGTGCAACTTTTTTCATAGTAGTGATCAGAGCTTTTTTCTACTTTTGTCCTTTGTGCAAGAGTTCTTTCTTTGGGGTCTTAAAATGCGTATGTCAGGTTTTGATTATTCTCAAATTTCTACTTAAGTTGCTGGGATAAAACCTGCTATAAATATGAATTATAGTTTTACAGCAATTAAGGAAGAATTTGCGAAGAAAACGGAAAAAGGAAGTAGAGAGTCCCATACTGATGACATCACAGTGGGAGAATTCTGTCCAAAAGTTCAACACAATTTACACAGGAAACATTTTTTTTCCTAATACGTTAAACATGATTTCAACAAAATAAAGTTGTTTTCTTATATTTTTATTTGTCAAATATTAATTTCTGTGTACATTAAGAGTTTTGGCCCAGTGTACAACCTGGTTTTTGGAATTCCCTGGCATGATGTCTTGATTTCCAGCCAGGAATAAAACATTTTAAACATAAAAAAATAGCCAAACTGAGAAAAAATGGTTAATGTTTTGGTAAAATATTAAAACCAAATGATCTTAAGTATACAACTACTGCGTGACGGTAAAACATCTGTCTGCTTCTCACAGTGCATTCCTAAAGACTATCACAGCGTGGGAGCAAAAACAGCCTATACCTCCTTAAAGAAAAGGGGAACACCTCTCAAAAGCTGATAGATAACATCTTATCTGGCAACATCTGGTGACAGTCTGATTCCTCATCACCTGCAGCTCTTAAACTGAAGATGGTCCAATTAAACCACTGAAATGTTTTGAGAAAAAGAAAGAACAGAATCCATTTAATGTCATAATAATTGTTTTGGTACAATGAAAAGAGATTGCACCGTCAACCCCGCCGACCACCCGCAGTCATTAACGCTCACACCGCCTGTCACAGTGTCTTGCCTAAGAGCACAACAGCATTAGTAGTGCTGAAACAAACCAGTCAAACCCCCATGATGCAGTAGGAGCGAGCAAATAAATCCACTTAAGAGAGATAAAAGCGTTGTGCTCTTGACTCCTCAGCAGGGGGCAGAGGGAGCCCAGAACAGAGCTGTGCTGCATCTCATTGCCCCGGATACAGAGTAGAAGAAGAACACCAGTGTATTCTTAAATAACTCTGTAATGCTTACCTGGGGTCCATGATACACACTGCTCCAATACTTTATGAAAATGTGAGTCTGAACACCGGTGAATCTCCCTGATTTCAGACGACAGTGATTGACAGGTGGATTCGCCAATCAGGGACAAGCAGGTTGTTTAGGATCAAAACAAACGGCTGCTTAGGAGTTAAAAAGAAAAGATTTGTGCAGGATCATTGAGCGAAGAACTAAACCACAGAGACTGGTTTTGTTCTAAATGACGGGCGACCAATGAGCTCCTTCGTTTCACATGTGTCACTGAAATAAACAAATCTGATTGGACGATCAAGTTTGGTTCTGACTCAAGATGCGACGAAAGGGAGAAGGGACCAGACTGAGCTCCTTCTGGATAAAAAATACAGAGATATTCTGGATTTCACAGGCCAAATAACATAATATAATGCATTACCGTCCACCAAGAATGTGTAAATAACGGGACATGTTTTTGTTTTTTTAACTTTTTGTTAAAATTATAACAAAAAGTAAAAAAAGAAAAAAAGTATAAAGATATCTGTTTTACTATTGCTAACATAGTTCATTCATTCAACCTTGTTCTTTGATCTATGGAGATGTTACTGCTTTACCAAGAATGTTCCACAGTATGGCATTAAACTTCTGCTAAATGTCTCTTACTATGGAGACAAGCAGGTCGCGTTACAGGTTACAGGTTACAGGTCAGATCTGTGGTGAGGCAGCCCTGCTCACAGTAAGAATGCATATTTTTCAAGGTATTTCTGAACAATAAAAACATGTGTAACCGAATGTAATATATATATGTTTAACGCCATACTGTGGAACATTCTAGCCAGAAAAGTTACACTGTGCACCTTTAATGGAATATACAGAGAAATGTAAACACTATTATACACTATTATATCTATTATTATTATTAGGGAAGGGACAAGATCTCGTGCTATAAGATCTAGCGAGACAAAATTGCTATAAGATCGTGCAAAAATTAGAAAAATTACCTGGGTTTGGATAAAAAAAGAGTCAAAATTTGGTGACTTATACAATTTGAGAAGCTGTAGTTCCAAAAAGCAGCACTACAATGGCTGCAAAGGTATAAAATAAATAAAAATAACAAAGCCAAAATTGTGAAATGGATTGCACTGCTTATTTATGACAATTTATGCCAAAATCTCATCTTGTTTCGTTCTCGTGGACCCAATCTCGTGGTCTGTTTCATCTCGCGGAAATGGTGTCTAACCCTATTATGTTATTATTATTATATGGTATTCTTTTATATGTGTGTTAAAATGAAACGCCGTGTCATTCAAAGCCTGTATTTCCTGTTGTATTCCAAACCCAGAGAGGAGAATAGGATCATGTATTTTTTATGAACTCCACTTCCTGTGTTTGGGTGCTTTTTCACACTCTGAATATTTCACAAACTCGTGCCCTCAGATTGGCCTGAGAGGAAACCAAAAAATACACTTTCAATAAGTCACACTAAACAAACGCCACTAAAAGCTCCAGACCGATTTCCTCTTCTGTGTGGGTTTTAAATTTATTTAGAGTTTGAATAGTGGTTGGTGGTTGCTAATATTTTTAACTTCTTGGGTTGTTTTTTAAAGTCAATACAGTAACGTGTATTTACCTTGTTGACATGTTTCGGTTGCTGCTGCTGCATCTTCAGAACTGTCCCCGGTGTTGGTGATGACGTGTCGTATTTCAGCTGTTGTTACTTCCTGTAGGCGTGGTCAGCTGTTGTTACTTCCTGTAGGCGTGGTCAGCTGTTGTTACTTCCTGTAGGCGTGGTCAGCTGTTGTTACTTCCTGTGGGCGTGGTCAGCTGTTGTTACTTCCTGTAGGCGTGGTCAGCCTGAGTGACCTGGCAGGTCGCTCAGACTGACCACGCCTCCTGTCGCCCGGTGCTCTCTGGAGGAGGGTGTCCCAGGTGTGTGAAAGGAGGAACGCTCCGTCATCTCGGTTAATTCTGTCCGTGCCTCGTTTCCTGATTTCAGTGGCCTCCCTGATCCAGCGTTTGAACTTGTTGTTTTCCGATCCAGTGACCCGTCCCCCGTCCGATCCATAATTTTCCTGCAATGCTTTGTCTTTTTGTGTTCTGGTGAGTCTCCCTGATGTTTCCTTTTTCCCCTATGTACGATTTATTACATGATTTGTTTTGGATTTTGTAGATGGCATTCCATTTTTGTTCTTGTGGGATTTTATCTTTAGGGTGTACAAGCTGTTGCCGGAGTTTTATGTTTGGTTTGACTACAGTGGTTATGTTGTGTTTTTTTCAGTTACAGCTGATATAAAGAATAAAGAAGATTAAAGTACATAAAAAGATAAAATGAAGATCTTTGGGTTTGCTAATATTTTTGTATCTGTATCTAAAAAAGCTGAGTAACAAGAATTATCAATGGTCTTATGCTACTTGAAGCTAAAATTAAATTAAAATGATTGATGTTAAAATAGCACTACAATCTGAATTGTCCTGCGTACAAAAACAACTGATACTTCAAAGCTCCTTGGGGGTGTGATACTAACTGTAGGCACTTCTCTGTCTGAGGCTTTGCTAGACTTTTATCTCGTATTGATCATAGGCTCTTGAAAATGTGTAATTTAAATCCATTTTGCGTTTTTTTTCTTGAGTTTTCCGACAATTTTGAAACTTTTCTGACAGTGTATATTGTATCGTGTTGGTATTTTAAGTAATGGTAGTAGTAGTCCTGGTTTGGTATTTCACTTGAAAGTACTTTGGCTACTATTACTGCTTATATTGTACTACTACTACTACTACTACAATCCCTGCTACTTCTGCTACATCCAGTTCAGTATCCAGTATTTTCTTATAGTTCATACATAAATGAATATTACAGAAGATTTTGTATTCTGTAGGCACTGCTCTGTCTGAGGCTTTATTAGACTTTGACAGGTATCCTTAAAATGTGCAGTTTAAATCCATTTTGTAGTTGTAGTTTAGTTTTCAGACCATTTAAAAACTTTTAAATGCTTTTAAAACTTGCTAATGTCTGCATTGTGTAACCTTGGAAACTCCTAAACATTCCACCATAGATATCCATGTAGAACACTCCCAGCGTGATTTCACTGAAAACTATCAATAGTATTAGTCGTACAATAATCTTAGCTGTGTTTGCTAATGTGTGTAACCATGGAAACTCCTGAACTTTCTGCCGTAGACATACATGTAGAACACCTCCAGCGTGATTCCACAGCCTAGTATCAATAGCATTAGTAGTATAATACTGGGAGTTGTAGTTCTTTCCTTCTTTATATAGACTGTAAATGTAGTCCAGTCCAGCCCAAGGGCACGGGGAGGATGCACAGGAGCCATCTCATCTTCTTCGACTGACACAAACCACTGACCCATATCAGAGGCATGATGGGAAACATTTTCCAATCGACCCTCCAAACCGCAGCTGTAAGTCTAACCTGGTCATATATCTGAGACCTGAGCTAACTGGTGTTTTGACTGGAGAACGGTTTGTGTGGGCAGATAGAGAGAAAGAGGGATGGAGTAGGAGGAGTAGGAGGAGTAGGAGTAGGACTATGTAGGCAGTTGTTGTATTTTTATTTTTTTTTGTTTAGTATTTCATTAGGTAATGGATGTAGTATTGTAAATAATGACAGTAGTAGTATTGGTTTGGTAGTAGTATGACATTAAACTTATCTACGCATGTGACGTGACCAGGCCAAGTTACAAATCAGATCTCTGGAGATCTGACCTACAACTGTGAGCGGGGTCCACAGGTCTGGTTCGGTCTCCATGAAGATAGAAAGGTTTAAAGCCATACTGTGAAACATTCCAGACAAAGCAATAACATCTCCATGGAGAAAAGCGTTTAACTGACCCTCCAACAGAAAAGTTACACAACGCACCTTTAACTTCACTTGTAAGGAAAAAGTGGGTGCTGAGTTAACGTCACTTGAAAGTACTTTTACTGCTTATATTGCACTACTGCTACTACAATCCCTGCTACTTCTACTACATCCAGTTCAGTATGCAGTATTTTCATGTAGTATTTTCAGTATTTTCATATAGTTCATACATAAATGAATATTATAGAAGATTATTTATTCTTTGTAAGACATTGTTGAGCAGATACGTCTCCCTAAAGGTCCCATTAGCAGAAACAGCAGCTCAGATTTAAAATGCAGTGTTCAGGTCCTCTCCATTAGAATGACTCCAGGCTCAAATACAAATACACGCAGTACTACGACTAATAATATTTAATGACCAAAAGATTCTCTCTTCTTTCTCTTATACAAATACTAAATAATGGATTATGTTAATGTAAGAGTGAGACATTACTGCACAGAGACAGAAATTTAAATGCTTTTATTTTACTCAAGTACTCTGGTTATGTACAGTTAGTAGAAGTAGTAGTAGTAGTAGTAGTAGTAGTAGTAGTAGTAGTAGTAGTAGCAGTAGCAGTAGCAGTAGTAGTAGCAGTAGTAGCAGTAGTAGTAACACCAGTATTTTGTACATTTAAATAAAGACCAATCCATCTTTATTACATCTTGAGTTATTTCTGTCTCTGACTCATGTCTCCTGAAGGACAGAACAGGCTGTGTGTGCGATATCTGAGCTGTCAATCAAACCTGTCACATGACCACGCTCTGTTTATCTCTATGGGAGGAGGCGGGACTTAGACCTGAACCGAGACTGCTCCATTCACACCTGCAGGGCTGACCTTTGAGATGGACGAACTCTCACATTATAGAACTGAGTCATTGAGTGAGTCTGGAGACGGTGGCTGTGTTTAAACGACCCACATTACGCTATTTTCTGACCTATTATAATGTTTCCTCATCAAAAATATTCATTCACACATGTTTAACACAAACCCTGCATATTTAGGCTGAGGCAGAAAATGTCATGTGTTTTTTTTCGTGTGTTTTTAAACTCCATACACCTTCACTAGAAAAATTTGGATAATAATAAAGGTAAAAAGTAGCTGTAAACTTGAAAACTACCGCTTCATGACATCACAAGGTGGAACAGAGCATTTTGAGCTTTGGAGATGCAGACAGACGAATAATAAATGATTACTCAAACGTGTGAATGAAACAAAACACAACTCCAGGTCTGTTTTTGATCAGGTAACAACATTATAACATGACTTAAAGCTCATTTTAAAGAGTCATTTTACCGTAATATAGGACCTTTTAAATGCACACCCAAAATCTGATCATGATCTGATTTCTGGAGTTATCAGATTACTGAAATGTAAACTGATATATCAGATGTGTGTAGTCTGATTTCTCTCTGACTGTTCATACCTGTGCAGGTTTTGACAAGGAAAAGTACAGTGAATGGCAACAAAAATAGCTTCAAAAAGTCGATTTACCCCTATGTGTTTGTTTAAGAAATAACATAATCTCTATTCAGAAGGATGCTATGTTGGTTGCTATAGTAATTAACAATTTAAAACAAAATACCTTATTTTGAATGGTGAAAAGTCCGCAAAATGCTGCTTTAAAGGTGCACTGGGTAACTTTTCTGGCTGAGGTTATACTACTGCATGTTATGACTTTGCCTGGGTTAGGGTTGCCAGGAATGTTCCACGTTATGGCATTAAACATATCTATAAATGTGTAATCAATTTCATTTTTTTTATTGCTCAGAAGTACATTGGACCCGCTCTGGAAGGCTGCTGGTTCAAATCCCAACTAACCAATGCAATACAATTTCAATACATGGATTTTTGTAGCATAGTTCACCATTTTGTGCCTTCTTGTTTCTCCTCTCGCAGTCTTTTCTTCTCCTCTGTGGCGTGTGGCGTATCATCTCTCTCCTGCATAATTTACCTATTTTCATACAAAGCGTGCTAATTACTGCCTGCTGTTGTCATGGTAATTGGCTTTCTGGGGTTAAGGCGCTGAAACCCCCGAGACTGTGAGAGAGGAGATGAGAGGAAGGAACCGATTTAAACACAAATCACTTTTATTTTAGTCTGGATTTGATTGTGTCTTTTGTCTGAAACTAAAACTGCAATGATTTTATTTTAACCTTGAGACAGATAAGAAATGAGCGAAAATTACTGTTGTTAAAGGTGCACTACATAACTTTTGGGTTGGGGGTTCCTCGCATGTCATTGTTCTGCCTGGAATGTTCCACAGTGTGATATTAAACAGCTCTGCCTTATAATTTATTCAGTTACAGGTGGTTTTAGAGCTCAAAAAACGTAGAAAAACAGGCATTCTGACTGTGAGCGGGGTCGCCTCTCCACAGATCTGACCTGTAACTTGGTCTGGTTTGGTCTCCATGAAGATAGAAAGGTTTAATGCCGAGTTACACAGAGCACTTTTAATGTTTATTGAATGAATAAACTTTGGTGTGTAGATTCCGGGAGGTGGAAAAGTTCACAATGTAATGAAAAGAGTGTATGATGGATTTATTTGAGAAATTTCTGTGTCATGGCCCACAGATTTGGCATTTTAATCTTAAATTTTAAGATTATTTCAACTATAAGTGTGGTTATTGATGTAGAATAAATTGCAGCAGCCCAATTGGAGTTCTAACACAGGAAAAGTTCATTTACCATAGTAGTAATGTCCATTCCAGTCTACTGCAGTCTAGTCTGGCTGTGCTTCTGTTGTAGGGAGTATTATACCTCTAATGACACGGGCCAAGACCTGGCAGTGTAGGGCTGGCACAGCACAGAAATGCTTATTTTAGAATCAAGTATCAAGATCGAGTGTCAAAAAACTTTAAGTTACTCAGTTGGAAACATGATTTCCACATGATTTTAATGTGGTAATAAAGGCTTTTAATTTTTTTATTTTATTTTATTTTATTTTTATTTTATTATTATTATTATTATTGTTATTATTATTTTTTTTTTACTTTTTGAGAGCCTCATCTTTTTTTAACTTTGTATTTGAGATTGGTCCCTGCACTGAGGAGCACCAAAAGGACAATTTTGCACAATCTCTACTCATCAAAGTAACATTCCTGCCCCTTAAAGTTTTAAAGAACTTTAAGTTTAAGTTTCAACATGTGCCAAAAGTCCATACTTTGTCTATACATGATCCTGATTTCTATTCAGTCCATCTTTTGAATGGAGAAAAGTCCTCAAAATGTCGCCTATGACAGGAAGTTGAAACCAATGAATAATGCTTTCTAATATTACAATATCAATATAATAATTTCACTATAGCACATTGGTTCATTTATGATTTCTGTAGTAGAATTTGATCTCAGTTAGTGGCAAATACAACTGCAGGTCATAACAAGGCATAAATCCTCTCCTCTCACTTTTAATTCTGTGTTAATGGCAGTTGTTCAAACTCGGCTGTTGTCATGGTAATTGTCTTTCCTGGGGTTAAAGAGTGAGAGAAGGAATAGAAAGAGGAAAGAGATTTATTTTTGTGGATCACTTTTAGATCATTTTAGTTCTGGTTTGTATAAATTAGACCTTTTTTCATTATTTTGTTGTCCACAGTTATTCCTCACTTACCTTATTCATTCAGAGCATCCTAATTATTCACCATGATGAGTTTTAAAGGGTTTTTAACCTTCTTTGACCAGAGCGGAGTTTAGTTTACAGAAAAACACACAATTCCTGATTATCGGACAATAAAACACAACACTTTATAGATGCAGACAGGAGACAGCAGACAGGTTTTGACTTCAAGAGCTGTTTATACAATATATCTGTACTGGGGTAAGACACATTTTGCACTAAAACATGGGGGAAATCTGGTACAGGTCCTTTAAAGGTTCAATATTACACAAAACTGACTCTTGTGAGCTTTAAGTCATGTTATAATGTTGTTAAATCATCAAAAACATACCTGGAGTTTTGTTTCATTCACATGTTTGAGTCACACTTTATTATTAGTCTGTCCACATCTCCAAAGCTCAAAATGCTCTGCTCCACCTTGTGATGTCAATTCCACGGCTGAAATAATCCAAATGATTCTAGTGAAGGTGTGTGGAGTTTAAAAACACAGTGGAGCACTTCCTGTATTACTACATGACATCACAATGTGGAAAAGTGGAGTGGTGTTTTCAGTTTGAGAGAAGAACTCTGCCTAAATACGCAGGGTTTGAGCCTTAAACATGTGTGAATGAAACAAAACAAAACACAACTCCAGGTGTGTTTGTGGTGAAGAAACAACATTAAAACAGATAGAAAATAGCGTAATATGGGCCCTTTAAGCTCAGTGACTTCAGGTAAAAGTAGAAAGTAGAAAGTAGAAAGTAGTTTGAAAAGACAGAAAGACACAAAGCTCTGATCTCACACTAATAAAACTCCTCTCCATCTTGTCTATGGGTTGTTCTACTGGTCGTTACCTTGACTCTGCTACAGCTTCAATGCCACTGGATGTATTTGATATGCCTGGGTGAGGATAACTGATCTCAAACACTGCCCCCGAGTCCCCGAGCTCCGGCGTTCTCAAAGTACGCGTTAAATTGGCGTTCTGTGGGTTCAAGGAGGGGTCAGGGAACTATAAGGGACCACATATGTCAAACAGTATGTACAGAGGCTGGAAAGAAGGATCGTAAAAGGCTTTTATCGTGAGCAAATATGGAGAGAGTGATGAGAGAAAGAGAGGAGAGGATGAGAAGAGGAATTATGGAAAAACAACAATGGCTTAAGACAGTTTGGCGGTTAATGTTTTTACGCTGTCCTTGTTTGATACGCTAAAAACACTAACAAAAGAAAAAGTACAAAATAACACAAAATTATACGTAAACACGATCACATGGAGCGGGGTGGATCCATTTTCACATTCTTACTGTACAGTTACATCACACTGGAGGGTTCTACATGTTTGTCTATGGCGGATTGTGCAGCAGTTACCAATGCGAACATTAGCAAACACTGACGAATATGTTTTAGCCATGGTCTGAGACTGTTAAAACAAAGCTCAGATTAAAATCTAACTTGGGTAACAGAGCTTCAGACAGAGCAGTGCTTCTAGTTAGAGAACGTTGAATAGCTACATAAACTTTTAAGGTCCTATATTACACAGAACTTTTCTTTAAAGCTCAAAATGCTCTGTTCCACCTTGTGATGTCATGAAGCGGTAGTTTTCAAGTTAACAGCTACATTTTACTTTTTTGTTTAGTAAAGATTAACAATTCCAGAGCTGAAATCATCCAAATGATTCTAGTGAAGGTGTGTGGAGTTTAAAAACACAGTGGAGCACTTCCTGTATGACCACATGACATCACAAGGTGGACCAGACTGTTTTTCTGTTTGAGCGAAGAACTCAACATGCAGGGTTTGTGTGTTAAACATGTGTGAATGAAACAAAACACAACTTAAACAAACCGTAGATCAGAAAATACAGTAATACGGGCCCTTTAATGGTGGCAACATCTCCTCATGCGCACAAAACTTTAACAAAACACTGAGAAATACCGTATAATAACAAATAAACGAGTAAAACCTCTTCACTGCTAAACGCTTTCTTCAAACATGTCCTGTATTTTGACCTTTCCCCCAGACGGACTCCTCTGTACCTGTGTCCTGGATCATGGCAGAAAATCTATACGGTTTTAACAGTGCGGAGGTCACGTAATAGATGTATGAAATCTACAGCCAGGTCAACTCTGCTCTGAGGAGACCAATCAATGACCAGATGCCCTCCCCTTTAACTGCCACAGAGGACCAGATGCCCTCCCCTTTAGCTGTCACAGAGGAGAATAGTGTCTAACTGAGGAGGAGAGACATGGACATACCCAGGCTGATATATTTAAAGAAGACCTACTGTGCTTGTGTCTGCTATGTATTTGTAATCTATAACACCATTAGATCATTATGTTATAGTTTAGATATTTTAAATCTCAAAATTTATCTAAAACGAGTTAATAAAAGAAACAAGTCTGCTGATTTCCATGTTGGATAATTGCGGCGCCGACATTGCCGTATAAAGACTTGATTTTGCGTAATAGGTCTCCATGAAATGAACTGTTTTTTAGCTTTTAAACACGACTGAAGTTGATTTGATTTATATAAACAATTAAGTGATATTTGAAATAAATATATGCTGATGACTTACAATTTACTCTTACTGTCTATTACTGTTTTCAAATGCTCTATTTTTGAGCAATAAAAACATTATTCCACACCTTAATTTTTTAACAAATCCCCTGAACTACACTGTTATTTAATTGTTTAGTTGTTTATCCATTCAATAAACATTTACAACAACAATAATTTTCAGTCACAAAGTTGAAATAAAATCTTTGCACTTTTAGTTTCAGACAAAAGACACAATACAATTCACAATATTTCTTGGCAATATTATAATGTTGCTGTATCGTACTCTCAATTGTTTCTGGGTCAAAACCGAAAACGACAAGATTGTGGATATAAACGGGCCAAATGAGTTTCTTTACAGGCGCGCTCGCAGTAGAGTCGTTGCTCACGAGGAGAAGCTTTATGCAAGCTTCTCTCTCCACCTCTCCGTTCTCCTCCCCCACTGTCCTCCCTCACCTTTTCTCCTACCGCCTCCTCTCTCCCTTACTTTTCTGCAGTCGTTCTCTCTCCCCTTCTTTTCTCCTCCCTCTCTCATCTCTTCCCTTCTTCTAATTTCTCCCCGTTCTCCACCTCTCCCTCTTCTCCTCACTCCTTTCTTCTCCTCCTCTATTTCACACCCTCCTTTCCTCCTCTTTTTCTCCTCACTTCTCTCCTTATCCTCTCTTACCCCTTCACCCCCTCTCCCTCTATCTCACATCCTCCTCCCCGCCTCGCCTTTTCCCTTCTCCCTTCTCCCTCTCTCACTCCCTCCTTCTCTCTCCTCTTCCCCTTCTCCCCTTAGTCCTCCTGTGTCTTCTCTCCCCCTTCACCTCTCTCTCTCCTCTCTCTCTCCTCTCTCTCTCCTTTCTTCATCTCTCCTCCTGTCTCTCTTCTTTCTCTCTCTTGCCCTCCATTTCTCTCACCCCTTCACCCCCTCCTAACTCCGTGAAACATTTATTTCTTCTAGAAAAAAGAAAAGAAAAAAATCCTAGAAAAAAGAAGAAGACTTTTCAACCACCTTTCTTATGAGTGAGTGACGGAGGGGACAAACTCAAACTGGCAGGCGTTAATTCTGATAATTTGCTGTTTCATTTGGAGTTAACATTTATTTACGTTAACAACGGGAACGGCAAACTTTTTTCTTTGACGTAAAAATAGTAAAAATCTGTAATAACAAAACAGAGGTGCACAAAAGTATAAGACGTTTAAACTTTTAACAATAGCTTATTCAATAGCTCTAACCGGAACAAACTTCAACTTTTGACACGCACATTTAGACTATAATGTGTCTTATCTGTTATATTTGCTCTTTAGCACCTTCTACAGTCTGAATAGCTCCATTATCTCGCCTTAACCACTACACGCTGTTATAAATGCTTTTGGCTCTCCTCAGAGTTTGCGTCTGTGACCTTGGCCTTGTTCAAAGTGTTGATAAAACTCTGCTGTATCTGCTTTAGTACAGTCTGAACGGAAAGAAGCCACAGACCACCACATGTGCTGCTTAATAATATGAAAAGGCACTTATGGGATTAAGAAGGTTTTAAATGGTTTTTATCTTTTGTTTATCTTCAGTGTTTAATAAAGAAAAGAAGGTGACAGTTTCCCTGCGCTAAATATAACTGAAAATGGTGCGTATATACAAATGGACTTAGCCAACTCACTAGCGATCGCGTTCAGAACAGGAAGTGAGCATGAGGACTCCATCGGCTCCATCGACTCTGGCTCCAGTTGACTTTACCTTGAAAAACTGTCACCCCTCTTTCTGTAACTGTTGTCGTGAGCCTCGTCTTTTCAGTCTTAAAATGTTCGTATTAACCCGCTTTACATGATCCTGGTGTTTTATTTTATTTAATTTTATTTTATTTTAGTTCCTTTTCCAAATATGGCTTGGCTCCAAATTCGCTCCTATAACTGCTAGCCTCGGTGAGCTTCATCTGACTGGAGCCGTACGCCATGGCCGACGTCCACCTTAGTCCACTTCTTAAGTTTTGGAGAAAAATGTATTGTTGTCAGTGTTTGTATAATTTATTGAGAGGGCATTATGTGTGACTTTTTGGAGCTTTTTAACACGCCTGGAATGTTTTTTTTTTGTTTTTTTTTTGTCGTCCATGCATGTTTGAGTAATATAGCGATCTCTCCCAGGCTGTTTTCAAACCCAAACCCACGACAACGCTCCATAAATATACAAAAGCAGGATACAAAACTGCGCGCTAGAACTTCACTAACCTGATGCGATGTGCAGTAGTTTCGCTGTTGTGTTATTTATCATTTACAACTTGTAATAAATAAGACTGACTTCATTCTTCTACTTTAAATACGCTAAATGAATTACAAGCATTATAATCCAATTGAATCCACTTTGTTGTATGCAGTTCATTTTCCACATTATAATTACTTTGCGTTTCGCCATGTTTCTTAATTGCATTATTCTTAGCCAGGGTCTAATTGGTGTACTGGTGTATGCTCTTTTCATTATCCGACTCAACAGTGGCTACAAACCCCTGCTTAATTCTCCTTAATGAAATACGTTTGTTAATCTGTGTGGCTTGTTTGTGTTAATGCTGCACATGTGTATAAAGTATGGTTTGTCATGCAGCGTGCATTATGGGTAATCTGTGCGGTAGCAGATTGAGGCTCTGTGGGTGATCTCTTAAAGGAAGTGTACAGTATGTAAGATTTTGGTTTTAAATTAAAGGCGCACTGTGTAACTTGGCTTGGATGTGTCATTGCTCTGCCTGGAATGTTCCACAGTGTGACATTAAACAGCTCTACTTTACATTTATTCAATTACAGGTGGTTTTAGAGCTCAAAAATACCTACAAAAACAGGCGTTCTGACTGTGAGCGGGGTCGCCTCTCCACAGATCTGACCTGTAACCTGGTCTGGTTTGGTCTCCATGAAGATAGAAAGGTTTAAAGCCATACTGTGAAACATTCCAGACAAAGCAATAACATCTCCATGGAGAAAAGCGTCTGACAGAGCCTCCACCAGGAAAGTTACACAATGAACATTTAAATTCCATAAACATGAATTAACTGTAGCTCCAGATATGAAGCAAAAATGTTCAAATCAAATACAACTTTTACTGATGTCAGTTGTAATTCTGATTTATTCTTAATTAAAAAAACATTGGACATGATGGACCAGTTGTTTCTGTTATAATTTGGTGTTTTTTTGGTTCAATTCTCCAATCAGAACGCAGAATGAGCCTCACATGACTCTCTTATTTGCGTTGCCAGTTTCAAAGCTGAAATCCAGTTGGTTTAAACCTAAAACGCCTCTCTCTGATCTGAACGGTCACTACCTAAACCCCAGAACCTGCACCAGTCATGAGTCAGTGCTAGTGCAGCCTCTGCAGCTCAGGGAGGGAATTCTGGAGGTTCTGAGCTTCACATGAGTCTGTCCATAAACTGAGAATGAGACAAACTTGGACGTGTCTCTATCTGCAGGTTTAGGCTCTGGAGACACAGGTTCAGTTGTGATTATTTTTTTAAAACGGTAAAAGTCCAGGATATATACAGTTCCTTTAAATAAAAACAATGTTAAAATGCTCAGGCAACTTTGCTCATGACCATGTATGAGACAGAACAGCTCTTTTATATATTATTTCATGAAATCTTTGTTAAGATGCAAAAACACTAACACTGCCATTTTGGAATGAAGTAAAAGCATTGAGAAAGATCTTGATACCGCATAAAAACACTTCACAAAATGCCCAATTGTTAACGCAGTGTCATTTTCAATTTGAATCAGTATCAGATTCTTTAAATGTGCTCGACAGAACCAAACTGAACTTGTTTTGACTCTTGTATCGACTTAAATCTGCAGGTTTGGTGATTTAAATCAATGTTTTCTGTCACGTCTGAGCGGGACAAACTGAGGCAATTGTCCAATGACCCCCTCCCTCCCTCTCTCTTTCTTTCTTTCTTTCTTTCTGCCCCCTCTTTCTCTCTTTCTCTCTGTCTCTCTTTTTGCCCCCTGCCCCCTCCCTGACTGAGGACAGCTGGGGCAGAGACGGCGTCCAGAATGAGGCTGGTGGGACGGTAACATGGAAGACCACCAGTGGAGTGGAGAGAGGGACCTATAGTGAGGGTTCTGTGTTTCTTTCTCTTTATCCCTCCTTCTTTTCACATCGCTCCTCTCTCTCCATCCTTCTTTCCCTCTCTCCGCACTGTTTTCCTCCGTTTCTCTCTCCACCTCTCCATTCTCCTCCCCCACTGTCCTCCCTCACCCTCGTTCTCGCTCCCCTTCTTTTCTCCTCCCTCTCTCATCTCTTCCCTTCTCCTCTCTTCTGCCCTTCTTCTAATTTCTTCCCGTTCTCCACCTCTCCCTCTTCTCCTCACTCCTTTCTTCTCCTCCTCTATCTCACACCCTCCTTTCCTCCTCTCTATCCCACTCTTTTCTTCTCTCTCCTCTTCCACGTCTCTCTCCTTCCTTTATCTCTCCTCCTGTCCCTCTTCTTTCTCTCTCTTGCCCTCCATTTCTCTCCTTCACCCCCCAACTCTCTCCCTTCTTCCGTCTCTCCTTCTCTCCCTCCACCTCGGCTACAGGCTGTGTGCTGTGAAACATATATTTCTCCTCCCTCTCTCCTCTCTTCTTCCCTTCTATCTCCCTTGCTCTCCCCCTTCACCCCTCATCCTCTTCTTTCCCCCCTTCTTTCCTCCCTCATTCCTACTTCTCTCCTCCTCTCCCTCTGCTCTATCCTCCCTTCTTCTCTCTCCTCATTCTCTCTCCTCTTCCCCTTCTCCCCTTAGTTCTTCTTTCTTCTCTTTCCTCTCCTTCCTTCATCTCTCATCCTCTCTTTTTCTCTCACTCCTTCACCCCCCATCCCTCCCTCCCCCTCTCCCTCTCTTCACCTCTCCCTCTCTCCTTCCTCCCTTCTTCTCTCCCTCCACCTTGGCTAGTGGCTGTGTGCTGTGAAACATATATTTCTCCTCCCTCTCTCATCTCCTCCCTCTCTCCTCTCTTCTTCCCATCTACCTCCCTTGCTCTCCTCCTTCACCCCTCATCCTCTTCTTTCCCCCCTTCTTTCCTCCCTCATTCCTACTTCTCTCCTCCTCTCCCTCTGCTCTATCCTCCCTTCTTCTCTCTCCTCATTCTCTCTCCTCTTCCCCTTCTCCCCTTAGTTCTTCTTTCTTCTCTTTCCTCTCCTTCCTTCATCTCTCATCCTCTCTTTTTCTCTCACTCCTTCACCCCCCATCCCTCCCTCCCCCTCTCCCTCTCTTCACCTCTCCCTCTCTCCTTCCTCCCTTCTTCTCTCCCTCCACCTTGGCTACTGGTCGTGTGCTGTGAAACATATATTTCTCCTCCCTCTCTCATCTCCTCCCTCTCTCCTCTCTTCTTCCCATCTACCTCCCTTGCTCTCCTCCTTCACCCCTCATCCTCTTCTTTCCCCCCTTATTTCCTCCCTCATTCCTACTTCTCTCCTCCTCTCCCTCTTCTCTATCCTCCCTTCTCCTCTCTCCTCTTCCCCTTGTCCCCTTAAGTTCTCCTTTCTTCTCTTTCCTCTCCTTCCTTCATCTCTCATCCTCTCTTTTTCTCTCTCCCTCCATTTCCTCACTCCTTCACCCCCTCCCCCATCCCTCCCTCCCCCTCTCCCTCTCTTCACCTCCCTCTCCCTCCTTCCTCCCTTCTTCTCTCCCTCCACCTTGGCTACTGGTCGTGTGCTGTGAAACATATATTTCTCCTCCCTCTCTCATCTCCTCCCTCTCTCCTCTCTTCTTCCCATCTACCTCCCTTGCTCTCCCCCTTCACCCCTCATCCTCTTCTTTCCCCCCTTATTTCCTCCCTCATTCCTACTTCTCTCCTCCTCTCCCTCTTCTCTATCCTCCCTTCTCCTCTCTCCTCTTCCCCTTGTCCCCTTAAGTTCTCCTTTCTTCTCTTTCCTCTCCTTCCTTCATCTCTCATCCTCTGTTTTTCTCTCACTCTTTCTCCCTCCTTCTCTCCCTCCACCTTGGCTGCTGGCTATGTGCTGTGAAACATATCTTTGTTATTGGTCTGTCTCCATCGGGCAGTGGTGACCTGTAAAACCCGGAGACGGCTCCTAATCCGCCCGGATCAACTGCGTTTAACCTATATTAGCCTGGTAATTACATTATAATTACAACTTTAAACCCGCGTGAATAATTAAGTATGGATATGTATTGTTGTCATGTTAATAACGATTTTGAGTTAATACAAAAGAGAATTAATAACAGTTTCATTGATTAATTTTGAATGAGAAACCAAAGCTGTTTTTAATTAGAAGGATTAGAGTCCGTGCAGTGTTTGTATAAAATCAATGAAACCGCTATTAGACTGTGATTTAATAAAGAAACCAAAAACAGTTGCAATAGAAGTGTAATTGTGCAAGGTTTAAAAAAAAAAAAAATTACCAACAAACACATAAGCAACCCACCCAAATTACATAGATTTTGATATTAAATGTACAGTGTTTTCAATTGTAATAAAAAGAAAGCTTTACTATTTTAGATATGATTTCAAGTAGTCATTAAAATGTATTTAAGATAACAAAAATGTAGACTTTAAATGTACATCGACACCGTTTTTGAACATTTTAACAGGGCTGGACTTGACTGACGTTTAATGTTTATTTACCTAGTGTTTTTTGTGTAGTTTTGTGTATGTATGAGAGGTGTGACGTGGGACGGTTTTTGTTGTTTTTGTTTATTTTCCTTTTGTGCTTAACTTGAAAAAAAAAAAAAAAATAAATAAACAATAATAAAAACATTGGGTCATATGTGTGATATACAGTATATTTCTGTATTTCAATATTTCTCTTTCTGTCTAGACGTCTGTTATACGCAGTGACAGTTTGTACCACTAGATGGAGTGGTGAGCTACAACTGTCAACTTTAATGCCACAGTATAATATAGGAAATTTCAATTAGAATATAGAATGTAAAAAGAACTACAAACCTATTTCATTTTGTAATGCTATCCCCCTCACTCTCATAGTGAAAAATCCTAATTAAAGATTACCGGAAGACGTTCGGAAACATGCGGATGACGACTTCCGGTGTAGTTCCTGACGCTGGACATGTGATAAAACCGTGGATTCAGCAGCAGCGTCTTCACAACCTGCCGAAGCTTTCCACGGGGGACGGAAAAAAATAACGCTAAATAATGCTGAAATAACGTAACACAACAGTGACATCTTTTTTTTTTATTAAGTTAGACAAATTATAATACACAAAATTAAAAAAAAGATGGAATACAATGACATCTCGATGAAGAAAACCGAAACATTTTCCCAGATTTACTACTGGAACTACTAAAGGAAGTCGTCATCCGCGTGTTTCCAAACGTCTTCTGGTTTTGTGACGTAAGCGTGAATAGAGCTCAGAAAAGAACATGTAAAAAGAACTACAAACCTATTTCATTTTGTGTAGTTATCCCCCACACTCTCATAGCTGAAAAAGGCTAATAAATATATATATTGTGATGTTTGAGCTACTGTATCCAACTAATTTCCCTTGTGAATCAATAAAGTTTGTCTAAGTAATAAAAAGATTGGAAATATGAGTGTGAAATGTAAGCTTTTCCAGTAATTTCTCATATGCTAATTAAGTCGAAATTCAATTAACAAAAGTTGAAATTGGGATCATTTCCTTGGTTTATTTCAGTTTGATTTTAGATTTTATTTTAAAAAGAAATGCATGGATGTACAGTACGTAATGTATGTATGTGCAAGCAGATATTTGTGCTTTATTTAGGTGCCAGTTTCATAATATTGCAGTGATGAATTCATATCGTTTTTTCTCTTTCATTAGTGTGCACTCTGCTCTAAAGAACCCAGACAGTCACAAACGGTGTTCCATATGTCCCCGCACACGCACGGAGGGGGCGCGTGAGTAATGGCCACTTCCTCTCACGCACACACGCACGAGCTCGTGTCGTAAAGCCGCGCGCAACGATCTGTCCACACAATGCGGCGCAGACCTGCCCTCTCCAGCGGATCCACAGATGTCTCCTTTTTCTGTGGCAAAGGCACCAGCTACGACTTGGAATGCACAATTAATCTCATTCTAATAGGAAAATACTATAATAAATACATAAAAATGAGTGTAAATGGACGAAAACTCTACCAAGAATACAATATTTTTTAATAGAAATCAAACAATATTTCAAAACACGCAAAGGAAGTGAAAAGGTCCCCAAAAAAAACAACATCTTTGTATTATCTATGTCTTGTAATGTTATGAATATGATGTACATGACATGAAAACCAAAGAATTAAAAGAAAAATCTCCCCACAATGCGGTAGACCTGCCCTCTCCAGCGTCCCCGCAGACGTCTCCTTCCTTCCCCGCTCGCCCTCTACTCCACTCCGGGCTGTGCGTCTCTCCCTCCCCGCTCAGTCCCCATCATGGCTCCTTCCTCCCTCTGGAACCGAGCAAATC
Organism: Taenioides sp. WSHXM2023; assembly: GCA_029959045.1. Lineage (NCBI taxonomy): Eukaryota > Metazoa > Chordata > Actinopteri > Gobiiformes > Gobiidae > Taenioides > Taenioides sp. WSHXM2023. The sequence goes on along the minus strand of CM057104.1, from coordinate 6,039,848 downwards.
CGTTACGCATTTTACCAGGAACCAAACAGCACAAGCGCAGCAGCCGCCACAGTCACCAGCGAGCCGTGGGTCCCTTTGGTAATAGAATCGCCAATGTAATTTGACACTCCAACTTGCTTCGCTCGCTCCCTCGCTCCATTCAGTCACCTAGCGCTTGTTTCGGTGGTCGTAAAGAGGAATAACTTGAGATTAAACCAGCGCGATAGACGGGGACTTTCTACGCGTAAAAACCGGTAAGTATGTATCCAAAAACTTGCTAATCTGAACCCGCGTGTAACATAAAGGAACGCTTGTCGTACGGATGATTTTACGGCAGTTAAGTTGTGATTTATCCGTTTTTACGCACAGATTTCACACTTTGGTTGATTGAAGGATCGCGCATCGGCTTCGTACAGGATGTTAATTTACTACGAGGCTGTATCCCATTGTGCGTGGATCGCTTTTACGCAGGTTAAGTGCGTTTGGCCGGGAGCAGATGTTTGCCTTGATTTGTGCAGGCTCCGGAGGAGAGGGCGATGGGCGGGCAGGCGGAATGAATCACGCCGTGGTGCGGGGTGCCTCTGCCCGCTTGAGGTGCAGGGGGAGACGGCTTGTTTGGGATGGAGCTCGGAGCACATGGTCGCGGGAATAGCGGGAGACAGACGTAGCGTGAAGCGAGAAAAGCTTCACGTTGGGGAATTGTGGCATCGGTTTTGCAGCATTTCTATCAAGCGTGGTGTTTGTTTTGATCATTTTCGCCTGTTACAGAGTATTACAGGTATCCACATGCTTTTATCTGTCTAAATATGAAATTGTACATCACAGTTACCAATGTCGAATGTTATTTTCAAGATTTTCTGACACGTTTTTAGTTAAGACTTGCAGAATTTCATTGAAAAGTCCAAGTCTACAAATATAGCCTATTTTTATAATGAAATCTACACAGAACATATTAATAAAACGTCTGTTAAAATGCATTTACACACATAATTAACTTTATTTAAAGATGAACTAATGTAACTTTTTAGTTGGGGGTCTGTCACCTGCTTGTTTCTACGGATACGTCACTACTCTGCTTGGAATGTTCCACAGTGTGACATTAAACAGCTCTACTTTACATTTATTCAATTACATGTGGTTTGATAGCTTAGAAATACCTAGAAAAAACAGGTATTCTGACTGTGGGGTTGGTCTGGTTTGGTTTCCATGAAGATACAAAGGTTTAATGCCGTACTGTGAAACATTCCAGACAAAGCAATAACATCTACCTGGAGAAAAGCATTTGACGGACCCTCAACCAGAAAATTTTGGAATTTGTGTTGAAAATGCAGTTACCAGGCGATGTTGTTTTTATAGTGAATATTTGATGCTAGAATATAACTTATACTCAGAGCTTTTCCAAGTTCTTTTATAAATTCCAATAACTTTTTTTTAAATAATTGAAGACGCACTATGTAACTTTTCTGCTACAAGTCCAGCACCTGGTTGTGTCCATGGAGATATGTTAGGGAGATTGCTTTCCCTGAAATGTACCACAGTATGGCATTAATCCAGTTTATTATGTATTTTTTTAAACAATAAAACAATACCTTGAAAAATATGTGTTCTACTGTAAGCGGGCCCACCTCTCCACAGATCGGACCTGTAAATTGGCTTGGCGCTTGTCTCCATGGAAATAGATCAGTTTGATATCATACTGTGAAAAATTCCAGGCCTTTAAAGCAACAATATCTCCATGGTAACGGACCCTCCACCCGGAAAGTTACGCAGTGCACCTTTTTAAGAGCTGTTTTAGCAGACAGACTAGGTGGGAGAAGTTTCTTGCTCAAGGACACAACAGCAGTGTTCACGCACAGGTCAGAGCTACGAACCAACAACCTCTGGGTTTGTGAGTGAATCCTGTAGATGTTTTTAATCACTGCTTGTTGAATTTAGGAAAGGTGCAGTCTTGGTTTAGTTCTACGCTGAACGTGACAGCTTTTATAGTCCAGGTCTATTCTGATTTAGTCCTGGTTTAGTTCTGGTTCAGCTCTGGTCTCATCCAAACATGTGTGAATGAAACAAAACACAACTCCAGATGTGTTTTTGATGATTTAACAACATTATTACATGACTTAAAGCTCAATTTTGTATAATTTAGGACCTTAAAATGTCCTTTACTAACTGTAGAAAAAGTGAACATGTAACTTCCATTGTTGTACATTTAATGCCGTACTGTGGAATATCCTAGGCAAAGCAATAACGTCTCCATGGAGATAAGTAGGTGGCGGACAATCCGACAGAAAAGTGACATAGTCCATCTTTACGTTGGTTATATCACTCAGAATCATATGCTGGTTGAATTCTCTAGTCCATGGTCTAGTCCTGGTTTAGTTCTGGTTCAGCTCTGGTCTCATCCTGGTTTTGGTCCTGTTCTGGTTCAAGTTTTTCTTATAATTAGTGTGACAGTTAGATGGATAAAAAGTAGGATTCTGAGAGATACCAGAAGAGGATCTGAGAGACTGAAATCTGAACTGATAAACGAACACAAGAACCCCATGTATTTCAGAACATGTTTGTAGAGGTCGAAACAACAGGTACAAGAAGATATTTTTATATAAAGACTGGACGTTTTGTTCTTTGGAGAGGACGTTCTGTTAACTAAACCGCAGCCTTTGCAGTTTGATAATTGTGCCAACTCAAAATGTGGGTTTGATTTGGTTGCGATGTACAGGATTTTGTGGCCCTATTGATTTCCCGCTCTTCTTTATTCGGCTCCTTAAACTTGTCCTAAACTTGCTCTGGTCCGTTTCTCAAGTTCACTGGTTCACGTCGAGCTGTTCTTTTCTTTCTCTCTCTCCCTCCCTCCTTCCCTCCCTATCTCTCCAGCGCTCTCCCCTTCTCTTCTCCATGCCCTCTCTCACCCCATCTGTCCAGACTCTCCCTCGCTCTGTGTGTCCTTCCCTCTCTCTCTCCCTCTCTCCTCCCCCTTTCTCTTCTTCCCCCTCTCTCCTTTCTCTACTCCCCTTCTCCTCTCTCTCACACCCTTCTGTCCCTCCCGCTCTCCCTCACTCCTCCTCTCCTTCCTTTCCTCGTTCCCCCTCTCCATTTCTCTTCTCTCTCCCTCCCTCCTCTCCCTCTTTCTCTCTCACCCCTCCCCTGTCTCTCCCTCGCTTGCTTTCTCTCTCTCAACCCTCTCTCCCCTTCTCTTCTCCCTCCCTTCTCTCTCCCTCACCTCTCTTTCCTCCCTCTCCCCCCATCCCTCCCTCTCTGCTGTCTCTACTCTCTCAACCCTCTCTCTCCCTCCCTCCTCTCCCTCTCTTTCTCTCTCACTCCACCCCGTCTCTCCCTCGCTTGCTTTCTCTCTCTCAACCCTCTCTCCCGCTCTTTCACCTTCTCTTCTCCCTCCCTGCTCTCTCCCTCCTCTCTTTCCTCCCTCTCTCTCCCCATCCCTCCCTCTCTGCTGTCTCTCTCTCTCAACCCTCTCTTGCTATCTCTCTCTCCCTCCCTCTCTTTTCTTTTCTTCTCTCTCCCTCCCTTCTCTCCCTCTCTTTCTCTCACCCCACTCCTGTCTCTCCCTCGCTTGCTTTCTCTCTCTCAACCCTCTCTCTCCCGCTCTCTCCCCATCTTTTCTCCCTCCCTCTCTTTTCTTCTCTCCCTCTCCTCTCCTCTCCTCCCTCTCTCCCTCTCTCCTCAGAGTCCAGTCGTCTTGTCTGTGTTTACATTGCTGACACATAATCCTGTGCTGTTTATCTTGCCTCACTGTTGCTGCCGTGATTTTGGAGGCGCTAAAGATATCTGCGCTCGGATACGACCTTTAACCCCACGTGACATTTTAAACTACAGCCGGGGAGTTTTGTTTTCTTCAGAACATTTGTTACTTAAGAATTTCACATCTATAGATCAAAAATTCAATTCGCAGAACCTTTTAAAGTGCCCTTATTATTCTGTTTTCTTTTTTATGTTCTAATGTTGTTTCCTCATCACAAACATAACTGGAGTTGTGTTTTGTTTCATTTGTTTCACACACAAACGCTGCAGATTTAGGCTGAATTTTTCTCTCAAACTGAAAACACTCTGTTCCACCTTGTGATGTCATGTGGTAATACAGAAAGTGCTCCACTGTGTTTTTAAACTCCGTACACCTTCATTAGAATCATTTGGATAATTTCAGCCCTGGAATTGCCGATCTCTATTGAACTAAAGATAAAATGTAGCTGTTAACTTGAAAACTACCACTTCATGACATCACAAGGTGGAACAGAGTATTTTGAGCTTTGGAGATGTGACAGACTAATAAAAAAGACTTACTCAAACGTGTTAATGAACCAAAACACAACTCCAGGTCTGTTTTTGATGTGGAAACAACATTTTAACATGACTTAAAGAGTACATTTTTGTGTAATATAGGACTTTTAAAATCCTGCTGCTAACTGTAGAAAAACTTAAATAACTTTCATTGTTGTAGTTTGTTTACCAATGGAGATAGGTAAATTTAATACCATACTGTGGAATATTCTAGGCAAAGCAGTAACATCTCCATGGAGATAAGTTAATGGTGGAGAGTCTGAGAGAAAAGTTACATAGTCCACCTTTGCGTTGGTTGTATCTTCCTAATTAATTAACTTGTACCACATTCACTCAGAATCATATGCTTTTATTATCCAGTATAGTCCTGGTTTAGTCCTAGTTTAGGCCTAGTTAAGTCCTAGATTAGTCCTAGTTCAGTTCTGGTTCAGTTCTGGTTTAGACTTTGTTTAGTCCTGGTTTTAGTCCTGGTTTTAGTCCGGGTTTAGTCCTAGTTTAGTCCTTGTTTAGTCCTTGTTTAGTCCTGGTTCAGATCTGGTTTAGTCCTTGTTCAGTCCTGGTTTAGTCCTGGTTTTAATCCGGCTTTAGTCCTGGTTTTAGTTGTAGGCAAATCCTGTGAGGTTTTCTCTTTCTAAATTAGCCTGTATCCGATTCACAGAAGCACATGCTTTTAATCACTTCTTCTTGAATCCTCTGTTAATCTAGGAAAGGTGCAGTCTTCATTTAGTTCTTCTTCTGATTTAGTCCTGGTTTAGTTCTCATTTAGTCCTGGTCTCATCTTGGTATGGTTTTAGTCCTGTTCTGGTCCAGGTTTAGTCCCAAATTATACAAATCTACAAGTGTGAACACGTCTTTAATCACAGCCGGTTCAGCCTTGCATTGATCTGTAGTTCTTTGGAGGAGCTGTCTGGTTCTCCTCCCCTTTCCCCCCAGACCTTACCCCACCGATGGGCCCCCCGCTCTGAATAAGCCTGGCCCCTCTGCACCCCACCAGGCCGACCCCAGTCTATTCAGGTCGTGGATGTTGGAACACCAGCCGTGGGACAAAAGCCACATTGACGAACCTTTAGCCTGGCCCAGCACGTGTGTCTGCAACTCAACAAGTCCATTTATTAACTGTGCTCCCACGGGCCAATCCCAGCGCGGAGAGGGAAACTGTAAAAGGACAGCTGCCTTCGGACAACGAGGATTTAACAAAGAAAGAAAAAAGTGCAGGAAACTAAACTTAAAGGGGCTGTACCTGACTTTTTCCTTTAAGGGTTAGGGTTAGTGTAATTCTATTTCTAATTCTATAATCACACAAAATTGACTTAAAGACATGTTATAACGCTGTTAACTCCTCAAAAACAGACCTGGAGTCGTGTTTTGTTTTATTTACACGTTTGACCAACTCTTTATTATTAGTCCGTCTACATCTCCAAAGCTCAAAACGCTCTGTTCCACCTCATGACATCATGAAGTGGTTGTTTTCAAGTTAACGGCTACATTTTACCTTTTAGTTCAGTAGAGATCGGCAATTCCATGGCTGAAATCATCTAAAAGATTCTAGGTGTGTGGAGTTTAAAAACACAGTGGAGCTCTTCCTGTATTACCACATGACATCACAAGGTGGAACAGAGTGTTTTCCGTTTGAGAGAAGAAGAACGCAGCCTAAATACGCAGGGTTTGTGTTTTAAACGTGTGAATGAAACGAAACACGAACTCCAGGTCTGTTTTCTGCAGCTATTTTTTATAGTCCATGAACCAGGAAGTAATGTTAGCATGCTAGTTGTTGTTAGCTGCAAAACTTCACTCCGATCTCTGAAATTTGTGAAAAACTCTTATAAATTCATCGTGAATAATTAGGATGCTACGGTATTTGTGAGAGACTGAATGATTTTATCTTATTTTGTTGAATGAGAACCATACGGAAGCAGCTGCCAGGGACAAACAAGTTTATCCAATCAGAGACGTTGTTGTTTTGCCTAATGTTCTAATACTTGAACTGAGAATTTACGACTAGATAATGAACTGTGAATATGGCACCACAAGCAGCCAGACTCCTCCAGTGTGGCAGACCAAACTGACAACAGCACATTTCCTTCTTTCTCTCCCTCTTTCACTCCCTCTCTCCTTTCTCTCTCTACTCCCTTCTCTCTATCTCTCTTTCCCGCCATCTCAGCTTTCCCCGTTTCCATTCTGTGTCCTCTTCTCTCCCTTTTTTCATCTTTCTCTCCCCCCTTTCCCTCTTTCTCCACCCCTGTTTGACCTGCTCTCCCTTTCCCACTCGCGCTTTCTCTCTCTCTCTGTCCCCACTCTCTCCCTTCATCCTCCTTTCTTTCCCTCTTCTTTATTTACCCCTCAACCTCTCTCTCTCTTTACTTCCCTTTAATTTTCTCTCCCTCTATCTCCTCTTTGTCTCCTCTCTCCCCTCTTCTTGTGTATCTCTCTTTCTCTCCCTCTCTCTCCTTTCCCCTCTCTCCTCTTCCCTTTTTCTTCCTACCCCATGTCTCTCCTCTCTCTTCCCTCTGTCCTTTCTTTCTCTCCCCCTCTCTCCCCTTTCTCTCCCTCTCTCCCCTTCTCTCCATCTCTCCGTCCATCCCTCCTTCCACATCTTTGGAGGTTAGAGCGAGGGAGAGGAGCTGGAATTGGCCGTGTCTCGTGGGAAATTACTGGCTCTCAGAATCAGAGAGGGCACACAGGAGGCCTCATTACCCCAGCCACGGCACCTCGCTCTGGGCTACGGGAGAGACCGAGGCCTGGGCACCCTCTAGACACTCTCCCTCACACTACAACTACACACACACATACACACACTACACACACTACACACACACGTTACACAAGCTCCAAGAGTCCAAGAGTCAAGCACTACAAGACGAGGCATTATTGGATACAAGTGTTTAACAGCATAATGAGGTGTATCTTTTAGGCCCTGGTCTAGACCTGGTTTAGTTCCGGGCTAGTCTTAGTTTGGTTAAGTTCTGGGTTGGTCTCAGTTTGGTTTGGTCCTGTTCTAGTTCTGGTTTAGTTCTGGGTTAGTCTCAGTTTGATTTGGTCTTGTTCTAGTCCTGGTTTACTTCTGGGTTAGTCTTAGTTTGATTTGGTCTTGTTCTAGTCCAGGTTTAGTTCTGGGTTTGTCTCAGTTTGGTTTGGTCCTGTTCTAGTCCAGGGTTAGTTCTGGGCTAGTCTTAGTTTGGTTTGGTCCTGTTCTAGTTCTGGTTTAGTTCTGGGTTTGTTTCAGTTTGGTTTGGTCCTGTTCTAGTCCAGGTTTAGTTCTGGGTAGGTCTTAGTTTGATTGGTCCTGTTCTAGTTCTGGTTTAGTTCTGGGCTAGTCTTAGTTTGGTTTGGTCCTGTTCTAGTTCTGGTTTAGTTCTGGGTTTGTTTCAGTTTGGTTTGGTCCTGTTCTAGTCCAGGTTTAGTTCTGGGTTAGTCTCAGTTTGGTTTGGTCCTGTTCTAGTTCTGGTTTAGTTCTGGGCTAGTCTTAGGTTGGTTTGGTCCTGTTCTAGTCCAGGTTTAGTCTTGGTTTGAACTTGTTTTATTCTTGTTTAAGACCTGGTTTAAAACTTCTTGTTTCCGTGGAGATATTGGCATGACTGAAACTTTCCATACTATAGCATTAAACTTATCCACCTTGCATTCATTCAATTACAGCTGAAATACATTAAATGAAAAAAAATAAAAATAAAATAAAACAAATGAATTTATGATGATGAATAAATTAATAAATAAAATAAATAAATAAATAAAAATACAAATAATTTACTTGGAAAACCAACTTGGGCTGGTAGCATCACCTGCTTGACACCATGATAGAGATAGATACACTTAATGCCATACTGTGGAACATTACAAGCAATGCAATAACATCTCCGATACGCTCCTCTGCCAGAAAAGTTACACAGTAAAGCTTTAAAACACACACACACACAGTGACTTTTCAGGCCAGCGCAGTGCCTACAGTGGGTGGTCTGCTGTACGGACTGTAGGGGGATTGGCACTTCCATGTTTTGTTAATACGACCTGATGCAGCTGCTGTGTTAAGACTCTTTGGAGAACTCAAACGGTCACAGTGTTGTGGATGATTTGGCTTTAGGTCTCTGTTCTGTTCAGAGTTCACATTTTAAAGGTTTTATATTAGGCAAAATTAACTCCTGTGAGCATTAATCCATGTTATAATGTTGTTACCTCGTCAAAAACATACCTGGAGTTGTGTTTTGTTTATTTCACACATGTTTGAGTAATCGAATATAATAATATTTTTAGTCTGTCTGCATCGCCAAACTCAAAATGCTCTGTTCCACCTTGCGATGTCATAAAGAGGTGGTTTTCAAGTTTACAGCTTCGTTTTACCTTTAGTTCTGTAGAGTTGGCTGAAATCATCCAAATGATTCTACTGAAATTGTATAGAGTTTAAAAACACAGTTGAGCAGAGCATTTCCTACATGACATCACAAGGTGGAACAGAGGGTTTTCAGTTTGAGAGAAGAACTCAACCCAAATATGGAGAATTTGGGGGTAAAACGTGTGTAAATGAAACAAAACACAACTCCAGGTCTGTTTGTGATGAGGAAACAACATTATAACATAGAATATAGCGTAATATGGGTCCTTTAGATGTATTTGAGAAAAGAATGAAATACTGTTAAAGTAATGCAATAATCTCCTGCATTTCAGAACACGTTTGTAGGTCTAAACTACAGGGCTAGCAGCTTTTTTACATAAGATGAGATATTTTGTTGATCAAATTACTATTTCAAATTCTAAAAATGTTCAGTTCCATTTGTAACACATTGTAGATTTCAAGTTGAGCCGTTCCCCATATAGAGTTTTATTTATGTGGTCGTCTTGTACCTGCCACCTCTTGTGTTGACTGTTAATATAAGTTTTGTATTTTCAAAACAGGGATTAGGGAACTACAATCTGTTTACAGACAGAAGGAGGTAGGACAGAGGAGGTAGGAGCTAGAGAGAGGAGATAGGAGACAGAAGTTAGAAGAGGGGAGCAAGGAGAGAGGAGTTAGAGGAGAGGAGCTAGAGAGAGGAGATAGGAGACAGAAATTAGAAGAGGGGAGCAAGTAGAGAGGAGAGATGAGTTAGGAGCTAGAGGAGAGGAGCTAAGAGAGAAGAACTAGGAGAGAGGAGAGAAGAACGAGGAGAGAGGGGAGAGAGGAGCTAGAGGAGAGAAGCTCAGAGACAGAAGTTAGAAGAGGGGGGCAAGGAGAGAGGAGCTAGGAGAGGGGAGAGAGGAGCGAGTAGCTAGAGGAGCGAGTAGCTAGAGGAGCGAGTAGCTAGAGGAGCGAGGAGCTAGGGGCGAGGAGCTAGGGGCGAGGAGCTAGGGGCGAGGAGCTAGGGGAGAGGAGCTAGGGGAGAGGAGCTAGGGGCGAGGAGCTAGGGGCGAGGAGCTAGGGGCGAGGAGCTAGGGGAGAGGAGCTAGGGGAGAGGAGCTAGGGGAGAGGAGCTAGGGGAGAGGAGCTAGGAGACAGAAGTTAGAAGAGGGAAGCAAGAAGAGAGGAGCTGGGAGAGGGGAGAGAGGAGCGAGGAGCTAGGGGAGAGAGGAGGAAGGAGTTAGGAGCTAGGACAGAGGAGTTAGGAGCTAAGACATAGGAGCTAGGCAAGATGGAGGCTTTGGGACGAAGGCCAGACCACAGAATTTAATCACGTTAGAAAGTGCAGCCGCTGCGTGCATATTTCTGGGTGTGTTGTTGGTGATAGGAGATGTTATTGTCAACATTACTTAGAGATGTGTTTGGGTTGCCAGATTTGTCAAACTTTGTGAAATTATAGACTAAATTATATCTTGACTAAATTGGGACTAAACCAGAACCCACCCAAGAGCTATCCCAGAGCCTAACCAGGTCTAAACCAGGTCTAAACCAGGACTAATCTGGGGCTAAACCAGGACTCTCTCATGATCTAAACCAAGACTCAAGGACTGATCCAAGGTATGGCTTAATCTGGACTCAACCAAGATCAAAACCAGGACTAAACCAATATCTGAATTACTGCTAAACCTTGACTAAAGCAGGGACTAAACCATAGGCTGTGACAAAGACCTAAACCAGGACTAAACCAGGACTAAACCAGGACTAAACCAGGACCAAACCAGGGCTATGGCAGGACTATGGCAGGACTATGGCAGGACTATGGCAGGACTATGGCAGGACTATGGCAGGACTATGGCAGGATAAAACCTGGACTAAACCTGGACTAAACCTGGACTAAACCTGGACTAAACCTGGACTAAACCTGGACTAAACCTGGACTAAACCATAGGGTGTGACAAAGAGCTAAACCAGGATTAAACCAAGACTAAACCAGAACTATGGCAGGACTATGACAGGATAAAACCTGGACTAAACCTGGACTAAACCTGGACTAAACCCGGACTAAACCCGGCCTAAACCCGGACTAAACAATGTAACAAGTTTCACCAACAAACCCTTAACTTCCCGTTGTGTTTGAACGTCATTGTCCAGACTGGAGCTGGTTTCAGACACGTGCTTTGGTCCTGTAATCCCACTGTTGACTCTGGAGCTCAGCCTTGTTATTCCTGCTCTTTTTAGGGACCCCCTCTCTCCGTAATCTGCGCTAATCTGATCTGTCCACCAACATAATAGACTGTGAGTGTGCCAGCTTCACCGGAAAAGCCCAAACTAAACTCGGCGCTCAATAAAAATGTGAATGACCTGTAGTGACCTCGTGTTAGCGTGGACAAAGGGCCCAGCTGCAGACTGCTTCAGGGGAAGTTTTTGTGAATGAGAAAACACATTTGATGACTAAAGAAGGGGTATTGTACTTCTATGGGGCATTAACTGTTAACGCATAACATATTTTGATCTCCATGTTACCTTTTACTGTTTTGAAAGTGTAATATTGGTTGGTTTGTGAGATGTTATTGTCAAAACTACTTAGAGATGCTGTTTGGGTTGCCAGATACGCATGTCAAACTTTGTGAAATTATAATCTAAAATATATCTTGACTAAATTGGGACTAAACCAGGACCCACCCAAGAGCTATCCCTGGACTGAACCAGGACTAAACCAGAGGACTAAACCAGAGGACTAAACCAGGACTAAACCAGAGGACTAAACCAGGACTAAACCAGGACTATTAACTGCTAACACATAACATATTTTGATCTCCATGTTACCTTTTATTGATTTGAAAATGCTATATACGCCGATAACAACATCTTAACATATATATAAGTTTAATTTTCGTTTTTGTCGCTTGTTTTTGAGTCTCTTCGCCCTTTGCTCTCCATGCTAAATCACTCCCCCTTCAGAGCGCTTTCACAACACAATTGGCAAAGTTTTTGTGAATGAAAACGCACATTCGATGATTAAAGAGGGAGTATTTTACTTCTATGGGGTATTAACAGTTAACACATAACATATTTAGATCACCTTTTATTGTTTTGAAAATGCTATATTAGCCTCCCTCCTCCCTCTGATCTCTAAGCTAAATAACTCCCCCTTCAGAGCACTATCACAACACAATCAGCATGCATCCCGCTAATGAAACTACTGCACGTCGCATCAGGTTTGTGAAGTTGTAGTGTGCAGTTTTGTGTCATGTTTTTGTGTATTTATGGAGAATTGTCGTGCGGGAGCATGGGGTGACGTCGGCTCTTACAGCTAAACGTAAGGAGGGTTTGAAATCAAGTTTGAAATGTTTGTATCGTGACAACACTAGTTTTGAATTAATAAGCTGATATATTCTAAAACGGCACAGTGTTAAGTGTGTTCTGTGCATTTGTCACAGTCAAAGTAGTTTTGCCATTTACAATGAAAATGCAAAGAGGACGAGAGCAATGCAAAACTGTATTTAAATCCATTACAACCTGCAAAGAGAGAGCTAAGAAAACAACAGGAATTATCACTTAGTATGGAGAAAGAAACAGTAGGACCTTATGCTCGTAGTAGTTTAATAAAATTTACATTTAAAAGACAAATTTTAGCGTTAAGTAGAGAATTATTGTCCCTGTAAGAAACGTTGTCCTCTGCATTTGACCCATACTTTAAAGGGCCCATATTACGCCATTTTCTGATCTATGTTATAAGTTGTTGTTATAAAGTTCTTCTCTCAAGCAGAAAATGTGATGTCATGTGGTAATACAGGAAGTGCTCCACTGTGTTTTTAAACTCCATACACCTTCACTAGAATCATTTGGATAATTTCAGACCTGGAATTGCTAATCTCTGCTGAACTGAACGTAAAAGGTTAACTTAAATTACCACTACACGACATCACAAGGTGGAACAGAGCATTTTGAGCTTTGGAGATGTAGTTTGACTAATAATAAAGAGTTACTCAAACATGTGTGAATGAAACAAAGCTCACAAGAGTCAGTTGTGTGTAATATAGGACCTTTAAAGACTAGTTTGTGTTGGAAAAAATAATTTCATTCTACTGAATATCGAGCTTTGTCTTGTACATAACGTAACTTTAACTGTAACGTTAGAGTTAGGGTTAAAATGTTTATTATTTATAACACTTTACCAAACTTAGAGTGTCAAATTAGAGGATTAACGAGAAAAAAAAAACTGTAATAGTATAAACCTGTCAGAATAATCACTGTGTCAACATACAGTATCTTTCAATATATGAAAGCTGGAACAGTGTATTCTGGGGCTCAGTATGTATTTATTATTATATTTACAATTTATTTTCAAACGTGGAGAGATTTTGATAAGATTTGAGCTGTAGAGTGTTGCAAAAGTGACTTCTATGGCTAATTATTGCTTCATTCTGTTATCTGTTTGTTGCAGCTCAGACCTGTTGAATGATATTGTCTATTTAAAAATGGTTCACTGGTATTATCCTGCGTTATTATTGTTGTTTATTCTACCAGGAGCATAACGTAGTCTCAATATTTATAATTTGTCACAGTATATCTCTGCTGCAACATCGTGCTTCAGATTTAGCTACTGTGACAGGCCTGTGTAACAAATACAGGAAACAAATCTGTGTTGTTATTTTGGCTTGTATCCGAACATAAACAGCCCAATCTCCACATGGGCCTCTCCGCTCTCCTCTGTCCCAAAACCGAGCCTTTAAATAGCCCCACGGTGTAAACATCTCTTGTCTGACCCGTGTCCGGAGAGGAGGGGGGTGGTGTAAAGTGATTATTATGGGATGTGATGGCAGAAGCTGTGTGTAAATGGTCATTAATTGTGTCGTGCAGTGGTGTGGATATAAACAGTATTTAGAGGGCAGATTACATAAGGAAAAGCTACAGGCAGTCCACACTTTGGCAGAGTCAAGCTGAGCAGAGATTAAGGGGGTGTAATATTTCTATAGTATAAGCTCATGTTATTTTAATGCTTGTTTGGATCTAAGTAAAGTAAAGTATATTTTAATAGTTAGGTTTGATTTTTAAGGTGCATGGATCTTTATTGTTTAGGCCATATCTTCTATTATCCTGCTGTTCTTGTACTTTGTGTTGCAGCAGTGAAATTTCAGCATTTCAGCTCTTCTATCAACACAATCAAAATCTATTCCAAATTTTCTCCAATAATTATCAAACCACAAGGAAAATTTGGGGATTTTTTCATATCCAAATGTCTAGTTTTGCTGGAAATGTGAAAGCTATAAACTGTGGTCCCATCAAATTCCAATTCAAATGTATCTCCATGGAGACGAGTGGGTGATGCATCCGGGGCACGTTACAGTTTAGATCTGTGGAAAGGTGACTATGTTCACTGTAAGAATGCATGTTTTTCAAGGTACAATACCAAAAGTATTGGAACAGCAAGGCAAATTCTCTTATTTTTGTTGTTCACTGAAGACATTTGGGTTCAAGATCAAAAGATGAGTAAGAGACAAGAGGTCAGAATGAAGCTTTTATTTCCTGGTATTTACATCTAGATGTGTTAAACAACTCAGGACATACCGACTTTTGTTTAAACCCACCCATTTTTCAAGTGAGCAAAACTATTGGAACATGTGACTGACAGGTGTTTTTCCTTGACCAGGTGTTGCCTTTAAGGTTGGTTGTTCAAGCATTAAATAGCTCTGCAGGACTCGTCTACTTCTCAGCTGCAAGACGGCATACACCAAAATGAAGACCAAAGAGCTGTGTATGGGAGAAAAGCAAGCCATTTTGAAACTGAGAAAAGAAAGAAAATCAATCAGAGCCATTGGACAAACATTGGACATGGCAAGCACAACAATTTGGAATGTCCTGCAAAAGAAACAAACTACTGGGGTTCTGAGTAACAGACGTCGAACTGGTCAGCCAAGGAAAACAACAGCAGTTGATGACAGAAATATTGTGCGAGGTGTGAAGAAAACCCCCAAAACAACAGTAGGTCAAATCACCAACGACCTCCACAGTGCAGGGGTGGAGGCATCACAATCCACTGTTCGAAGAAGACTCCGAGAGCAGAAGTATAGAGGCCATACCACAAGAGGCAAACCACTTACCGGCGGTAAGAATCGGAAGGCCAGACTGGAATTTGCAAAGTAGTACAGAGATGAGCCGGACAAGTTCTGGAACACAATCGTATGGACTGATGAGACCAAGATGAATCTCTACCAACGTGTGGAGGAAAGGAACTGCTCATGATCCGAAGCACAAGCTCATCTGTGAAGCATGGTGGAGGTAATGTCATGGCTTGGGCGTGCATGGCCGCTTCTGGAACAGGCTCTTTAATTTTTATTGATGATGTAACTGATGATGGTGGCAGCAGAATGAATTCAGAAGTGTACAGAAATATTTTGTCTGCCAATGTACCAAGAAATGCATCCAAACTAATTGGGAGGAAGTTTATCAAGCAGCAGGACAATGACCCTAAGCACTGCCAACAAAACAAAGGACTTCATCAGGGGAAAAAAGTGGAAGGTTTTAGACTGGCCAAGTCCGTCACCTGACCTTAACCCGATAGAACCTGCATTTCACCTCCTGAAGAACAGACTGAAGGGAGAAACCTCCCGAAACAAACAAGAACTGAAGGAAGCTGTGGTAAAAGCCTGAATTAGCATCACAAAGGAAGAGTGCAACAGTTTGGTGAATGTCGATGGGTCGTATGTAATACAAACGGTCCTAAATCCTAAATTGTTTAACACATTTAAATGTTAATACCAGGAAATTAAAGCTGACATTCTGAACTCTTGTCTCATGCGTTTCTTTTGATCTTCAGCCCAAATGTCTTCAGTGAACAACAAAAATAATGGAATTTGCCTTGCTGTTCCAATACTTTTGGAGGCGACTGTATTTACCTGTGATTGTTGCCTGGTAAATCCAGACTGATTTCTCTCTGTATTTTTTATACAGATGGATCTCAGGCTGGACCCCACTCCCTCTATTGCGTCTCAAGCCAGAACCAATGATCGTCCAATCAGATTTGTTTATTTCAATGACACATGTGAAACTAAGGAGCTCTTTGGTTATTTTATTTAAAAAAATTAAATAAAATCACATTTCTCCTTTGTTCTGCTTAAATCTGTGATGTTTTTCGGCCCCCTATGATCCCTGATTGGCTAATCCACCTGTCAATCACATCCATCTGAAAACTGGGAGATTCACTGTTGACCAGATTCACATCTTCATGAGGTAGAAGTGTTTATTCTGGATCCTGGGCAACTGTAATTAAAAATAAAAACTAAAATAAACAAATATCTTTATTGCAATACTGTGGAACATGTCGGGCAAATCAGGAACATTTCCACTGAGGCAAACAGGTGGCACCTTAAAGATTTTTGAGATGTAATTGGCATGGATTAAAAAAAATAAATAAAATTGAAGACAAGTGACTTTTTGAAACATAATATAACGTTTTTTATAAAAAGAATGTAGACCTGTATCAGTATTTTTGTATTTCCACGTGTGCAAAATCACGTCCTGTAGATAAGTGCCTGTGTCTATTCCTGACTGACTTGCTCGTGCAGGGAAGCCATCTTGGCGTGGTCTGAGCTGTCTGAGATGTGCCCTGCATACAGAGGAGGAGACAGAGGAGACACAGAGAGGAGATAGAGAGAGGAGAGAGCACCCAAGGGAGCAGCGTTACGGGTGTCACCTTGGATGTACAGAGCTCTGTGTCATGTGTGTGACATTAGAGCCGAGTGTGTGGCTTCTGACAGACCTCCCTGCTTGAAGATGTGGGGTAAAATAGAGGTGCAAAACTTAACTCTTTCCTTGTAGTGAGGATATGGATTATCATTAGGGCTGAGCCATTTGGGGAAAATATATATAATTCCGATTTTTCTAATAAACATTGCATGCGATTTTGATTATATTTGCAATTTAAGTTTTAATTGTGGGATTTTTTTTTTATTTTTTAATTTTAACAGCAACCTTGATTAAGAATAATGTTTTTCAAGATTTATTAGAAATTCAGAAAACTATAAATATTCAAAATTTGCATATGTTCAAAATGACTTTCAAAATATTATTGATATTCAACATTTCCCACCTCAAAAACATACCTGGTTTTTTAGTTGTTTTGTTTCATTCACACATTTTAAGTAATCCTTTGTTATTAGTCTGCATCTCCAAAGCTCAAAACGCTCTGTTCCACCTTGTGATGTCATGAAGTGTGTATTACCACATGACATCACAAGGTGGAGCAGAGTGTTTTCAGTTTGAGAGAAGAACTCAGCCTAAATATGCAGGTTTGTGTGTGAAACGTGTGAATAAAACAAAACACAACTCTAGGTATATTTGCGATGAGGAAACTACATTAAAACATAGCTCAGAAATTGTCGTAATATGGGCCCTTTTAAACTGTCGCTCTGATTTTCTTTTGTCGTATTTAATCTAAACCAAAGACTTCATTATATATAAATACTATATATGTTTCTGTATCTGTCCTGTTCCCATCAGCTGATCTAAAAGAGCACATCTCTCCAGGCATTTGTCCCTGTGCTCAGAGTCTGTGTGTCTGCTGCACTGACATGTGATGTTCTATAATTATATTTACGCTGTCCTCCTCTCAATCTGCTCCAGTCTATTCACTCACTCTGCTCCTATTGTAAACCACTGCTGTCTGTGGATTACACACTGGTTAGCAGGTTAAAGGTGCACCGCGCGACCTTTCTGGTGGAGGGTCTGTCACCTGCTCTGTCCGTAGACGTGCAGTTGTTTGTGTAGAATGTTCCGCAGTATGGCGTTTGTAGTATCTGTCGTGCATTCATCCAAAAGCAGGTGACGGGAACAAGCCAAATTCCAGGTTGTTGCTGTCACCTGCCTGCTGCCATGCGAGAGAACGCCAGCAAAAATACTTAACATAATTATACAGTGAGTGTCTGTGCACATTTTGTAACGTTTTCAAACCGTTTATTGTCTGTTTAAATCATTAGACGTCCTCCAAACTTTTAACTTTTAGTAGCCAAATTGACATATGGTGCAACATTGGAGCTCTTTACATCAATCTGGGATCTGAGGGAATGATTTTAATTGTCAGTGTAAAGCACTTTGGGTACTTGGGTGAAAAGCACTTTATGAGCCAAGTTTGGTGGATTGATTTATATTAAGCCGCTTAATGCCACAGTACGTAACTTTTTAGCCAAGGCTAAAATAAGAACATATTTTTCCTTTTGGTTGTTTATTTTAGTGATAAACATGCATCCTTACTGTGAGCAGAAATCATATTTTGGCTCATATTCTGCAGGCCCAAAAAATAGAAAAAAAGACTTAAAATGATGAAATATTGTTAACACTGTAATTACACTATAATAAATACACTATAATTGCAATAAAAGTCATCAGTACATTTTTAGTATCCTGAAATGAAGTGCTTATGGTGCACAAGCTCACAGTTAATATACTTAATGGGGAAGAATAAATTTTACTACAAAAAGGCGTACAGGGGCTTTTTAAATGGACGAGAAGGCTTGTTTTGTCCAATTTGTTCGCTGTTGTTGCCGTATTAGCAGCCTGTACTCCCGGATGTTTGCGATAGATTTTAATTGAAAGTCTGATTCTTTGATGATACTCCTCTGAAGGACGGGCACGGCTCCAAGAGGGAAGACACACACACAAAGCGTCCTGTTCACTTTTGTTTTGGGAATTTTCCAGGATCAAAGTCGAGAGATGGAAGGTGTTGACAGGGATTTTCTGACAAATTCCTCATGAAACACAATGTGAGATTCAGGCTTGTATCTGTCAGCATTTTAGCGGTGACGCTGAAAAAGGGAATGTGTATTTCCTTTGCACTTTTTTACTACCAACTTCTATGATTTAAGTACTTTTGTGTAACATTTTTTTTAAATCTACTGTATATAATTTGTTTTTTCTGCCTTAGGTTACATTTAAAGCTTCACTATGTAACTTTTCTAGTAGGGCGTCTGGCACTCCACCTGCTTGTCTCCATGGAGATGTTATTGCTTTGTCTGAAATGTCCCACAGTATGGCATTAACCATCTATAACTTGTTTAACTGTGGGTGTTTTGGTTGGTTCTGTTGATACTTTGCAGCTGATGCTGTCAACATTCCCTGGTTTTGTGACGCTAACTGTAAGCACTGCCCTGTCTGAGGCTTGTTTGACTTTAATCTGAGCTTGTGACGTGTAATTTTATGCATAAGAGACGTTTAACAGCACAAATCGGCTCACCTGTTTCACCTGTAGCTCCAGCGAGGTCAGTTTTTATGGTCCGATTGTGTTGAAATAAAGCACAGATTAAAGTCTAACAAAGTTTCAGACAGAGCAGTGCCTCTAGTTAGCATCACACCCACCGGAAATCTTGATGACATCAGCGGCAAAGTATCAAAAAGCAATCTAAGCAATGTATTTTTCCCAGTAACTTTTACAAGCCATTTTGCAGTGGAAGTACTTTTGAATTTACTACATTATTTTACTGTCTCCAGGTCTATTCACTTTAATTCCTTTTTAAAACACATTTTACAACTGTTATTTAATCGCACCAAAACTATAATTTATATTTATATCTTTAATCAAGCCGCATTATAGAGATTTAACGGCACAAACAGCAGCTTTAGCCCTAATAGTCACAGAAGTCTATTATTTGTATAGGAACTCCATCAAGCCAAATTTAAGTCTTTTTTGATTTTCCTAATGATTTCTGCAGCAAAATGAAGGCTCTGGTTTTGATTTCGTCACTTTGTTTATCTGCCAGCAGTTGAAACACTGTTTTGAATAAGAAATTTGCATAAAATAGAACAGACTTGTCAGCTGCCTTTATAAAAATTTGATCTTGGGCTGACCAAAATTTGTATTAGTCGGACACTTTTATTTGTATTTTATATGGAACTGCAACATTTGGAAGTAAAGTTAAAAGTAAAGTTAAAAGTAAAAGATAAAGATAGAGGAAAAAGTGTAGTTAAAGTTAAGTTTAAGGTTAAGTTGAGTTTAAGTTAAGGTAAAGTTAGAGGTAATGCTAAAGTAAAGTTAAAATAGAGAAAAAAGTAGAGGAAAAAAATAGAGTTTAAATAGAGTTAAAGTAGTGTTAAAGTAAAGGTTAAAGTAGAGTTAAAGTAGTGTTAAAGTAAAGGTTAAAGTAGAGTTAAAGTAAAGGTTAAAGTAGAGTTAAAGTAAAGTTAAAGTAAAGTTAAAGTAAAGGTTAAAGTAAAGTTAAAGTAAAGGTTAAAGTAAGAGTTAAAGTAAAGGTTAAAGTAGCGTTAAAGTAGAGTTAAAGTAAAGGTTAAAGTAAAGTTAAAGTAAAGGTTAAAGTAGAGTTAAAGTAAAGTTAAAGTAAAGTTAAAGTAAAGGTTAAAGTAAAGTTAAAGTAAAGGTTAAAGTAGAGTTAAAGTAAAGGTTAAAGTAGCGTTAAAGTAGAGTTAAAGTAAAGTTAAAGTAAAGGTTAAAGTAAGAGTTAAAGTAGAGTTAAAGCAAAGTTAAAGTAAAGGTTAAAGTAGAGTTAAAGTAGAGTTAAAGTAAAGTTAAAGTAAGAGTTAAAGTAAAGGTTAAAGTAGAGTTAAAGTAGAGTTAAAGTAAAGGTTAAAGTAAAGTTAAAGTAAAGGTTAAAGTAGAGTTAAAGTAAAGGTTAAAGTAGCGTTAAAGTAGAGTTAAAGTAAAGTTAAAGTAAAGTTAAAGTAAAGGTTAAAGTAAGAGTTAAAGTAGAGTTAAAGCAAAGTTAAAGTAAAGGTTAAAGTAGAGTTAAAGTAAAGTTAAAGTAAAGGTTAAAGTAAGAGTTAAAGTAAAGGTTAAAGTAGAGTTAAAGTAGAGTTAAAGTAAAGGTTAAAGTAGAGTTAAAGTAAAGGTTAAAGTAGAGTTAAAGTAAAGGTTAAAGTAGAGTTAAAGCAAAGTTAAAGTAAAGGTTAAAGTAGAGTTAAAGTAGAGTTAAAGTAAAGTTAAAGTAAGAGTTAAAGTAAAGGTTAAAGTAGAGTTAAAGTAGAGTTAAAGTAAAGGTTAAAGTAAAGTTAAAGTAAAGGTTAAAGTAAGAGTTAAAGTAAAGGTTAAAGTAGCGTTAAAGTAGAGTTAAAGTAAAGTTAAAGTAAAGGTTAAAGTAGAGTTAAAGTAGTGTTAAAGTAAAGGTTAAAGTAGAGTTAAAGTAAAGGTTAAAGTAAAGGTTAAAGTAAGAGTTAAAGGTAAAGTAAATTTAATGTCAAGTTAATGTCAAGTTAAGGAGATGGATGGATAGATAGATGGATAGCTAGATAGATAGCAACATACAGTAGAAAAGCAAAGTCCATCCTCTTGCATCTTTTCATATAAATATAGGGTTTCAGTGTATAAATAGTTGACTTTGCATGAACTCCCCCTGCAGGTGTCGTCTGCAGTTTGGGTCAGATTCATGGAGATGCGTAATAGTGTTGAGCGTTTTTGCCACACCTCCTTCTTAGTCCACCAATTCCAGGGCTGAAATGATCCAAACGATTCTAGTGAAGGTGTCTGGAGCTTAAAAACACAGTGGAGCACTTCCTGTATTACCACATGACAAAGTGGAACAGAACAACTCCAGGTTTGTTTGTGATGAGGAAAGAACTTATAACATAGATCAGTGTAATATGTAATATGGGCCCTTTAAATATATCTTACATGACTGTATTATTACCAATTTGTAGTAATAAAGTGCCAGTCATATAAGGTAAACATTATAATAATTATGGATTAAGTAGTTTGAAATACAGTGGCCAATCTGGAACGTTAAAAACCCACTTGGCTGTCTATTGATTTTAGCAGAGCGTCATAAACCATTATCTTACATATCTCCTGTTGTAAAACCTGGCTCAGTGCTGTTGACCTTTTAAAGCTTCGAAATATTAAACATAACATGGGAGCGCAGCTAAGTGAATGCAATTTATGAGTCCATTTAGCCTGATTCGATATCGGGAGATGGACGATGGGCTGGAAGAGTAAAGCCTGCACCAGCGAAAATGTCACGAACAAACACAGGATCTATGAGACGGCTCCAAAGGTCAGTGTCCATAATGCAGTGATCAGCCAGAACATTACGACCACTGACAGGCTCGTATGTAATAATATACAAGGATCTATCAGAGGTGGTTTCCTGGTTTAGTCCTGGTTTAGTCCTGGTTTAGTCCTGGTTTAGTCCTGGTTTAGTCCTGGTTTAGTCTTGGTTTAGTCATTGTTAGTCCTAGGTTAGTGTCATCTTAATCCTGGTTTACTCCTGGATTAGTCTTGGTTAATCCGGGTTTTCTGTTTCAGTCGTGGTTTAGTCCTAGTTTTGGGTTTGTCCTGGTTTAGTCCATGGTGTAGTCCTGATTTACATCTAGTCTAAACCTGGTGTAGACTTGGTTTAGTTCTGCCTCTTTTAGCCCTGGTTTAGTCCTGGATTAGACCTGGTTCAGTCCTGATTAGTCCTGGTTTAGTCCTGGTTTAGTCATGGTTAGTCCTGGTTTTGTGTTTCAGTCCTGTTTTAGTCCTGCTAGTTTTGGGTTAGTCCTGGTTTAGTCCATGGTGTAGTCCTGGTTTACATCTGGTCTAAATCTGGTTTAGACCTTGTTTAGTTCTGCCTGTTTTAGCCCTGGTTTAGTCCTGGATTAGTCTTGTTTTAGTCCTGGTTTAGTCCTGGTTTAGTCTTGGTTAGTCCTAGGTTAGTGTCATCTTAATCCTGGTTTACTCCTGGATTAGTCTTGGTTAGTCTTGGTTTTGTGTTTCAGTCCTGGTTTAGTTCTGCTGGTTTTGAGTTGGTCCTGGTTTAGTCCATGGTGTAGTCCTGGTTTACATCTGTTTTAGCCCTTGTTTAGTCCTGGATTAGACCTGGTTCAGTCCTGATTAGTCTTGTTTTAGTCCTGGTTTAGACCTGATTTAGTCCTGGTTTAGACCTGATTTAGTCCTGGTTTAGACCTGATTTAGTCCTGGTTTAGACCTGGTTTCTTTGAGCCTAAGGGGGTTGTACTGTATTAGACCCTTGAATACGTTTTCGTTGTTCGTACATCAATGAATCAAACGCTTTCTGTTGAACAAGACATTTCCCAGGTGTCAGACTGGAGCACTTTCTGTTTTTGTGCCCTGAAGCCAAACACTTCCGCTCCTGTCAAAGCTTACACAGCAAAAACACGCCGCAACACGCTCGTACTTTTGTCACTAAATCATAAAAGCATCAAACAGAGAAAGGAAGAAATGTATACGATTCTGGAGTTTTTCTTTTAAATCTTATATATATATTTTTACTTTTTTATATAAGTTATCAGATAAAATAGAATTGGTGGTTAGAATCCCACTACTTACACTGCGTACTAGCTTTGTGTCCATGGGCAAGACATTTGATCAAACATTTACAGACTCTGTGGCTCTGGTAAAGAAGCACATCCGCTCACTGTAAAGTTGGGGCTTCAGAGTAATTCATTCTGCTGCTGTGTCCTTGGGCAATACACTCCATCAGACTTTTATGGCTTCTATACCGGCTAACTCGGTAAAGATGTGCTGTTCCCATCTGTTACTTCAAAAGTTGTTGGTTCAGTTCCACGACAAGCGACGCATTCTGTTGTCGCTTCACCAAACTTGTGTGGCCTCTGCTAACTTGGTCAAGATGTTCACCCGTTTCCTCAAAAGTTGGTGGTTTGATTCTGTGACAAGCAATGCGTTCTGCTGTTGTGTCCTCTGGCAAAACGCTTAATCCTTAAACTCTAATCTTGTCCTTGTGAATTTGTTTGTAAAGGCATTGTCTTTGTCTGTTCTTACACCTTTTTTTTTTTCTTTTTCATTCTGCAAAATTTTAAAACTAATGGAGAAACTTGCACTTCCTGGCCGTAAAATCGTTTTCATATTAACAAGGCCTTTTCAGTCATTGTTTTTCTAATATTTATTCAAATTGAAAACTGTTGCTAAAAATATTGAGATCTGAGGACTCCAGGAGGCTGCTGAAATGCTCCGAGTACACAGAGAGTTTGCTGTCGTCTTTTCTCAGCTCTGTGACTTCTTGTCTGTGTTTAAAATGCAACATTAAATATTCATGAGCGCGTCCTCTCATCCGTGAAGCTGTCTCCCTCCTCCCCTTTCGCTCTTCCTCCTCCTCTATCTCTTTTCTCTGTCTCTATCCTTCTTTCTCTCCTATTTCTTCCCCCCACTCCTCGTCCTCTCTACTCGTCTCCCTCTCATTCTGTCTCTCCTTTCTCTCCTATTTCTCTCTCTCTCTCGCTCCTCTTTCTTTCTCTTTTCTCCTCTCCCTCTTCTTTCTGTCTTTCTGTCTCTCCTATTTCTTCCCCCCTCCTCGTCCTTCTCTCTTCTCCTCTGCCTTTCATTCTGTCTCTCCTTTCTCTCCAGTTTCTCTCTCTCTCTCTCCTCTTTCTTTCTCTTTTCTCGTCTCCCTCCCATTCTGTCTCTCCTTTCTCTTTCTTTCTCTCCTATTTCTCTCTCTCTCCTCTTTCTTTCTCTTTTCTCGTCTCCCTCTCATTCTGTCTCCTTTCTGTGTCTCTTTCTCTCCTATTTCTCTCTCTTTCTCCTCCTTCCTGCACTCACTCTTTCTCTTCCCTCTGTCTGTCTCTGTCTCTTTTCTCTCCTCTTGTCTTTCCTACCTGTTCCTCTCTCTCCTCTTTCTCCTCCTCCCCCTCTTCCTTAGCCAGCCTCCTCATCTCCCCTTCAAACTCTCTTTCTCTCCTCCTCTCTCTTTCTCTCCAGGCCTTTTTACAGCCAGAGCCATTTTACTGTGAGGTTCAAAATGTCTCCTAGTCCACAGTATATGGCATTTTATTTATCTTACATTTAGTCAACTGTTTAATTGCTTCAAAAATACCTTGACTAACTGTGAGCGGGGTCGCCTCTCCGCAGATCTGACCTGTAACTTGGCCTGGTTACATCACCTGCTGGACTTCATGAATAAGTTTAAAGGTTCTTTTATTATGCAAAAGTGACTCTTGTGAGCTTTAAGCCATGTTATAATGTTACCTCGTCTAAAACAGACCTGGAGTTGTGTTTTGTTTCATTCACACCTGTCTGAGTAACTCTTTTATTAGTCTGTCTACATCTCCAAAGCTCAAAATGCTCTGTTCCACCTTGTGATGTCATAAAGTGGTAGTTTTCAAGTTAACAGCTCCTTTTTACCTTTAGTTCAGTACAGATTTGGCAATTCCAGGTCTGAAATCATCCAAATGATTCTAGTGAAGGTGTGTGGAGTTTAAAAACACAGTAGAGCACTTCTTGTATTATCACATGACATCACAAGGTGGAACAGAGTGTTTTCTGTTTGAGAGAAGAACTAAAACTAAATATGCTGCGTGTGTGTTAAACGTGTGAATTAAACAAAACACAACTCCAGGTCTGTTTGTGGCGAGGAAACAACATTATAACAGATCAGACAATAGAGTAATATGGGCCCTTTAATGCCATACTGTGGAACATTCCAGGCAAAGCAATAACACAGGGGCTGCAATGATAAATATGAATAAATGTGACTCATCCACTATTAAAATAACTGTTGACTGTTTTAATAGCTGCTAATTGTTACCCAAACAATTCTCCACGCTCAAAAGGTTTTACAACAAAGACAGAGGCAATGTTAAAAGTAAATGACAAAAAAGAAAAAAAACATCTAATTTTCATCAACAATTGTTACTTTGCAGTGACATCATGTTTGGGGTGTTCTACGTGTATGTGTATGGCGGCATTTTTAGATGTTGCCACAGAGACACAATGCAAACGTTTTTTTTTTAAGATTGTCTGAAAACTCAAGAAAAACAACACAAAATGGATTTAAACGGCGCATTTTCAGGAGCCTCTGATCATTTCGAGATTCCTCAGATTAAAGTCTAACTTGAGTAACAGAGCTTCAGACAGAACAGTGCCCACAGTTAGCATCACACCTCCGAGGAATATTGATGACGACCGCTGCAAAGTATCAATATCTCAATGGAAACAAGCAGGTGGCTGATTCTCCACCAGAAAAGTTACACAATGCACCTTTAAATCAGTATTTTCCTCCTTTATTTGACTTGGGCTGTGGCTGCATGTTGTTTTTATACATACAGAAAAGTTACACAATGCACCTTTAAATCAGTATTTTCCTCCTTTATTTGACTTGGGCCGTGGTTGCGTGTTTTTCCTTTACATACAGAGACCCTATGTGCTCTTTCAGTATATGGAAAATCACCATATAAACCCAGTACTTAGTTATTATTGTCTGAGCATGTGTTATTGGCTCATAGAGAGAGACAGAGTTTGTGTTTCTCTCCGGGCCCAAAGAATGAAAGAGAGGGAGAGAAAAAGAGAGAGACAGAGAAAAAGAGGGAGAGAGAAGGAGAGACACAGACAGAGAGAAAGGGAGGGAGAGAGAAAGAGGGAGAGAGACAGAGAGAGGAAGAGAGACAGCTGTATAGAAAGACAGAGTTTGTGTTTCTCTCCAGGTCCAAAGAATGAGAGAAAAAGTGAAAGAGAGGGGAAGAGAGAGAAAGAGAAAAAAGCGAGAGAGACTCAGAGGGAGAGTGAGGGAAAGAGAGTGAGGGAAAGGGAGAGACAGAGAGGAAGAGAGAGAGGGAGAGGAAGAGAGAGAAAGAGAGACGGAGAGGAAGAGAGAGAAAGAGAGACGGAGAGGAAGAGAGAGAAAGAGAGACGGAGAGGAAGAGAGAGAAAGAGAGACGGAGAGGAAGAGAGAGGAAGAGAGAGAAAGAGAGACGGATAGGAAGAGAGACGGAGAGAAAGAGATGGAAAAGAAGAGAGAAGAATAGAGAGGAAGAGAGAAAGGGAGAGAGAGACAGAGGAAGAGGGAGAAAGAGAGACAGAGAGACTATGTATATAGAGACAGTTTGTGTTTCCTCTAGGTCTAAAGAAAGAGTGAGTGAGTGAGTGAGACAGAGAGGAAAAGAGAGACAGAGAGACTGCTGTATATAGAGACAGAGGAAAAGAGAGACAGAGAGACTGCTGTATAGAGAGACGGAGCTTGTGTTTCTCTCTCGGTCCAAAGTCCAGCTCTGTCTTCAGAACAATGGAGCTTTGTACAAACAGACTGGAGTTTATCAGGTCAGAGGCTTCATTAAAAAACTTCAACAGGCTGGACTATTGATTTGACTAAAACACACTCAAGAGCATTACATTTAAGTTTGTGCAAAAGAAAATGTGTCTATCTATCTATCTATCTATCTATCTATCTATCTATCTATCTCTATCTCTATCTCTATCTCTATCTCTATCTCTATCTCTATCTCTCTCTCTCTCTCTCTCTCTCTCTCTCTATATATATATATATATATATATATATATATATATATATATATATATATATATATATATATATATATATATATATATATACATATATACATATATATATATATTTTTTTTTCCCCAGTTTGTCAATATTTTAGGTTTCAAATTTTACTTCCTGGTTGGAAATCATGACATCACACTACGGAATTCTGTAACTGTTAGAGAGCAACCATAAATCCAAATTCCCAAATTCCAGACCCCTATTTCAAATCAGTATCCCAGACATTAAGAATTATTTTGGGTAAATACTGAAAGCTGCACTGTGTAACTTTTCTGGTTTAGGGTCCGGCATTATTTTACCAGGAATGTTCCACGTTATGGTATTAAATTGATATATGTTGCATCTATTTAATTCAGGTGTTTTAATGCATAAAAATCATGAATTCTCACTGTGAGTGAGGTCACCTCTCCACAGATCTGACATGACATGCTTGTCTCCATAGGTGTAGTTAAATTAATTCCGTACTGTACGACACTCTGCCCTCTCTCTCTCTCTTACTGTCTCTCTCTTTCTCTCTGTCTGTCTGTCTCTCTCTCTGTCTTTGTCTCTCTCTCTCTCTTACTCGCCCTCTCTGTTTTTCTGTCTGTCTTTCTGTCTCTCTGTCTTTCTGTCTGTGTCTCTCTCTCTGTCTCTCTCTCTCTGTCTTTCTGTCTGTCTCTCTGTCTTTCTGTCTCTCTGTCTTTCTGTCTCTCTCTGTCTTTCTGTCTGTCTCTCTGTGTCTTTGTTTCTCTCTCTCTGTCTGTCTTTGTCTTTCTGTCTGTGTCTCTCTCTGTCTTTCTGTCTGTCTCTCTGTCTTTCTGTGTCTCTCTCTGTCTTTCTGTCTGTCTCTCTCTCTGTCTCTCTCTCTCTGTCTGTCTCTCCCTTTCTGTCTTTCTGTCTCTCTCTCTGTCTCTCTCTCTCTGTCTGTCTCTCCCTCTCTGTCTTTCTGTCTGTCTCTCTTTCTGCCTGTCTCTCTCTCTCTCTCTCTCTCTCTGTCTGTCTCTCCCTCTCTGTCTTTCTGTCTGTCTCTCTTTCTGCCTGTCTCTCTCTCTCTCTCTCTCTCTCTGTCTGCCTGTCTGTCTGTCTCTCTCTCTCTCTGTCTCTTCCTCTCTCTTTCAGTCTGTCTCTTTCTCTGTCTTTCTGTCTCTCTCCCTGTCTGTGTCTCTCTCTCTGTCTCTTCTCTCTCTCTCTATCCCCATCCTTGTCTCTATCCCTGTCACTCTAGCTTCCCTCTCGCTCTCTCCCCCATCCCTGCCCTTCCTGTCTCTTTCTTCTGTCACTCTCTCTCTTCTGCCTCTCTCTCCCTGTCTCTCCCCCTTTCCTCTCCCCTCCATCTCTCTCCCCATATATCTCTGTCACTGTCTACCTTCTCTCTCTGTCTATTTCTCTATATCTTCCCTCTCTCTCTGTTATGTCACTCTCTGCCCTCTCTCTCTTTCCTTCTCTTCTGTCACTCCCCCACCCCCTTTTTCTCTCTCTGTCAATATTTACGCAGTATTCCACCTCTCCTCTCCCGCTGTTCTGAAAACAACTGTGCAGCAAAACACAGTGATTTGAGCTGTTTGTCGGTGCCACTATCGTTTTATTTCTCCTTTTGTGAAATGTGCTAAAAGAGTTCACTCCATTTTGAGAAAGAGGGAGAAGTGAGAGAGAGAGGGGGAAAGAGAGGGAGAGGGGAGAGAGGGGGGAACGGGAGGGAGAGAGAAGAGAGAGAGAGAGAAAGAAAGGGAGAAGAGAGAGAGGGAAAGAGAGAGGAGAGAGAGAGGAGAAGAGAGAGGGAAAGAGAGAGACGGAAAGGGAGGGAGAGAGAAGAGAGAGAGGGAAAGAGAGGGAGAGAGAAGAGAGAGAGAGAGAAAGAGAGGGAGAGAAAGAAAGAGAGAGGAGAAAGAGAGGGAAAGAGAGAGAGAAGGGAGAGAGGGAAAGAGAGAAAAGAGAGGGAGAGAGGGAAAGAGAGGGAGAGAGAAGAGAGAGAGGGAAAGAGGAAGTGAGAGAGGGAGAGAGAAGAGAGGGAAAGAGGGAGAAAGAGAGGGAGAGAAAGAGGGAGACGGAACGAGAGAGAAAGAAAGAGAGGGAGAGAGAAAGGGATAGAGCGAAAGAGACAGAGGGGGGAGAGAGAAAGAGACAGGGGGGAGAGAGAGAGAGAGAGACAGAGAGAGAGGGAGGGATAGAAAGGAAGAGGAAAATGGAGAGAGAGAGAGAGAGAGGGAGGGATAGAAAGAAAGAAAGAGGGAAATGGAGAGAAAGAGACAGAGAAAGAGAGAGTGCTGATCTTTCCAGTTCTTTTCCTTTGGGAGTCAATAGAAAAACTGAATCCGATGACACTTGAGTTTTAAATGTGGAGTTGGTAAATATTTACACTGTAACACGTCAGTACCAACAGCAGGAGGTCTTTTGTCTATTAATATGGCAAAAAGTAGAGCTGCAGGATTAAAGGTGCACTCTGTCACTTTTCTGGTTAAGTGTACGCTATATACCTGCTTGTCTCCATGGAGATGATGTTGCTTTGGTTGAAAAGTTTCACAGTATGGCATTAAAGTTATCTATTTCTACAGTATGAATTCAAGAATCAGGTGGGATTGTCCAGAAGTATTGAATATCAGATGACTCCTTTAAGCAAGTATCGATACTGAAAATCACCTTGAGTTTTATCACAAGTAGCGTAAGAATTATTTTGTTTTGAAACTTATAATATTAGAATAAAAATGTACTTAAAGAGTAAAAAGGAAAAGTATTTCGCATGTATTTTGAGGTCTTGTAAGGCTTCAAATGTAGTGATTTTAATAAAGATTTATGGTGAATTCATATTTTTAATCTGTTTTTATTTGTATTTATTTGTTATATATTATGCTTTATTAGTTATTTGATAACATTTTGAAGACACATTACAATCATTTTTAATTTTTTAACTCTTTAAATCTTTAACGTACTTTCTAATTTTTTGTATGCCGTTTTTGGACAGATGAAGAATCAGAAGGAAATCTGATAACTCATATCGGCCGCAACAGTATACAAGAAATGTTAATAATCTGAAAATGTCTCCAGAAATCAGATAATGGTCAGATTTTTGATGTGAATAGAAACATGAATGAAGGAATGAAGAGAAGAGGCAAATTCAGGAACAAAGATCCTACCAGAAAAATAAAAAACAGAAAATTACAATATTGTATAAAAAAGCAATATTATAAGTCTATTCTGTATTAATAGAGTTTGCAATTTTAATATCACGTTAACTCTGCGGAGAGGCAAGCCGGCTCACAGTAAGAACGCATGTTTGTCAATGTATTTTTTTTTTTTTTAAACAATAAAAACAGCTGTTATTGAATTTATGCAAGAAATGTTTTTAATGCCATACTGTGGAACATTTAAGACAAAATAATTAATAATAATGCGACAAGCAGGTGGCCCAGGAGAAATGAAATCACAAATTGAAATCACAAATCAAAATTGGCTAAAAAATTCATTTGCACCACACACTGTCCTTCTTGTTATTATAGCAGTTTATATTTCAATTTTCTCTCACATATTATTATGAACTGAAATTTTGATTCTTAAAAATACAATCTTAAAATAAATAAATAAAACAATAAAATCTGGAGTTGTTTTCCGGGTTATTTGAGGACAGAAGCGATGAGATAAAATGCAGCGAGGGCTTGTCCACAGAAGGAGGACAGGAAGTCGGCCCGAGTGCTCGTAAGTGCCTCTATTTCTGTCTTTTATAAACTCAAACGAGATTCAACCAGAACAGCGGGACATCGAACCCCAGGCTGCATTCTGGGACATAATTATTGTTTTTAAAAGTTGGTGGTTTGATTCCCGCTACAGACCTGCGTGCTGCTGTTGTGTCCTTGGGCAAAACACTGCTTAGGTTTTATAGTGGACATTTATAGTGTGTTGTCAGACGGAGAACAGGGGATTTACTGTTTTGTTGAATCTTCTCATTATTTGTTTAAAGTTCTTTCAGTTTCTAGACGGCGCTGGTATTGGATGGTTCAAATATTCTACAACTTACAAGTACTGCTACTACTACTAGTACTACTACTGCTACATGTACTATTACAAATGATTTAGATTGTAGTAATCGCAATTTAAATGCTGCTACTGCTACTGCTTCTGCTCCTACTGCTGCTGTTTATACTACTGCCAATACTACTACTACTACTACTGCTACTACTACTACTACTACTACTACTTCTAGCCTCCTGTCACTTAACTCCCATTTAAAACCACACTGTCTTGTAACTTCATCTTAATCCCTGTGTATTTCACTCTCTAACACATCCCCCTCTTTGTTCTGAGTCCAATCTAACACAGATGCCCTCCCCGCCCACAAACCGCTCACACAGTTGTCCTGTCGCTTCACCTTGCTGCCTTCGTGCCACTGAGCAAAGCCTGTGCCAGAGGTTGCTGTTACACGTGTCAAACGCTACAAGGCTCATTTACTCTTCCGCTGAATATTCATGTGGCGAGTCTGTCTCCACCCAGCTGTGAGGAGACAAGAGACAAAACAAGCGCACCTCTGACCGTGGCTGGGTTTTAATCAAAGAATATCTTACCCAAACGCCCACAAATTCTGCATATCGTACCATTTTTGGATGAATATATTTATTTTAGTTTATTTACGAAGGTAAAATTTTAAACAAAAAGAGGTCTACTGTATTGAAGGTGCACTGTGTAGCTTTTCTTGTTTCCATGGAGCTGTTATTCGCCTGGAATGTTCCACAGCGAAGCATTAAACCCATTTGTCTCCATGAAGATGAGCAAAAACTAAACTAGGCCAAGTTACATGACAGATCTATGGAGACGTTTTTCCTGGGATTTTTAATCAGTAAAAACATCTGCAATGGAATAAATGCAAAATTGAAATGTCTAATACCGTACTGTGGAACATTCCAGGGAAAACTCATCCCCATGGAGACAAGCAGGTGGTGGACCCTCTACCAGAAAAGTGACATTGTACCTTTAAAGATGCTATACCTGATTTTTACCGTCTTAAAAACGCGAAAAACAGAACTAGTTCATTTGAAACGGTTTAGTTATTCCTCACTTACCTTATGCATTCAGAGCATCTTTCAGACTAGCATGCTAACAGTGCACTTCCTGATTCTCGGACAATAAAAACACCTTATAATTAGATGCAGACGGAACACAGCAGACTTATTTTGACCTCAAGAGCTGCTCATACAAATATTTTATATAAAGGGGCAAGACAAATTTTACTCAAATACATGGGGAAAAAAAAATATATTTGAAATTGCTTGACTTTTTGCCAGTCTGTACAAAGCCCTCTTCATTCTTGTCTCTTAATTATTCAGAATTAATTAATCACTTTTTGCTTGCTATAGTCGCCTGTATAGATATTTTGGCTTTGGTTGGGTTTTTGACTTTAACTAATGATATTACATTGTGAATGCTCAGTGAAGTTGAATAGTTGTAAACATTTTTTTTTTTTCCCATGCATTTTTCCATGTTAACGATGGTGTCCATGGATTCTATACATACTAAAAAATAAAGAAAATAATCTACAAAGGTTTAAGCATTTTATCTGGAGCTAAATCATTATTATTTATTATTGTTTGGGTGATTTTTTACTATTTAAACCCAGGGAAATCAAACAATGGGCTGAGCATATGGTGCATTATGGAACATTTCTGAATGAAGTTCCAACTATTTATTTCCATGTTAATTCTTTGTCTGGAATACACCACGGTATGGCATTAAATACGTTTATCTCCATGGAGATAAACGGGTAGCACCGCCAGGGCAAGTTACAGCTCAGATCTGCGGAGAGGCGAGCCCACTCTCAGTAAAAATACATGTTTTTCGATGTGTTTTTATAGCTATGAAACGCCTGTAATTGAATAAATGCAACGTGAATCATTTTAATGCCGTGCTGTGGAACATTCCACAGCTTGTTTCTATGGAGATGACATTGCTCTGCCTGGAATGTTCCACAGTATGACATTAAACAGCTCTGCTTTACATTTATTCAATTACAGGTGATTTTATAGCTCAAAAATACCTAGAAAAACAGACATTCTGACTGTGAGCGGGTTCGCCTTTCCACAGACCTGACCTGTAACTTGGTCTAATGGTTTAATGGTTTAATGCCATACTGTGAAACATTCCAGACAAAGCAATAACACTTCCATGGAGAAAAGTATTTGACAAACCCTCCACCAAAATATTTACACAATACATCTTTAAGTTTTAAGAGCGATTTGACTTTTACTTAAATTCTGTCTTTCTCCACTGACTTGGCTGGACTCGACAAACCCAGAGTTCACACAGGAAGCTGAGGTTAGACCAGACGAGCTAAAGATCCAGGAATCCACTTAGGAGTTAGGATCCAGGAGAGATCAGGGATAGTCTCAGAAGTGTGAAGAGGAGCAGGATGAAGAGGGGAGAGAGGTCAGCCATTCATAAACTACACTGGACTGTGTTGTTGCTGTAACAGTAAACGGAAGAAGTTAAAAGGATAAAAAAAAAAAAAATCAAGGTTTCAAAATGTGTGGTGGATAACAGGTTTAAAATGAATGTTTTTGTCTTTTAATAGACATGTCTTTTGTCTTTTAATAAGGATGGCGTCATATTTTCAGTAGTTACAGTAACAGTATATTGTAGAATGATTTACCTATGCTCTAAGTAAATATAAACATTAGCATTTACTTATTTATTATTATTATTATTATTATTATTATTATTATTATTATTATTATTATTATTATTAATAATGATAATAATAATAATACTATTTATCATAAGCATTTACCTATGCTCTAACTAAATATACAGTGTAATTATATGATGACCCAGTAGTAGCAGTAGTAGTAGTAGTAGTAGTAGTAGTAGCAGTAGCAGTAGCAGTAGCAGCATTTAGATTTCTATACAAATGTAATTTAAGGTGGTTTATAATTTCTTAAATAAAGGATATGATAAGAATGAAAATGTGAAGAGCTTCAGGTATTTGAAAGACTCTGATTTCAATTAAAATGGATTAAAATCGTAATTGTCCAGAGATTTTCCCAAACAACTCCCTATATTTTAACTTCTTTACTTGCTGCTGGTTTGTTTTAATGTTGTTTTTATTTATCAACTCTTCTGAGCTCTTTTCTTCCTCCTCTCCTCTCCTCCTCAGGCCCTCTGCACACTACAGTCATTCATTTTACACAGTACCTCTGTTATATTTGTGACCGTGAAAACGCTGTAATAGAAAATGTCCAACCGCGAGTGAAAGAGTCGAGCTCCTGCGGTTTAAAAGGTGAGGCAATGGGACACAGGAAATACACAGGGTAAAAGTTCACACAGAGAAGAGAGGAGCAGCAAGTGTACTAGACAAGAAATATTACTGCAGTAGTAGTAGTCGTAGTAGTAGTCGTAGTCGTAGTAGAAGTAAAAGTATCACTGGAAATGGCTCTACATTGAAATCGTAGCTGTTTTTCCTTATACAATTTTGGTTTGTAAGAGAAAGAGAAGGAAACAAGAGTTGGGAAGAGAGAGAGAAAGAGGGAGGGAGATGAGAGAGATGGGAGAAAGAGCAGAGGGGGAGAGAGACGGAGAGAGCAGAGAGAGAGGGAAACAAAAGTGGGGATAGAGACAGAGGAGAGAAAGAGCAGAGAGAGAGAGGGAAACAAAAGTGGGCATAGAGACAGAGAGGAGAGAAAGAGCAGAGAGAAAGTGAGGGGGATAGAGAGACAGAGCAGAGAGAAAGTGAGGGGGATAGAGAGACAGAGCAGAGAGAAAGAAGAGGGAGAGAGGCGAGACAGAGAGCAGAAAGAAAGAAAAGGGGTGTACAGAAAGAGATAGAGGGCAGAGAATGGCGGAGAGAGACAAAAAGAAGGGTTAGAGAGACACAGAGAGAGAGAAGGTCAGAGAGAAAGGGAGAGAGCAGAGAAAGAGGGGAAATAGAAAAAGAGATGGGGAAAAGGAGAGGATGAAAGAGGGAAACAACAGGTGTGAAGAGAGAGAACAAAGGGGAATTGACAGAGAGAATGCAGAGGTAGAGAGGGAGACACATAGAGGGAGTGAAAGAGGAAATGGGACGGAGAGAGGGAGAGCAGGCAAGAAAGAGGGACAATAGGAGACGGCAGAGAGAGGGTAAACGGGTAAGATAGACAAGATAAGGAGAGAGAGGCAAACGGGAGAGAACAGAGAGAAAGAAATTGGAAAGAAGGAAAGAAAACAGTGAGAGAAATGGAAAGAGAGAATAAAGTAGAGCGAGAAAGGACAGGGAATAGAGAGAAGGAGGCTTTATCGAGTGAAAAGGAGAGGAGTAGAGAGAAAGAGAGAGAGATTGATGAACAAAGCAAGAAAAATACTAGCCTCTGCTCGCTTTGAAACGAGACACCACGAGAAGAGAAGTAGAGAACGGGAGGAAGATGAGAGGAGGAAGAGTAGAGGAGGAGACAGGGATGTGTATATTAAAGCCATCAATTCACATGAGCTCCACAAACACGGCTTTAAAAGGGAATTCAGCCTCCTCCAGCATGTTTTAGCTCCAGCCATCATTTAGAGGCAATAAAAGTGACAAAAAGTACAAGTACTAATGTTACTTATCCTGACTCAACAGTAAAAGTATGTGGTACTCGCTGTCCCTCCTCTGTACTATATATTCACTCTCTCCTCCTTTGTACCATATATTCACTTTTCACTTTTGCTGGTACCACTTTTCCAAATAATTGCCTACACAAAACTGATTTGAGGAGGAAAAAAAATCGAATTTTCTGACCACAATTCTGTTTTATAATATAATTTGTTACCGAAATTGTATTACGAAATTACAACTATTACACCGTGATCTCAATTTGATAAAGATCGCTTCACGAGTCCACAAACGGCACATTTGGTTGCTATTTTCATTTTCATAGGCTCGTAGATTAAAGCTTATTGTGTTGTGCGTTTGTTGTTGTGTCTTTAGGCAAATAAACAAATAATAAATAAAAGGGGCGGGACAAGATCTCGTCCCGCAAGATCTCGCTCTCGATCTCGTGAGATTTTTTTCCCCCTTGAATTTACCTTTGGCTTGGACACAAAAGAGTTAAAAGCTGGTGAGTTGTACAATTTGAGAAGCTGTAGTTCCAAAAAGCAGCGCTACAATCAGATCACTAAAGTATTACATAAAATAAATGAAGCCGACATTGTGAAACTGATTGCACTGCTTCACTTTGTCATTACAAATTATGTCAAAATCTCGTCTTGTCTCGTTGTCAAATGAGACATAATTATACAAATAAATGTACATGTACAAGTCAAAATAAAATAGAAACATAAGCAATAAACTATAAAATAAACTATAAAATCACAGCTATAAACAAGAGACAAGAACGACAGTGCAAATA
The DNA here is from genome assembly GCA_029959045.1 of Taenioides sp. WSHXM2023. Lineage (NCBI taxonomy): Eukaryota > Metazoa > Chordata > Actinopteri > Gobiiformes > Gobiidae > Taenioides > Taenioides sp. WSHXM2023. Next base: position 6,003,720 of record CM057104.1, on the reverse strand, counting down.
AAATGCTGATTGACAGGGCATAAGGTTATCCGTTACTTAAGATTGAGCTGTTGTACAGTTGTAGGGAGTATTATAGTATGAATGTAGTCCTGTATCTCTCACTGTTTGAGCGGAGCTGTAGGAGCCTGTTGGAGAATGAGCTCCTCTGTCCCTCTATAGTCTGGTGTTGTAGGGAGTATTATCTCCTCTGTCCCTCTATAGTCTGGTGTTGTAGGGAGTATTATCTCCTCTGTCCCTCTAGTCTGGTGCAGTGGGTGAGTTGTACAGTTGTAGGGAGTATTATCTCCTCTGTCCCTCTATAGTCTGGTGCAGTGGGTGAGTTGTTGTACAGTTGTAGGGAGTATTATCTCATCTGTCCCTCTATAGTCTGGTGCAGTGGGTGAGTTGTTGTACAGTTGTAGGGAGTATTATCTCCTCTGTCCCTCTATAGTCTGGTGCAGTGGGTGAGTTGTTGTACAGTTGTAGGGAGTATTATCTCCTCTGTCCCTCTATAGTCTGGTGTTGTAGGGAGTATTATCTCCTCTGTCCCTCTATAGTCTGGTGTTGTAGGGAGTATTATCTCCTCTGTCCCTCTATAGTCTGGTGTTGTAGGGAGTATTATCTCCTCTGTCCCTCTATAGTCTGGTGTTGTAGGGAGTATTATCTCCTCTGTTCCTCTATAGTCTGGTGCAGTGGGTGAGTTGTACAGTTGTAGGGAGTATTATCTCCTCTGTCCCTCTATAGTCTGGTGCAGTGGGTGAGTTGTTGTACAGTTGTAGGGAGTATTATCTCCTCTGTCCCTCTATAGTCTGGTGCAGTGGGTGAGTTGTACAGTTGTAGGGAGTATTATCTCCTCTGTCCCTCTATAGTCTGGTGCAGTGGGTGAGTTGTACAGTTGTAGGGAGTATTACCCATTCTGCTTTAAGCTAAACCAATTCATTACCTTTAGCTCAAATGTGTAACTATTGCTGTTATTCACAGCTTGAAGTGAATTAGCCGCATTAGCATAAATAAGCTGTAGATGGGTAATGGCGCTGGTGTAATTACATCGGCTGGTTATCGGCCCGCTGACATTTGTGTTGATGAGGAGAGGGGAGATTAGGAGCTAGGATGCAGGACGTAGGATATAGGATGATATGTGGCGTGGTAATTGGACGCGGCCCTCCTCTGCAGCTGTGAATAGGACAGATGAACAGATTAGACTCTTTTGGTTTAGTTATTACTGCAGTGGAGAAAGAAGTCAGCGCTAACAGCTAAAAAGGATTACAATGGTGTTTAAAGGGCCCATATTACACTTTTTTTCAATTTTATGATCTGTTATAATGTCGTTTCCTCGTCACAAACGCACCTGGAGTTGTGTTTTGTTTCATTCACACACGTTTAACACACAAAACCTGCAGATTTACTCTGATTCTCGTCTCAAAATGAAAACGCTTTAGTGCTCTACTGTGTTTTTAAACTCCATACACCTTCACTAGAAACATTTGGATGATTTCAGCCTTGGAATTGCGAGTCTTTGCTGGACTAAAGTTAAAACGTAGCTGTTAACTTGAAAACTACCGCTTCATGACATCACAAAGTGCGTTTTGAGATTTGGAGATGCAGACAGACTCATAATAAAGGATCCAGGTATGTTTTTGACGAGGTAACAACATTATAACATGGCTAAAAGCTCATAGGACCTTTAAGCAATATACTCGAGTTGAGCGATTTAGGAAGAAATATTCAATTTTTTTGTTTGTTTTTTTCAGACAAGCTTTTTGATTGTGATTACATTTGCAATTTTGGAAGTTTTAATACTTGGATTCTGTTCAAAGTTCACATTTTAAACACACGTCCAGAAGAACTGACAAAAAAACTGAAATCTAAACTGACAAACAAATCCACGAATCAGATTTCAGGACATGTTTGTGCAGATAAACTACAGCGTTAGCAGCTTTGATAAGAATGAAACAGGAGATTTTGTTGTTTGTGGTGGAAATTATGGTTCTTCAAAAAATTGCAGCCTTTGCGATTTGCTGTGTCCATTCATACTGCAATTTGTGCTCGATTGTGCTTGATCTTGCAGGCTTCCAATATCCTGTTTTTACCTCTAAGAATATTTCATTACTAGATGAATTTAATAATAATGTTACGAAGCTTTTTGATTCACTTTTAGTTTTATCTTTTTTCAAATGCTTTTGCTTGGGCACCTGATTTCCAGTTAACTCGTGGCTCTTAATTACAAATTTTTGTTTTTTTTTCTGTTTTTTTTTAAGTTCTTTTACATTACCCTGAATTGTAAAAGTTCCGTAATACAGCTTTAAGACGGTTTGAGTAATATTGGTGATAACGGTGATAAAATTCAGTCGGTTTTGTGAGCAGCTCAGATCAGTATCTCTGCATCTGTGGGGCCGTATCTCCAACAGGAAGCTACTGTGACAGACCGTTTGAACGAGGGAGGAGAGAGAAAGAGGGGAGGAGTGAGAGAAAGAGGGAGAGGAGAGAGAGGGAGAGAACTACTGTGACAGACCGTTTGAACGAGGGAGGAGAGAGAAAGAGGGAGAGGAGAGAGAGAAAGAGGGAGAGGAGAGAGAGGAAGAGAACTACTGTGACAGACCGTTTGAACGAGGGAGGAGAGAGAAAGAGGGAGAGGAGAGAGAGAAAGAGGGAGAGGAGAGAGAGGAAGAGAACTACTGTGACAGACCGTTTGAACGAGGGAGGAGAGAGAAAGAGGGCAGGAGTGAGAGAAAGGGAGAGGAGAGAGGAAGAGAACTACTGTGACAGACCGTTTAAACGAGGGAGGAGAGAGAAAGAGGGGAGGAGTGAGAGAAAGAGGGAGAGGAGAGAGAGGAAGAGAACTACTGTGACAGACCGTTTGAACGAGGGAGGAGAGAGAAAGAGGGGAGGAGTGAGAGAAAGAGGGAGAGGAGAGAGAGGAAGAGAACTACTGTGACAGACCATTTGAACAAGGGAGGAGAGAGAAAGAGGGAGAGGAGAGAGAGAAAGAGGGAGAGGAGAGAGAGGAAGAGAACTACTGTGACAGACCGTTTGAACGAGGGAGGAGAGAGAAAGAGGGGAGGAGTGAGAGAAAGAGGGAGAGGAGAGAGAGGGAGAGAACTACTGTGACAGACCGTTTGAACGAGGGAGGAGAGAGAAAGAGGGCAGGAGTGAGAGAAAGAGGGAGAGGAGAGAGGAAGAGAACTACTGTGACAGACCGTTTGAACGATGGAGGAGAGAGAAAGAGGGAGAGGAGAGAGAGAAAGAGGGAGAGGAGAGAGAGGGAGAGAACTACTGTGACAGACCGTTTGAACGAGGGAGGAGAGAGAAAGAGGGCAGGAGTGAGAGAAAGAGGGAGAGGAGAGAGGAAGAGAACTACTGTGACAGACCGTTTGAACAAGGGAGGAGAGAGAAAGAGGGGAGGAGTGAGAGAAAGAGGGAGAGGAGAGAGAGGAAGAGAACTACTGTGACAGACCATTTGAACAAGGGAGGAGAGAGAAAGAGGGAGAGGAGAGAGAGAAAGAGGGAGAGGAGAGAGAGGAAGAGAACTACTGTGACAGACCGTTTGAACGAGGGAGGAGAGAGAAAGAGGGGAGGAGTGAGAGAAAGAGGGAGAGGAGAGAGAGGGAGAGAACTACTGTGACAGACCGTTTGAACGAGGGAGGAGAGAGAAAGAGGGCAGGAGTGAGAGAAAGAGGGAGAGGAGAGAGGAAGAGAACTACTGTGACAGACCGTTTGAACGATGGAGGAGAGAGAAAGAGGGAGAGGAGAGAGAGAAAGAGGGAGAGGAGAGAGAGGGAGAGAACTACTGTGACAGACCGTTTGAACGAGGGAGGAGAGAGAAAGAGGGCAGGAGTGAGAGAAAGAGGGAGAGGAGAGAGGAAGAGAACTACTGTGACAGACCGTTTGAACAAGGGAGGAGAGAGAAAGAGGGAGAGGAGAGAGAGGGAGAGAACTACTGTGACAGACCGTTTGAACGATGGAGGAGAGAGAAAGAGGGAGAGGAGAGAGAGAAAGAGGGAGAGGAGAGAGAGGGAGAGAACTACTGTGACAGACCGTTTGAACGAGGGAGGAGAGAGAAAGAGGGGAGGAGTGAGAGAAAGAGGGAGAGGAGAGAGAGGGAGAGAACTACTGTGACAGACCGTTTGAACGAGGGAGGAGAGAGAAAGAGGGGAGGAGTGAGAGAAAGAGGGAGAGGAGAGAGAGGGAGAGAACTACTGTGACACTGTTTGAACGAGGGAGGAGAGAGAAAGAGGGGGGAGTGAGAGAAGGGGAGAGAGGGAGAGGAGAAAGAGGAAGAGAACTACTGTGACAGACCGTTTGAACGAGGGAGGAGAGAGAAAGAGGGGGGAGTGAGAGAAGAGGAGAAAGAGAGAGGAGAGAACTACTGTGACAGACCGTCTGAACGAGGGATAGAGGAGAGAGAAAGGGGGAGGAGTGAGAGAAAGAGAGAGAGGGAGAAAACTACTGTGACAGACTGTTTGAACGAGGGAGGAGAGGAAAGAGGGGAGGAGTGAGAGAAAGGGAGAGGAGAGAGAGGGAGAGAACTACTGAGACACTGTTTGAACGAGGGAGGGAGGGAGAAAGGGAGAGGAGAGAGAGGGAGAGAACTACTGTGACAGCCCGTTTGAACCAGAGAGAGGGATAGAGAGAGGAGAGGGAGGAGAGAGAGAAAGGGAGAAGAAAGAGGAGGGGGTAGGAAGGGCAGCGGTGGAAATTTCCATCATAAGAGCGACGAGGGAGAGAGAGAGAGAGAGAGAGAGAGAGAGGGAGAGAGGAGTGAAAGGAAGAAGAAAAGGAGGAGACAGATTGAAGGAGACGTGAGAGAGAGTCAGTGAGGGTAGAGGGAGAGAGAGAGAGAGGAAGAGTGAGAGAGAAAGGGAGAGGACGAGATGAGTGAGAGAGAGGGAGAAAGAGAGATGAATGATAGAGAGAACAGGGGAAAGGGAGTGAGAGAGGAAGAGTGATGGATGGAGAGAGGGAGGGAGAGGAAGTGTGTCAGATCTGAGGGGTGAAGCACAGGTCAGTGTGTCTTTCATTGTTCATCCAGAGTCTGTGTGTGTCAGAACCAAACTTAAAAAGCTTCACACAAACACTGAGTCTGTGTCCTTCACATGAAATGACAAAAACACGATCAGAAATTCATAGAAAATACAGATAAATTACAAGGTTTGTTTTTAATTCATTCACTAGTTTGAAAATACAGTGGAGATTCAAGAGTTACTGTTTTAAAAGAGTAAATTATATTTCTTTATTTATAAGTGATGAGTTTATAAGCGCTTTTCACAACTTCCAGAGGCAAACAAATCCAAAAATGTTCTTTTAGCTTCTTTTATACATTAACTTCTTTTTAAATGTTCTTTTTAAAGAGAATACAGTACAATGCATCTGCTACTGTATTGTCTTTAAAAATAACACAAGAAGTTAGCATGCTAAGGACACCAGCTAGTAGTTAGCAGTAGTAATAGTTAGCAGTAGTAGTAGTAGTAGTTGTAGCAATAGTAGTTAGCAGCAGCAGTAGTAGTTAGCAGTAGTAGTAGTAGCAGTATTAGTTAGCAGTATTAGTTAGCAGTAGTAGTTAGCAGTAGTAGTTAGCAGTAGTAGTAGTAGCAGTATTAGTTAGCAGTATTAGTTAGCAGTAGTAGTTAGCAGTAGTAGTTAGCAGCAGTAGCAGCAGCAGCAGTAGTAGCAGTAGCAGTAGTAATAGCAGTAACAGTAGTAGCAGTAGCAGTAGCAGTAATAGTACCAAAATCTAGCCTCCTGTTTTGTCCTGTATGAGCTCCAGGGTTAGGGGGGTCAGTGGAGCAGACTAACCCAGAGCTGGTGCACGGCAGACGGGCAGAGGCTCTGGGGGACAGGCCTGAGTGGCTCTTATCACGGACTTACCCACGGACACAAGTTTGATGATTAACGTGTGTTTGTTTGGTTTGGTTTTCCCACAGGAGCAGAGGACGACTGGTGTCCCCACACAGAGTGAATGGGAGGGGGGTCAGAGGAGGACAAGAAGACACAAGTCCACAAAGGTAGGACGCGCTTAGATTCTATTGGATTTTACTGTTTATTGTCCAAATATTGAAAGTACATGGTGTTTTTGAAGGCGGGATCATCAATATTTGGAATACATGTTTTTGGGGTTTTTTGGAGTATTTGGTAGAGTGCTTTTGCAGTGGTAATGCAGTGTGGGTTTGATCAAATATTTTCCAAATAGTAGAAACTGTGAAGCCATTGTCAAATTATTATTATTATTATTATTATTATTATTATTATTATTATTATTATTATTATTAATGTGATTTATAATTCATTTTCCGATCTGAAACATTGCGTGTTGCATATTCCGAATATTTCTTTAGATTTTTGCTTTTGCGCCATTTTTTAGTGGTAGTAGTAGTAGTAGTAGTAGTAGCAGTAGTAGTAGTATCTTTTTGTTATAACGTTCCTTCATCAAAAAAATGTCTGAAGAGGTTTTAGTCATCCGTGCATGTTTGAGTAATCTAGCGATCTCTCTCTCGAGCGATTTCTCCCAGGCCCTAATCGAACTCTCCTTATCTTTAGCTGTACGATTCTGCTTTCTGCATTTTCAAAACAATGAAGGGTAACATGGAGATGTAAAGACCGCCCCTCCGTTCTTTTCTCTCTTTTCGTCTACACTGTGCGATGTGAGCGACGGGCAGCTCTTCCCTCGGCCTCTCGGGGAGTTTAGAGGGAGAAGTTCTGGGTGGTTTTCTCCCTGAAGAACAGATAAGAGAGACAGCTGGATTATGGAGCCATTAGTCAAGGAGGGAGGAGAAGAACAGAGAGAGAGAGAGACAGAGAGAGAGACAGAAGGGAGGGAGAAGGAGAGAGAGAAGGGAGGGAGAAGGAGAGAGAGAAGGGAGGGAGAAGAGGGAGAAGGAGAGGGAGAAGGCGGGAGAAGAAGAAGAGAGAGAGAGAGAAGGGAGGGAGAAGAAGAGAGAGAGAGAATGGAGGGAGAAGAAGAGAGAGAAGCAAGGGAGAAGAAGAGAGAGAGAGAGAAGGGAGGGAGAAGAAGAAGAGAGAGAAGTGAGGGAGAAGAGGGAGAAGGAGAGAGAGAAGGTGGGAGAAGAGGAGAGAGAATGGAGGGAGAAGAAGAGAGAGAAGCAAGGGAGAAGAAGAGAGAGAGAGAGAAGGGAGGGAGAAGAAGAAGAGAGAGAAGTGAGGGAGAAGAAGAAGAGAGAGAAGTGAGGGAGAAGAAGAAGAGAGAGAAGTGAGGGAGAAGGAGAGAGAGAAGTGAGGGAGAAGAAGAGAGAGAAGGGAGGGAGAAGAAGAGAGAGAAGGGAGGGAGAAGAAGAGAGAGAAGGGAGGGAGAAGGAGAGAGAGAAGGGAGGGAGAAGAAGAGAGAGAAGGGAGGGAGAAGAAGAGAGAGAAGGGAGGGAGAAGAAGAGAGAGAAGGGAGGGAGAAGGAGAGAGAGAAGGGAGGGAGAAGAAGAGAGAGAGAGGGGAGGGAGAAGAAGAGCGAGAGAATGGAGGGAGAAGAAGAGAGAGAAGTGAGGGAGAAGAAGAGAGAGAAGTGAGGGAGAAGAAGAGAGAGAAGTGAGGGAAAAGAAGAGAGAGAAGTGAGGGAGAAGAAGAGAGAGAAGCAAGGGAGAAGAAGTGAGAAGGGAGGGAGAAGAAGAGGATGAGGGAGAGAGGAGGAGGGAAGAGAGGGGGGAGGAGGGGCAGGAGGAAGAAAGAAGGAGAGAAAAAGAGAGAGGAGGAGGAAAGAGAGAAGGAGAGAAAAAGAGAGAGGAGGTTGCTTCTATCTATAATGTACCAATTTTTCTATTTTTATTTTTTTTAAGTTAAAGTTGCACTACGTAATCTTTTGGGGGGTGCGCCTCCTGCTCGTCTCCATGGAGATGCTTCACATTGCTTTGCTTTGCCTGCAGGTACTGTGGCATTTATTGTGATTTACTATAAAATATTTTACCTATCGTTATCTTTGTCCCAGTTGGAAGAGTTGAGACGTGTCCTTGGGCAAGACACATGTCAACAGTGAAAATTATTTAAGGGTGCATTGTGTAACTTTTCTGGTGGTGGTTCCCCCATCTGCTCGTCTCTATGGCGATGTTATTGCTTTGCCTATTAAACAAATACATATTGCATTTATTCAATTTTAGAGTTTTTTTATTTCTCAAAACTACCACAAAAACCTGCATTCTTACTGTGAGCGGGGTCGCCTCTTCTCCACAGATCTGACCTGTAATGTGGCCGCTTGTCTCCATGGAGATAATTAAATGAAATGCCGTCCTGTGGAACATTCCAGGAAACAGGGGCATCATTTTTTTCGGAGGGGCGCTGGAGCAGGTGGCGGACCCTCTACCAGAAAAGTTCCGCAGTGCACTTTTAAATTAAACCAAATTATTCACTAATGTTCGCAGACGTGCAGAAACAATGACTTGGAACTTGAATGGTTGTATTGGCGTTTCATCGTGTTAAATTTGTTTTTCATTTCACGAGGCGTAATGAAAACAGACATTTGAAAATAAACAGATTTTCAGTGTTACGTAAAGCTTCAGTGTGGAACATTTGTACGAGTCTCGTGTCCCTCAGACGTCGGCTCCTCATTGTCCTCAGCTCTGAACTACAGGACTCAGTGTACTGCTCTAAATATAGAAACTCCACCTCCTCTGTCTCCGACTCTTCTCTTCCTCTTTTTCTGTTTCTCTCTGTCTCTCTGCATCTCTCTCTCTTTCTTCTGCTCTGTCTTTTTCTATCTCTGTCTCTTTCTCTTTGTCTCTCTCCTCTCTCGCGCTGTTTCTCTATCTTTCTGTCTCTCTCCTTCTGTCTTTCTCTCTCTCTCTCTGTGTCTCTCTTCTCTCTCTCTTTGTCTTTCTGTATCTCTTTTTGTCTCTCTCTGTCTCTCTCTCTCCCACTCTCTGTCTCTGTCTTTTTCTATCTCTCTCTCTCTCTCTGTCTTTCTCTATCTCTTTGTCTCTCACTGTGTCTGTCTCTCTCTCTCTCTGTCTCACTGTCTTCCTCTGTTTCTGTCTTCTCTGTTTCTGTCTTCTCTGTCTCTTCGTCTTTTTCTCTCTGTCTGCCTCTCTCTTTGTCTCTTTCTCCTTCTCTGTCTGTCTTTTTTTTTATCTCTTTCTGTCTCTCTCCTCTCTCTGCCCCTCTATCTTTATCTCTCATCTCTCTCTTCTCTCTGCCTTTGTCTCTCCTTTTGTCTCTCTTTCTGTCTTCCTCTCTTCCTCTGTTTCTGTCTCTCCCTCTCTCTCTCTCTCTCTCCTCCCTTTCTCCCTGTCTTCCCTCTCTCCCCACATCTCCCCCTCCTCCAGTTTCCATCCCTTTCCTTTCCTCCCTTTCTTTGCCACCCTGTTTCTGCTCTCCCCTTACTTTCCCTCTCTCTCTTTCCCTCTGTTATTCACCCCTCTCTCCTTCTCTCTGTCTACCCCTCACGTCACATCTCCCTCTTTCTCTCTCCTCTGTCCCTTTCTTTCTTTCTCTCTATACCTACCCAGTATTACTTAGAATCAGACTGAAGTACTTGCACGTATGGAGTATTTTTATTTTATTTTATTTTTTTACTATTTTTAGGTAGCGCACCAAATATTTTTTTTATTTTAATCAGTTCTTTAATCAGTATTATCACTCAAGTTTGGAATGAAAATTTGAAACTCACCCAATGCTCCTTTAAAAACGCGAGGCTTTAAGATCAGACCAGTTTAGATGTGAAAGAAAAAATGTGGTTTTGAATGAATTACGTTTTTTGAATGAAGTTTTACCTGATTGTACAACAAATTTCGTTTCAAAATTTCTTACCATTCACAAATTTCAAAAGATTCTAACTAAATTCTTAAGTACATTTTGAGTAAACCTGATTATTTACTTGTTTTTGCATATGCCAATTTTCCACTTGACGATTTCCTACAAATTTTCACATTCAGTAATTCAGATGTGTCAAAAATGTGTCAAATTCCATGATGTTTTGCAATTTTCTAATCAAAGCTTATTTTGGTGCTACCGCTAATCTTGCTAATTGCGGCTTCCAGGCTTAGGGAGGGTCTCTAGTGCGTCTCTACCCCACTAATGGAGCTCTGAGGCTGGGTAAAAGTGTTCAGAAATGATGGGTAGGCTTGGATCTGTGGGGATGAGGGGAGGAGAGAGAGAGAGAGAGAGGAGAGAGGAGGAGAAGAGAGTTGAAGAGAGAAGAGTGGCAGAGAAGACAGGAGGAGGGGAGAGAGAGAGGAGTGAGAAGAAGAGAGGAGGGGGGAGAAAGGAGCAGGAAGGAAAAGCAAGGAGGAAGAGAGGAGGAGGAGAGGAGAAGAAGAGAGTGTGGCGGACAAAAGAGAAGAGAGGAGGAAGAGGAGACAGGAGAGAAAGAGTAGGAGGAGAGAGAGGGAATAGAGGAGGAGAGAGTGGAGAGGAGGAAAAGAGGAGGGGGGAGAGAGGAGCAGAAAGGAGAAGCAAGGAAGAAGGGAGAGGAGGAGACAGGAGAGGAAAAGAAGAGAGTTGAAGAGAGTGGTGGAGAAAGGAAAAGAGAGGAGGAGGGGGAGACAGGAAAGGAGGAGTAGGTGGAGAGAGAGAGGAGAGGAGAGAGAGAATAGAGGAGGAGAGAGGGAATAGAGGAAGAGAGGAGAGGAGGAAGAAAGGAGGAGAAGAAGGGGGAGGAGTGATGAGAGGGAGAAGAGGAGAGGGGGAGAAGGAAGGAGAAGAGAGGTGTAGGAGAAAGGAGACGCAAAGAAGACGATAAAGACACAGTAGAGAAGAGGAGGAGGAGAGGAGAGGAGTAGGAGGAGAGACGAAGAGTAGGAGAGGGAGAGGAGAAGCGAGGAGAGGAAAAGAGGAAAAAGGAAAAGGAAAAAGGAGGACATAAAACATGGACGTACAGGGACCTGGGCTGCAGCGAAGCACTTGTGCTGCAGCTTTAGCCTTTTATGAGATTAGCAGAACCTTCTGGAACATTTGAGTAAATTTCAGTGAAAACAGTGAGTTAGTGACAAGATGGTGGACTGAGGGAGGAGCAGGTACAGGTTCATTTTTAAAAACAGAGTCTGTCGTGATTCATGGTTCTGTTTCTGGAGTTTAGAGTGACGGAGATACGAGCCAGAGTCAGTCTGAGGACACTTACATACCTCTTATATTATACCCCCCTGTACCCCCATTACCCCCCTGTACCCCCATTACCCCCATCTACCCCTCCGTCACACCCTACACCCCCCGTCCCATCTCCTGATACTGATACTGGAGCCTCTGTGTGCAGCTGTCTAAATATTACCCCTCTCACCCTCTCTCCTTTCTCTACCTCTCTCCTTTCTCTCTCCCTCTCACCTCTCTGTCTGTTTCTCTACTCTCCCACTCTCCTCCCTTTCCTCTTTTTCCTCTCCACTTCTCTCCTCCGCGTCTCTATCCTCTTTCTCCTTCTCTACTTTCTCACTCCTCTCTCGCCTTCTCTCCTCTTTCTCTCTTCTCTCTCTCCTCTCGCTCTCCGCTGTTCCTCTCTCCTCTTTCTCTCTTTTCCCTCTCTCCTCTCCTCTCTCCTTTCCCTTTCCTCTTTCTCTCTCCTCTCCCCTCTTCCTCTCCTCTTTCATCTCCCTCTCTCCTCTTTCTTTCTCTCTTCTCTCTCTCCCTCTCCCCCTCTCTTCTCCCTCTCTCCTCTTGTTTTCTCTCCTCTCCCTCTCCTCTTTCTCTCTCCCCTCCCCTCTTCTCTCCCTCTCCTCTTTCTCTCTCTTCTCTCTCCCTCTCCTCTTTCTTTCTCTTCTCCCACTCTCCTCTTTCTCTCTCTTCTCCCACTCTCCTCTTTCTCTCTCTTCTCTCTCTCCTCTTTCTTTCTCTTCTCCCACTCTCCTCTTTCTCTCTCTTCTCTCTCTCCTCTTTCTCTCTCTCCTCTTTCTCTCTCTTCTCTCTCTCCTCTTTCTCTCTCTTCTCTCTTCTTTCTCTCTCTCCTCTCCCTCTCCCCACTCCTCTCCCCCCTCCTCTTTCTCTCTTTTCTCCCACTCTCCTCTTTCTCTCTCTTCTCTCTCCCCCTCTCCTCTCCCACTCTCCTCTTTCTCTCTCCCTCTCCCCTCTCCCCCTCTCCCCCTCTCCCCTCTGTCCTCCCTCTCTCCTCTGGGTAAGTGGAGGTTGGACACAGCTGTTGTCCCTCACAGTTGTGACATCCACAGTTCTTCTGCTAAAGGCAAAAGTCTAAAATCAGAAACAACATTTGTCTGGAGCAATTATCAAGAAGCCGAAGCGCCGCTTTAACCTGCTCCAACCAGACTCGTGTTCAGGAGTTTTACATTTATCAATCTGGAAGGACGAATACAAAGGCCTGTCATGATAACACATTTTGAAGTACGATATATTGCTGACAAAAATACAGATGATAAACAATAATACTGAAACTAGTTTATGCCACTGATACAATAATCAAACAACTGGATTAGCTCCCCCAAAAATTATTATAATGTACAATATGCTAAAAAAAACAGATAAAAGCTTGTATCTAATGATTCATAGAAGTTATTTTTTCAACCCTCTACAGCTCGAAGCTTATCGTAGTACATAAAAAAAGTTAATATTGTCAGCCAATCAAGTAAATATTGATCCCCAAAAATGAAAAAATTCCATCAAACATATATTGAACGAGAAGTCGAAGTAATATTCACCATGACAGGCCTACAAATACTTCAAACTGATTGGTCGAAATCCATTTGAGAGAAAAGCGCAGACCTCTTTCACTCTACAAACGCACAACGCTCTCGTTTTTGTTTTGTTTTTTTGGGGCACTTCATCTTCGACTCTGCTCAAACCAAATCTCCGGCCCTGATGGATTCCCGTGAGTTTGTAAACTCACAAATATTTGAAAATTCATCTTCCTGCGCAAGGTTAGAAACTATAGGTTGATACGCAAAATATATTGTTGCTGTTTTTAAATACTAAAACACAGGCGCAGCTAAGATTGAAGAACAGGAAGGGCATCTGACGTAATATTAATAACTACAACAAATGACAGTGAACAGAATGAGCGATATAAACAAAAACAAACACAATCCCATGTCCATTTGTGATGTTATTCACTTTGACAGATGATAATATTTTCACGTATCACTTCTTTGTAGCATCGTAGCGTCTCGATTCCGTTATTTCTTCCACATAATCCCGTTAAATCCATGATAACGTGCTCTTTCGGAGTCTGAGTGGGTGTTTGGTCACAGTGTGTGTGACTGTGTGAGGCAGAGGATCACATGTGTACTGTCTTGTGCCTCTTTGGCCCTCGGCCCTGGGGCTTTAGGGGGGAGGGGGTATATCAGCTGACACATCCAGTTGTATTTATCACAATGGTTTGACTCATCCGCAGTTAAACAGAGCGTGCTCAGTCTGATCTTTGGTGTTAACTGGAAATATTCACTAAAAGTCCTATATTACGCAAAACTGACTCTTGTGAGCTTTAAATCACGTTATAATGCCGTTATTTCACCAAAAACAAAGCTGGAGTTGTGTTTGTTTCATTCACATGTTTGAGTTAATCCTTTATCTTTAGTCTGTCTATAGCTCCAAAGCTCAAAATGCTCTGTTCCAACTTGTGATGTCATGTAGTGGTAGTTTTTAAGTTAACAGCTCCTTTTACCTTTTGTTCAGTAGCGATTGGCAATTCCGGGGTTGAAATCATCCAAAATGATCCTAGTGAAGGTGTGTGGGGTTTAAAAACACAGTGGAGCACTTTCTGTATTACCACGTGACATCACAAGGTGGAACAGAGTGTTTTCTGTTTGAGAAAAGAGCCTAAATACGCAGGGTTTGTGTGTTAAAAACGTGTGAATGAAACAAAACACAACTCCAGGTGTGTTTGTGATGAGGAAACAACGTTATAACATAAATCAGAAAATAACGTAATATGTCCACTTTTAGCTTTGTGTAAATGTGTCCAATATGATTCAATGCAGTCAAATTAAGTGTTTTCTGACATATTTGATTATAGAACAAACACAGGGTTTAACACATGTCACGTCGAAAGGAAAACTGTCAGATTATAATTCAGACCTCCATATGATTCCGTGTAATCCTGTTTTTGAAATTATGCAGATAACATTTAGCATAATTTCATGGTTTGATAGAAGATCGAATCTCATTCAGTTCAGTCATCCAATCTTGAAATGCAGATATGCCGATTTATAGAGACCAAAATAAATATCTGTATGTAATCTGAGGTCCTACATTACACAAAATGGACTCTTGTGAGCTTTTAGCCATGTTATAATGTTGTTATCTCGTCAAAAACAAAAACAGACCTGGAGTTGTGTTTTGTTTCATTCACACGTTTGAGTAATCCTTTATTATTAGTCAGTCTGCATCTTCAAACCTTAAAATACACCTTGTGATGTCATGAAGTAGTAGTTTTCAACAGCTACGTATGTTATTAGGTCCTTTTTTCAGACCAAGAGTTTGTTTTCATACCTGACAGTTTCGACTGCTCACCAGCGGTCTTCCTTAGAGTTGATGATGTTTGCTGGGATGGAGCAAACATCACTGGCACAGAGGACAACAAACGAGACTATTAACCGGGACGAGGGGGCTTTTTTACTCTCACGCACCTGGGATACTGTCCTGAGGAAGCCGGGCTGCAGGTGGCGCTGTCGTCCCGCCTCCACCGGTAGGAAGACGGCGCTAAAACCTGTTTAAATCAGCTGATTGGACACGTCAAACATAAATTATCGGAAGATCAAACGAACCTGACTGGATTAACATCTCCTTTTACCTTTTGTTTAGTAGAGATTTGCAATTCCAGATCTGAAATTATCCAAATGATTCTAGTGAAGGTGTGTGGAGGAAACAACATTATAACAGATAAGAAAATAGAGTAATATTTTTATCTTTAAGTCATAGCTTATAAGCAGTCCTCTGGGTGGAACACTTCCTCCTAAAGTTTCAAAAATAATAAAGTTAATTTTTATATTAGGAACCCAATCTCTGTAAAATATCGCCATGACAACAGTAGATTACATCCAAATGATATCTTTGGATTTCCTCATCTGTTTTATTGTATTTGTTATGATGCAGTGAAATATGAAACCTGTTTTTACTTTAGCTACATGCCAGAAAATGAGAATTATACATGTTTTGATCATAATTCTGGCTTTACACCTGATTTTGGAAACATTTCTTGGACAGGAATTGCAATTTCAGAGCCACTTCCCGTATTCTGGAAAATTTGAGATGCTTTTTTGTTTTGTTTTTTGGCTAAACTGTGTAAAAGTGTTGGTATAAAACTTCACCTTTGGATCTAAGTGCACGTTATATTTTTAGTGCAGCCTTCTGGGTCAGTCCTCTCTCTCTATTCTTCTTTGTCTTTTTTATCTCTTTCTTTCCTTTCTGTCTCTCTCTCTTCTCCTCTCTCTTCTTCCTCCCTCCTCCCTACACTGTCCTCTTCTGTTTTTTCTCCCTTTGTGTCCTTCCTTTCTCTGTTTTTCTTTCTTGCCTCTTTATCATTGTCCAACTCTCTCTCCCCCTCATCCCTCTTCCTCTCTTCCTCTCTCACCCTCCCTTCATCTTCCTCCCTCTCCACCTATGTCTGTCTCTCTCTCTCCCTACACTCTCCCTCTTCCTTCCTGTCTTTCCTTTCTCTCTCCATTTCTCTCTTACCCACTTCACCTTCACCACTGGCTCTCTCTTCCTCCCTGCTTTCCTCTTTATCTCTGTTTGTTTCTTACCCCTCCTCCTTGTCAAACTCTCTCCCTCCATCTGTCTTCCCTAACCCCTTCTCCGTCGTCTCGTTATCTCTCCCCCTCTCCTTCTTTCTTTCTCCCACTCTCTCTTTCTATCTCTATAACCTCCCCCCTCGCTCTCTCTTCCTATTCTTCCTAGTCTTCCTCTTCCTCTCCCTCTCTTTTTCCTGTGTATATGGGGAAAGGGGTCAGGAGGATTTTACCATTTGACCTTCACCCAAACAGAAAAACACACAGAGGAAGTTCTTCATTTCAGTGTTGTGTTCAGGCTGCACTCTGAGCTCTCAAACTCAACAAGTTCCACATTTAGCTAAAAAAAAAAAAAAAAAAAAAAATCATCTGAACGGCTCTAGACAGAAATATTTACATAACTTATTCTCTGATCTCTTATAATGTTTACTCATCACAAACAAACAAAACCAGACCTGGAGTTGTGTTTGTTTTCATTCACACATACAGTATTTAACACACAAACCCTGCGTATTTAGGCTGAGTTCTTTTCTCAAACAGAAAACACTCTCCACCACCTTGTGATGTCATGTGGTAAAACAGGAAGTGCTCCACTGTATTTTTAAACTCCACCCACCTTCACTAGAATCATTTGGATCATTTCAGACGAGGAATTGCCGATCTCTACTGAACTAAAAGTAAAATGTAGCTGTTGACTAGAAAACTACAGCTTCATGATGTCACAAGGTGGAACAGAGCATTTTGAGCTTTGGAGATGTAGACAGACTAATAATAAAGTGTTACTCAAACATGAGAATTACGCGTGAACTAAACCAGGACTAATCTTGGACTGAAATAGCACTTTAACTGGACTAAACAAGGACTAAACTAGACTTGACTCACATTGGGGCCAAACCAGGACTTGAAGCTAATCAAGAATGAGAACTAAACCAGGACTGAACCATGACTGAACTGGAACTAAACCAAGACTTAAAATGGTCTGAATGGTTCTAACCCAGGATTTACGTGTGGACTAAACCAGGTCTATTCTTGGACTGAACTAAGAATTTAACTGGACTAAACAAGGACTAAACTAGACCTATCCAAGATCACAGTGTAGGCTCAAATCAGGACTTAATGCAAACCAAGAATGAGAACTAAACCAGGACTAAACCAGGTCTACACCAGAACTAAACCAGGACTAAACCAGGTCTACACCAAAACTAAACCAGGACTAACCAGGACTGAACTAGCACTTAAACTGGACTACACAAGGACTCAAAGTAGACTAAAACCAGGACTTCAAACAAACCAAGCCAAACCAAGAATGAGAACTAAACCAGGACTGAACCATGACTGAACTAGAACTAAACCAGGACTTAAACTGGTCTGAATCCTTATGTAAGCAGTTCTAACCCAGGATTACAGGATTTCTTGTGGCCTAAACCAGGTCTCTACCAGAACTAAATCAGGACCTAGACCTATCCAAGATCATAGTAGGCCCAAACCAGGACTTGAAGTGAACCAAGAATGAGAACTAAACCAGGACTGAACCATAACTGAACTGGAACTACACCAGGACTAAATCTGGACTTTTCCATTTGACCCCTTTAACGGCAGCACCTCTCCCTCCCTTCTACCACATCTTAAGTTTTTATTGTTACCCATAATTCCACAGAACCCTGATTTCCTCACAGTCTGTGCGTTAGCCTCTGCCCTGAGCCTCTCGTTTGTCTGGAATAGTTTTGTGATTCGGAGCGTGAATAGAAAATTGATTTGTTTTTATATATCCGTGTGTTATAATGGCCCCGGTCATGGTGCACTGACACAGCCCATTGAAGGTAATAGGAAAAGATTATTTCCACAAGCGGATAACAAGCAGAACAGGGCGGGGCATCTGAGTTAAAAAGGATCAATTGTCCTCAGAGAAATGTAGTTTAATATCGATATGAAGATTTGGAAAGAGACAGAGAAGATTTTATGAAATTTAAAACTGGCTTAAGGCTATTTTCTTGTTTTTCCAATTTGCAAATTAAAGATAAACTATGTAACTTTTCTGATGGAGGGTATCACCATCTGCTTGGAGATGTTAGAGCTCTGCCTGGAATGTTCCACAGTATGGCATTAAACTTGTCTAAATTCATGGAAACCAACAGCCACCAGGCCAAGCTACAGGTCAGATCTGTGGAGAGGCGACCCCACTCCTCACAACAGTAACAGCGGTAATTGAATAAACGCGAGGTAAGTTTAATGCCATGCCGTGGAACATTTCGGCAAAGCAGTAGCGTCTCCATGGAAACGAGCAGATGTCAAACCCACCAACAAAAAAGTTAAAAAGTGTCTATATCTCCAAAGCTCAAAATGCTCTGTTCCACCTTGTGATGTCATGTGGCAATACAGGAAGTGCTCCACTGTATTTTTAAACTCCACACACCTTCACCAGGATCATCTGGATCATTTAATCCCTGGAATTGGCCAAATAAAGGTAAAAGGTAGCCGTTCTTCATGACATCACAAGGTGGAACAGAGCATTTTGAGCTTTGGAGATGCAAACAGAGTAATAATAAAGAGTTACTCAAATGTGTGTGAATGAAACAAAACACAACTCCAAGTGTGTTTGTGATGAACAAACAACATTATAACACGTAACTTTTTTGTTGGCGGGTCTGACATCTTCTCGTTTCCATGGAGATGCTACTGCTTTTCCGAAATGTTCCACAGCATGGCATTAAACTTACCTTGCATTTATTCAGTTACTGCTGTTACTGTTGTGAGGAGTGGGGTCGCCGCTCCACAGATCTGACCTGTGACTTGGCCTGGTGGCTTTTTCCGTTTGAGAGAAGAACTCGGCCTAAATGTGCAGGTTTGTGCGTTAAACGTGTGTGAATGAAACAAAACAAAACACAACTCCAGGTCTGTTTGTGATGAGCAAACAACATTATAACATCGATCAGAAAATAACGTAATATAGGACCTTTAATATGCACTGTCCCTTTAAATAAATCTGGACATATTGTGAATATTTTTGGCGCTTGTTCTTCTCGAGTGTGTTCTAGTGTTGAGGACATGCCCGGTTCTGTCATGCACTTCCTCATCGGGGGTTAGATTTCATCCAATAATGTAAATATGAGTCTGTGAACAGGTCCGGGCCTGGTTCTGATCTCAGGTTTAACACCAGGTTTGTCCTGACACACACGGGGTCACAATAAGGACAAATGCAAAATATGATAGACTCCAAAGATCCGAAGGTGTCTTGCCAAATGTGTGGGAGATAGAACCATTCCATTCAGGCCTGTTTTCACCGCTCATGTTCAGGTGTTTATTGAGATATTAAAGAGAGGTTTGTTATAATGTTTGCTCATCACAAACAGACCTGGAGTTGTGTTTTGTTTCATTCACACATGTTTAACACACAAAAACACCTGCATCTTTAGGTTGAGTTCTTCTCTCAAACTGTAAACACTCTATTCCACCTTGTGATGTCATGCGGTAGTACAGGAATTGCTCCATTGTACACCTTCACTAGAATCATTTGGATGATTTCAGCCCTGTAATTTCTAATTTCTTCTAGTAAAAGGAGCTGTTAACATGAAAACTACAGCTTCATGACATCACAAGGTGGAACAGAGCGTTTTAAGCTTTGGAGATGTAGACAGACTAATAATAAAGTGTTACTAATGAAACAAAACACAACTCCAGGTTTGTTTTTGATGGGAAAAAACATTATAACATGACTTAATTAAATAGTCAAAGTTGCTTAATATTGGCTCTTTAAACTCATTATTGTGAAGTTTTTAAGATTGTCAAAGTTGGGTTGCGGTTCATTTTATTGTCCCTTTAGTCCTCATTTGACCCATTATTCAGTTGACCCACCTCCATATGTTAGGCTCATGAGTAAATTGCGCATGGTTTAAAGGTAATTAAAGAAGTAAAACTGGGGTGGACCGCCCAAAAGCAGCCAATCAGAGAGCTGCGTTCAGTGCTTACTTCCTGGTTCAACTAAAAATACTTTATTATTAGCAGCAGACAATTTAAGTTGGAAAAACAAACCACAAAAAGTCAGATACCTGAGGTTTGAGTTGGTCAAGATGAGGTTTACATTTTTATGGGTGAATGTAATAAATTGAAGTCAGAGGTTTGAATCCTCTTCATTCGTTACCTCTGAGCGTGTGTTGCTTTTGGACGAGTCGAAAGGTAAAATCTGTTTTTCATAATGACACAGGACCAGCTCCAATCTCTCTGCTCTTTACATATCTGCTGTGGTTTGCATGCAACAAGCTCTCTCCTCCTTCTCTCCTCCCTCTCTCTTCTCCTCCTTCTTTCCTCTCCTCTCTCGCTATCCCTCTTTTCCTCCCTGTAACCTCTCTCTGTCTCTCTAATTTTCTTCTGCTCTTTCCTCCCTTTCCCTTTCTCCTTATCTCTTCCCTCTTCCTTCCTACCAACTGCTCTCTATCCCCCAGTCCCTCCGTCTCCTCTCCTCCTGCTCTCCTCCTCTCTTCTCTCCCCCTCTCCCCATCTCTTTCTCTCTCCTTCTCTGCGTTTATCTCCTCCCTTGCTCCTCTTCACCTTCTCTTCTTTCCCTCTCGTTTCTCTCTCCTCCTTCCCTGTGTTCTTCCTCCTCCTCCCTCTCTCCTTCTCTCCTATCCTCCCTCTCCTGTCTCTCTCCTCCCCTCCTCCCTCTCTCCTAAAACTCCTTCTTTTATCCCTCTCTCCTCCTCCCTCCGTGTGTCCTCCTCCTTCTCTCCTCTCCTCCCTTTCTCCTCTCTTCTCTCCCCCTCTCCCTGTCTCTTTCTCTCTCCTTCTCTGCCTTTATCTCCTCCCTTGCTCCTCTTCACCTTCTCTCCTTTCCCTCTTTTCTCTCTTCTCCCTCCTTGTGTTCTCCTCCTCCTCCCTCTCTCCTTTTCTCCTATCCTCCCTTTCTTGTCTCTCTCCTCCCCTCCCCCCTTTCTCGTAAAACTCCTTCTCTTTTCCCTCTCTCCTCCCTCCCTCTCGCCTCTCCTCCCCCTCCCTCTCTCTCCTCTCCTCCTCCCTCTCTCCCTCCCTCCTTTCCTCCTGTTTATCTTTGCATGTGTGTTGGCCACGAGCGATCACGCGCACAATCTCATCCAAATGTGACATGAACTCGTAACAGCTGCAGGGAGCCACACACACTGCAGAAACAGAGAGAGAGGGATGACAGAGGGAGGGAGGGAGAGAAGGAGGAGCGAGGGAGGAGGAGAAGAGAGGGAGAGACAAAGAGAGAGAGAAATTGAGAGAGTAGAGGAGACACAAAGAGAGAGGGGAAGGGGAAGAGAGAGGAAAAGAGAAAAAGTGGGGGGTAGTGAAAGGAGAGGAGGGATAAAGAGAAAGAGAGAGCGGGGATGACAGGAGGGGAAGAGAGAAAGAGGGAAAACGAGGAGTCAGGGAAAGGGAGAGTGAGAGGAGGTAATGAAAGGAAGAGAAGAGAGAGAAGGAGAGGGGAAGGGAGAAATAGGAGAGGGGGGAAGGAGAGAGAGAGAGAAAAAGAGAGGGTGAATGAAAGGAGCAGGAGAGGGAGAGATAAAGAGAGTGAGGATAGGAGAGCGGGAGGAGCAGGGCAGTATAGCAGATAGAGACCAGAATGTAGGAGAAACAGCCAAAGAGAGGAGACAGAGAGGATGGATAGAGAGAAAAAAGAAAGAAAGAAAAAGAAAGAGAGGAAGAGCGAGGGAGCGGGAGGCTGTGTGGAAATAGAAGTGACCTGATTGTTCAATTGGCCAAGAATTCAGGAAGGAAACAGGAGGAAAAGGCTGGTCCCATTTACACAGTATGGGAGGGTCCTGTCAATGAAACCCTATAGTACAGATACAATAGACACACGGGCTCTTATGTAATGAAATAAACTTCAAAAAGGTGCGATGCAGATGTGAAGAATCAAGACCACAGTTACAGGATTACACCTGGACTAAACCAGGACTAAACTAGACTTCAACAAGATCACCAGGACTTGAAGCGAGCCAAGAATGAGGATTAAACCAGGACTGAACCATGACTGAACTAAACCAGGACTAAAACGAGCGAACCAAGAATGAGAACTAAACCAGGACTGAACCATGGCTGAACTAGAACTAAAACTGGTCTGAACCTTTACATAATGAGGACTAAATAGCAGTTCTAACCCAGGATTACGTGTGGACTAAACCAGGTCTACACCAGAACTAAACCACTACTAATCTTGGACTAAACAAGGACTAAACTAGACTTGACCAAGATCACAGTTTAGACCCAAACCAGGACTTGAAGCGAACCAAGAATCAGAACTAAACCAGGACTGAACCATGGCTAAACTAGAACTAAACCAGGACTAAAACCTTTACATAATGAGGACTACAAAACAGTTCTAACCCAGGATTACAGGATTACGCATTGACTAAACCAGGTCTACACCAGAACTAAACCAGGACTCATCTTGGACTGAACTAGCACTTTAACTGGACTAAACAAGGACTAAATTAGACTTGACCAAGATCACAGTTTAGGCCCAAACCAGAACTTGAAGTAGACCAAGAATGAGAACTAAACCTGGACTGAAGCATGACTGAACTCAAACTAAACCAGGACTTAAACTGGTCTGAACTTTTACATAATGAAGACTAAAAGCAGTTCTAGCCCAGGATTACAGGATTACGTGTGGACTAAACCAGGTCTACACCAGAACTAAACCAGGATTAATCTTGGATTGAACTGGCACTTTAACTGGACTAAACAAGGACTGAACTAGACTTGACCAGGACCAAGTCTAACTGAGAACTACACGAGGACTGAACCATGACCGAACTAGAACTAAACCAGGACTAAATCTGTACTAAACATCTACAACTATAGGCTAAGTACAGAGCAGTGGGAGGAGAAGGGGGGTAGGTGAAAACTGAAATTTATTTATTTATTTATTTATTTTTTCTCTCAAGCCTCAAATGCAGTGACATCGCTCTGGGGGTGTTCTACGTGTGTTTCTATGGTGGAATGTTCAGCAGTTAGCACGGAGACACTATGCACACATTAGCAAACACTGCCAAGTTTGAGAGACGTCTGAAAACACAAGAAAAAAAAAAAAAATTGATTTAAACAACACATTTTCAGGAGTCTGATCAGTCCGAGCGTTCATGGTCCTGTTTATCTTGTGAATTTAATTTGAAAGGAACTTGTTTAACAGCACGATAAAGTCTGACAAAGCCTCAGACAGAGAAGTGCCTACAGTTAGCATCACACCCCCGGGGGAACGTTGATGACATCAGCTGCAAAGTATGGATTGTAATACAGTGAGTTCTTGGGTGTAATTAATAATAGAAAGGATCAGTTTCTACATTTATGGATTTACCTTTTCAATATTTCATGACAAACCCAAAGAACAGTTATTTCTTCATGTATTCTGCACTGAAACGGAGCAAAGGACCATGGTCTATGTAGTTCTGTGTTTTTTTTAAGCTCATGCTGCACCATATAGGCCCTAGAATATATATTTCTATAAGCGGTAATATAAGAGTTTGTATTCTGCCTGATTCAGTCTGTTAGTCCTGTTTCTGGTCCTCCTCCAGCCGTACCCCCTCTCTGTCCCACACCGCTGCCCGTCACGCCTCACTTCTCTGGGACACAATCATCGTCTCTCCCCCCTCTGGAGCCCCGGTGGTCCTGGAGGCTGGAGGGGACGGACTTTTGTGTGAGTGGAGAGACGGAGAGGGGGAGGAGCAGAGAGACAGGCAATGTGCTCTGTGTTTGACATGAACAAGTGCAGCTCGTGGATAACGCAACTACATGGATCTGTTTTTTATTATAAATTAATTATTAAAAGTACAAAAAAAATATATTATTACAAGTTTTTACCAGAAGTTTATTATTATTTTTTATATTTTATTACTTTTTTTTTTTTTTTACTCTTTGTTATTGTAATATAATAAGTAAGAAATAAATAAATAATTTCCCTTGTGGATCAATAAAGTCTAAGTCTGAGTCTAAATTATAACTCCAGGATTGCTTTGAAAATGTACTTTCAATAGCTGCGACACATTTCAGGTTTGCCTTATTCCGTATAGTATAGTCATAATACAAAAATTTCAAATTGATTTACTAAGGAAAATGATACTAAAACTAGTATCGAAACTAGATACTCATTTTTCGCAGGTATCAATACTAAAATGAAATGAAGCTTTCCTGAGTCTTTAGAATGATCTGGAGCTGTATGAGGGATTACACAGATATAAGACCACATTGGAACTGAAAATAAAATACTACGATTTAATGTTGAAAATCACATTCTATTGTCTAAAAAAAGTGTTTTTTATTATCACGGTGTAGGAATCAGTATCGAGTATCGCGTCTATTCCTTAGTATCGAAAATGAGCTTGAAATATTTGTATCCTGACAACATTACAGTATTTTTAAGGTGGACTATGCAACTTTCCTAGTACGGTTTCCTCTACCTACTTGTTTCCATGGAGATACTGTATTTTTGGTTCAATCTGGGATGTTCCGCAGTATTAGTTTGTTATTATGTTTTACCAAAGACACAGGGTCTACAGTATATTACACTATTTTCTGATCCATGTTCCAATGTTTGAGAAAAGTTTCGTCCTGTTTGTTTTGTTTTTAAACTTTTAAACTTATTTTTAGCTAAATCTTTTTGTAATTTTTTTATGTTATGTGCTCCACGTGCAGCTAAATGGAGATGCGTTTCATTGTACTCGTCACGTTGTGGATTTTGTTCACATTTTGCGAACTTATGGAACAAAACCATTCAGCACTTTAGTACTGTAACACTTTATTTTGTAACTGTGTTTTTATGTGTGTTTATTGTGTATAGTGTGGATAAATGAAATGTGAAATGTGGGACCAGCCTCTCAAATCTGCAAAACTTAATTTATCTCATCAAAAACAGACCTGGAGCTGTGTTTTGTTTCATTCACACATGTTTAACACACAAATCCTGCACATTTAGACAGAAAACGCTCTGTTCCACCTTGTGATGTCATGTGGTAATACAGGAAGTGCTCTCTATACGACTTCACTATTTTAATTTGGATAATTTTAGCCCTGGAATTGCCAATCTCTATTGAGCTGCTGACTTGAAATCTACCTCTTCATGACATCACAAGGTGGAACAGAGCGTTTTGAGCTTTGGAGATGTACAGACTAATAATAAAGGGTTACTCAAACATGTGTGAATGAAACAAAACACAACTCCACGTATGTTTTTGAAGATTTAACAACATTATAACACGACTTAACGCTCACAACAGTCCGTTTTGTGTAATTATAGGACCTTTAATAATGTATTTACCATTTGAAAACCTCCTCATCACATCGGCTTCACATACGTTCCTCTGCAACAATTTTAATTTCTTCTTTTTTTTCTCATAGCCCGCAGGTGACTCATTTTCTGTAGCTATTAATTTCACCATCTGCTGTTGTGCAATATTATGGGATGTTTACTCATTTATTCCCCCTGCCAGAAAAAGCCAATTCAAGCACCACCTTGAACTCACAATGTAATTAATTCAAATCGCAATCATCGTTAATAGCTTTCTCAGATCACACAGCCAGGGGCAGACTGAGGAAAATTTACCATCTCTGAAAAACAAGCACTTATTTTGTATTTTTAGGCATATTTTTCAATATTTATGGCTGATTTTGAAGTGGACGAAAGGCAGAGAAGAGGCTGTTAGCATGTGGTGCAAGCAGGCCTTATTTGATTGGTCTCCTCTTGTGTATTGATGTTGTTGGGGGAGGGGTGGTCCAGGGTGGTCCGAACGGAGGAAAATGGCAAAAGAGGCCAAGAGCCAGTGTGTTTTTAAAGAGGACATATCACGCTATTTTCTGATCTATGTTAAAATGTTGTTTCCTCGTCACAAACAGACCTGGAGTTGTGTTTTGTTTCATTCACACGTTTTTAACGCACAAACCCTGCGTATTTACTGTAGGTTGAGTTCTTCTCTCAAACTGAAAACACTCCGTTCCACCTTGTGATGTCATGTGGTAATACAGGAAGTGCTCCATCGCGTTTCTAAACTCCATACACCTTCACTAGAATCATTTGGTTAATCTCAGCCCTGGAATTGTCAATCTGTACTAAACAAAAGCTTGTAAACTACCACTTCATGACGTCACAAAGTAGAACAGAGCAGTGCACTGTGTTTTTAAAGTCCATAAATCATCACTAGAAAAGTCTCTACTGAACAAAATGTAAAAGGCAGCTGTTCACTTGAAAACTACAACTTCATGACATCACAAGGTGGAACAGAGCATTTTGAGCTTTGGAGATGTAGACAGACTAATAATAAAGAGTTACTCAAACATGTGAATGAAATAAAACACAACTCCTGTTTTTGAGGAGGTAACAACATTATAACATGACTTAAAGCTCCCAAGAGTAAAACAGGACCCTTAAAGTTGGTACGGTCGAATTACCTCCATAAATCACCTTAAATATTCTTGTTTTTACAGTGTTGTGTGATATCTGTGTCTTTATGAACCCAGGGCTCTTCTGTCTGCGCCGCTGTGCCAAAGCCAAAGGTGCGGCCTGTTCAAACAGAGGAGCAGGGCAGGAAGAGGGCAGGAGCAGGGCAGGAGCAGGGCAGGAGGAAGGCAGGAGCAGGGCAGGAGCAGGGCAGGAGCAGGGCAGGAAGAGGGCAGGAAGAGGGCAGGAGCAGGGCAGGAGCAGGGCAGGAAGAGGGCAGGAAGAGGGCAGGAGCAGGGCAGGAGCAGGGCAGGAGCAGGGCAGGAGCAGGGCAGGAGGAAGGCAGGAGCAGGGCAGGAGCAGGGCAGGAAGAGGGCAGGAACAGGGCAGGAACAGGGCAGGAGCAGGGCAGGAGCAGGGCAGGAGGAAGGCAGGAGCAGGGCAGGAGCAGGGCAGGAACAGGGCAGGAGCAGGGCAGGAGGAAGGCAGGAGCAGGGCAAGAGGAAGGCAGGGGCAGGGCAGGAGGAAGGCAGGAGCAGGACAGGAGGAAGGCAGGTTCAAGGCAGCAGCAGGGGCATGGCAGGAGCAAAGCAGGACAGGAGTAGGGCAGGAGCAGGGAGTAGAGATTCATTTGAGGTTATGCGAGGACATTTAAAATCAGAATTTGCATTTTAAACAGAACTAAACAATTTTTAAAGTCATATATGCAAAAGTCTCAACTTTTTTTTATTTTTTTAAATTAATTAATTAATTAATTAATTAATGTATTTATTTATTTATTTTTGAGTAACCCTGCACTGAAGACGCACCAGTTAAACATATTATCTTGTTTGGAGCAGATTTGGTCAAACTAAATGATCTACTAAAAGACTTGTATTTTTTATTTATTTATTTTTCTGAATTCAAGCATCATACTTTTTTATTTTCTTTTTTTAAGGGCAGCAAGTTCAGGTTTTTCTTATTTTAAAGGTGCACTCTGTAACATTTCTGGTGGGGGTCTGACTCATACATTTGAACTTACGGGGATTATATTTTTAGTGTTGAAAGGTTGTACAGGTTTTGTTTTATAGTTTTGGGGAGAGGGCTGTCACCACTTGTCTGGACTTGGACCAGTTGTCGGGAGAATGAGAGAGA
Organism: Taenioides sp. WSHXM2023; assembly: GCA_029959045.1. Classification (NCBI taxonomy): domain Eukaryota; kingdom Metazoa; phylum Chordata; class Actinopteri; order Gobiiformes; family Gobiidae; genus Taenioides; species Taenioides sp. WSHXM2023. The sequence goes on along the minus strand of CM057104.1, from coordinate 5,976,624 downwards.
GAGAATGAAAGAGAAGGAAGGAAGGAGGAGGAGGAGGAGGTAGAGAGAGAAAGAAAGAAGAGAGAGAGATGCAGTGAGAGAGAAAGAGAGAGAGAGAAAGGGAGAGGGGGTGAAGGAGAGGTGGAGAGTGAAGGAGGAGAAAGAGAGAGAGGTAAAGAAAGAGGGAGTGAGAGAGTGAAAAAGAGAGAGGGAAAGTTAAGAAGGAGAAGCAGAGAGAGAGAGAGAGAGAGAGAAGACATAAAGAAGAAAGAGAGTGAGGGAGGATACAGAGGGGGTGAGAGAGAGAGAGAAGAAGGGAAGGAGGGAGAGAAGAAGGGAGCGAGGCGCTATAGTATTTCATACGGAGGGGGGTAGAGTATATGAAGGGTCACAGTTGTGCTTTGTGCCAAAAGGAAACTCAAGGAAGAATTTGGTGCGGCTGTCTGTCCCTGGGTTCACACGTGTCCTGGTTTAGTCCTGGTTTAGTCCTGGTTTAGTCCTGGTTTAGTCCTGGTTTGGTCCTGGTTTAGTCCTGGTTTAGTCCTGGTTTGGTCCTGGTTTAGTCCTGGTTTGGTCCTGGTTTAGTGCTGGTTTAGTCCTGGTTTGGTCCTGGTTTAGTCCTGGTTTAACTCTGGTGTAGTCTTGGTGTAGTCCTGGTTTAGTCCTGATGTATATTTGAGTTAGTCGTGGTTTGGTCCTGATTTAGTCCTGGTTTAGTCCTGGTGTGGTCCTGGTTTAGTCCTGATGCATACTTGGTTTAGTTGTGGTTTAGTCCTGGTTTAGTCCTGGTTTAGTCCTGGTTTAGTCCTGGTTTGGTCCTGGTTTAGTTCTGGTTTAACCCTGTTGTAGTCCTGGTGTAGTCCTGGGTTAGTCCTGATGTATACTTAAGTTAGTCGTGGTTTAGTCCTCATTTAGTCCTTTTTTCCTGAATCTTTCTTGGTTTAGTCCTGGTTTAGTCCTGATGTAGATTTGGTTTGGTCCTGTTTAAGTCTTGGTTTACTTAAAGATACACCTTGTAACTTTACTAGTGGAGACTCTACCACCTGCTTGTCTCTACGGTGCTATTGTCTCACCTGGAATGTTCCACAGTATGGCATTAAACTGGTCAGGACTATATTTAGCTGGAGAATTTGACCTATTTGTGTCATACGGCTGAACAATATAGGAAAAAGATATAATTGTTCTTGTGATTACATTTGCAATTTTTGTTTTAATAATTGATAATTCTGTTCAAAGTTCACATTTTTTCTTTTTTTTACGCAGAATAAAACAGGAGATTTTGTCGTTTGTGGAGGACATGATAGTACGTTTAAAAATGGCAGAAGTAGTTGTTACAGGATTTTGTTTTGGTGGCGTCTTTAGTTTGCGTTCGTCCTTTTCTCCTCTGCTCAGGCTTCCCCCAACAGGAACTGACTAATTTCCTGCACAACGTCTACTTTGGATTGAACTGAGAGAGAAAGAGAGATCTGAGAGAAAGACAGAGGGGAAGGGAGGGAAGGAATGAAAGGAAAAAAAAACAAAGAATGAAAAGATGAAAAGAAGGAGGAGGGAAGGTAGAGAGAAAGGTAGAAGAGAAATAGCTGGAGGCGACAAGGGCAGAGGTGGAGAGGGAAAGAGAGAGATAGAGAGAATGAAATAGAGGGCAGGTAAGAAAGGGAAGAGAGAGAAAGGGAAGAGACGGCAAGAGTGGAATAGAAAGGGGGAGAGAGAGAGAGTGAGAGGGGGAGGCTATATCTTGGAGACAGGGAGGGAAAGAAGAGGGGAAAAAAGAGGGATCAGGAGAGGAAGAAGGAGATTCCAAAAGAGGGAAGAGGAGGTGGAATTTGAGAGAAAAAGAACCTGTACTCAAATCGGCTTTTTAACTTTTCACATGTGGTTCAGGTTTTCCGCTCCTGAAGGACCTTAAAGAGAGAGAAAGAGAGAAACGAAGGGAGAGAGAGCAGGAGAGGGGGAGAGACAGAGAAGAAACGGAAAGATAGGACAAGAGAGAGAAAGAGGGAGAGGCAGAGAGAGAGATGGAGAGAGAAACAGAGAGAGAGAGAGAAAGAAACAGAGCGACGGGGGAGAGACAGGGAGGGGGCAAGAGAGAAAGAAGGAGAGAGAAGAGAAAAGAAAGGGAGAAAGAGAGAGAGCTAGAGAGAAAAAAAGCGAAGGGGTAAAAGAAAAAAGAGATAGAGACAGGGAGAGAGAAGAGAAAGAGTGGAAAAGGGAGAATTACAGAGAGATGGAGATGGAGAGAGAAAGGAAAGTTACAGACGGGGGAGAGAGAAAGAGGGAGAGGAGGGGTGGGACAGAGAGAGAAAAGAGACAGAGAAGGAAAGAAAGAAAGAAAAAGAAAGGAAAGTTACAAGCGGAGAGGAGGGAAGGGCAAAGATAAAGAGACAGTAAAGAGAGAAGGAGAGAAAGGAAAGTTACAGACAGAGGGAGAGAGAAAGATAAAGAGCAAGGGTGGGACAGAGAGAGAGGGAGAGAGAGAGACAGAGAAAGAAAGACAAAAGGAAAGTTACAGACAGAGGGGGAGGGATCACAAAGCTATACAGTAAAGAGAGAAGGAGAAAGAAAAGAGAGAGAAGGAGAGAGCGAAAGAGAGAAGGAGAGAGAGAAAGAGACAGGAAATGAGTGTGTTTGGAGGTGCTTTGTGTGTAGTTGCAGCATTAGCAGATTACTCAGAGACTCAGAGGTGTCAAACTTCACTTCAAACACTGAAGGAGCCCAGGCCCTAAACCAGGACTGATTCACAAGATACACACAAGGCTCTGGCACGCAACCTATAAAAATATACACACAAGTGGATCATTGTAGAATAGACCGGGATTTTTCATGTTTTTTTTGTAAAGAAATGTAATTAATATAGAACAAAGAGAGCATTGTTGGAGATTTAAAGGTCCCGTATTACGCAAAATTAACTCTTTAAGCTTTAAATTATGTTATAATGTTGTTACCTCATCGAAAACAAACCTGGAGTTGTGTTTTGTTTCATTCACACACGTTTGAGTAAACCTTTATTATCAGTCTGTTTACATCTCCAAAGTTCAAAACGCTCTGTTCCACCTCGTGATGTCATGAAGCGGTAGTTTTCAAGTTAACAGCTCCTTTTTTACCTTTTGTTCAGTAGAGATTGGCAATTCCAGGACTGAAATTACCCAAATTATTCTAGTGTAGGTGCACAGTGGCGCTACTACCGCGTGACATCACAAGGTGGAACAGAGTGTTTTCTGTTTGAGAGAAGGGTTTGTGCGTTAAACATGTGTGAATGAAACAAAACACAACTCCAGGTCTGTTTGTGGTGAGAAAACAACATTATAATATAGATCAGGAAATAGAGACCGTTATTTAAACATTATCTATAAAATATTTAGGATAAAACTAGACAACAGAGCGGCCATCTTGTCTCCACAGTGAAAACCTGCAGCTCTGGTCAGAACAGAAGAGACTGACCGCAGCACAGAGGAGGCAAAGGTCTGAGACGTCAATACAGGAAACTACACATGTTAGACACACTGTACTGAGGTCAGGGAAAGAGGGAGGAGGGAGGAGAGAGAGAGGGGGATGATGGAGGAGGGGGAGAACGTGAGAGTGAGGAGAAAGAGTAGGGAAGGGAGAGACTGAACGAAAAGGGGAAGAGAGGGAAAGGAGATAGAGAGAGGTGAGGGAGGGGAAAGAGAGAAAGAGAGAGACAGGGAGAGGAGAACAAGCAGGGAAGGAGAGTGCGAATAAAAGGGTGATAAGAGGGAAAAGAGAGTGGGCAAGGGAGGAGAGAGAGACAAAAGAGGGGTGTAACAGGGAAGAGGGAGGGAGATGAGAAAAAAGAGAGGAGGAGGAGAGATAGAAACTAAAGGGGATGAGAAGGAGGGATGAAAGAGAGAGATGAAGAGACAGGGAGAGAAGAATAAGGGGAGACAGTGAAAGAGAGATGAGAGGGAAGAAAGTGAGGGAGATGAGGAGAGAGGGAGAAGGGGTAAGAGGGAAGAGACACAGTGAGTGAGGGAGATGAGGAAAGAGATAGAGGAGAAAAAGGAGAGACAGAAACTAAAGGGTGATGAGAAGGAGGAAGGAAAGAGAGAGACATGAAGAACTAGGGAGAAGAGAACAAGGAGAGGGAGTGAAAGGGGGGTAAGCGGGAAGAGATGGAGTGAGAGAGGGAGGAGAAGGGGGGAAGAGAGTAAGAGTGAGTGAGGGAGATGAGTAAAGAGAGAAGGAGGAAAAGGAGAAAGAGGAGAGAGAGAAACTAAAGGGGATGAGAGGAGGGAGGAAAGAGACAAAGAGCTAGTGAGAGGAGAACAAGGAGAGACAGTGATATGAGGAGAGAGAGGGAGGGAGAGGGGGAGAAAAATTAGGAAAGGGGATGAGAGGGGAAAGAAAGAGAGGGGGAGGTAGAGAGAGGAGAAGGAGGAAGGAAAGAGCGAGAGAAAGGGGTGCACTGGGGAAGAAGAGAGCGGGCGAAAAGGAGAGGGTGGAAGAAATGGATAAGCGAGGGAAGGAGAGAAGGAGCAGGAGAATAGGAGTGGGCGGAGGGGGAATAGAGATAGAGGAAGAGAGAGAAAAGTGGAAAAGTGGAGTGAAGAGGAGGAGGGGACAGGAGAGAGTGAGAGAAAGAGGAGGAGGAGGGGAAGAGGTCATCCCTTGAGGAGAGGGTCACTTAGCCACCAAACAGCTGACCACAGAGCCTGCCTCCTGCTGAAGTCACGACCTTTGACCCCAGGAAGAGAAACAAAGACAAATGGATACAGCGTTTTTAAGAGAGCAGCTCCGCACATGTGTCCAGCCAACAGGGAACGGGGGAATCCATATTAAACAATTTGTCTGGGTTAGTGAAGCATATTTTGAAGGAGAAACACTTGAATACTAAAAATATTAAGAAATACTCATGAGATTAAAGGCGCTGGGCCTGATTTTTGAACTTGTTCTGTTTTTCACATTTTTAAGGTCCTGTATTATAACAAATTGACTCTTGTGAGCTTTAAGCCACGTTATAATGCTGTTATCTCTTCAAAAACATACCTGGAATACTACTGGAATACTGCTTCATTGAGTAACTCTTTATTATCAGTCTGTCCACATCTCCAAAGCTCAAAATGCTCTGTTCCACTTTGTGATGTCATGAAGTGGGAGTTTTCAGCTACGTTTTAACCTTTTGTTTAGTGGAGATTGGCAATTCCAGGGCTGAAATCATCCGTTCTTGTCTCTTGTATATAGCTGTAATTTTATATTTTATTTTATATTTTATTAAAAAATTTTCTATTTTTATTTTGACTTGTACATATACATTTATTTTTATAATTATGTCTCATTTGACTCCTGTCTCTTGCTCTTTTTTGTTACACCATCTATTTTTGTTACTGTTATTATATTATATTGTGATGTTTGAGCGACTGTATCCAAATAATTTCCCTTGTGGATCAATAAAGTTTGTCTAAGTCTAAATGATTCTAGTGAAGGTTTATGGGGTTTAAAAACACAATGGAGCACTTCCTGTATCACCACATGACATCACAAGGTGGAACAGCCTAAATATGCAGGGTTTGTGCGTTAAATATGTGAGAATGAAACAAAAAAACAACACAACTCTAGGTTTGTTTGTGATGAGGAAACATTTTAACATGGATCAGAAAATAGCGCAATATGGGCCTTTTAACGTTTATTTGGTTTAAAATGTATTTCCAGTCGGTAAACATGTCCTGAAATCCACTGTAATTGATTTTTGTTATTTTTTTCCATTCTTTTTTCAAGTCTTCTCACAAATCTTAATGCTTCTTTAGATGTTTCAAACGTGAATTGAATCCTTCTGTTTGCCCCATTCAGTTCATTGTGTAATCATTGCATTTTTCATATCCAGATGTTCTTTATGGTGATTTGTACGGTCCTTACGGAGTAGGTGTAAAAGATGACGAGATTAAATACGATTCACACGCCCTGTATGTAAAATGTGACAGGGAAGTCTATATATAACTCGTCATATGCATTTTTCAGCTCCTCCGGTGGCCTACATCTTTTCACGGGAGGTGTAATGGAGCTTTGACGATGTCCCCAGTGCGATTTACTGTCAGAATCGAGCTGGTAGAAAACAGAATGGCACAGGTTTTCTGCTTCTGAAGGACTTAAAGCGAGACAGAAAGAGGGACAGAGAAAAAGAGAGAGTGAAGAGAGGGAGAGAAAGAGGTAGATTTACTGAGGGAGAAATGGAGAGAAAGGAAAGTTACAGGCAGAGAGAAAGGGTGAGATAGAGAGGGCGGCAGAGATGGGGAGAGAGACAGAGAGAAAGAAAGACAGAAAAGAAAGTTGCAAAGAGATAAGGGAAGAGACAGAAAAAGAGAGAGAGGGAGAGGGAAGCAAAGAGCGAGAGAAAGAGGTAGAATTACTGAGGGAGAAAGGGAAAGAGAGGAAAGTTACAGACAGATAGAGAGAGGGTGAGATAGTGAGAGGGGGGCAGAGACGGGGAGAGAGAGAGACAGAGAGAAAGAAAGACAGAAAGGAAAGTTGCAAAGAGAGAAGGGAGAGAGACCAAGAGAGAGAGAAGCAAAGAGAGGGAGAGATAGAGGTAGAATTACTGAGGGAAAATGGAGAGAAAGGAAAGTTATAGACAGAGAGAAAGGGTGAGATGGGGGGGGGGCAGAGACTGGGAGAGAGACGGAGAGAAAGAAAGAC